>OY101451.1:15037612-16274119 GCA_956483635.1 Panzeria rudis | reverse complement strand
GCTTTTTTTGTCCATTTAGTGATTTTTTTGTTTCATTTTTGTTTTTGTAATTTTTTTATTTTTATTTTTTTTGCGATTTTTCGTTTTTTGAAATTTTTTCAGATTTTTTTTAGTTTTGGCAATTTTTTGGTTTTTTACGTTTTTTGATTTCAAGGTTTTTTTTGCCTTTCTGACGATATTTTCAGTTCTAGCGATTTATTTTAGTTTTGGCGCTTTTTTTTCTGTTGTTAGTGATTTACTTAGTTTTAGCGGTTTTTTTAGTTTTGACACTTTTTGTCGCCTTAGCAATCTTTTTTTGGTTTTTGGTGATATTTTTAGTTTTGGCGCTTTTTTTGTTTGGCGCTTTTTTCGTTTTGATGATTTTTTCCCATTTTTGGCGATTTTTTTGTAATGAGGCAGGCCGAAAGTGGCTGTTACAGATCTCAGGTGAAATTCCGCCGCGAAGGTCAAAATCCTTAAAAGCTCAGTGTTGCCGCTTAGTTATTTCCGCGGTTTTCGGTGTTGCCGTTGTTTTTCGGGGAAGTTCCTTAGAACTTCTTGGACGAATATTGGTAAGAAATATGTACATGTAACAATACAAAGCGAAGGCAACAGGCCGGCACGAAGGTTAAATTTCTTAAAAAATCAGTGTTACCGCTTTGGTTATTTCATAGTTTACGTTGTTGCACTTGTTTTCCGGGGACGTTCTGGGATTCTGGGGCAATTTGCGTCCTAGGTTTGGGGAGATTTTAGTACTAGTTTCTAGGAATCCGAAAAACTTCTAAGATTTTGGGGAGATTTTTGTCCACGTTTTTGGAATCTTTTGTTTGTGTCTTGTCTAGTGGTCGGTGGCCTTGAAAAATGAAGGTGTATTGGCTGGCTAAATACCAGTTGTCTCGACTAAACACCAGGTGCCTTGGCTGAACACCAGGTGTCTCGGCTTAACACCATATGTCTCGGCTAAACATCAGATGTCTCACCTGAACACCAGGTGTCCCGGCTAAGCACTAGGTCTCTAGGCTAAATTCTTGAGAAGTATCGCCTAAATATCGCTTAAGTATCGCCTAAGTATCTTCCAAGCGATAGTTTTTTTTTGTTGATGAATTATCTCCTTTCTCCATCTAGAGGTTGGAATTACTATCTTCGTTTACTTGGTGCCATCAAGTTAGGTAAAAATTTTCTTTTCAAATTACAACTTAATTTTATGTAAAATATTACGAGAAATAGTTTTGTAAAACGTTTTAACACTGAAGCTTTTTTTGTTTGGGTCTTTTTGTAACTTTCTAAAAATATAAGCAAAAAAGAACTCCTTTTCAGGGGGCAATATAGCGGTTAGAAATGTTATTACCTTAAGTGTAAGACTTACAAGATTTCCTATGCAGAGTAATAATTGTGAATGAGTATGAAATTAACCCTTAAACACATTTTAGGCTTTTAAAAATTTCTGGCGTTCAAGTTGGGTTTCAAGCTTGGGTGTCTTTGAAAACCCATAATGAAATTGTATGGCAAATATTTGTGTACAATATTTTGGCACGATATATCGCCGCTGAAGGGCAGTTTCTTAACCCTTTTTAAGGAAGGGGCAAAAAGGTCTATTCAACTAAGAGCTAGAAGATTAAAATTTTAGCTTCTCCTAAAATGAGTCTCAGATGTTTTCTTTCAAAACGCCGATATACATGTGTACATATTTTTTCTGTACCCACTACTAACGAGAATCAATCAGTAGAACCATTCTACATTATAAACCATTTTACACTATAATGTGTTGCTTTCTTAAGTAAAACGAAGTTTAGAAGATGAACGATAGTCATACATATCAGCAATCCAAGAAACTCAAGTTAAAAATTTCTTTTTTTTTTAAGAGAAGTAACCCAATCAGGCAATTAATGCCTACCAGTTAATTAATTAATGTGTTACCTTTTTTGGGCAAGGGATAGTGTAGAGTGAACAGGTGGTGAAGTGGGAGAGAGACAGAGAGCTTAATTCATTTACAACTCTACTATTGTGCGTTTTTTGTAGAGCAGTGTTGCAGCCCCTCTGATGGCATGTAGAGGCATTAATTTTTTTAAATTCTGTAGCCATTTTTATTGGTTTTTTTACTTCGCCGAAGGTTCTGCAACAATACCGAAGAAGTAGGGTGCTGTGAAGTGCATTAGGATATGTCAGTATTAATCGCTGCCGGTACTGCCAAAGTGATCAGTGCTATGCCTTCATCACTTCAACAGTCCAACAACAACTAACGAAATAGCACACCAATGCACATCAGAAAAATTCATAATGTTCTTTGCTTGCCTGAAACTTGTCTTGAACTCAAGACCTCAGGGTTTGTAGTCAAACGCGGTAGCTATTCTGGCAACAGCACCCTAAACGTTAACAACATTACTTGAAGATACATTTTTAATTGTGTAAGTGTAATAATTGTGGTATAACAATGTTTAAAATTCAATTTGATCTTCCTTCAATCCAGCTCCTTATTAAAAACAAATTTGTTAAACATTTTATTAACTGGCAATAAATTTCCAAGAAAATATTTTAATATGAACGCTGTGTAACATTAACCATTAAAACAATAAGAATTTTATATTACAAAAATTCTAGATAAAATAAAAATTTAAAAGAAAGGATACGAATGAATAACAGAAACATATATGACAAAAGCAACTCCTTAGACAAGATATATAAAGTAATATTATAGTTTCGCATTTAAAAAAAGATAGAAAAACTCCTTTTAAAATTATGCTGCCTTCTTCGATAATTAAAATTTCAAGTGAGGATTGACATGTTGAATTTGAAGTGATTATTTTTAAAGCAAATCTTATCAGTTCCCTTAACGAAAACCATATTGTATTTATTATTTTTGTAGTAAAAAAGTGGGGCGTTTCTTTAAAAGAAAATCTTTTAAAAAAATATCTTAAAAAATGTTTTCAAAAAGCATTTAAAATGTTATTTATGTTTTCTAAACACAGATAACACTATACAATTTTGTTAATCTCTTCATTTTTAATATGTAAATATCAAATTACCAGCATTTAAAAAGAACAAACCCTCCCTCCCTTTAAGAGCCTCAAACAAAACCAAAGCACTTGTTTTCTTAAACATTAAATAAGATCTCTAGATTCGAGTACAAATTTTAAAGTAAAAATGATTTGTATTCGATATTATAAATGGTGTTGTTCATTCCTTGAAATCTGATCTCTTTTGGTGTTTGTTAAAATTTTATCACTCAATGAATATTGAAGTTGTTTCAAAGATTCCTTATCAGCTGCTGTTGTCTTAAACAAATATTCTTTCTGTCACAATCTATAATCTTTGAAGTGTCATTATAATCGAGTGCTGAATTTAGTGCTTCAAGTGTGATGAGTTTGCTGTGTACGGCATTCAATGATGCTTAGACTAACAAATATTGAATTTTGTATTGAATTTTGTGTTGAAAATGTGTCGGGTTCATTGAGTTTCGATTTCAAATGGTGGGGGGTTAACCAACACATGGTGTTGATTTGTCTGAAGCAATTGCATTGCCTTTTAGAAAATAACAAATAGTAATGAATTGGAATGACAATCATTAATTTTGAAAAGTAAATAATATTTAAAGTAAAACAGAGAGAGAGAGAGGGTGATTAAAGTGTTAAACTAAAATACACTATAAAACATTACTTCAAATTTACGATCATATATTGTCTAAATTTGTGTTGAAAATTTCTCCTTGTCTAAAATTACATCGATTTTGTAGTTATTTTATTAAAAAAAAAACCTTCCAAATTAAACATATTCAGTCCAAGTGGAAAAAATTTAACATAAAGTATAATACGGCTATGGCTAAAGTGTAGATACGTTAGACTATCAGTCAGGATGTCGCGGTTCAAACCTGCACGCAGCCAATCGCTTTTCTTAGTAAAAACATTTTGTTGAAAAATAATGCGTGTGTAATTTTAGGCCGATAATAATCGGTAAAGTGTTGCCGACTATTATCGACCTAATTTTCAACAAAAGTGTTTTAGAGTGTAGCTAACCGTGCAATACTCGGCTATGGCGACCCTAAATCTACGCTTGACTCTAAACGTATATTTTTAACACAGACTAATTTGGTATGGAAAAATTTTTAGCATTAAAGACTTATTTCTTTTAGGAAAAAGTCTCTGTATCAGAAAGTAGTATCCGCTACAAGGACTTTTTTCAAACGAAATACGTCCCTGCAACTGAAACTTTTTCTAGACAAAGTATGTCCTGCTACAGAGATTTATTCTGTATGAAATAGGAAAATGTCTCAGTATCAGAAAGTAGTATACTCTACAAAGACTTTTTCCAGACGATATACGTCCCTGCTACTGAAACTTTTTCTAGACAAAGTATGTCCTGCTACACAGACTTATTCTGAATGCAATAAATCTCTGCTACAGGGACTTTTCCTATAAGATATAAGTATCTAATACAAATAAAATTCTAGATAGATTTTTATACATGAAAACCATTTCAGCCATATACATTTTTCCGAAAAAACTGACTCAGTTCTGCTTTTTCTAGATTAAACAAGTCTCTGCTACAAAAACTTTTTCGAGGAGAAATAAGAATCTGTTAAAAAAAACCTTTCCTGCACAAAATAAACTTCTGTTACAGTGACATTTTTTATACGTAATAGCCTCTGCTACAGTCATTTTATACACGAAAAAATTATCTACTACAGAGATTTTTTCTTGACAAAATATGTATATGATAGATATAATTTTTCCAAGAAAAGAGAAAAAAAATTTCTGCTACCGAATTTCTTAGATCACTTAAGTCTCTTATACAATGACCTTTTCTACATGAAATAGGTTTACGTCAAGAAAAAGTCTCTGTTTCTGAAAAAAGTCACTATACCAGAAACTCACATCTTTTATGCCAAAGTCCTTGAATCAAAATTTTTTTTCTAAAAAAGTCTCTGCTATAGGGATTATTCCTACACAAAAAAATTTTTGATATATAAACTTTTCTTAAGCAAAATAATTCGTTGCTCCATACAATTTTTTTTACGAAATCAGTCTCTGCTACAGAATTTTGTCAATGACTTAAGCCCCTGATACAAACGTTTCTTATACGCGAAATAGGCTTTCGTCAAGAAAAAGTCTCTGTATTTAAAAATAGTCTTTGTATAAAAAACCCACATATTCTTTACGTAATAAGCATCTGCTACAAACACCATTTCTACACGAAAAATGTCTCTGCTACATAGATTTTTTCTTGACAAAATATGTCTCTAATTATCTATCAGGATATGTCTCTGATTATTTATCTAAAGGAGTAAAGTCTCTGCTACATTGAAACTTCCTGCATGAAAAATATCTGATATATAAATTTTTCTAAGACAAAATAGTTCGCTTAATGCTTCACAGAATTTTTCGAATGAAATAAGTGACTGCTACAGAATTTTATAGTTGACTTAAGTCGCTGAAACAAAGGAATAGAAATATGTTTTCGTAAAAAAAGTCGCGGTTTCTGAAAAATGTTTCTGTATCAGAAACTCACAAATTTATGTTAAAGTATCTGCAGCAGAGATTTTTCTGAAGAAAATCTCTGCTACAGTGACTCTTCCTGCATGAAAAAATTCTGATGCACAAACTTTTCTAAAACAAAATAGTTCGTTGCTTAATAGAATTTTTCTGGACGAAATAAGTCAATGCTACAGAATTTTATAGATGACTTAAGTCCCTGAAACAAAGACGTAGAAATAGTGTTTCGTCAAGAAAAATTCCCTGTTTCTGAAAAAAAGTCTCTGCATCATAAACTCACATCTCTTATGCTAAAATCTCTGCAGCAGAGGTGTTCTCTAAAAAAGTCTCTGCTACAGAGACTTTTCCTGCATGAAAAAATTTCTGATATATAAGCTTTTGTAAAATGAAATAATTCCTTGCTTCATATAATTTTGTCGGACAAAATAAGTCTCTGTTACAGAATTTTATAGATGACTTCAGTACCTGATAAGAATACCTTTTCTACACGAAATATGTTTTCGTCAAGAAAAAGTCTCTCTATCTAAAAAAAAAGTATCTACATCAGAAATCCGTTTCTTTTATTTTAAAGTATTTAAAGCAGATTTTTTTTTCTCTACAAATAAAACTAATTTTTCTAGAAGGAGTTGCTGTATCAAAGACGAAACGTGTTATTAAAATATTTCCTTCAGCAGGAGAAAAAAATTTCTCTATTAAAAGTTTTTAGACAAAAGATAATATTGTTTCTTAACGCCTAGTGTGATATTTGGCACTTAGTTTTAACTAAATCGTAGCAGCTCTTACGTGTTGTCTTGTGCAAATTCCCAGAACTTTAAAATCGGTTTATATTATATGTCACCTGTTTCAAACTCACAATTCAAACTGTGACGACTGTGATGGTAGCCAATGAATAAAATCACACTGGAAAATGAAAACATTTCTTTAAACAATAAAATTCTACTCCGACAAGACAACTAAATATTTTATTTCTACAAAGAAATATTCAAAGAAAGCACTTACTTATACTATTTAATTAAACAAGAGGATTTATTAATCTCTATTCTAAATTTGTTCACATAAATAGTTCAAGCTCTACAGGATACTGGCGCCAGGAAATATATCTGTCTTTTTTGACCATTTGCTTTTCAAGGCTATTGTTGACCTGTTTCTACGGTTGCTATAAAATATTGTTACTGTTTCTATATGACACCTTTTATAGTGTCGATATGGTGTGACAAGTGACACTATATGAGATGAGATATTACTAGCAAATAATAGAGCAGGTGTTATTGAAAAGAATATTTTGGATTTGTAAAGTGCTAACGTTTAAGGCATCTGTGAAGTGAAGATTATAACACTTGTAAAATATGCTGCTTGTAGCGGAGAATATACTTTGATGATGTTTTCGGAGAAGCACAAATTAAATTAAAATCTAGTCAGTATACATAATTGTCTCTGTAACAAAGACTTTTCCTAGGTGAAAAAACTATGATACAGGGTTTTTTTTACAAAATAAGTACCTGCTACAGAGACCTTCTTTACGCGAAATAAATCCCTGCTACAAAAACGAAATAAGTCTCTATTACAAGAATTTTTAGACGAAACAAATCTGTGCTACAGAGATTTTTCAAGGCGAAATAAGTCTTTACTACAAACACGTTTTTAGACGAAATATGTATGTATATACTGCAGACACGCCTTCTAGACAGAAGACGTTTCTGCTACAAAAATTTTTTCTTAGAAGTAACGCGTTTTTTTATAGAGATTTACCCTACACAAAATACCTCTGCGATGCAGATACTATTTTTACACGAAACAAGCCTCACTTATAGACACTTTTTAAAACATATCTCTGTACAAAGACTTTTTTAGAAAAAAAATTCTGCTACACAGGCTTTTTCCAGACTAAGCACTTTCTGCTACAGAGAGTCTCTGCTATAAAAATTCTGTTACAGAGAATTTTTAAAATGAAATAATTTTTTTCAGGCAACTTCTTCTCTGCTATATGACTTATTCTAGACAAAATAAGTTTCTGTTATAGAAAAATTTTGGCACCAAACGGCTCTCTGTTACGGCGACTTTTTCTAAACAGAATAAGTATCTTTTACATACACCCTTTGTTTCTGCTACACACATTTTCGCTTCTCAAAATTAATCTTTATTATATAAATTTTTTCTAGACAAAATAAGTCTGTGTTACATTCACGTTTTCTACACAAAGTAAGTTGGTGCTACAGAGACTTTTCCTGAACCAATTAAATCGCTTTCACATACACTGCTATAAAGAATTTTTCTTGACAAAATAGGTCTCTGATACATAGACTTCTTCCAGGAAAATAGATCTCTACACGAAAAAGTTTCTTTTATATAAAGTTTTCTAAAACAAAACGACTCCCTGTTTCTTCAAAGGAAATAAGTATCTGCTATAGAATTTTTTAGATGATATAAATCTCTGATACGTATCCTGCCATTGAAATATTCTCAACACGAAATTTATCCATTCTGCAACAACTTTTTCTACAACAAATATATCTCTGCTACAAAAACTTGTTCTTGCCAAAATGTGTCTATGATACAGTTTATCTGCACAAAATAAATTTCTGCTACAAGGACTTTTTCCACATGAGGAAAGTTTCTGCTACATAAACTTTTTCAAAACGAACTTGCTTGCTGCTATAAAGGCCTTTTTCAGACGAAATAAGTCTGTGCTACAGAATTTTTGTCTCTGATACAGGAAATTTTTTAAATGAAATATGTTTCTGATACAGAATTTTTATTCCAGAAAAACTTGTTCTCTGCTATGTGACTTATTCTAGACAAAACAAGTTTCTGTTATATAAAATTGTTAAGGCGAAATTTTCTAAACAGAATAAGTATCTTTTACAGACAAACTTTGTTTGTGCTACACAAATTTTTGCTACTCAAAATTAATCGCTATAATATAAATTATTTTCTAGATAGAATAAGTCTCTGTTACATGTTTTCTACACAAAGTAAGTTCCTGCTACATACTTTTCCTAAATCAAATAAATCGGTTTTACAAAACACTCGCCAAGTAAGTCGCTACTCCACAGATTTTTTTGAGACAAATCAAGCCTAATAATAATTTTTCTCTGCTACACAGAGCTTTGCTAGACAAATAATTTTTTTAAAAGGCCCCATAGAGACCTTTTCTAATTGAAAACATTTTCTGCTACAAAGACTTTTCTATACAAAATAAACCTCTAATAAGGGGAATCTCTGTAGCAAAAAGTCTTTGTTACAGAAATTTTTTTAAACAAAATGTGTCAGTGATACAAGAAATTCTTTTAAGAAATAAATTGATGGAGCTGTTGGCTGAGTAGTTAGCGCGTTTCACTACAAACCCTGAGGTCTTGAGTTCCAGACTAGTTTCAGGCAAGCTAACAACATCATGTATTTTTCTCATGTGCATTGGTGTGTACCGGCAGCGATTAATACTAACATATCCTAATGCACTTCACAGCACCCTCCTTCTGCTACAATACCGAGTAGCAGAACCGTCGGCAAAGTAAAAGAATTCATAAAAAACTTAAAAAACGCAATGCCTCTAATTGACACCAGAGGCGATTGAAACACTGCTCTAAAAAAAGCGCACAAAGAGCAGGATTGTAACTGAATTAAGCTTTCCATCTCTCTCCCACTTCACTACCTGTTCTCGCTACACTATCCCTTTCCCAAAGAAGGCAACACATTAAATAATTACCTGCTAGGCATTAATTGCCTGATTGTGTTACTTCTCTTTAAAAAAAATCTTCTAATACAAACTATTTTGTTGAATGAGCTAAATATGTGGTATACGATTTTTTTAGACGTAACAAGTCTCTGCTACACACATTTTCTCTAAAAAAAAATATTGTACGAAATAAAAAGAATTTTGCGTCGTGTCGAAACGTCTTTGCTACTTAGAATTTTTCTACGTAAAATAAGACTGCTACAGAGACTTTATCTAAAAAAGTGTTGGCTAAAAAAATCGTCTCTACGAAATAATTATCTGCTACAAATACAGCTGCTACACGCAATAAATCTATTGTACAAATAATTTTCCCATCCACTACACTACGGGGTCACCCCGTAGTGTGCTAAACTGTTAGCCGGGGGTCGCCAAGGCCCCGGGAGTTTCTGTAAAAAGCCGAAAAAGGCTTAATCAGTATGTGTGTTCGTTAAAAAAAATAAGTTTCTGGTAAAATTATTTTCTAACCGCAATATGCGTCTGCTACAGGGATTTTGCTTAACGAAATAAGACACTGTTGCATACAATTTTTCTATGAAAAATTTTATTATAGAAACATTTTTTAGACAAAATAAATCTCTAACACAGAGACATATCTCTAGACCAAAAAAGATTTTGTTCCAGAAAATTTTTCAAAGTGAAATAAAAAATTAAAAGGATATGGGTGAGTTAAGGCATATATAAAATACATATATATTGGTGACATGAAAAACTTATTTCAATTCAAGTGAAAAAAGGAAGTCTGCCTGGTTAAGAGGAAAAAAAACGCCTACATAGTTTTAATGAATTAAAAATTTGCTGTGTCAGTTATACAGATGCATTCATTCTCTGTTTAAGTGGCTTAAACGTTTTCGTTTTAGTTTTCAAGTCACGGTTTTAAATACTTATCTAATATCGAAATTTTAAAACTTGCTTGAATAATTACGAACTAATTTTATTAAGAGGCAAGTGCAATTAGTGTCTCCAAAAACCACTTTAGTCATAGATTATTATCTATGAATGTCTGTGGACCATTTCACTTGATGTTTTGTTGGTTCTGCTTATATAATGGCTTAATGGCATTTTCTTGTATTTTTAATGGCTCTCGTTTTTTTTATAATCATGTCGTAGAAGAGTTTTTATCATAATTGCTGTTTAAATTGTTTTTTCTTTGTTATAACCACAATGTCAATCATTTGCCCTAAGTCGCCTTTCTTAGACAGTGAAAAAGGCAGTGTCAGGAAGTTACTTTAATTTAAAAAATATCCTTGAATGCTTTGTTGTGTTAGACGACATAGATAGCATTTAATTAGTCAAGCCTCTTAACAGGAAGTACTTCTAATGAGTTTCTAATTAAGATAATTTTGTTTGCAGTTCGTATTTTTGTTATAAAGATAATTTTTTGTTTATTTCTGGTTTAATTTTTAGATCTTTGGGTTTTTTTAATATAATATTTCGAGCTTAGACATTAAACAAAATTCAGTGAAAGGGAATTTTCGTAGAAATAAACTGCCGAGGCAGAAGTTTTTTTCGAGACGGAATTAATTACTGCTACAGAAATATGCTTCAGACAAAAAAAGTCTGTGCAACATCGACTTTTTAGCCGATATAATAAAATTTTGCTGGCAAACACTCTTTCTTGACTAAATAAGCGAACAAGTTTCTACTTTTCAGTAAAGGAAATAAGTCTCTGCTATAGAACTTTCTAGATGATGCAAAAACTTTTTCTACAGAAAACGGTTCATGTTTTCAACATGAACCGTTTTACGAAATAATTCTGCTCTGTAAAATCCTTTTCTACACGAAATAAATCTCTGCTACAAAAACTTTTTCTTTCGAAAATATGTCTTGATACAGAGTTATACCACACAAAATAAATTGCTGCTACAAGCACTTTTTCTACATGATGTAGAGACTTTTTACAGACCCAATAAGTCTGTGCCAGAGAATTTTTGAGAGTTTTTAATATGAAGCATTTTTCTGATACAGAATTTTTCTCAGACGAACTTGCTTTCTGCTGTGTGATTTATTCTAGACAAATTAAGTCTCTGTTATATAAAACGTTTGGCACCAATAGGCCTTCGTCTGCTTTTTCTAGATCGACTTTTTTCAGACGAAATAGTTCTCTGATACACGAAGTTTTTTAAGGAACATGAGGACTTACTACAGAATCTTTTCCTACACGAAATAATTTTTTGCTACAGACACTTCTTTCGCACGAAATAAACCTCTGCTACAGCGACTTCTTTAGATCGAAATACGCAAGTGCTACAGAAACTTTTTCTAGATAAAGAAGTCTCTGCTACAGCTAATTTTACTATACAAAAGAGAATAAAAATTGTTGCTATCACAAGAAATCTCTGTTACATTGATTTTACATGGACTTTTTTTATTACCTGTTGCGATACTAGTCCCGTTTTCTAGAAAAATAAGTTTCCGTTACATCGTTTTTGTTTTTTGTTTTGTTTTGCAAGACAAGTCCTTTCTGCAGCGAATTTTTCTATACGAACTAAGTCTCTGTTAAAGACATTTATTCTAATGTAAATAATTCTCTGCTACACATAGTATTTTTTAGATAAAATACATAACTCTCCATTGCAAAGAATTATTCTAATCAAAATGTGTCTCCGCTGCAGAGAATTTTTAGACGAGATAAATCGCTGCTACAAATAATTTTCGTCAACGAAATACATGTACATATGTAGCATACTTTTTTAGACAAAGTAAGACTTTTCTAAATGAAATAATCTCTACTATATCGACTTTTTTAAGCGAAATAACTCTGTGCTACAGAGACTTTTTTAAGCGAAATATCTCTGTGCTACAGAGACTTTTTTCTGACGATATAAGTCTCTGGTAAAGAGACTTTTTAAATGGCATAAGTATCTACTGCACATAGTTTTCATATACGAAAACAGTTATTGCTACAGAAACTTTTTCTTTACAAACTAAGTTTGTAACATCGATTTTGTAGATGATATAAATTTCTGCTACAAAGATTTTTTAGACGAAATAAACTAGTGATACATTGTTTTTTCATGAAACAGTTTCTGGTACATTTTTTTTTGCATAATACATCTCTGCTACACAACGAATTATTCTTAGAAAATAAAAATAAACTTCTGTTACATTGTATTTATTTATATATTTTTTTTTGTGAATAAGTGCTACACGTGGTCGTTTCTATATGAAATGCATAAATCTCTATTGCAAAGAACAATTCTACTAAAAATGGGTCACTGCTACAGAGATTTTCTAGACGAAATAAATCTCTGCTACAAATAATATTTCTAAGCTAAATACATAAATGTCTGCTACACATCGATTGTTTCAGACAAAGTTAGTCTTTGTTTCTTTGTTTTGCTAAATGAAATAAATCCCTACTATATCGAAAATTTTTAAACGAAATAAGTATGTGAGTAGAGAGACATTTTCTATACGATATGGTTCTCTGTTAAATACACTTTTCTAGATGAAATAAACCACTGCTGAAATGCTTTTCATAGAGGAAAAAAGCCTTTGCTACAGAAACTTTTCCTATATACAATAAGTCTGTGATACGTCGATTATTTAGACGGTATAAATTTCTGCTACAAAGATGTTTCTAGACGAGACAAGTTTGTGGTATATTGTTTTTTTTTTGAACAAAATAGTTTCTGGTATATTTTTTTTTTTCAAAATAAGTCTCTGCTACACAACAAATTGTTCTAAGAATAATCGGTCTCTGCTACACTATCTTGTTTTAGACGAAATAAGTCTCCGCTACAAATAATTTTTCCAAACGAAATAAATTTCTGCTACATCGTTTTTTTAGACGAAATAAATCTCTGTTACAAAGACTTTTTGTAGATGAAATAAGTCTCTGCTATATCAAATTTTTTACAAGAAATAAGTCTCTGTTATAGAGACGTTTTGTTGACGATATCACTCTCTGCTATAGGCACTTTTTCAGATGAAATAATATGTCTGCTGTATATCATTTTCGCAAACGAAAGAAGTCTCTGTTTGCTATAGAAACTTTTTTTTATAAAATAAATTTGTGTTACATCGATTTTTTTAATAAAATAAAAGTCTCTGCAACAAAGATTTTTTAGACGAAATAAGTATCTCGTACATTGTACTTTTTTTGTGGAAAATAAGTTTCTAGTAATTTTTTTTTTCCAAAATTAGCCTCTGCTACAGAAAATGTTTCTGCACGAAATATGTCTCTTTTCTACAGCAAAAAAGTCTCAGCTTTAAAATTTTATTCTAAACAAAAAAAATTATATGCTATAAAAACTTTTTATTGACAAAATAAGTTTCTACTACAAATAATTTTTCTAGTATAAATAAGTATCTGTGATAAGGACTTAGATCCTGATTCATAATTAAATATCAAATGTTTATAAAAAGCTTATGAGCAGATTTCTATGCAAAATTTTTTCATAAACCTCTCATGAGCAGTTAATAAGCACACTTAATAAGGTACTTATTCTAAACACATTTGATCCCTGCTACAAATACTTCTTCTAGAGGAAATTTGTTTCTGCTACAAAAAAAAATTTGCTAAGCCAAATACTCGCCTGATACTGGACTCTTTTACATGAAATAAGTGTAAATTGGTTTCTGCTACAAGAAAATTTCTTGTCTGATACATTGACTTTGTTACATCAAATAAGTGTAAGGAGTATATGTCCCTGCTACAAATACTTTTTCTAGAGGAAATTTATTTCTGCTACAAAAAAAATTTTGCTAAGCCAAATAGTCGCTTGCTACATGGACTCTTTTACATGAAATAAGTGTAAATTGGTTTCTGCTACAAAAAACATTTTCTTGTCTGATACATTGACTCTGTTACATCAAATAAGGTGAAAGAAGTATTTGCTACAGGTTGTTTTTCTAAACGAAATAAGTTTCTATTTAGATAAAACATGACTACTGACATGCTTTTTCTAGACGATATCAATATATGTTACAGAGGTTTATTAGAGAAGACCTAAGTCTCTGCTACATAAGTTTCTTAAGACCAAATAAGTCTCCAGTTCAAATACTTTCTTTAGTCGAAATAAGATTCTCATACAGCGATATTTTTCTAGACGATGTAATTCCTTGATAATCAGACTTCTTTACAGACGGAATAAGTCTCTAATACAGAGACTTTTTATAGAATAAAAGGCTTCGATATATACTATTTACAAAACAACATAAAAACGATAACTTTTTCCGACTCAAAAGTTTATATAATTGAAATTTTTCGTTTGAAGAATGTTTAATTTTACGATTTCAAACTCATAAAAAATTTTCCACCTGCTTCTTTTTAACTTACCATGACTAAATATATTTTTCTTAAATTACCAAAAATTTATCCGTTCCATTAAATACTGCATAACTAATCGCTGCCGTAAACTACTTTGTAGTTTTTCTGTTTAAAATACAAATTATCTTAATTAGAATCCTATTAGTATTTTTGTCATGCCCTTAAATTTTCTAAAATGCTGAACGAATATGAAATTAAAAAATGTCTAATTTCAACTTGTTTAAATGAAAGGGCGGCTTAACTTCAAACACAAATTGTTAAAGTTAAGATTATGATAAAAACTAGACTATCATTAGCAGAAAAAAAGGATACCAAGTGAATCCTTTCATGTGGTCGTTATTTTACCAGCCTCTACATGGAAGTAGCGGTTTTTTTCAAAGAGGCTGTTATTTATAATTATTTAAAGGATATAGAAATTCATAAGGAACTATTTTGGTAAAGGAGTGTTAAAAGGATTTTGATTAAAGCGGTAAAGAACAGTATTAAAGAGAAAAGGATTTCTATTGCCAACAAAGAAAACATTTCAAGGATAATACTGATTATAGGTTGTGTTTTATATTGAAATAACTAGATTATTCGATATCAAGTGTGGGGAGTTAATTAGGATAATAAAAAAATTATAAATTCAACTGCTTCAGAACAGAATCTTTTTTAAAAATTGAAGTTTGGCTTTTATTTCAAATATTAATTTACAGTTCAGGTTATAATTTTATTTAATTAATTTTATTTTAGTTTAATGTTGCTTACTTGTTTTTATAAAGATGGTCGTAACTGTAGTTCAAATTAAACTCAAGATTAGCAACAGTTTTAAAAGATCCAAACACTGCTGCTTGAAGGCTATCTATCTTAAGGTCTTTTTTAGCAAATATATTAACAAAAAAATTATTTCTCTCGTCTGTTTTACTTCACTGGTCGGCGCCAGTGTCCTGCGGTGTAAAGATAGTATCCTTTCGCTTGTGAGGTATAGAAAGAACTTGCTTTAATATAATTTTTTTATATTTTTACAATTAAATATCTATTATTTTCTCAAAGCGTTTTTTTCAACTTAGTTCTGGTTTTGATTTCCTTTTGTATTATTAAGGTCATTTCTATTCTAAGCGCTGTTTGAAATAGAAAAAAAATCCTTTGTTAAATTGAAGTACCTGTAACGGCATTGAATATTTTTAAATCATATTTTTCAACCAATTTTAGTAGTAAAAAAATTAAAAGACATTTAATTTATAACTTGCTGCTACAAGGAGTAGTGCACGTGCTATATCTAGAAAATCCTTAAATTCTACTTTTCAAACGAAAGACAATCTACAAGTGAACATAAATACATTTGACTGCCTCGAGTTTGGTTTGTAACAAAAAGAAAAAAAGAGAAATCCTTTACAAGCCTTCTATAACTACTAATCTTTTAATACACTCAGAGAAAAAATCAATAAGAACTATATTGATTCAATAAGACACATTAACGAAAGTCTAGTCATGTTGAAAATTTTTATTTCAATATTGAATCATTTTTATTCAAAGTTGAAAATTACACATGTTTACAAATCTCGAAAATTTTTTTTTGTTCGCTAGAAATCAAAGTTATGTCTTTAGTTATTTGGACCGCTGAACGCGAATCTGTATTCCCTTATTTTCCATCAGCTCTAGTTTTCGCTATATAGCGTTATATAAAAAATAAAGGCACTTGCACCACATATAATACCATAACTTGAGAAGGGGTTTTTCTATTCACTAAAGAAGAAAAACCGAAACGCGACAGCAAAATAATCTTGAGGCCGTGCAAACATTCTTTTTTAATTTGCTCAAAACTTTCAGAGATATCATAAAAGTTTAACCCAAAAAAATTAATAAAAATTTTACAAAAAAATTTGAGTTTTTTTGTTTTTAAGAATGCATTAAAAATAAAAATACAACAACAAGTTTATTTTTGATTTAGTTGCTTGTAGCTAAATGAATTCCAGAAAAACTGAGACCTTTTTAATTGAAATTGGTGCCCAACTTTTGATTTTATTCATAATTCAGTAAGATAACTGGATTGGTAAAAATTAAATTTTCATACATCATCAATTTCTGTCTTTGTGTTTGTGTTTGCTATTATTGTATGGAAATTAAAGCTTTATCAATTCAGTTCTTTCTATAAGAAAATTGTCTCTAGTCTAGAGACATTTTCTATAAGAAAATTGTCTCTAGTCTAGAGACATTTTCTATAAGAAAATTGTCTCTAGTCTAGAGACATTTTCTATAAGAAAATTGTCTCTAGTCTAGAGACATTTTCTATAAGAAAATTGTCTCTAGTCTAGAGACATTTTCTAGAAGAAAATTGTCTCTAATGTAGAGACATTTTCTATAAGAAAATTGTCTCTAGTCTAAAGACATTTTCTATAAGAAAATTGTCTCTAGTCTAAAGACATTTTCTATAAGAAAATTATCTCTAGTCTAGAGACATTTTCTATAAGAAAATTGTCTCTAGTCTAGAGACATTTGCTATAAGAAAATTGTCTCTAGTCTAGAGACATTTTCTATAAGAAAATTGCTTCTAGTCTAGAGACATTTTCTATAAGAAAATTGTCTCTAGTGTAGAGACATTTTCTATAAGAAAATTGTCTCTAGTCTAGAGACATTTTCTATAAGAAAATTGTCTCTAGTCTAGAGACATTTTCTATAAGAAAATTGTCTCTAGTCTAGAGACATTTTCTATAAGAAAATTGTCTCTAGTCTAGCGACATTTTCTATAAAAAAAATTTTCTCTAGTCTAGAGACTTTTTCTATAAGAAAATTGTCTCTAGTCTAGAGACTTTTTCTATAAGAAAATTGTCTCTAGTCTAGAGACATTTTCTATAAGAAAATTGTCTCTAGTCTAGAGTTATATTTTCTATATAAAAATTGTCTCTAGTCTAGAGATATTTAATTTTGCTTTTTTGTATGTTATTTAATTTTTTTTTTTTTTTTTTTTTTTTGTTATCTATAAATATTTTTATTTATTTTCTTATTACAAAATTCTAAGCCCTTACACAAAGAAAATATATTTTTTGAAGTTGACTCAAATTACTTTCAATTACTCTTAAAATTTTAACAAAATTATAAAAGGAAACTAATGGCAGCGAACCTTAAAAATTTCGCTTACCATTATTTTATTGTAAAAATATATAAATAAAGTGATTGATAACCCTTAGGAGACCATGAAGAGACTCAAGGGTTTTAAATTACATTGTTACAATTCCTTTTTACTATTTTTTTAACCGAATTTATAACCCATAAAATCTATAGAAATAAAAGATAATTGTTGCTAAAAAGAAATAAAAAATTAATACCTTTTTTTCCTATAATAACAAATAAAACAATTTTTAACACAATTTGAAACATGAATTACTATTTTCAAATATCTTTAAAGGAAACATTGTTCCAGTGAAAATATTTAGTTTGATGAATTACGCTTGATTGCATGTCTGTCAATCTTCAAATAAATAAGAGTCTGTATAGCATCACCAAAATTATACTTTATAGTTTTTTGTTGCCAGAGATCAAAATTTACTGATAAATTATATTTTCATATGTCGAACTCCTATTTGTTTCACTATACATTTATTTATATTTAGAAATCCTTTTTAAGCCATTCCTTTATGTTTAAACATTTTCCTTTTTTTTTAGAAATCATCCCTTTGGTTTGTTATAGGGACTCCAAAAGTGTGTAGTCATCAAGATTAATAATGAATCAGGTAGTGAGCCAGTGTTTAGAGGTTTTTTATTTCTTTTGTTTATTTGTCATTATCGTAGGTCTCCTTTTTAATTTCTTTTTTTTTATTGTAACAAAATTTTTATTTTTAATCCACGTCATCCTGTCGTCAGTCTAGATATCTTTTGTGTCATTTGTTACAATTGTTGTCTGTTAATATTTTCAAGGATTATAGCGAATCAATTTTGTTAACCTTCATGTAAAGTATGACCTGAGGGTGTAAAATATTGTTTATTGTTTTGTCAGGTTTTTTTTAAAGAGCTGACATTTAAGTTTGCAAGAAGTTTTAGCTTGAATTAGGATTAAAGGATCAGATGTGATAAGGATCACATATGCTACAAATAAAATAAGCTTTACTTCATGAAAATTATTGGAAAATCTTGATTTTATGCACAATGAAGTGAAATTACCGGTTTTTTGCATGAAAATGAGTTTTGAAGAGGCTGCTTCACAGATTTTATTATAACTCTAGAAGGACTTATCCAATATGTCAAAAATTAACATAAATAATTTTGGTTAAACTATTTTTATTTTAGAAAGAAGTTCTAAAGCATATAATTATTAAACATTCAAAGAAAAGTTTTGGCTGTACGGAAAATTGAACTGACATCGGATGTTTCGATACCACCACAGTCTTATCATCAGGCCATACTGCCAGCGAAGGCAGCAATAACCAACGAGCGAATATCTTATTTACTTTATTCAACTAATTAACAGATGAGTCGCCATCTCGTGACAATTCTCAACTATTATTGATTTCTTAAAGGTTCGAAACTTCACTAAGTGTTTTCTTATCATGTTCAACTATTTCAAGCTTTTGATTTCTGTCTTACCAGCGTTGCTATCCATAATCGACCCTGATTGGATTTAGCTGAACCTTCAAAATATCTTTAGAGGAGGAATCAGGCTTTATAGTGCGTGGCTCTGTGGTCTTCTGGTTTAACCAGGAGACGACCTACAGTGGGCCTAAGTTGACCACCAGGGACTGAAAAAAATTTCTGAGAGTTTTAACTTTTTTAAATCTTAACCGATTTCAAAAATTTAAGGCGCTTTTTCAAAAACTCATAGAAAATTTAAGAGGGCAACCATTTTTAATTTCTATCATTTATTAGAAAGCTAAATAAATTATGAATAAAATAAGCCAAAAATCATACAAATCGATGAACAAATATCGATTTTTTAAATCTTTTAAAATTTTTGAACCCCTTTATTAATCAAAAAAGGCCATGTGTGGATAAGCAAACCATTTTAATAATAACTAGGATTAGGCTACCATAAGTAACTTCTAAAAACTGTAGTCCAATAGATCAGTTCATCGCAACGATATAGGGGGGTTCGGAACTACCCCTTTCCCCTCACCCACACCGTGAGTTTTTTCCTAAACTTTATATCTTGTATTCAAATTATTTTACATCAATTTAGAAGATTTTTAGTGTTATATCTTTCCAGTTAGCAGGTAATTATTGATTACTTTGAATGTGGAGTACCCTTCCCTCGCCCCTACCCAGCCAATTTTTTTAATAATTTCATACTATAACTTCTTTCAAATAACTCATACCACTTTTAAAGACTCTTACTGTTATATCGTTGGAGTTAGTAGGCAATTATTGATTACTTTGTATGGGAGTACCCTGTCCCTACCCCGCCAAGTTTTTTCGTAACTTCCTACTATGCCTTTAAATTAACTTATACTTAATTTAAAAATGCTTACTGATATAAATTTGCAGATAGCAGGTAACTATTAATTACTTTTTATATGGAGTACCACTTTCCTTGCACCTATCCCACCAGTTATTTTACATAACTTTGTATCTTGTCTTTAAATTAACTCGCAATACATTTAAAGACTCTTAGGACCATTATTACAACTTGACAATAGCTAAAAGCAGAGTTTTGTCGGATGAATAAACACTTTATCATTATTACAAATTTACTTTAACCTGCCAGGTAGGATGCACCTGACTTTGACTTATCGCTCACTTTCATTTAAAGTGAAATTTTAATAAAGGTAAACCTTTTATTCGTCCCACACAATTCGGCCTTTAACTATTGCCTAGTTGTAATAATGGCCCTTACTGTTATAAGTTTCCGGATAGCAAGTAATTTTTAATTAGTTTGAATAGGGAGTACCCCTTTCCTCGCATCTAGCTCGCCAGTTTTTTCCATAACTTCATATCATGTTTTCAAATTAGTTTTAAGGCCCCTACTGTTATATCTTTCGAGTTAGCAGGTAATTATTTATTAATTTGTGTGAGGAGTACCCCTTTCCTTGCACCTGACCAGTTATTATTTGCACAATTTCGTACTTTGGCTTTAAATTAATTCATACTCAATTTTTAGAATCTTACTGTTATATCATTCGAGTTAGCAGGTAATTATTGATTATTTTGTTTGGGGAGTACCACTTTCCTCGTACCTAACCCACCAGTTTTTTACATAACTTAGTTTTTTCTCTTTAAATTAACTTATAACACATTTAAAGACTCTTACTATTATAAATGCCCAGATAGCAGGTAATTATTGATTATCTTTTATGGGGAGTACCCCCTTCCTCGTACCTAGCCCGCCAGTTTTTTTACATAACTTCGTATCTTGTCTTTAAAGTAACTCATAACACAGTTATAAATGTCCAGATAGCAGGTAAATATTAATTATTTTGTATGGGGAGTACCCATTCGCTCGCACGAACCCGCCAAATTTTCGCACAACTTCGTATCTTGTCTTTAAATTAATTTATAGCACATTTAAAGAATTTTGCTGTTATACATTTCCAGATAGCAGATAATTATTGATTACTTTGTATGGGGAGTACCCCTTTCCACGCACCTACTCTGCCAGTTTTTTTACATAATTTCGTATCATATCTTCAAATCAGCTCGTCCCATTGATTACTTTGTATGGGAAATACCCCTTCCCTGGGTCCTATACTGCCAATTTTTTTCCACACTTCGCATTTTGCTCTTTAAATTACCCACATCATATAAAAATACTCTGACTGCTATGAGCTTTCATAATATGTTATATTTACTTAATATAGGCGTGGTGCTGCCCAATTTTCTTAATACTAATAGGGAAAAATTTGCGTTCTTTGAATAATAGCTTTTGAGGAATTTCATGAAAATTAAAAAGGTGTTCTTCAAACGGCTCCGCACAGGTACAAAAGTATATATAGCATAAAATAACACTTTTTAAAGTTTCTCTGGGTGTTTTTTTATCCCTTTTGATATCATAAAGACCTACCACTCTAAAATTAAAATTTACCAAAATTATAGTAATTTAAAAAATATTTTACAACACCTTTAATATTAACAGTGAAGTGGACAGGCTTCCACTTCTTAATGACTACAATCGAAGACTATAAATATATATATTTATAGCCTTTGCTACAATCCTACCAATTTCGCTAAAGAAAAATGAATCTCATTATCGATTATTATTTGAGAGAAACAATAATGTCTTTCTGATCAAATATAAATAAATTAACTTTTTTGTAATATTATATAAAATATCTATATTTAACAGCATGCCACGCCTATAACTACAATTATATTTATCTAATTTTTTGCTACCATAGTTTAGATATGTTTGCTCTTAATTGGCGTTAAAGTTTTAAACATCTGTGACAGCAAAAAATTTAGGTTTTGCCAAACGAATTTAACTTCTAAGCCAGCGTGCGGCGGAGTTGTGCAACTTTTTGGCAAAAAAAGCTACCTAAGCGCTACCGAAACTGTGCTAAAAATCATTTCTAGGAAGTTCATATCTTCTAAAAAGTTGTTTATTGAGATCTTAGGTACATTTTTGTAGTTGATTTTTATTCCTTAAATTTTGAACGGTTTGCTACCTATGGATCCGAACAGAGGAAAAGAGGTTAAAAAAATCGAATTTTTCAAAGTTTTTTTGCGATTTTGATCTTGAAGATGAAGTTTTTTTGATTTTATATTTTCACAATTTTTGTTTTTTATTCTGAACAGTTTGCAAGATATGAGCCTGAGAAAATTATCAGTTTTTTGCAAAAATGACACTGAGGCGCCAAATCTTTGGGGGGGCCAAAAAATAGTGCATGACTTGGGGTAAAACTGGGAGACACGGGTCTTTTGTTTTTGGTCTTTTATCTTTTTAGTAGTGTCCGTATATGGTTATATTTCCATGACTTAAAAAATTACACACAGTGTTATCAACTCAATTTTTTGTAGTCCTTTGTTACGTTACTTTTGTTTTTAACTGCCAACATTCTATAGTATTTAATATAAAATACTATCAGAAATGCATCATTTAGCATTTTTTCTACAATTCAAAAATAAACATCCACATTATATATATTTCAAGGACAAAATTTTTCTCTATTGCTGGCAGTTTATTTCCTTTGACACCTAAAAAAAAACAAATCTTAAATATATTAGCAAAAAGTAACGTATTTTTTCGTTATAATCCTAACAATGTTTTTTTACTAAAGAAGACACATAAAATCAAGTGTAATTTAACGACAAAAGGTCTCATTTAGCAAACATGATCCTTGTGTTAAGAAAATTTGTTACGCTAACAAGTACTTTGGTCTTGCAAGTAACATGAATAGAAAAAGTAACGAATTTTTACTTAAATGTTTGCAAAGGATCCTTAAGTAAAATGAAATGTTACTTTCCTCAAAAATGTAAAATTGTAACGTATTTTTCCTATTGTTTGTTTCGGTTAAATGCAAAGATATTATTGTGTAGCTGTGTGTGAGTTTAGTTTTGTTTTCTTATACTTTTTTTGTATTAAATGGAGAGCCACAGTGGTTTGCTAGAACAAAATGCTGGAAAAGTTAAGATTTAGCTTTCCTCTTTCAAACAAAAATTTGCATAAGAATCACTTTAATATTTTACAGGAGTAATAATATGAGATACGCCAACTGCTTCCAGGAGACGAGAATACTTAATAGCTAGCTTTGAGGACTTTGCTTTATATCTAGAGTAGATAACTTGTTAGACAGAAATTTGCACTGGTGAACTTTACTGTATCGACTACTTCTTTTTTTGAAGGAAATTTTAATATCAAAATAATATTAATTTTAAAATGCTTCAAAATCCACCTAACAAACTACTGTTCCACAAAATGATTCATTGCAAATGAATCATTGCAAATGAATCATTTAACCAAAAAAAACTTTAAAAAGAGCTCGTTATGGTCCATTAACATTCTATTTACTTGGTGCATGTTGTTGTTGCTGTTGCTGCAGCATTATTAGGATTTAATTTTTTTATATTTAATTTATTTTTATCTCTCTCCTTTTTTTTTTGGAAAACTAAAGATCTTTATACCTGCTTTTGAAAAAAAGGAAAAATATGAAACTGACCCTTGCACGTGTTCAAATTGCTGTGTCAGGCCAAAGGCAATCAGATTTTTTTGTTAAGTAGACAAACTAAGAATAAAATATATAAAATATTATTTTTAAGTAAAAAGGGTCGTTTTTGTGTTGTTGAGCCTTTCATTTGCACTGTCCATATATGTTTTTTTTCCTTTTATTATTATTATTTTTAAACAATAACTCTACAATATTTAATGCCTTTGTGTGTTCCATTTTTTAAATTTATTTGTAACTTGATGCTAAGTAGAGTTTGAATCTTTTGGTGAAAAAGGCTTTATGAAAGAAAAGATATATTTTCAATTCTATTATGCAGGGTTATGGAAATTTATAATGAAATGCGTGATTTAATACAAAATAATGGGATGAAATCTTATGGAGATTATTCGTTACAGGGGGAATATAAAAAGAAAATATAATATTGTTTTATTGAAAAGAAGTTTATTTTAAAATTGATAAGAAAGGCGTCCAAGAAATAAGTTTTGTTTGTATATAAATTTGATAACTACACATGACTTTTAGTTTTATACTCTGTTCGAGTATAAAATAAAACAAAAGATTTAAGAAACAAACTTGAACTATACAAATTTGGAAGAAAAAAAAAAGAACGCATGGTGCGGTGGGACACTGGGAAGGAACTAGTTTCCTTACGTTGTATTTACCTAAAAAAAATATAAAATAAACCTATATGCCATGCTATGTTCATATAACATGATATGACACGACACCACACGGCATGAGATTAAGGGCAGGACATGACATGACTTCACATGACATGACATAATATGATATGACATAATAATGCATGACATGAACATCTAAGGAGGTATTATTACCTCCTCAGATGCAGTAGTTCCAACTTTCCCTTTAGCCACCATCGACCATGTCTCAACATATTTAGGAGCAACTACCGGAGAAACTGTAGTGCTCACCTGTGGAGCAGAATTTTGCGCCCTAAAAACAGCAACATTAGCCGCAGAAGTCGGAAGAAATATTGCTCATTCTCAGCTATGACCTTCACCAAAAGAGCCTCATTCTCTACAGAAAGAGTAGTCACCTTACAAGCCAGCATTCTACTGCAGCAGCTAGCAACACCTCTATTAGTGAACCAGTGATTCTTTTGAACTATATGTATATCATTAATCCCACCGACACTAGCAGCTACCTTTTTTAACGCTTATTCCTCCTGCCAGAGGACACGGCACTATCAGCAGCATCAGCGGCGTTAAACACCTCCACCTCTTTAGCCACACTACTAGTCACACAGACACAAACCGACGTAACAGCAGCACAAATAAATTAAGTAAGGTGAAAGTTTGACTTGCACACGAAGGGTGCCGTTCAAATACCATATATGTACATTGTACATATATCCTTTTTTTCATTTGGGCGATTTTTCTAGCGTTTTAAGGTCTTTTAATCTTACCATATTTTTATTATTATTTTTTTTTTTTTTTTGGTTTTAAGGTTTTTACGAATTTTTCGTTTTTTCGACGATTTTTTCAGTTTTGGTGCTTTTTTCGTTTTAGCGCTTTTTTTCATTTTGGCGATCTTTTTCGTTTGGCATTCTTTTGAATTTTAGCTTTTTTATTTTTTGTTTTGGCGATTTTTTTTTACTTTTGGCGATTTTCTTTGTTTCAGTGCTTTAGTCGTTTCGGCGCTTTTTTCTTTTTGGTGATTTTTTTCTCGTTTCAGCTATTTATTTTAATTTTCGTTTTTGTATTTAGCGTATTTTTTCGTTTTAGGGTTTTTTCGAATTTTTTTTACGATTTTTTAGTTTTTAAAATTCTTTCGTTCGGTGCTTTTTTATTTTTTTATTTTGGTGATTTTTTTTAGTTTGGGCAATTTGTTGTTACTTGGGCTTTTTTCGTTTTATCTTTTCCGGTTTGGCTCTTTTTTACCGATTTTTTAGTTATAGTGTTTTTTTTTTTTGATTTAGCGCTTTTGTGGTTTCAGCGCTTTCTTCATTTTGGCGATTTTTTTCGTCTAGGATATTTACTAAAATTTTTCTTTTATTTTTTTTTGTTGGCTTTTTTTCGTTTTGTTGTTTTTTTCGTATTAGCGCTTTTTTCATATCGCCGGTTTTTTTCGTTTTGCCAATATTTTAATTTTGGGCTCTTTAGCTTTGGAGTTTTTTTGCTTTTGCGATTTTTTCGTTTTAATGCGTTTTTTTGTAGTTTTTGGGACTTTTTCGTTTTGGCGCATATTTTGGTGTAGCGCTTTTTTATTTTTTTATTTTGGCCTTTTCTTCGTTTTGGCTATTTCTTTTAATTTTGGGGTTTGGCTTAGCTTGACAATTTTTTTTTGTTCTCCCGATTTTTGTTTTCGTTTTGACGATTTTTTTCGTTTTGTCGATTTACTTTTCGCGTTGTTGCTTGCATTACTTGAAGGAGTACCCTTTAATTATTAATTTGCCCTTTAATTATTAATGCTGTTTGTTTTAAGTGTCTAATTATTACGGTTGATAAGATACAGCTTAATTTCAAAATGACATTACTTGATAGAATATCCTTTAATTTTTAGTTTATTTGTTTCTAACATTCATTCTTGTTGCCTTTTATATGCTACACTAGCTGTGGAAATTTCAAGAATTTGCTTCTTACGGATTCTGCGATACAGCTAATTATCAAAATTAGATAATTGAAATTACATTAACTGATAGAATACCCTTTAATTTTTATTTGGTTTAAATATCAGTTGTTATTAGTGTAGTCTGTACAATAATAATACACTAACTTTAAAAATTTCGTGTTTATATATCAAGAGTATGTATTTTACATTATGATTTCAACATGTTTCTTTCCTCGCTTTAGAACACCCTTTAATTTTTAACTTGCATAAACTTTCAGTATTTGCTGTTGTAGCGGCTATAGTTATACATACTCTGTGAGAAGTTTAGGTCCGTACCTCTTACGGTTACCGAGATAGAAGCCTGCGACAGACGGATGGACGGACAGACAGACAAACAGACGTACGGATGGACAGCGTAGTGAAAACAATAGCGCCCCTTTTGACCTTTGGTGTACGTAGTCCTAAAAAACAGAGGAGGCAACAATAGCAGGATCAGAAACAGCAGACAGCCCAATAGCTTCAGAGTTCGCCATATCCGACGTCTCGTCATCGGTGACCCCCTTTCGAATTTTCCGCTGCGCCAACGGACCCGAAGAATATAAGACTTCTGCCAAAAAATCATATTTGAAAGAATGACACCAATCAGTAGGAAGATAAAATTATGAGCTTCCACATGATAAGAATAGGACATGTTCAAAAGTCGTCAACAGTTAATGCAACTATCACTAGGAAGACAATATTTATCGAGTGCTGTGTTTTTCTTATTATTTATCGCCAATTTGTCAATATTTATCGCCAATAGATAGCAGAGACACCTTCAGATAGCAGGGTATTTAGCCAAGTCACAAACCACTTAACAAGAACATAATCCTCATTAGAGATTCTCAAAAACAACGCTGAAAATGCAAAAAAAATTGAAGTTCCATGGCACTTTCCCGGAAAACTACGGCAGAAGTGAAGCTGAAGCTTGCGGAATAGGCTAATTACTTGGCTGTTTGCCTAGACAGTCAGCTTTCATTTAAAAGTAACTCACAGGAAAGGCTCAAGAATAAGCTCAATGCCCTACTACGCATGCAGGAACTTTATTGGAAAGAACTGGGGTCTGCAACCGAAGTTGCTAAACTGGCTTTACACATCGATTGTAGGGCCGGTTGTTTGCTGTGGTTGTACGGTGATGTGGTAGGCATCCAGAAAGGACAGTCATAGTAGATTACTTGCTAAGGTGGAGAGGTGTGCCTCGCTCAGCGTCACAGGTAACCAGAGAAGCACACATCAAGATGCCTTCTCCCCATAAAGGAATTTGTGGCGAGGATGGCAGACACAGTCTCCTTAGACTATTAGAGGCAGGTTTTTGTGAGGACAAGATTAGCAGGTCACACAGCAACCTTGCATGGGATCAGTTTTAGCGGGAGAGTCCCCGTATGGCCAGATTTCATGGATTCTAAGGTCGTCGAAATTGATTTTAGTAGGACACCCTCACTGGTAATTCATAATAGGGACTTCAACATACTGAAGTAAAATATCGCGGTGTTCATCTTGATCGTCGTCTAACATGGAAGTCCCACATAAATGCAAAGGTTACCCAAATGAAATTAAAAGTAGCTCAAATGAATTAGATCATTGGAAGGAACTCTACTCCAAGCCTAGATTGTAAACTTCTTCTATATAACTCCATTCAAAAACCAATATGATCCTATGGAATCCAGTTATGGGGCACTGCCTCGGCATCAAATGTAGAAATAATTCAAAGGCAACAATATAAAATACTCCGTAGGAGTACAGCAACCTCATGGTATATCAAAAACAAGCGAATTCACAAAGATTTGAATGTGCCGCTGGTTAAGACAGTGTTTTCTAAACACGTGACAAAATACATAAGAAAAACTTGAGTTGCTACCAAATACCCATCCCGAAACATCATTAACTCATCATCTCAGCCGAGTGTGGCCGGCTGAGATGGAGGGACACTCTTGCTCTCAGCCGAACACGAGAGACGTAGACAACCAAAAAAGCAATTGCTGAAACAAATATTTGTGTCTGGCATTGGCTGGACTTAAAAATTAAAATTTTAGAGTTAAAACTGAATTACTTATTGTTAGTTCAATTTAATTGAAGATACAATAAATAAAAGTAAACGATAAAATAAATATATATAAATTTAAAGTCTACTTTATGTTTCAAATAAAACGCAAAAAATGGTACGGCACAAATTACTTCTACATCGAACAGGTATTTCTTTTTATGGTTAATCAAACATACCAAGAATCAGGTTGAAAAGTCTCAGGTGGTTTAACAAAAGAATTATAAATTCTGTAGGGCGTTGCTCTGGTATGTTTGTGTGTGGCAAAATATATAATCCTTAAATAGAAAATGTTAGATTTTATTGTTATTTTACAACGCGAGTTTTTAAAGTTGAATGAAGGTGTAACCATAAGTAATCATTTTAAAATTTATTAATTTTCATGGACAAAAGAAAATTAAATTTTAGTTGAATTTTTGTTAATATGTTCAGAGGTGTAGTTTGGCACAAGAAGTGTAGTGATATAAAGTAGAATTTAAATTTCTACAAAAGCAGTTTAAGGGGAGTTAACGTGGGCTAAACTCTTGGTATAGTAAGCAACTCCTAAGGTGGGCTACTAAAATAAAGATATCAAAATTTAAAGAAGGAATTAGGAAGCAGGTCTAGAGCAGGTAATTATAGCTTTAGTTTGTAAAAGAGAGTTCTTATCTAAAAATAGAGACTGCAGCTTAGGTAACTCTGTTTAATGAAAACTAGTCTCTAGAGATGAGAAACATATTTTTCTTAACAAAAATGAAGAATTGAGGATTTTTACTAAAAAAAATTTCCAATTGACTTTGAAATTTAATTATCTTTTTTTTATGCTAATAACGAATAGCATCTACTTCAAACACTTGCTAATAAAGACACGAAGCAATAAAAATTAAGAAAAAACTCAACTAGGGGAAATAATGAAGCCTAAAGTAGAAGTCAAAGTATTTTGAAAGCAAAGTGTGTACAACACGCTTAAACGTGACCTTAGCGTAAACACATTTCCGTCAGGATATAAAAATAAGGAAATAAATTATAAGGGATGCTTCGTGTTAGACACAACTCTCTAGAACGGAATCTTTAAAATCTTTAAAAACGAAACAAAATCTTTTAGCTCTTGTTTTAAAACAATTGTTTTTTGAATAAATATTTATTTTTAACTTAAGGATGAATTTTAGTTTATAGAAATAATTAAAATAATTGACAGTGTCAAGTTAATTTGACAATTTTATAAAAACTCTCACGTTTTTGGAAATAAATTTGAGCAAGGTACTTTAGAATTTTTATTTGAAAAAAACAACACTTCCTTTTTTGATATTGTTAAAATAGATTTGAAATTTTCTCTGTCACATTTCCAATCCTATCTACTCTATTGCAGATGATAGTAGCATCTGCACTCATATTCATTCAGGAATAGGCCAAACCTGTCGCAGATTGGGGCCATGCGACAAAACATGAATGATACACTTAATCACGATCTCTTAACAATCTCTGAATGGGGTCGTGCGAATAGGGTAAATTTTAATGGTAGTAAGACCCAATACTATATGCTTACGTAGGTAGAGGCGTACGACCGAAGTTGCTGCTTCATCTGTAATTATGGATGTTGTTAATGTTGGAGATTCAGAAGTTATTGATGCTCTTGGTTTGAAGATCCGATGCGATGTTGGATGAACTGACCACATTTTTCAAGTCTCAAAAGGAGCATTCAAGTGCCTCGGTTTCTTAAGACGGTGTAAGAGATACTTCACTCCATCTGATCTCCTTTACACCACCTATATCCGTCCGAAAATATAATACAACTCTCATGTATGGGCCGGCGCTTCAAAGTCTATTTTGAAGTTACTCGACCGCGCTCAGGAGAGGGCGAAGAAACTTATAGCGGACAGTAGGGTAGCTAACTTTATTGAGTCGCTGGAGCATCGATGCAATGTGGGATGTGTTTCGCTGTTTTATCATTACTACAATGGGTTTTGTTCTGATTGATGCCCGCTCCTTTTGGTGAACAACACGTTCTTCAGTACGAGCACATCCGTTTGTGGCGGATACGCCAGTTAATTGCACTACGCATTACAGAGAAAATTCGTTCTTTAGCAGAACAGTTCGTATGTGGAATAAACTCCCTGCAGAAGCCTTTCCTTACACGTTCAATATGGGAAAGTTCAAATCGAATGTTAACAAATACTACTCTCTCTATGCTCCTTTCCATAACCAATTTTTCTAGTTCCGACAGAATGCATTGCATGAGTAGGGGTCATCCCCTGAGTGCTGGTCGAAAAAAATAGATCTTCTATATTAAAAATATGCAGATAGTTTGTGGAAAACCAATTAAAAATTCATTTATATCATACAAAAACTTGTAATTCCTTTCTAATTTAAAAAAAATACTCGCCACACAGAAAAAATTATCACCAAAAAATTTTCAAACAAAAATTTGTCTGAAAATAAATTTCATTTTCAGTAAATGCTCTTTACATAATCAATGAATTGTTTGTTTGACTCTTATTTAGGACGCAAACACCAAAAAAACAACAAGAAAAACTGTGTCGTAAAAACACAACCCCGATGAAGACATACACACAAATAACAACAACAATGATATCAAAAGGAATGCGATTGTACCAAGTTTGTTTACAGAAGATTTGAGTGAATCACAATTTGTAAATGTTTTTAGATAAATTGTTTATTAAATTTAAACAATTTGTTCACTGAAAAAAAAACTATTTTTTTCAATGAAATTGCTGAGATATTTTTGTCTATATTTACAAATTTGTTTGTAGGTCCGTTACTAAACAAAATATTTACTATTTCATTGAATTCCTTTACAGAAGATGAAATTTAGTTTTTTCTGTGTGCCTTGGAAAAGAGACAACATTTAATTTGGACAATTTGGACTTTGCATGAAGAAATTAAGAATATTATTTGTAATGTTTGTTTTTAAAACGTCATACCGTCTTATCCTAAAAAAATATTTGTAAATTTTTAACATTTTAGATCACGCTTTAAATTGATTTAGCTTTAAAAATTTTGCATTTTTAATAGAAAATACTTTATCATACTTTCAATGAACAAGCAAAATGCTTGATTAGCCCTTCTAATTCATTCATTTCTGTTTTATCCCATATTTAAGGGAAAGCAATTACCATAACTTTATATATCACGTTATTTACCTTAAAAAGAATTATCGTTCATGGGTTTATCCTTTTTAAATAGGAACACATGCTATAAAGGAATTTTGTCAACAATTAAAAAATTTTTCCCACACTTGCTGTGTTTGCACAGGCTCAACAACAACTTTAACATGTGCAATATTTGTCTAGTTTTCAAAATAGAGACGTGCTCGAGCATGTTTGGATATTCGAAAACACAGATAAAAGGAAATATGATATTTTTTGTTTGCTTTAATAGTAATAAAAGACTGAAAATATATGTTTTGAAAAGAATAATAAACATTTGAATGTAGACAAAGAATACGAAACTCCTTTTTGTTAAAGTAATGAATAAATAAAGAGTACACTCTAAAACATTACTTCAAATATACGATCATATATTGTCTAAATTTGTGTTGAAAATTTCTCCTCGAAAATTTACATCGATTTTGAAGTTATTTTATTAACGAAAAAAACTTTCAAATTAAACATATTTAGTCCAAGTGGAAAAAACTTCACATAAAGTATAATACGGCCATGGCTGAATGGTAGATACGTCAGACTATCAGTCAGAAGGTAAAAACATTTTGTTCAAAAATAATGCGTGTGTAAAATTTTAGGTCGATAATAATCTGTAAAGTGTTGCCGACTATTATCGACCTAATTTTCAACAAAATTGTTTTAGAGTGTAAGTAGCTTTTGCCAAGGACATTTCATGAAAAAACTATAAATTACACTATGCAAACAAAATAGCAAACATAAATGGTATATTTTTCTATATGTTAAAGTCCTCTAACTACAAGAAGAGTTAAAATTAAAAATTATTTTGTTAATATTTTTTTACAAATCTTTTTTTTTATAAAATTTTGGATTTTGGAAGAGGCTGATCTTATCACAAATTTAGAACGATCTGAATACAGTTCGAAGTAAAAATCGCATTAAATAATAAAGAAATAATTTTGTTTAAAGAATATTTAAAAGAAAAATTTCTTAATTACACTTTACAACACAAAAAAAATTTACACGACTCCAATGGCTGACTCTGGCAGAGGGCACAAAAACTATATACATATACTGCCCTCCTAATAAAGAAAGTCACAAGCGCCAAACAAAATTCCCAAATTGAAATAAGGGCAGATTCGCAACCGCAAATGATTTTCTGATTTTTGTGTTAAGCTTAAAAACGCCATTTTCACCTGTAAATTACTGAAAAACGTTAAGCAGAATGGTCATATCAACCACTTCTAGGTTTTGTTTTCTTTTTAGAAGCTAAATATCTCAAAGCTACTAAAATGGTGATGTCACTTTCTTTCTTAGGAGGGCAGTATATCGGCGCTATGAAAGTTGGAATTCATTTCAGGGAGAGCTAAATTCCCACATAGTTAAAAGTGACTTGGCATACGAAATCTTTTAAGCCTTACGTTTAAGACATAAGAAGTGTTCAGATTTTTTGGAACGAAGTTCCCCATCGCAAGTTGTGCATATGATATGCAGCATGGAAAACGTATGTACATATTTCTCTGCTAGAGGGTAAAAAAAAAGTTTTTTTAATAAAAAATATGTACATATAGGCAAATCCTGCGTGACGAACGCTACATTCGTACGAGTTTTCAGATTAAAATATAAAAATTTTTTGGACTTTCAAAAGGAATATCTTCAACTTATGAATAGTGTTCAGTGGGATTTAATTGAACTTTCGAATAAGATACAACATAATTTTTTAATAGCACGCTACAAAATGGGGAAGTAACTTTGAAAGTAGAAGAGTGTTTTCGTATTTTTTTTAGCTAATTTTGCACAGCAAAGACCACAAAATCTAATTCATTAAGGAAACTAGAACATAAAAGCCGTGAAGTCTTTGTGACGCACGCTACATTTTTTTCTTAATAGCTATAACTTTTTAATTGTACAATTTACAACAAAGATGTGTTCAGTGGAGTTGTAGATAATGCTATTGTCTAAAAGAAAGCTTTTAACAAAATTTTCATATTCCGTATAGTGTTTGAGATAATTAGCATCCTATACGAAATGCAAGATTGGGTCTTTTTTTTAACAGTCTTCAAAAAAAAGAGAAAGGTTATCAAGTCGTCATGTACTTTTTTTTTATGTTTCCTCAAAACTTCGCCATTTATGAACCGATTTCGGATTTTTTTTCTCTATTCAAAAGGATGTACTTCCAGATTGGACCCGTTGAAAAGTGGGCGGGGACATGTCCATACAAAGTAAATACACATTCGTTTTGGACTACTTCCACTCAACCGATTCTTATGAAACTTTGCACAGACATTAAGCATCTGTTTGAATACTATATCAGGATCAAAAAAGTGGGCTGTGCCACGCCCATGCAAAGTAAATATTATTTTTCAGCAACTTCTACTAAGCCGATTCGTATGAAACTTTGCATACAGCTTTAGTTATCGTTACAATACAAAACTATGTTTAGAAAAGTGGGCAGTGCCACGCCCATGAAAATGAAATAAGCATTTTAACAACTTCTTATGAAACTTTGCATACGCGTTTAGTTATCGTTAATATACAACATTGTGGTTAGAAAAATGGGCAGTGCCACGCCTATGAAAAGTAAATATTCATTTTAACTACTTCTACTTATCCGATTCTTATAAGACTTTGCACACACAATTACTTGTCGTAAACGTACATGCTGATAAAATATGGGTTCGCAGTGCCACGCCTATTTTGGAGTCGGTTTTTTTGTTTTGCAAGAACTATTTCGGTGTAGGTATATCCTTGCCATTCATAAAGGGATCACACCAAAAAATTTTCCTTTATATATTTTTAAGGTTAGCACATTATTCGATCAACATATATAAACAGTTTTGACAACTTCAAAGTTCTGCCCTTGGTTGACCATTTCTGGGATTTGTCCATATGTATAACAAAACGTGTAACGAATTCTGCTAACAAATGGGTGTAACAAATACGCGTAACAAAAACGTGTAACGAATACTGGTAACAACAATTCGAAACGAAGGCAACAGGCCGGAGCGAAGTTTAAATCCCCTAAAAATTCAGTTTTGCCGCTTTGGTATTTTCGCGGTTTTCGGTGCTGCCGTTGTTCTCCGGGAAAGTTCTTGAATTTTGGTGAGATTTTTGTCCTGGTTTTTTGGACTCCGGGGAACTTCTGGGCTTTAGGGGAGATTTGTGTCTAGTCTTTGGGAATTCGGGGAACTTCTGGGATTTTTTGCGAGATTTTTGTTCTAGTTTTTGGGAATCCTTGGACCATATTTGTGTCTTGGAAAGGAAGTATCGCCTAAGTAGCTTCCAGATGATAGAGGTTTTTTGTTGACGAATTGTCTTCTTTTTTTCATCTAGGGATTGAAATTACTATCTGCATTTAGTTAAGGTCAGATTTTGTAGATACAAACGTATTTGGCGTATTAAAATTTGTACGGAAAAAAAAATTTTTTTTTCGAAACGTAGTTGAGTTTTTTTTCGTACAAATTTGAGGGTTTAGAAAAAATTTTCTTACAAAATCTGCATATTATGTCATCAAGGTAGGTGAAATTTTTATTTTTAAATTATAGTTTTTTTTTTGGTGGAGGTCATGGTGTCATGTCTAAGTGACTCGATGACTAGGCGGAGTGTGCTGAAGGCGGAGTGTGATGAAGGTGGAGTGTGCTGAAGGCGGAGTGTGCTGAAGGCGGAGTGTGCTGAAGGCGGAGTGTGCTGAAGGCGGAATGTACTGCAGGGCAATAAAGATGATGGGGAGTCTGACATAGCGATTGAACGAGGCCGACCAAAGGTGGCCTGCCGATGGCATAAGGCCGAATTTAGCAGGCCGAAGACGGCAGGCCAAAGCCGATAGGTGGTATGCCGAAGGCGACAGGATAACCGTTCCAACCTGTCGCACAACACCGTCCATTTTTTATGTAAAACACCACGATAAACACTTTTATAAAACATTTTTATCTTTTAACTCTTCGGTGCATGGATCTTTTTTTCCCTTTCTCTAAAAAGAGGCCAAAAACTCCCCGTCAGCGCCAATATAATGGGCTGAATTGTTCTACAAAAATATTTGCCATAAAATTCTAATGAACATTCTTAAGGCCACCCAAGTTCCAGACACATTTGAACGCTGGAAATCATTCAAAACTTAAAATTTGTGTTAAGGGTTAATTTGGTACTTATTCACAATTACTGCCAGGCATTGGAAAGCTTTTAAGCGTAACGTTTAAGATTTAAGGTGTTCAAAGCACTTTTTGTAAAACGCAATGAGAAATATTTTTATGGAACATTTTAATAAAATAACTCTTCCTTGTAGGAGTCTTTTTAATTATTCATAAAAAATAAGAGCGAAAACTTCCCTTCTGCGGCAATATAGCGGGATGAAATGTTTCACAAAATTTTGGAATAAAATTCTACTATAATTCTTTAAAGAACTCCGAGCTCCTGACTCTATTGGTTTTTTTTGTAATTGTTGTGTTATTTATGAACTAATTATTACGTACTTTTTAATCCTGGGAAATTTTTAATATTTGCTTGAAATCCAACCATATTTTTTTGCTGTTTACTTTAATTTCATTTTCAAATTCTCTTTTCTTCTTTATCATTTACCATCCTTATATTTATATGTGTGTCCAAAGTCCTTTAATTACGCGTGCTATGCGCATGCTCATCATGGCTTCTGTTCATTTAATGGCCATTTACTTCCCCTAAATAAGTAATAACTTCCCTTTTAGGGGTTTGATTTACTAAAGTCGATGGCAACAAGTGGCTGTATTGCACTTCCTTTACTTCCTATTTAGGGGTTTTTTTTCTGTTTATGCCGCTTTAATGACAGCAAATAAATAGAGGTGTTAAAGGGCATATTAAAATTGTGTTTAATGGTGGCATTCTTCTGACACACTTAAAGGAAATGAAGCATAAAAAATTAATTGTAGTGGATGAAAGATTTCAAATCAGATCAAAATAAAATTGTAAGCATGATGAAAACATTTCAATGAAAATTATATATAACAAACAGCACCTGATAATGGGAATACACAAGTATAGTGATGTCCAGCCACGTTATTGGAATTAATTAACATTTTCTTATTGCTTAAAAAATTCCGTATGTTCAAGTTTTATTAATAAATTAAGCCTAATGTGAAATAAATTTACAATAATTCATTTTTATTTAAAGATATCTCTCCCTTTAAACTTTAGAGGACTCAAGTTCTTGTCCAAAGTCTTTTGTTATGCCTAATTAAACATATAGCAAGAAATATTTAATGTAATAACTTAAATAATAAATGCAGACATTTTATTAATTTACCCCAATTTATCTGTTGATTTTGTTCACATGTCAGGAATTAGCCACAAAAAAAACTTCTGTTTAAAATACTTTAGCACTAGCAAATTAAGCCCTAAAAAGGAAATAAACAAGGGTTGAAGTTTGTAGGGAAAAAGGAAGCAGAGGAAGTGTGTAAAGCAACACGTCAATGCTGCCACAAACAAACAATAATATTATTATAAATAAAACGGAACTAAACTGAAGTAAGACACGAGGAGGAAAATACAAATAAAAAGGACGAAATTAGTGAAGGATAAAAAATTTAAGATAAATTATGCAGCAAATACGGAAACAACATTAAGGGGAATTAATGAATGTTGTGTCACGATAAGAATTTAATTTGAAGAATTAGCTGAGGGTGTGATAATATGCTATTAAGTTTAAGGAAATAAAGTATTTGAGAATAATACAGTGTTTATTAGGTGTGAAATGTAAATTGAAATTATATAAATTTTAATCATATTCAAATGAATCTTTATGAAAATATATATAAAAAATATAATTTTGATTTATTAAACAAACTTCTATACAATACTTGTTTTATGAGTGAATCTCCTTTACAAAGTTTCTTTTGTTTCCGTTGATATGGAATGGCAAATATTTTATACTAAAAAAGGTTAGTTTTGAAGAAGAAATAAACTTCAGTGTAATATAAAATGTTGTAATTGAAAAAACATAACTTTGTTCTACATACTATACGTGTATCAAGTGATAAACATAGAGAACGCACCTGTTGTTTATGATATGTTCATGCAAAATGATAACACTATGCAACAAGAAATATGAAAAGGAGTACCACTATACCTTTTTGATGTGCTATTATCCCCTAACTATAAAATCAGTCGAAATTTTAAATTCTAAGGCTATTTTTTTCTCGAAAATTTTGGTTTTCTGAAGAGGCTATTCCACTGAATTTATCATAACTTATAAATGGGTTGTCCAATTTTATTGGAACGACCACTAGAAAAAATTAAATAAAATTACCTTTCAGCCGTTTTGAAAATTTAATTTATATACTTAATGGTTGCGGAATTATTCAGACAGCAATGAAGGAAAACGAATTTTTTATGCAAAATTGGAAAATTTTTATTTCTTAAAATTTTATAAGAAAAAAAGACAAAAATGGCACGTATACTACAAATAAAATAAAATATGTAAAAAAAATTAAGTTAAATAGATTTATTGCAATCAAACATAATAGTGATGCAGATAATGCACTAAAAGCTAAAATATAATTACTTAGTACCAGCTACCACAACGCTCTCCTCACCAACATGGGGCATTGATCAGATTAAAATAAAATCGTGGGACATTGCTGACTAAAGATAACGGAAATTTGACGCGTCTCACAGTTTTATTTTAGTCTGAGGAGAGTGGTGTTCTTAGCTGGTACCTGGTATTTTTTAGCTTTTAGTGCATTACCTGCATCATTATTATGTGTCATTACAATAAAACCATTTAGCTTAAAATTTTTTTTACTTATTTTATTTTTAAGTTTTTTACTTTATGTCCTATCTAAACTCTATGACCTGGCATTTTGTTTTGGACTGTGCCTTGGATTATACTTTTTTTCGTGGTGTAATGCATTCTAGTAGCACAGCGCTTTAATTTAATATCCATATTGAGGGGGCTGAGAATATATATGAATGAGTATAGTCCCTCATTTTGTACAGGCCGCCATTTTGAAATTTGAAGTTTTTCATTGCGTACTGTATTCTACTAGTCAAACACTTTCATTTGATATCCATATTGAGGTGTTTGTAAACAAATGACTAATTCTCCATTTTGTGCTCGCGGCCATCTGTGATTTACAATAATGCTGAATTATCGTAACGTAATCAGATCAATGAGTCATGAAAATTAAATGTGTTAACCAAATTTCAGATCAATCGGTCAAAAGGGAGGGGGTAAAAGTCAATATAACTTTTTATGGGCATTGCAAAGCCCACTTTTTTTTAATCAAAATTGTGTAGTAATCAAAAGTAAAGGCATGTACCAAATTTTGCATCCATCGGTTAATAGAATGGGGTTAAAACTTAGTATGATTTTTTATAGACGTGGCGCTGCCCACTTTTGTAAAACCAAAATTGTAAAGTCATCGTAAGTAAAGGTGTTCATTATATCTCGGATCAGTCGGTTGACAGGAAGAAGTTAAAACTTAGTATAACTTTTTATAGGCGTGGCGCCGCCCACTTTTGTAACTTTGAAATTGTGAAGTCATCGTAATTAAAGGTGTCTACCAAATGTTAGATCAATCAGTTCACAGGAAGGGGCTAAAACTAAATATTACTTTTTATGGGTGTGGCGCCGCCCACTTTTTTAATTATAAAATTGTAGATTCATAGTAAGTACATGTGTCCAATATATATAAGATTAATCGGTTAACAGGAAGAGGCTACAATTAAGTATTAATTTTTATGGGCGTGGTGCTGCCCACTACTCTAATCACAATAATAAATTGTTACCAAAATTAAAGGCGATTACAAATTTTCAGATCAATCGGTCAACAGGAAGGCTGTAAGTTTGTGTAGTGTGTGAAAATGAAGTTTTGAGAAAATCGCATTTAAAGTTTCATAGCGCATTATCACTTTGAACACACCCTCAGTTGGGAGATGAATATATAAAAAAAATTAAAATTTTATATTCCAAGCGTTTTAGTGTTTTTTGCAAAAAATTGGATCACTCTTTCGAAGCTGTGATGAAATGGGTGTAGCAGCATCTGGAAAAAATACCGAATCTTAAACAAAAATTTAAAAAACCTATCCATAAAATTTTGAGTTTCGACTGTTTTTCTGGTAAGGGGCCATAACACATAAAAAATATAGTGGTGATCAATTACACTGGTCTGCCAATGTTCAATTTTTTGCCATAATTTCAAGAACGAGATATTTTCTAAGCTAATTTGAGGTCGCTCAACACGAATATTAATTTATTATTCTTAAGAAGTATTTTCGAGACATTAGCAAAAATCGTATTTTTCTGCAGTTGTTTTAGCTATTTAAAAAAAATCGAGAACTCTTCATCTGAATTGTAAAAATTTTGTACTGTTGCGTACATAGAAAACATTATCAGCATAAAATTTTCCAACAAAAATTTGTCTAAAATAAAATTTAATTTTCAGTAAATGTTCCTTACTGAATCAGTGATTTTTTTTACTTTTATTAAGGACGCAAACACCAAAAACGCCAACAACAACCAGTTTTCTGTATCGTAAAAAAACAACCTCCATGCCGACATACACATAAATAACAACAACAACAATGATAGCAAAAGGAATGCAACTTTGTTTACTAAAGATTTCTGAGCGAATCATTTCGTTAATGTTGTTGCATTAATTCTCATTAATTGTTTTAAAGTCTTTAGACAAACATAAGAAATGAACATATTTAACAAAGTGAAATTTTATGAATGCTTAATAAATGATGTTGTTATTTAAAACTTCAAAATATTAGCAACAAAATTTTGCAAACTCATGCAAAAAATTTGTTTGATATATTACAAAAAGTCCAGTAAATATTTTTATTTGATTTAGTAAACTATGTATATTGTTTAGAATCTGTCAAAATTTTTAGAGAAACTGTTTTATAGATTTGAACAATTTGTTTACTGAAAAAGAAACTGTTTTTTTCAATTAAATTGTTGAGATATTTTTATCTGTACTATCCTTTGCCAGAATCATTCTTTAGAAATAAATTTAAAAAAATTATTTTGTTGCACAGTGTAATTAGTAAATTAAATTGTGTTCTTTATCACTAAAGAAATAGTTGGTATTCTTAACAACTAACAATCAATACTGGATAAAATCAAAACTGACAAGGGCGTGTTGTGACCTCTAAAAACAGCATAGTTTTTCCCTTCTGCCCTACAGTTGACGTTACTAAATAGTCTTTCTTCCATTCTTATATTAATAAAAATATTAAATTTAATCGTTACAAATATTATCAGCAAGAGTCTCAGTTACATTATACACTAAAAAAATATTAAAACAGACAAAAATATGTTATTCCTCAGCTTTCCTTAATGTAAGATTCTTAAAAGATTTTAGAACATCTTTCATTGTCATTGTAAGACAAATTGATCACGTACAGTAAAGGAATTTTCAAGACGAAAAAAAAATCGGTAGCAAGAGACTTTACAATAAATTAAATGCATCAAATTATATTACATCACATTTGTTTTAAATTAATAATCTAGTTATTTTTTATTCTATGTTATTTGTTGCTTCCTACTTTCTTAAGATCAAAGGCAGAAATATTGTCTGCGACGTTTTATAACTAAGGTAGCTTGATAAGTGATTGAAAAATAGTTTATGATTACACACAGAATTTCATTCATTGTTCTCTGACCTTAAGAAAATTCAGAAATTTACTATATTTGGCAAATTTGTATTGTAAATCACACGCATTGACTTTCTTTCTGTTCTCTTCTTTGTAAAAGTAAAATTTTCCAATATTGAAGAAAAACATATTAGAACATGTCTCGCTGAATTCCCAATTTCTATAATTCTTTGAACACCATTTTATTGCAGGTTGTTGAAAAAATTTATTTTCCACCCAGGTGCGTTATGTACCACACATGTGTTGGATTTTTTTTAATCACTCATTATTCAGCACCTTATTCAAAGCGAAAATACATCGAAACATGCTTTTGTGTTTCCCCCCCAAACACATGTCATTGTCATAAGGATATTTTCTTTTTTGTTCAATTTCAGTTTTTCCAAAATAGTACGTGATATTTTTGCCAAAATTTCGTTTTAGTCTTTTTGCTGTGCAACAAGTTTAAATAACAATAGACTATTGGTGACCAACATGCTATTGATTTTTATTAGCTGATTTGAGGAAAAAAGGAAATACCAAAGAAATTATCAACAAGTTGTAAAACGTGACTAGAACTATAAATTTGAATTTTAGCTCCTGAATAAACGTGAAGGAATTCAAATAAAACTTCAAAGATTGTGTACAATTAAATACAGGAATATTTCCTGGATTATAAAAAGAATATCATTTCAGATCTGCTAAACAACAGAAAAAAAAACATTTTAAATAGTTCTTAAGAAACCGACTACAAAATAGGTGTGGCACTGCCCCCATATTTTATCATCATGTACTTTTACGAGAACTAATTGTGTGTGCGAAGTTTCATAAGAATCGGTTAAGTAAATGTAGTTAAAATTAATATTTACTTTTCATGGGCGTGGCACTGCCCACTTTTCTAATCAAAATTATGCATTGTAACTAACACGAAATGTGTATGCAAAGTTTCATAAGAATCGCTTAAGTAGAAGTAGCTAAAATGTATATTTACTTTTCATGGGCGTGGCACAGCCCACTTTTCTAAACACAATATTGTATTGTAGCAATAACTAAAGGTGTATGCAAAGTTTCATAAGAATCGGTTTAGTAGAAGTTCTTGAAAAATAATATTTAGTTTTCATGGGAGTGGCACTGCCCCTTTTTTTATGATGATGTAGTATTGAAACAGAAACTTAATGTGTGTGCAAAAAAAGAGTCAGTTGAGGAGAAGTAGTTGAAAATTAATGTAAATTTACTTTGTAGGGGCGTGACCCTGCCCATTTTTCAACGGGACCATTCTGGAAGCACATCCTTTTAAATAAAGAAAAAAATGTGAAATCGCTTCATAAATGGCGGAGTTTTGAAGGAACATACATAAAAAAAAAATTAAATAAATGACGGATTGATAACCGTTCTCCTTTTTTTGAAGTCGGGTAATAAAAGAAAATTTTTCCTTAAAATATATTTCTCTAGTACGAAACAAATTACCTCCAATTAAGAATTTTGAAAAAAAAGTTATATTTAAAAACCGATTCCGATAATTGGGGACGGAAGCACTATGATTACCACTATATTTTTTTATGTGTTATGGTCACCTAATGTCAATAAATTGAATAAAGTGCGACTTTGGCTTGCAACCGAAGGGTTCTGTAAGAATACATACATATATACTTATTTTCCTTTTGCCTTTTTAACGATTTTTTTAGTTTTATCGCTTGCTTTAATGATTTTTTTCGGTTTTCTCCTATTATTCTTAGTTTTGGCGACTCTTTCGTTTTTAGCGATTTATGGTTTTTTGCGATTTTTTGTTTGTTTTTTTAGTTTTGTTTAGTTTCGACGTTTTTTTTTAGTTTTGGAAATTTGTTTGTTTTGGCGATTTTTTTCCTTTTAGCGATTTTTTAGATTTAAAGATTTTTTCCGTTTTTGAAGATTTTTCTTATTCTTTAGCGTTTTTTTTATTGACGATTTTTTAGTTTTCACGATTTTTTTTAGTTTTGGCGTATTTTTTTTTTGTTTTTTGCGTTTTTTCGGTTTTTGACGATATTTTCAGATTTTACATTTGTTTTAGTTCTGGCACTTTTATTCCGTTTTGCTGATTTTTTTATGTTGGAGCTTTTTTTTGCTTTGGAGATTTTTTTTTTGTTCTTTTGGCGACTTTTTTATTGAAAATTTTTTTTTAGTTTTGGCGATTTTTGCTAGTTTTGGCGTTTTTTCGTTTTGGCGATTTTTTCGGTTTTTGACGATATTTTCAGATTTAACATTTGCTTTATTTTTGGCGCTTTATTTTTGGTTTTTGCTGATTTTTTTCGTTTTGGTGTTTTTTTTAGTTTTGGCGTTTTTTTTTTGCAATTTTTTTGGCGATTTTTTCGTTTTTTTTACTATATTTTTAGGTTTGTTTGAGAAGATACAGCAAAATTTCAAAATTATTTTAGCATTTGCTACTGTTGTCTTTAAAATGCTGCACTAATTGTGAAAATTTCAAGAGTTTTGCTCTTATGGTATCCAAGATACATCTAATTTTCATTCACTGAAAGCATACCCTTTAGTTAATATTTTGTTTAGATTTCAGTATTAATTAGTGTAGTCTGTATAATAATACACTAACTTTGAAGATTTCAAGTGTCTATATAAGTTTCTGTATATTACATTATGGCTCAAAAGATATAGCTAAATTTCAAAATTACATAACCTGATAGAATACCCTTTAATTTTTATATTGTTTTTTTTAGCATTCGCTACTATTGCTTTTAAAATGCTGCTGTGAACACTTCAAGACTTTGCCTCTTACAGTTTCCAAGGTAGCGCTAATTGTCCAAACTACATAGTAAAAATTACATAAACTGATAGAATACCATTTAATTTGTATTTTGTTTAAATTGAAGTATTTGCTGCTGTAGTTTTCAACTTTCATAGTATTTGTTGTTGTGGCAGCCATAGTAACACATAATGTGTGTAAATTTTAGTTCCGTACCTCTTACGGTTCTCGACATAGAATCCTGTAACAGACAGATAGACGGGCAGCGTAGCGAAAACAATAGGGTTGCTTTCCATCTTTGGAAAGGAACCCTATTGAATTTATGCATAGAACTAAAAATTTCCATCTTTGGAAAGGAACCCTATTGAAATTATCCATAGAACTAAAAATTTCGGGGACCATTAAACATCAAAAAAAATATATATAGTGGTACTCCTTGGGACTATTATTGTTGCATAGTTTAGTAAGTCTGAAATTTAAGCAGTAAAGCTAAATATATAGGATTCAATCTACAAATGGTGAAAATTTGAGGGAACATAAAATATACAAATGTTATGAGGGAACAACCATTAAAAAGTCCAAATAACCTTCGCCTTTTTCTTTTTGAAGTAGTGACTTGTCGTTCAAAGAGAATGTTAGTAATAACTTTGAATCACTTTTAAGGATTTCAATTAAAATAATACTACTTTGCAATTGAAATCATTTTTAGCCATTTCTATTTCTTTATAATACTCTTTTCATGTTCTTAATTTATTTAAATGAATTTGTTGCTTTAAAGATAAAATTACTTCGCTAGAGTTTGAAATTCTACGTTAAGGTTCTTCTTTTATTGATTAACTAACATTTGTATCTAGCTGACGTTGATATCCTGTCGCTTCCTGATAAGATATTTAAGGCCACACCTAAACATTTCAAAAGGCAACACTTTTCTTTTCTTAACTTATCTAGGAAGTAATTAAATATTTATGTCTCTATAGGAAACATTGCTGAGACTTAATCAAATAATCATTGAAAGAAATTTACAGAAAATATCTAATCTTACTTTTAAAATATTCGAGATAAATTGGAAAGACTTATGAGAACAATTTTACTTTTAATCACAATTCTATCAATGAACAGACACAAAAGTCTTTGTATTAAAGATAAAAGAAAAATAGTTCAGAAATGTTCTTATTAAAATTAAAGCATGACATTTTTTAGATAGAAGGCCACACATTTTGTACAAAACTATGCACAGTCTTTGAAGAAGATGCCTTTTTTGGTATTAATGCAATGCTTTAGTCTACTTCGATTTTATATAAATTTTTTCCATTAGAAAAACTACCACCGCCTTCGTCTGGGAGAAATTGCTTTAAACGCTAAATTTTATGCAGAAACTCATCATTTACTTTTTTGAAAGGTACTCGGTCATTAATTAATTGTCTATATAATTTTAGAAGATTTTCCCTAATAGTTCCTTCCAACCTATGTTTTTAAAGTAAATTGTTTTAAATATGAATATGACACCCTTGCTCTCGGGCTAACACGAAAGACGTAAGACAACCAAAGAACTAACCGTTGAACTTAATATTCTGTCTAGCCAGTGGCTGGACTTATTACTAAAAATTTCAGTTTTAAGATTTTAATACTTATTGTTAGTTCAATTTAAGCTTAATAAATAAACTACAAAAAAAAGTACGAATATCCTGCTTTTTATTAATTTAAATTTCGTAACGTGCTTTTTTTACTTTTTAAGTAAACTATTAAAGTTTTATTAAAATGCATTAGCTAGTTCCTATGCGCATTTTATTGGGGCTTATGCAAATCGTCCGGGAACCTTTACCCAAAAATCTCATAGAAAAACTAAAGATATTATGTTAAACTTCTAATCTTACGAATAAAAAGTTTTTAAATATCAAAGTTAAAACATGAGCTGCATAATCAATCATGTTTTTAGGGTTCCGTACACCAAAAGTGTAAAGGAACCCCATTGATTTCGCTACCCTGTCTGTCTGTCGATCTGTCTGTCTGTCCGTCTGTCAGAGGCTGTTTTCTAGGGAACCGTAAGAGCTATGGACCTGAAATTTTCACAGAATATGTAAAACTTTGGCCGCTACAACAACAAATATATGACAGTTAAAAATTAAAGGGTGTTCTAAAACGAGTAACGAAACATGTTGTATTACTAATGTAATATACAGACACTTATATATAGACACTTTAAATTTCCAAAGTTAGTGTTAATTAGTATAGTATGTAGAATAGAATACACCAATTAACACTAATGTTTAAAAAATTAAAGGGTGTTCTATCAGTTAATGTAATTTTGAATATGCAATTTGCTGTATCTTGGAAACCTTAAGAAACAAACTTATAGAATTTAAAAAAAAACGCTAAAATAAAAAATTCCAAAAAAAAAAATGTCAAAACGGAGAATCGCCAAAATGAAAAAGCGCTTAAAGGAAAAAACACCAAAATTAAAAAAATCGCTAAAACGCAAAAAATCACCAAAACTAAAAAGATCGAAAAAACGAAAATAACCTCCAAAAACCAAAAAAGCCGTCAAAACGAAAAAAACACTAAAACTTAAAAAAATTTGCATCACTAAAAATACCATCAGAATCGTAAAAAATCGTCAAAAATTAAAAAATAATTTAACGAAAAAAAGTTAAAAGTAAAAAATCACCAAAAACCGAAAAAATCCCCAAAACCGAAAAAAGCGCCAAAACTTAAATAAATCGCCAAAACTAAAAATATCGTCAAAAAGCGACAAAACGTTAAAACAAAAAAAAGCCAAAACCAAAAAATCGCCAAAATTTAAAATATCGGCAAAAAACGAAAAATCGCCAAAAAACGAAAAAAATCAGCAAAATGAAAATAAAGCGCCAAAAACCAAAAAAATTCCCAAAACAATGAAAAAAAGTAAGAAGAAATAAATAAAATTAAACAAACAAGCTAAACGGAAAAACCGTCGAAAACGAAAACGAAAAAGGGCTTACGACAACCGGTTGGTTTTTTTCCAACTCTAAATTGTAGTTGTAAAGGCATTCGAAAATAAATATAAGCAACAACAGCCATAAATCGTTTTCGCAATGAGCTGTGATGGCAACATGTATTTTGCGCGGGCAGTCGCATATTTATAATTAAAAAGTTTTTTGGGAATTATTAAATTACGTTAATTTTAATTGTAACGTGCTTTTTCCCATGTTAATATTTTACTTTTTAAGCTTTTTATTTTGGCTTAAGTTATGTTTTCACAAAAAGAACACTTACAATTGAGAGCTAATATTTGTAAGAGTTGAAAAGTATTAATGTTTATATTTTAAGTTTAACTATAGAGTGTTTATTTTGAATAATTCGTAAGAGAGTTAAAGAGATATTTATTATGGTTACTCTTAAATAGATCATTTTAAAAGAAATAATTAAGATATTTGGCTACAAAATATATTCGCTTACACTGTACAACACAAAAGAAGGTAACATGTTGCCAGCATATGATTCTTGCAGAGCGTTTGTAGCATTTTGAAAGTTTACATTTGAAGTTCAGTTTAGGACGAGCTAACGTTGGGTCTTTTTGTTTCTTTCTTAAAAAATGGGCAAAAAACTCCCCTTCAGCGGCGATAAAGCGAAGTCAAATGTTCTACAAACATATTTATCATGAGATTTTATTATTAGCTTTTCAAAACACTCAAGCTTCAGACCCATCTTGAACGTCTGAAATCATTCAAACTGAAATCATTCAAAAGGGCAAACAAATTCGCCTTCAGTGGTGAAAAAGCGAGCTGAAATGTTCTACAAAACTATTTATCATGAAATTCTATTATAAATTTTTCAGAACACTCAAGCTCCAGATGCATTTTGAATGCCAGAAATTGTTCAAGCTTAATATTTGTGTAAGAATTAATTTATATACTTATCAACATTTAGTACTCGTCATACACAGAAAAAAATTATCATCAACAATTTTTCAAACAAACGTTTGTCTAAAAATAAATTTAATTTTCAGCAAATGTTCTTTACATAATCAATGAATTGTTTGTTTGACGTAAATACCAAAATAAAAAAAACACGAAAAACTGTGTCGTAAAAAACAACCCCCATGAAGCCATACACACAAATAACAACAACAACAACAAAAACAACAATGATATTAAAAGGAATGCCATTGTACCAAGTTTGTTTACTGAAGATTTTTTAGTGAATCAATTGGTTAATGTCGTTGCATTAATTCTCATTAATTTATTTAGGGTCCTTAGATAAACATTCAGACTTGAACACATCTAACATAGTAAAATTTCATAAATGCTTAATGGATGATGATGACCCTGACAAAAATTTTGTTCGATATATTACAAAAAATCCAGTAAATATTTTGGTTTGATTGAGTAAACTTTTTTGTTTAATATTTGTTAGTATTTTTAGACTAGTTGTTTTATAAATTCAGGAAAAAATATTGTTTGATATTTTTCAGAAAATCCAGTAAATCTTTTTGTTTGATTTAGAAAATTGTTTTGTTTACAATTTGTAGACAAATTATTTTATAGATTTAAACAATTTGTTCACTGAAAAAAACACGTATTTTTCAATGATATTGTTGAGATATTTTGTCTATATTTACAAATTTGTTTGTTGATCCGTTCCTAGGTAAAATATTTACTATTTCATCGAACTCCTTGACAGAAAATGAAATTTAGTTTTTTCTTTGTAGGAAGTCTTCTAAGTTACACGTGTAAGGTATGAGATGTGTTTACCAATTTTATGTAAGACAGCATAGAAAACATTTTTGTAATACATTTTAACCCTCTAGCTCTTCGCTGTATGGGTTATTTGGTCCTTTTCTTAATAAAACAACATAAACTACCCTTCAGAGCAAAGTAGCGAGCTAAATATTTTGATTTGATTTTGTTGTACAGTGCTATGATTATTAAATAATGAAAACATCTTAACTTAAGTTAACAAGGCTATTAAGAACGAACTTTACGCTTTTATTGAAGCAGAGCAGAGCTTTTGTTATAGATCGAGCCCCTAACCCCCAAAATTGGTAGATTGACACGATAGCTTCTAGTATACCAACGCACTATAATTTTCTTAATTAGTTTATAATTAGAACTGTTTTTTTCATATTTTCGACTATTTTTCTTAAACCAATTATTAAAGTTTTTTGCTCAAGTGTTTTGTTTTTGTGAAAAGTTAAAATTTTCCTCTTATTAATATGTAACTATTTTATAAGATTTGCTTTTCTTAATGATAAAATTTATAATTTAAATTATTAGCTTGAATATACACAGGAAAAACAAGTTTCGTTTTTGATAACAAAAATCTCGGTACTGAATGATTCTTTTCTCAAATTTCCTGTGATAAAAAATTCCGCTATATTGATAACAAACTATTTCAAAAGCAAAAATAACTTAAATTAAAAAAAATGTTGACATGGCTGGGATACGAACCCCGGCTTCCCAGGCGTAAGGCATACTCTCTACAGCTGAGCCATATCTTAGTTATTTTTTATGAGATAAAACTTGTTTTAAGAACTTATGTATGAAAAGAAAGGAAATAACCAGCATGGGAAAGAAATACATACAACAAAATATTGTATTAAGTTAATGACAATGTTATTGAAATTCATATTTTTTTTCAATAACATGGTTTTATTGAACATAATTCGTGTCTATTTTTTTCCGTGCAGAAAAAGTAATTTTAATGTAAGTTTTTCTTAATTTTTATATTTTTCTCTTGCTTAAATTTTATATGTCTTTTATATCTTTGAAAAGTTTTTGTATCGTTTACATTTGAAATCAACAAAAAAGGGGAAAAAATGTCACTAACTCCTTGTGTAGTGTTACAATTTAAACCTGTTTTTATTGTTACTTCTTGCATTTGGGCTTACAAGCAATTATCATTAAATCTTGGCGTGGTCCATTCAAATTGACCGCAAAAGTTTGTTGACTGTGGCTGCTCTTGCTGATGTGTTTTATTTTTTTGTATACTTTTTTGCAACAATTTGTGGCAACTTTAAGGCATTAAGCAAGTTTAAGTGAGCTGAACATAAAGTGGAGCAAAATTAAACCAAAATTAAAGCATTTCTTTGCATGGTCTTCTAAGCATTGAGTTTTTTGATTTTTTCAACAAATTTTATAAATAAAAAAATAAAAATACGAATTGAATGCAAATTTTCTTAGTATTATATCTGCTCCTTTTCATTTAAACGTGTGACTTTTAATAACTTTATTAAGCATTAGAGAAATAGTTTTTTGTTGCAGTTTTAGCTATTTTATACGCCAGCATTTCATTGATGCCAGCCCATTAGTAAAATTTTATTGCCATTATGTTTAAAAAGCTTCAAACTCTGCTTATATAAAAAATCTCAAAGAAGAATTAACAGTTACGTAAATAAAAACACATTTTAAACAATTTTATTTGAAAATTTTCTTTTTATTATTACTTTTCCTTCAGCCTTGATAAACCATTTCGAAAAAGTTTTTATAACCTGATAGTCAAATCATTCTTTATACCATTCTCTAGTATTTAGTATCCTCACATTTTGTACAACCTTGAACTTCTATTGCATACTTGTGGCTTAAGATTTATTTAACTTCTTTCATTAACAAACAAACAACTTCTTTTTTTATTGCGAGCAACAAACACATTATTACCTTGTCTTTTGCTTCATTACCCAACATGAAGTAATGATTTGACTTGCATTTTTCTGCCATTTTTGCACAACAGGTGCATTTGTAAATCTCTAAATAAAAATCAAATACATTTTATGGTATTTTTATAGCATGACATTGCCACAGCATCTCATGGCACTCAACACTCATACAACATTTAACTGAGAAAAAAGGGGAGCTTCTGTAAAAATAAAAACCATTAATACACAACCGTACTTAAATTTATATTAAATGCATAAAATTGTTTTCAACTGCAAGACAAACTAAGCAACAAAGTCGGGAGGAAAATAAAAATTATTTCATAAGATTGCAATTTTTTTAATTTTGCAGCTGTTGCTGATTTAAAAAGCATGTCCAAACATGTCTGAATTAAAGAAAGTATAACGAATAGTGTATTCTGTGTTTTAAAACAAAAAAAACTTAAGCAAGGAACTTTATCTTTAAGAGAAATGCAGTAACAGGATGTACAAAGAGAAGAAGTTTTTAATGGGAGTTTGACCCTCCTTAATTCGTAAAAGTAAGATTTTTTGCTTTAATTGTAGCTAATTACACTATGCAACAAAATAAAACTTTGGTGACATGTTTTGTTTAATGTGTTATGGTCCCCTAACTACAAAAACAGTCGAAATTTAAAATTGAAGGGCATCTTTTTTCAATTTTTTTTTTTAAACTTCGGATATTTCCGGAAGCTGTTAAGCTTTAGGGCGTTCAAACAGAATTTTTATGGTTTTTGTTCTGTTATATATTTAGGGGCCAAAAAGACTCATACGCCGAAGAGCTGGAGGATTAATATATTCCACAGAAATGTTAACCATGGCGTTTTGCATAACAATTTTCTACACATTTTATAAGTCAAACGTAAGCCCTACAACATATTCTATGCCGAGTCAGTATAACTATGTGCGGAAATTGGAGGAAATTAAACTACTTATAAAATGAGTCCCATATGTAAATTTTCAAAACACCGATACATGTATACATTTTTTTAGCGGCCTGTAGCAGAATCACCTGTTAAAACTTTGTTATATAAAAAAAAGTTGATTTTGCTGTAGACTGTAAGTATTCGCAATTATAGCAAAAATTAGGTGATTTCACTTAATTATGAATAAATTTAATATTTATCTATCAATTGTTATAAAATAAAGCTTATTTTATTTGTAGTAAATATGGCTATGATTAGTAAATATAATTGAAAGTTTTGGCCATTTTCCATTTTTTACAGATTTTTAAAAAATGAAAATTTTCTAATTTTGTTTAAGAAATATATTTTTCATCATTGTGGTCCGAATAATTCCAAAACTATTGGGTGAAAAAAAATTTATAGCCAAGCAGCTTAAAGGTAGCATTGTTCCAAGTTTTCAAGTTGCATTTGCATTGGACAATCCTTTTTCAAGTTATGATAAAATCGTTGGAGCATCCTACTCAAAACTCGATTTTTAGCAAATATCAGGTAATATCACTTTATTGTGAATAAAATCAATAATTATGCATAGATTTTCATAAAATTAAGTCAATTTTATCTGCAGTATATGTGGCTTTATGATAAGCTAATAAAAATTTTAAGTTTAAGTCGTTTTAGATTTTTAATAGTTTTTTTTTTAATAAAAATTTTCCAATTTTACATTAAAAAATATGGTTTTTCCTCCGATCTGAATAACTCCGAAACCATTGAGTACATAAAATCGTAATGTTAGAAGGTCTTAAAGCTTATTTTATTTGAAGTTTTTCAGTGTTTTTTGTAATAAAATTGGACGACCCTTTTTTAAGTTATGATAATATCAATGGAGCTGCCTCTTCAAAAATATCAATTTTAGAAAAAATATAAAAAAAATTCTCCATAGAATTAAAAATTTCGACTGTTTTTGTAGTTAGGCGACCATAACAGACTAAAAAAACTGTAACAGTACTCCTTGGCATTTTTCTTGTTGCATAGTGTTAAGTTTCACATTTTATAGGAGGGTGTGATGTTTGAATAAATTCAGTAAAGTGCGACTTTGACTCGAAGGGTTCCCTACGATCACCATATACATTCCAGCAAAAATAAATGTGGTACAAGGATGCAGTAAGATTAAATAGAAGGGCTTCAGAGATGCGCAAAAGCACACAGTGCATCCCCTCTGCCTTACGAGGTTGCAATAACGTAAGCGAATGAAGAAATTTAACGTACACACGGGGAAGATGGTCGGCTATTTATGTTTTTTTTCGTGTTTTTTAAGCCCGAAATTTTTTTTCAATTCAAACTTTTTTATAGTACATTCTCTCTCGCTTACGTGGATACAAGTATGGATGCGAGTGTTATTTTTACTTCGTAGTTTAACTTTTTATTCTTCCATTGTATGAAAATAAATATGCCTCGGTAGCTTAGTGGTTAGTGTTCTAGCCTACCATGCGCAGATCGTGGGATCGATTCCTCATTCAAGAAGCGAGCAAAAATTATTTAATAATAGTAAATTATAGTGTGATATAGTTTCCAATTGTGTTTGTACCACTTAATATATAAATAAATATAAAAACAACATATACATATAAAAAAGACATGCGGTTAATGAACCTAAGATGCGCAGAAAGCTCATACCTCCAGACCTACCAAGTGGGACATCCCGTACAAAAGTCATATAATACCGAAGCAGGTTGGTAAGGTAGAGAACAAAAATCTCTCCCCTACAAACCTGCTTCTGGTAGACGGATATTTTTGCTGGGATACGTAAAGCCTTTTTTCGTTTTGGCGATTTTTTTTTCTTTAATTTTGGCGTGATTTTTTAGCGATTTTTTTTTTAGCTTTGGGAATTTTTTCGTTTTGCCTTTTTTGATTGTTGAATACCGTTTTGTTTTGTTTGGCGCTTTTTCTTAACTTTGACTCTTTTTGCGTTTTTGGATATTTGTTTGTTTTTGGAGTTTTTTGTTAGTTTTGGAGACTTTTTTGTTTTGGCGATTTTTTTGGTTTTTAACGATTTTTGTTGGTTTTGGAGATTTTATTTCGCGTTTTTTTTCGACTTTTTCTCATTTTTACAATTTTTTGCGGATTTGACGATTTTTTTTCATTTCGGCGCTTATGTTCGTTTTGGCGATTATTTTAGTTTTAGCAATTTTTTTATAATTTTTTTTTTGTTTTTGGCGATATTTTGTTTTTTTGCGATGTTTTTCGTGTCTAGGCGAAATTTTTTGTTTAGGGCGTTTTTTTTAGTTTTTACGGTTTTTTCGTTTTGACGATTTTTTTCGGTTTTTGACGATTTTTTTGTTTTAGTGCTTTTTTCGTTTTTGTGATTTTTCGGATTTTAGTTTTTTTTTAATTTTAGTGCTTTTTTAGTTTTGGCGTTTTTATTTTTTCGATTTTTTTTTAGTTTTGGCGCTTTATTTCATTTTGGTGATTTTTTCGGTTTCTAAATATTTTTTTTAGTTTTTGCGATTTTTCGTCATTTTTTAGTTTTGGCGTTTTTTTTCGTTTTTACGATTTTGTCGGTTTTTGATGATTTTTTAGTTTTAGCGCTTTTTTAGTTTTGGCACTTTCATTTTTGGGATTCTTATTAGTTTTGCGCTTTTTTTATTTTGCTGATTTGTTTCGATTTCTGGCCATTTTTTTCGTTTTTTGACGATATTTTTAGTGTTAGCAATTTTTTTTAGTTTTTGCGCTTTCTTTTATTCCAAATTTTTTTCGGTTTTTTTGCGATTCCTTTTTAGTTTTTTTGTGATCTTTTTAGTTTTTTTGATTTTTTGCATTTTAGCGATTTTTGTTTAATTTTGGTGCTTTTTTCCTTCATGCGCTTTTTTTCCCTTTTACGATTTTTCGTTTTGACATTTTTTTTTAAATTTTGTAATTTTTTAGTTTTAACGTTTTTTTAATTTCAAGAGTTTGCCTCTAACGGTTTCCAAGACACAGCAAATTGTCTAAATTACATAGACAAGGAGCTCAGTAGCTCCTACGGTTCTTGAGAAAACAGCCTGTGACAGACGGACGGACAGCGTAAGGAAAAAAATAGGTTTTCTTTTCGTGTACGGAACCCTAAAAATATGATTTGAAAGTTTGTCTTCCGAGTCTTTTGTTTTACTCAAATATTTTTTAGTTTTTGTACAGAAAAACATTTTTAATAATAAACAAATTTCGTACTAAGTCTTTTAAAAACAAATTGTTAAGGCATTTTCCCTTAAATATATCGAAACCTTGAAAATTGGAAAAAAAATCTAAATATTATTGTTTTTCTAGCACTTAATTCCTTTCATTTATTTTATTTGTTTAAGCACTATTTGAACATTTTAAACACGTTTTATGATAAATCAAGAAAATCAACAACAACAAATAAAACTTATTTAAATAACTAACAGGATATTTTAATAGTTAAATATGTGGGGAAAATTGTGCAAACACTGTTTTATATGTAAGACCCAGTGTTTGCTTCAAACAAATACAATATATTTCTTTTGGAAAACAACAATATTTGTCCAAATGAAAATAAATAACAAAAAAATTTATTTCTTAACGATAAGATATCAAGCACAGGGACAGGTTTGTAATACAGGTACCTGTTTTTTTTGGTCTAAGTAATTTAAAATTCACATATTTATTCAACAGTTTCAACTAGGAAAATAATTTAAAATAAACAAAAACGTAGAAATTGAAAAAATATGGAAATTTTTTTAGTGAAAAGGAGAAAAAAGCACTTGTGTTGTATTTAGAAAACATAAAAGAGTGAAATGTTTGATATATTTCAAATAATTCAAACAATTTTCTATTTTATTTATTTTGTTATTTATTAGTTTATTATTTATTATTTTCCAACCAGTTTGCCACACCTTAAGTATATGCAGTTTAAAATTTTCATTTAATTTTTTCTTAGAAGAACATACATTTCAAGACACTTTAATGTCTGTTTCATTTTCTTTTTTTGTTCAAGTTTTATTTTACGATGAAAACACGCCAAAAATTGCTGTTTCTTAATGTATATTATTTTTATTTCCAAGTCTTTCCTCAAGCCAGTTTGTCTGTTTTTTCTTTGGCAATATTTTTTTTCACAACGGCCAGGAAAAAGAGAAACTAGCACAATGAGCCTAGCAGACCTTTCAAAGGATCTACACGAAATCACATTAAAATAAAAGTATAAAATATGATTTAAACCCTTGGGAAGGGGAGGTTTTTTAAAAAATGTACAAAACCGCCCATACAACAAATAGTAAGAAGGTTAAAGTATTGCAGAAAAATGTTTCCCGTTTTGTTTTACATAAAAGTGCTGAGCCCGTCTTATACCTTAAACGTAAGACTTACAAAATTTCCTATGCCGAGTACTAATTGTGCATAAGTATGAAGTTAACCCTTAATTTAAATAAAGTTTTCAATGATTTCTAGTGTAGTAGGTGAGTCTGGAGCTTGGTTGTCTTTACAGAACTATAGTAAAATTTTAGGGCTAACATTTTTGGAGAACATTTCATCTCCGCACTGCCCCTTCATAGGGGTGATTTTTACAATTTGTTAGAAAAGAACCAAAAATTGTCATTATTTCGGGGAGTTAGAGGGTTAATATGTCAAAAAAAAATATTTGCCCTAATATTTTCTACAGAGTTGCTGAATGTACCCAACACTTCAGATGTAAAGAACTCATAGTTTCATCTATCGATATGCTGCATGAACAGGCAAAAAGGGGAAAACTTTAACCTGCCCTAAAATAAACTTCTGATGTTATCTTCAAAAACACCAACGCACGTATACTTTTTTTTTTTGGTCTTCTGTACCAGAAACGGTTGGTTCTCAGAACCCCGTAATTTTGAAGAAAAAGTTCAAAATGGTTGTTATTGATATTTTCCAAAGGGATATTTTAGTTAGATAGGAATTTACATACTTGATACCCATCGAGTAGAGAAAACTATGATTTTCTTCTGAGACTCATCAGAATTCCTAGGAAAATTCCAACAGATTGGCCCATAAATTTCACGTTGAGTCCAAGGCCCATAAAAGACTTTGGCAAGTAAATACATACACATAAAAGTCTCTGCAGGTGGTATTTGTTTTTGAATCCAAGCGTTCGGATTTTGGTCTGTATGGACTAAAACCAAAATTTTGCTGCAAAATAGGTCGAATTCGAAAAAGTGCTGAGCCTCAAAAATTTTTAAAGCTAAGACTAAATTCCACGCCAATCGTACAGTTTGAAAAAAATTTTTGTGCTAATTTTTAGGACTCTTCAAAAAGCCTGGTAAAAATTTGAAATTGTTTTGATTACTTATTTGAAACATATTAAATCTTCCAAAAAAAAATCACTTTTTTTCATTTCACGCCCATAACTTTCTTAAAAATGCTTCAAATTGGACAAATTTTTTTTTAACATTTTTGTTTTACGATGTTTTTCCAGCAAAACATAGAAAAACATTTTCAAATATTTTTTTTTATTTTGATTTTTTTATTTGAAAATTCAAATCGTAGTAATTCTGCGATTTTTTTTTAATTATAGTTTTTGATTTCTAGCCATCCTACAACTTTTAAGGCCGGTCCGGTAGTGGGCCTTTCATAATTACTATTTTTTCGATTTTTTAAAATTTGAAAATAGTTAAAATTTGTTTATAAAGCATAAAAAATCTTGTAAGTCTTGTGCTTATGGTATACGATAAGGTCAGCACTTTTATGTAAAACATCACAACCACCTTTTTGTATGGAATATTTTACCCTCTAACTCTTCGCTGTAAAGGTCATTTCTTCGCTTTCTTAAAACAGGGCAACAAAAAACTCCACTTCAGCGGCGATTTAGCAGGCTAAAATGTTTAAGAAAAATATGTGCCACTAAATTCAACTAAAGTTTCTTAAAGACACTCAAGCTTCAAGCTCAACTGTAACCCTAGAAATCAGTCAAAACTTTAAATAAGTTTAAGGGGCTATTCACATATTACGTAACGCTATTTTCGGAATTTTTTTACCCCCCCCTCCTTTGTACCGCTTTTTGCTAAATTGTCAGTATAAATAATCTAATCCGTAACAAATCTTTAACCCCCCCATTCTGGAGCCTTACGTAATATGTGAATAGCCCCTAAGGATTAATTTGGTATTTATTTACAATTAGTACTTAGTAAGGAAATCTCGTAAGCTTTATGTTTAATGTATAAAATGTGTTCAGTTTTTTAAGGGAAAATACCACGAGAAACATTTTTGTTAAATAATTTTGCTCGCTCTGTCACCGCTGAAATTTGCGTGACACCTTAATTTGTGCGCCTTAAGTTCTTCAGTTTGCAGCCAACCCATTATGATGTCTTACATTCTTCTCAATATAATGTAGTGTTTCGCCAAGAAACTTCTATTGTTAAGGCACTGCTTAAGATTTCCAGTTTCTTTTTTTTTCATTATTTGATCATTTGTTATGTTTTCGAACTTGTGCCAGTCATGTTATAAAACTCCAACCAGAACTTTAATTTTGTGTTTATAAATTTTTTTCTTAACTGTCTTCAACTCGATTGTAAACAATTGCCAATGAAGCGTGCTTTGTCATTTAAACTTGTATGTTTGTGCAAATAAACACACACTTACAGAAACACACACAAAGACAGCAAGAAACATGAACAAACCAGTCAGGCTTAAAGCCAACCAAATATGGCCTTAAAATAATATAAGCCTAAACAAAAAACTGAGCAAACTGCTAACAAATCCATAAACACACATACACAATTATACACGCCTATACATACATATAAACACCCTAAAACATTACTTCAAATTTACGATCATATATTGTCTAAATTTGTGTTGAAAATTTCTCCTTGTCTAAAATTACATCGATTTTGTAGTTATTTTATTAAAGAAAAAACCTATCATATTAAACATATTTAGTCCCAGTGGAAAAAATGTAACATAAAGTATAAGACGGCTATGGCTAAAGGGTAAATACGTCACACTATCAGTCAGAGGTCGCGGTTCAAACCTGCACGCAGCCAATCGCTTTTTTTACTAAAAAAAAATTTTGTTCAAATATAATGCGTGTGCAATTTTAGGTCGATAATAATCGGTAAAGTGTTGCCGACTATTATCGACCTAATTTTCAACAAAAGTGTTTTAGAGTGTACAAAAGCAGTCGATATTTATGTCTGTCTATGTATATGTTTGTACATAACACTTTAAAAGAAAAAATAGCAACAACTTAAAGTCATCAGTACAACGAAACAGACCTAACTTTAAGCATGAAGATTTTAACGCAACACAAAAAGGGTTTTAAGTATTTCTACTTTACTTTGAAAAACAAAACTGAACAAACCTTAACCGGCTTTAAGCACTTTTGTAGCCAGAACATAAAATTATTTTTTATACACAAAAACTTTTTATCAACATAAAAATCCTGTAAAAAAAGATTTTACTTAAAAAAAAAAACTCTTTAGAAAAGTTCTTTTACTGGTTACTGCTTGTTTAAGCCGGTAACCGGTTTAAGTTGTTTACTTTTTAAACGAAATTGTATTTATAATAATAATAACACTCTAACATTTATTCTAAATTAGTTTGAATGATAAAAACAAACTATAAATCTAGAACGATTTACAGCTCAAAATACAAACTCAAACTTAGAAAAATCAATATTGTTCCATACATGAATTTATTGAACTAATCGGCTTAATTTGTACAAATAAATCATTTAAAAAGACTCTATAGAATTAAACCACAAAATGTATTGCTTAATAAATAATATAAGCGAATGACTCAAGATAGAACTTAAGAAAACAAAAAGATATTTTCCAAAAAAGTTGTCTTTAAACATCGTATAACAAAAAAATATAATTTTTATTTTATAACTAAAATATTTATAAATTATAAAGAACAAAGGACTGACTTTAACCTAAAACTATAATATATTAATAATAAAATACTTAAAACACAAAATTTCTTTAGACAAGTTTTAAAAGAAAAATGGTCACTATTAGGATGTTAAAATAGTACGTAATGCCATTTTCTACCAATTTTCTATATGCAAAATTTTCCATAACAGAATATTCGGTAACGGAATATTCCCTCTATAAATAGTTGCTCTACGCGAAAATTTCTGAATAGAAAATATTCGGTAACAGAAATACTTTTTGATACCAGTATATTTCCTCTGTATAATAGTTTTGATGACTGAAAATGATCTCTATAGAAACTTTTCAATATCAGAAAATGTTTCGAGAACATAAAATGCTTTCTATAGAAAATGTATGATAACAAAAAAGCTTCTCCGTAGAAAATATTCGACAACAGAAAATTTGCTCTTAAAAAAAATATTCAATAACAGAAATTTTTCCCCAAAGAAAATTTCTATTCACAGAAGAAATTTGATAACGGAAAATTTTATTTATGAAAAGTTTTTAGATAATTTTCTTTATATAAATTTTGCGATAAAAGAGAATTTTCTTGATAAAAAATTTCGTTAATAGAAAATTTTCTTTGTAAAATGTTTTGATAACACAAAACTTTCTTTTTAAAAATATTTCGATCATAGAAAATTTTCTCAATAGAAAATATTCGATAACAGAACATTCAACAACAGACAATTTACCTTTGAGAAAAATTTGGATCTAACCGAATTTTGGCAATAACATTTTTTTCCAGAAAATTTTCGATAACAGAAGTTTCTCTGTATAGAAAATTTTCGATATCTTAAAAATTTTGATACGCGAAAAAATTTGATAACATAAAAGTTTCGATAACGGAAAAATTTCGATAACAGAAAAGTTTCGATAACAAAAATTTTTGATAATAGAAAATTTTCTTTAACTACCATTTATTAGAATTTTTATACAAACTGTTCTATAGCAGAAAATTATCTCTATAGAAAAATTTCGATAACAGAATATTCTGTATAAAGCTTTCAATAAAACAACATTTTCTGTATGGAACATTTTTAATATAAAATTGACACTATATAAAAAGTTTTCTCCTTAGAAAATTTTCTGTATCGAAAATATTCGATAACAGAAATTTTTTTTCTTTTTTTTTGATCGCAAATAGTTTCTCTTTTAATGACGGAAAAATTTTGTTAACAAAAAAAAGTTGTGAAGAAAGAAATATTTGATACATTAAGAACATTCTCTGTATGTTTTCTATCTAAAAAATGTTCTCTATACAAAATTTTCGTTCTCTAATACAGATGGCCATGCATAACTTCGCAGGCTTATCCAGATCGTGAGTAACTTTTTTCTTTAGTTATTAATGCAGCTAATTTTTGAGCTGAGATATCACTTAATCTGTTCAGAGTCTTTTCAAAGCTCTGCTTTCTTAGAACCTAAATATGAAGATGTTATTGTACGGACTAGGAATGGGCAAGTGAAAATATATATCGATATATATCGATATCGATATATGTTTAAATATCGTGAATGAAAAACAGAAGCAACGCTAAACAATATCGAATTTGACACTAATATAAATATTGATTTATCGATTTATTACAATTAAAACTATCAAGGATATATATCGATAAATTTTTGAAAAAATATCGATATATCAATATATGGACATTTTTTGCCCATCCATAATACGGTGACAGGTACTTTTGTTTAAGAAACTACTACTCTAGCTTGTGTGCCTCGATTCGGGAGAACTTACACTCATATAAAATACGAAGTAATACTACAACGGCCAAAATACGAAGTGATACTAAAACGAATAAATTCGAGAAATCTTGGACTCGGCTAAAATACGAAGCATTTCTACAACAAATATAATGTTAGCTCGGGAGGCCTTACACACGACTAAAATACGATGTGATAATACAACGAATCTAAGGTAAACGCAGATTCGGGAAATCTTACACTCGGATAAAATACGACACTAAAACGAATATAAGGTGAATTCTGGAGTATTTGTATTCGACTAAAGTACGAGGTAATAATAAAGCGAAATATGAATTCGGGAGCCCTTGTATTCGGCTAAAATGGGAAGTATGTAATACTACAACCAATATAACGCAAATCCGGAAGGGTTACACTCGACTAAAATACGGGAAACCAAACTACAGCCAGCACAAGGTAAATACGCAAGAGCTTGATATAATCAAAGCTACAGTTTATAATACGGCTTAGCTGCAATGCCATAACATGCAGACCTACTTCTGAACAAGATAAATATCTCGAGCTGCAGCGCAAGCGGCCATCTTAACATTAGAGCTCCTACGGTGCTCCACCAAACTCGATTAATTATGCAATATTTCTCATCGAACGAATGAGAATTAATAGCGCAAGTCCTTAAAATATGATTTTGTTGAAGAAACTATTTTGTTAATTGAACTTTTTTATTGCAAACATGACTCCTCAAGCTTCTGAATAATTTTTCGATGCACCCACTTGAGCGTGATGAGTGTGCATAATCCTGATTGAAAAACCACCCGCGATCGCATCTCTGGATTCTATAGCAATTTTGGTAAGGCAGAAACTTTTTTTTAGCTAGCAGAAAATTTCTTTCTAATACTTTCGGTAATTTTAATACCAATTTTTATCGGAAATTTGTCTAAGAGAGAAAGATATTTTTTCATTAAACTTCCAACATATATCCTTAGAAAATACTTTTTTGATTATAAAACTTATTTGCACAACTATTCTATTTATTGACGTCATCATCGAAAATTGCTCACTTAGTTTCTTATTTGCATTTTTTACAAACTGTACTTTCTTGTCTTGTCTCAAGATAAATAATTTATTATTTGCAATTAAAAATCATGTAACAACACATAAATATGTGTCCTTTTAACATTTCACCACTGGTTCATAATTTGTATAAAATAGTCCTGAAATTTTGTCAATGAAAACTGTACTACTCTTTCTTAAGGATTCATTCTATAGGCTTCACACAAAGGACATTAAAAATGAACCAAAACATAAAATGCTATAACAAAACGATACAATATTGTCTAAACCTTAAAAAAATTCATTAAATTCCACAACAGAGAAAAAAATACACAACATTTTAACTACCTGTTTGTGCTAAAATTGAGTCATGTCTCGACATGCACAGACAAAACTATTTCTGCAGCAAAATGTCTCACAAAATCATAATTTATGCGTCACACAGTCATACAAAATACAATAAAAAGGATCAAGGGTAAGTGCAGACAAAGGACTAAATATACTATTCAACAAAAGAAACTAAAAGAATCTAAAATAATGTGCAGTTTCGCATTATTTGTTTCTTGTGTTTCCTTCGAGTTAAAAATTCCTAATTGTTAAACACTTGTGCAAGCAAAATATACAAGGTACAGACAGGACTAAAATAACACTAGTCAAGGATTTATTGCTTTGTATTATTATTGTTGTTGTACAATTTTTGTAACGTATTTTTTCGTGTATTGTTCTTCATATACTGTGAAGGTTACTTAATGTGTATTAGTTTAGCATTTGAAGGAAACAAATTTAGTTTTTAAATCTTTTCAAAACAGGTAGAATTTCCCAAGCGTAAATACAAGTATTATTTTAATCAATTCATCAAAACTGCTGTAGACAAGACCTGCATTTATTAGAGGTTTTTCCAAAAAAAACTTTTAGGAAATTCAAAGCTGAGTTTCATGTCACATCACGTGCTTGGGTATATTTTTGTACTTGTCTGCCTAATTTTGCGAAGAGTTTAGCTTAGTAATATTGTATGCTTAAGTATTTAGTTTCGTTCATCAAGGTATTTTTGTGTGTTAGGCAAATCGGTGGAGAGGAGACAAGAACGATTGGAAAAGGATTTTTGTTAGGCTTAACGAACTTGAATGAAATTTATTAAAGGACATTTTAAACAAGAAAGAGCAAAAAGTATTGGAAACAATTAAGAAACTTTTTAAACTATTTCTACAAAGAAACTTTCTGTTATAGAAAAATTTTTCCTAATCAAAAATTTGTATACAAAATATTTTCTCTAATGGGCAATTTTCGGTTGGAAAAATATAACATCATTAAACGTTTTCTATAGAGAGAATTTCTATATAGAACTATTGTAACTGAAAATTTTCTATAGACAAAACTGTATGCTATCAAAAGTTGTCTACAGAGAAAAACAAGCTAAAGGACACCGGCTGTAAAGAGAAATTCTATTATAAATTAAAAACTCAACAACATCTCCTGAAATGCCGTATGGAATTTTATAAAAGTCGGACGGCTCGCTTAGAAACTGCAGATTTATTTCAATTTTTTTTTCAAAATCCCCCACTGTTCATCAGCAGGCCAACTTCGGTCGCTATGTCAGATGCCCCCTCATTCTTAAAGCCCTGACCCCCACCAAAAATAAAAATTATAATTTCAAAACAACAATTTTGCCTACCTTGATGACACCAAGCAAATGAAGATAGTAATTTCAACCCCTGGATGATAAAAGAAGACAATTCGTCAACAAAAAAGCACTATCACCTGGAAGATACTTAAGCGATAATTCTCAAGAATTTAGCCGAGCACCTGGTGTTTAGCCGAGATGGAAGACACAAGCCTAGTCCAAGAATTCCCAAAAACTAAAACGAAAATCTCCGCAAAATCCCCAAAAGTTTTCGGGATTTCCAAAAACTAGGACAAAAATCTCCCTAAAATTTCATAAGCTCACGAATTTTCAAAAACTTGGACAAAAATATTTTCAAAATCCCAGAAATTTCACGGAAAACAACGGCAACACTGAAAACGGCGAAAATGCCAATGCGGTAACACTGAATTTGAGGGGATTTAACTTTCTCGCTGGCCTGTTGGCTGAATTGTCGTTACACGTATTTCTTACCAGTAATCGTTACACGTAGTTACTTATACATTTTTTTTATTGAAAATTCTCTATAGAGAGAATTCTCTATTAGCAAAAATTTTCTATTATCGATAATTTTCTGTTATCGCAACTATTCTCTTATCGAAAAGTTTTTGTTATCGGAAGTTTATATTACGAAAATTTTCTTCGCAAAAATTTTCTATTAACGAAATTTTTTTATAGGAAGAAATGCTGGTATCGATAATTTTCTGTTATCGAAAATTTTCCATAGCAAAACTTTACGTAAGAAAAAAATTGATCTTTAAAATATTTCTATAGCGAAAAGTTTGTTAGTTAAATTTGTAAAAATAAATAATTTTTAATAGAAAAAAATTTGTTAGTGAACATTTTTAAAAGAGAAAAATTTGTTAATGAGACTTTTTCAAAATTTTATCTGTTAAAATTTTTGCTATAGAATTTTACTGAATTTTATAATGTTTAAAAAATGTTTTGCTTTGATCTGCTTGTTCCCCTTTCAAACATTAAATATGTTTGAATATGCTACATTAGGGTGACCCTTAAAATTAAAAGTTGTAGATTTCTCCTACAGTCTCAACCGTAGTCTTGGCTTCTTCCCAACATATTGATCCGAAAATTTGGAACGAAAACTGACAAAAAAGAAAGCTGGCAAAAAAAATTCGTCATGTAGCTAAGGGTTACCCTAATACTACATAATATCACTTCAAACCCAAAAAAGAAATTTCTCAATTCTAAGTGGAATTTTTTCAGTTGAAGCAAATGAAAAAAAAATAAATCTTCACTTGAAGATCAAATTTCCAGTAAAAAAGATCGTTTAAAAAAATCTCCCCTGCAGAGTTTTAGTTTAAAATGTTTATGTTAAAATCCTAAAACAGGTAGAATTTTTGTGTAAACAAACAAGAGCATTTGAAACCTTAAAAAAGACAAAGAGAAAAAAGAGTATACAGAGAATTAATTTGAGATTAAAAAAAAACACCTGCTTTAAAACCTCTTACTATTGGTGGTAGTTGCTAAACAAAGAGCGGCTCAAATGGTTTACGAGAGCAATATTATACAAACAGTTTGAGAGATGCAGGGGTATAAAAGCCACTAAAAATATAGCAAAGAGCACAGTTTGTAAATTAACATTGAACAAGTAACAAGTTTCAGTTTTAAGCAAGAAAAATATTAAAAATAAAACAATTTTTATAATGGCTTTTATGTCTGGTGAATATAAATTCGAAATATCTGTTAAGATGCACAAAAAAGATCAACACATTATGGCCTTGCGCAGTTTTAAGAATCTGGTTAAACCTTTAATGCGTTTGGTGAAAAAGAAACAATTTCTCAAAAAAAGTCTAGCTGAAGTACAACAAAATACTTACAACTCCAGTTTAGAAGACATGCGCAAAGATCCCGCTTCTTTAAATGCAGCTGAAGATAATATGGCCAATGAGGCTTTGGAACAAAGAATCTACAATGAGATTAGACAATGTCCCTCCAATGCAGCCGTTATTGTACACCAGGGTCAACAGCAACATTTAGTGCCGGTAAACCAAGAACAAAACTATATACCCGTACATTTTGCCCGCACGAAAAGTGGCACGTTCTTTTGGACTTCCATGGACATGGCCAAACAACAAGAAATACAAATGAGAAATCAATTGGATAGATGGGCTCAAGCTTAAATTTTCGTATGCCCTGTTGGTAACAGCTTTAATTAAACAAACTTTTCTTCTCTTATTCCTCTCTAGACAAATGGAAAAATTTGTCTTAGTTATTTTGTGTAAGTGTAAGAAAACAATCAGTGATATTAGTTTGTTTAGAGTTAATTTTTTCGTTTAATGAAAAATTACTTTTAATAAAAAATATAATAGAAAATTATTTACCTAATCAAGAAATAATTGATATTCAATTGTTTAGTAAAACAAATAAAGAAACATATATTTTTTTATGTGTAATTAATTGTGATTGTATTTTATTTTAATAATGATCATTGTCTTCCTTTAGTGTTAAGAATATTTTTAGTTTAGTTTTGTTAGTTATGATCTAATGTCTTCCATTTAGAATTAATTAATCTTAAAGGGGTTTTTATTAATTAAGCACAAGAAAATAAAAACATAAACTTTCTTTAAATAAAACAACAATTTACTGAAAAAAAAATTAATTTTGAGTCGACTTTTTATTTTTGGAAAATTTGGATTTCAAATGAAGATCCAGAATAGAAAAATAATGTGATATAAAAACTATTACATAGAAATTATTTTCTAAAACAATTGGCTCGCTAGGATAAGAAGTCTTTTACACGCGTGGGAGGGGGGGGGATTATATCCCATTTCCTCCCCTCTTGTATCCGCGCCTGATTTATCCATTATTCAGTATAAAACTAATAAGAATAAAATTCTTTACGAATACTTTTCCACCAAGAAAGTATTTTACTAAAAATTCTCTTAAGGCTTTTAAAAAATCGAAGAAAAGCTCGTTTGCCGTTTCATATATTTTTACGTTACACAGGTTTCATATATTTTTAGGTTACAACCTGCTCACTTTGGTTCTTTAGGCAAATATAATAGTTTTAAAAACGTTTTCCTTGTCCTCTTCTTCTTAAAAAAATCTTTAACAAGCTGAAGTAAAAACATTACATTTTTAGTGAAGATCAGGCATATAAAAAAACTTTGAAATGGAAGCTCTTACACAGAAAATTTTAATAATAAAATTTATGCTTTATAATAAACTCCTTAACCGCTTAAGTCGAGTTAAGACAAAGTTGAATTTTTTGATCGATCGTCTCCATCCGCGTATAAATCTACTTTCTAATAAATTTTCTTGCTTTTATCTGTAAAAACGTTAAAGAAAATTAAATCAACACAAGCTCTTGCGAGAAAATTTTAAAACGACTTACTGTTAAGGCTTGTTGGGACCAAAGAGTTCTCTGTGTTTGTCTTTTCTTTTTCTGTTCCTTATAGGAAGACAGATGGTACGACCGATTGTTTTAAAATTTCGGATTTGTCTTACTGACAAATAGCTAACAATTGGGGAGCAAAACTGCGATAAAAAATAATACCGCTGTGATAAAAATATATTAGTGTGATTAAATAACTAACACTGTGACAAACTATGATCAATGTAATAAAAAAAATTATCACTGTAACAAACAAATTATCACTGTGATAGAAAATTTTATCACTGTGATATAATAAAAAACTTATCACTGTAATAAAAAAATGCTTACTTTGATAAGCAAAATTATCACTGTGATAAAAAAATTATCACTGTGATAAAAAAAAATTATGACTATGATAATAAATTGAATATACATAAAATTATCAAAAATTATCATTGTGGTAAAAAAACTATCACTATGATAAAAAAAATTATCATTGTGACAAATAAAATGATCACTGTGATAAAAAAATTATCAGTGTTAAAAAATATTATTACTGTGAAAAAAATTATCACTGTAAAATTAAATTATCAATGTGATAAAAAATATCATTGTGATAAAAATATTGTCACTGCGCTAAAACAGCTATCTCTATTATCACTGTGATAGAAAAAATTATACTATGATATAGCACTAAAGGTCCACTAGGTGTCGCAGTGCCGGTCTTTGGACAAGATCTCTCCCCTACTCTAGTCTATGATAAAATAATTAGCACTGTGAATAACAATAATAAAAAGCTATCACTGTGGTAGAAAAATTTTCACTGTGATAAAAAAATTATCACTGTGATAGAAAAAATATCACTGTGATAAAAATTAATATCACTGAGACAAAAAAATTTCACTGTGATAAGCAAATTAATGATTATCACTGTGATAAAGTAATTATAACTGAGTGATTCCACGTAAAACGGCCCTATGCAAGGAAAAAATAATTTTCTCATTTTTAATAAAAATCTCTCAATGAATGTTTTTTAGAGAATGATAATTATAAAAAAACTAAAAAAAAAATACACAATTTAATAGTTTTTAATCAATTTGAGGCACTTTTAAATGATCATGCAAGAAACATTTTGCTCTCCCTCTTTGTATGCCTAATATTTATTTCATATTTTCTTTTATTCCCTTTCTCGTTATTAATAAAAACCGTTATCTCTGAAAGGAATATACTTTTTTTGCTTTTTATAGAATTTAAAAAATATTCAGCTATAGTATTCTGTTGTCTATAATAGAACGGATAGCAAATACTTTAATGTGTTATTATTTGCTTATGATTTATTTTTATATTATTTATATTAATGAAATCAATAAAAAGTTTTATTTCTTCGAATTTTTTAGATTTTCGTACTAGGTCACACCCGTCTGTAACACCCGTCCCATTTTAAAAATAGTTTTTTTATAAGAAAAAAATTTTTTTTTGTCAAACAGTAAACACAAGGTACAATTTAAAACACTTTGAACAGATATCTATACCAACATTATTGTGTACCTTATAGTCAAAATTTTACAGAATTTATACTAAAAGTCATAATTCTTTAAAACTAAGATTTGTAAGGTCACACCCGTCGCAACTTTCTGACGACCATACTGAGCAGAAATCGTGTTCTATCAGTGTCTACCCGTTATTCAACGACTTTAAGCTTAATGTCCTTGCGACCCGCAACGTTTTTTTCAGTAAAAAATTTTATATTCTTGACTAACTAACTAACAAAAAATGTGTGTAAAATGGTCACACCCGGCTAAATGGAATTAGTCAACTGTATTAAAATAATTATCACTGTAATAAAATAACTTTCACTATGATAAAAAAATTAGCACTGTGTTAAAAATATATTATCACTGTGATAAAAAAATTATCAATGTAATAAAATAATGTTCACTGTGATAAAAAATTACCACTGTGATAAAAAAAGTATCACAGTGATAAAATAATAGCATGCAATAAAAAAAGTATAACTTTGATAAAAAAAAGTTATCACTAAGATAATATAACTATCACTGTGATAAAATTAATATCACTGAGATTAAAATATTATCACTGTGATAAAAAATTATCACTGTAATAATTAATTATCACTGTAATAAAAAATTTTCACTGTGATAAAATAATTATCACTGTGATAAAATTATTATCACTGTGATAAAAACAGTATCACTGTGATGAAAAAATGATCACTGTGACAAAAAAATATCAGCGTGATAAAATAAATTATCACTATGATAAAGAAATTATAACTGTGATAAAAAATATTATCACTGTGATAAAATAATTATGTGTGTTAATTTTTAAATAAAGTGCAACCTCCGAAAAAAGTTTAGTGGCATTTGTGGTTGCAGATGGGAAGTAATTATTAATTTTCCTATATCTGCATAACTACAATTGTGAAGCTCTCTAAATTTAATGTGGGTTGCTCTCAGAATAAAGTGCACAGCTACAATAATGACGATATATAAATTAGATGTGGGTTGCTATTAGAATATAGTGAAATTCAAAGCAAAATCTTGGATGAATAGGAAGAGTAGATGAGGTTACCGCAGACAATGTAAAAATTACCCTATATCTGCACAACATTAGTAGTGAAAATCTCGATACACGATTTTGGTTACTATAAGAATTAAGTGCGTTTTCAAGCAAAAGCCTGAAGTATTTTCACTTTATTAATATTCACTTACTTAGCTTGCCCTTTTAACTTAAAAAAAATCTCTGCTGATTAACGCACTTTTGTTAAAATCGTCTGATACATTTTCACTGCACTTGAACTTTTACAAATATGTAGTAAGTATATGAATTTATAGCTTCAAAAAAATTTCTTAAATCTAACACGCTTCAAACATAAATATTTTATAGCTTTCTTTATCAAATAATTTTCTTAGAATGCATTAAAATAATTAATGTTAGTGCATCATAAATCCATAAATCTGTCGCACGATTCCATACACTTAAACTGCCTGTATTACATTTTAAATGAGTTTTTCTACACAAGATTAGAAAAAATTCTATAAAAAGCAGTCATAAAGAATAACAAATATTTAATTATCATTTCAAGCATAGTTTTCCAAACATTATGGGTCTTCGTCGTTTATTACATATATTTTATATTTTTTAACACTGCCATAAACATTTAAGTAAAACCCCCCCTAATGAACTTTAAGCATTAAAATACTTTAAATTCCCCTTCGAACCACAAACGATTGATAACTTGCAAAGCCATTAATTTGTATTTGTAAAATTTTTTAAAAAATAGTGGAAAAATGTATATAAGACCCTCAACAATAAAAAAAAAACATTTTATAAAATGCATTTGTCAAGCAATTCTATAATTTATTTGTAAGGAATACTCGTAGTAAAAATATTCTTTAGATTTTTATGTGCATTGAATTAATTTCCATTCTTTAAAATTCATGAATAGGCAATTACATATATATTGAATATATTAAACCAGTCCTGCCTGCTCCCTCTCTGTCACTCTTTTCTCTTATAAATTTTTACTATTGATTACGTTGCATTGTTCGGATAAATGTATAGATTTGTTCTGGACGGCATGATTTTATGTAAAGATTTTAAAAGAAAGAAAATTTTTAAATCACACAAAAAGTGTTTGAATAACATTATAGGGGGCTTAAATGGCAATAAAGTGAATGTTTATATGACAATCGATACATAAAATATACACTGAGGAAATATTGAAGCAATTACGATAAAAGAAAACTTATATGTGATATTCTCCGATAAAAAAAAATTACATCCTTCTTAGTATGATTCTGGCAGAGGGCACAAAAAACTACACGTTTTGAAAGTTTACACCTGGAACTCACTTTAGGAGGAGTTATAATAACTCAAATAAATAATTATCCATCGATTTTCATGAAATAAACCTTATTTTATTTGCAGTATATGTGGGTCTCTAATTAGTTATTAAAAATTATAATTTTTTGCCGTTTTAGATTTTTTTTATAAATTTTCAAAAAATAAAAATTTTTAAATTTTGCCTAAAAAAATATGTTTTTCATTATTGCGGTCTGAATATTTTCGAAAATATTGAATATATAAAAAAATTAACTTCGAACAACTTAAATTTAATTTTGTTTCAAACTGAAATGTTTTTTGCAATAAAATTGAACGACGCTTTCTCAAGTTATGATAAACTTCAAAACTCGATTTTTTGCAAAAATCGGCTAATTTCACTTTATTGTAAATAAAATCAATATATGTATATCAATCGTTTTCCGTAAAAAACTCATTTGTTTATAGTATATGAAGCTTTATGATTAGTTATTAAAATTGGTAAATTGTTGGAATTTTGGATTTCTATAAATTTTTAATATATAAAAATTTTGCAATTTTGAAAAAAAATATTTTTCATCAATAATTCCCAAACCGATGAGTATATAAGAAATACAATAAAACAGCTTAAAGGTAATTTTATTTCAATTTTTTAGCGGTCAGGCGCCCCCTCGTCTTTATCACCCTTCGACAAAACCCGCCTTGTCAGCGGACCCGGCACAGGACCCCCACCAAAAATAAAAGTTATAATTTAAACAAAAAAAATATCACCTACCTTGATGACACCAAGCAAACGAAGATAGTAATTTCAACTTTAAGATGAAAAAAGAAAGAGATTCCTCAGCAAAAAACAACTATCGCCTGGAAGATACTTAGATGATACTTAAGCGATACTTAGGCGATACTTCTCAAGAATTTAGCCGAGACAGCTTCATTTAGCAAGAGCACCAACCATTAGCCAAGAATCAAACCTTGTCCACGGATTCCCAAAAACTTAGGGAAAATCTCCTCATAATCCTAGATGTTCCCTGGATTCCAAAAAAATTTAACAAAAATCTCACAAAAGTCTCAGAAGTTTCCCGGATTCCCAAAAACTAGGACAAAGATCTCCCCGAAATCCCAGAACTTCCCCGGAAAACAACCGCAAACAACAAAAACCGCAAAAATACCAAAGAGGCAACACTGAATTTTTAAGAAATGTAACCTTCGCAATGTGTGTGAAGATAAATATGCCTAGTTAAATATGTTTTTTTATTATCGCATGCGATATTTTTATTTTCTTTGTGTATTTTACTGAATTTAGGACTTTTTCTACAAAAACGCTCACTGTTCCCAAACACTTCTTCCTCGGCGAACCAATTTGAGAATAGTTAACTTAGTTATATATTCAAAATCCTATAAAAAATTTCACAAATACAATTCAGGAAACCTAAAAACGCAGTTTAGTAGCTTTAACCATTGTCTTTAATGTCCACTGGGTTCGATTCGCCGAGGAAGAAGGGTTTGGGCACAGTGGGCATATTACTTGAAAAAGTCATATATAAGAATATTTAACCTTAGTCATATATTCAAAATCATATAAAAAGTTTCACAAATACAATTCAGGAAAACTAAAAACGCAGTTTGGTAGCCCCAATTATTGTCCTTAATGTCCATTAGGTTTGATTCACCGAGGAAGAAGATTTTGGGAACAGTGAGCGTTTTTGTAGAAAAAGTCGTAAATTCAGTACAATACACATACAAAATAAAAATATCGCTTGCGATAATAAAAAAAAACATATTTAACAAGGCATATTTATCTTCACACACATACCTTCACACCGGCCTGTTGCCTTCGTTTTGAATTGTCGTTACACGTATTTCTTACCAGTATTCGTTGCAAGTATTTGTTACACACAGAAACAACATTTTCGTTGAGACAACCGAATTTTGTTTTTTTTATAAAGAGAAGTACCACAATCAGGCAATTAATGCCTACCAGTTAATTAATTAATGTGTTACCTTCTTTAGGAAAGGGATAGTGCAGAGAGAACAGGTGGTGAAGTGGGAGAGAGATAGAAAGCTTAATTCATTTACAACCCTACTATTTCGCTTTTTTTTGTAGAGCAGTGTTGCAATCCCACTGGTGTCAAGTAGAGCATTGAGTTGTGTAAGCTGTGTAGCCATTTTATTAGATTTTTTAAACTTCGCCGACGGTTTTTGCTACAATACCGACGAAGGAGGGTGCTGTGAAGTGCATTAGGATATGTTAGTATTACTCGTTGCCGGTACTGCCAAAGTGATCAGTGCTATGGCTTCATCACTTTAGCAGTCCAACAACAACCAACACGACAACACACCAATGCACATGAGAAAAATGCATGATGCTGTTGGCTTGCCTGAAACTAGTCTCGAACTCGAGACCTCACGGTTTGTAGTCAAACGAGCTAACTACTCAGCCAACAGCACCCTCTAAAGTTTGTTGCCAATCGAATTTTAGCAGTTACAACAGCTATCATAGAACTCTGGTGTAACTACTACAATTTTCATGTGGTAGCACTATATTTTTAATTATTACCATTAACACAATAGTTGCAACAGCAGATAAAATTGTTTGACAGTATAGAATTGGAAATAGAAGTTTAGATTTTAGTTCAATTTAGAAATTAGAATTTTATAATTTTGATAGCTTGATTTTTTCAATCTTGTTATATTTATTTCCATATTTTTTCAATTAGTTTCTCTCAGTGTCTAGTTAAATTCACATTTAAATTGTAAACAGCTTTTGCCCTTTTCCAGTGGCATGCATACATTATTCATGCCTTTTTTTAGGCAAAAGAGGGACCCTTATGTTACACATATTAATTGAAAATTGTTTGTTCATTGTTTACATTTCGCTGTATGAATATTAGAAGTATTTCTTTTTTAATAAATATAATAGCTTTGGTTTGAACCCCCCAAGGAATCAATGAACAATAGAAAATTATCCACTAAAACATTTTTTTAGGAAAATTTTAAACAAGAAAGATTTAAAACAGAGATAGTTATCACACAATGAGAACAAAAAGAGAAATATCATAGTTTGTTCATAAAATGAAATCATTGTTACTTTAAATTGAAAATATATTTTTAAGAAGAAAATAAACTGATAAAATTTATAGAATTTATTAGTAGTTTGAATCATCGTTTTATAACAATAAAAGAGGATTACTAGAGCTATATACCGTTCATATGCAAACTTTCCCAGTTGTCTAATGAAAAACAGTTTAACAAACTTTTTTCATTTCTTTTTTTTATATGAAATTCTACTATTGTAAATCTCTTATACTAATATGCTGCTTGTACAAAAGCTTTATTACAAAATTGTTCCTGAAGAAAAGCTATTATTTGCAGATAAATATATTTTCGAGCACTATAATATTTTACAAAGTGGTTATACTCGTATAAGAGTTTTACCATAAGCCTAGGTAAAACTCTTATACTGGGAATTATCTTTCTTAATTGAATAACATAAAATATATCGAAAGTTTTAATATCGGCTATAACAATTTAAAGCGACCGTATAATTATGTGAGTATGCTATAACAGTTTCATTGTTGCACTTTTGAACAGTGAACTAAATACTTTTGTATCAAAAATTTTCCCACAATTTTGAATGCATTTGGTTTCTAAACCATAAAAAAGGAATTTCAACGGATTACATTATTGTGGCATAAACAAAACTACCAATACTATACAATTAACAAAACAATAAATGAAATCAAACACTTGTCTACCAAAAAAAAATTTAATTAACATATAAAAATTACCATAATTTTGTTTAACAAAACAAATATCATACATAAATTAAACAATATCAAACTTTTAAGAAGAAAAAAAACCAAGATTATTATTCATATAACAGGTTTTTAATAGACATACAACTCTCATATTATGATTATTTATTATGGATTGTCAATACGCATTTAATTACTGAAAACTACAAAAAATTCATATACAAATCTAGAGTTCAAATTTTTATATGATAACACTATGCAACAAAATTAAACTTTTGTCATGACATTTTATGACCACTATATTTTTTGATGTGTTATGATTCCCTAACTTCACTCTAAAACATTACTTCAAATTTACGATCATATATTGTCTAAATTTGTGTTGAAATTTTCTCCTTGTCTAATATTACATCGATTTTGTAGTTATTTTATTAAAGAAAAAATCTTTCAAATTAAACAAATTTCGTCCAAGTAGAAATAATTTAACATAAAGTATAATACGGCTATGGCTAAATGGTAGATACGTTAGACTATGAGTCAAGAGGTCGCGGTTCAAACCTGCACGTAGCCAATTGCTTTTTTAGTAAAGACATTTTGTTCAAAAATAATGCGTGTGTAATTTAAGGTCGATAATAATCGGTAAAGTGTTGCCGACTATTATCCACCTAATTTTCAACAAAAGCGTTATAGAGTGTACAAAAACAGTCGATATTTAAAATTTTTTCTAAAATTTGGCATTTTTGAAGAGTCTGCTTTACCGATTTTATTATAACTTAAGAAGCGGTTACCCAATTTTATTAAAAAAAAACCGTTAAAAACTTGAAATAAAATTACCTTTGAACTATTTTAATAAATTTTTTCATATACTCAGCGATTTCGAATTATTAAGACCGCAATGATAATTTTTTTTTTTGTGAAAAATTGGAAAATTTTTATTTTTTAAAAATTTACGAAAAATCGAAAATCGCAAAAGCATACAATTTCTATTAATTGCATGTACCACAAATAAAACAAGCTTGATTTCGTGAAAATCAATGGATAAATATTGATTTTATTCACAAAGTGAAATTACCTGATTTTCGAAAAAAATGGATTGAAGAGGCTGCTCCACCGATTTTATTATAACTTGAGATAGACCCGTCCAATTATGTTAATAATTAAATTAAATAATTTTGAGTCTTAGTGCACAAAAACAAAATATTGAATAAATAGATTTTTAAATTAAAACAAAATTTTAAATTATATGGTTTTTGGATTCTCCTACTTTAAATAGGCAGTAAAATTATTAACAAAATACTAGAATTTATCCAAAAAATTTTCTAGGATGCAAAGCTATGGAACCTAGCAAGAGGATGAGCATATAAAACTAATTTTTGATTTTATGTGGCTTACCGAGTTATTGCACTAAGCCCTTTAATTTTAATATATTTAAACAATTTTCCCATACGCAAAAAGAATTTCGCTTCATAAATCCAATGAAACACTTTCGTTATATTTTTTTCCACAATCGTAATGAAATATTTCACAATTGTTATGAAATTTCACGAATATTGTGGGAAGAATTTCATGGGAATGGAATCATTAGCTTTCATAGTTTCGTTAGAAAACTTCATTGGATTTATGACAACAACAGTTTGTCATTTAATATGTTTGTTGTTGTTGTACTCTTTCTTATTGCTATACAGTGTAAAACACTCATAGACACATTGTTTTGACAGTGCTGTTGGCTGAAGTAGTTCAGACGCCGCCTATAAAGGAAATGATGAGAATCAAGAGGTGGAGATCGATACTGTGAGCGGTCATCAACATTACAAATTTGTCTGATGTGCATTGGCGTCTATCGTACATATTTTTGCAGTATGGAATTGTTAATAAGTTAAAGTATTCAATAAAAGAGATAAGCTAATGAGGCTACAAAATAATGTAATAAATTCATTAAAACAATAAAATAATTTCATTACAATGATGACAGAATAACAACATTAAAATAATGACAGAATTTCATTAAACAAATGAATTAGTTTCATTCAAATATTGAAACAATTTCATTAAAACGAACAAATAGTTTCACTAAAATAATTAAATATGTTCATTACCTTAGCGAAATTATTACAATGGATCAATGAAATTATTTCGTATGAATTAAGTTATGAGTTTTAGTCAAACTGTATGGGCTTATATCCAAAGGAATTTAATTATTTTGGCTTGAGTTCGGTTTTAATTGAGTTTTTAAATTAAATTATGTTTTTATTTAGAGATGGATGTGAGGTTTGTAGGCAAAGAAAAATTTGACTGCGCGGAGGGTTGAACTGATATGTTTCGATAGCTGCAGCTATTCTCGTCAGAGTTCTTCTGAAGCCAAAATAAATAAATTTCTTTGGATATAAGCCCATATAGTTTGACTAAAAGTCATAACTTAATTGTTATACACTAAAGGCAACTAGCAAAAGGATGTACATCTTCATATAAGCTGGACAAACATACATTCACACACTAGTAATTTTAATTATCAATGATAATTCATACTAGAATAGAGAAATAATAAGAAGCTTAACACAAGACACAAAGGAAAAAGTGAATATCAATAGCTATGAAATGAAATACAGCTCTAAGAATGACAGTATGAATTGATTAAAGGTAAATGATATTCTACTCTTGACTGCAAACCACCGACTTTGGTCGAGTGGTCTACGCGGTAAAGAACTCTGAAGAGAATAGCGGGAGCTATCGAAACATGTCAGTTTAATTCTATCGGCATTCACATTTTCTTTGTCTACATGCTTCACATGTATCTCTAAATAAATATATAATTTAATTGAAAAATTAAATTAAGACCGAAGTCAAGCCAAAATAATTAAATTTATTTCATAAGTTTAATGAAGTTTTCATTAAAATAGTTTTAGCGAAACTTGTTTCATTAATTCAACAAATCGCGACGTTGGTTGAGTTTTTCATCGGATTATTGTCGAAATTCACAGAATTTATGGAAAAAAATTTTTCAACGTAAAAGTTTTGGAGTTATTCAGAAGGAAATAATTTTAAAAAAATTTTTTGTAAAATTAAATTTTTTTTATTTTTTAAAATATCATAAAAAATCATAAATTACAAATAACAAAAATTTTTATTTCTGGATCACAAAGCTTTGCATACCGCGAATGCATTAAGGTATTTTCCATGATTATCGATCGATAAATGACGATTTTATTTATAATAAAGTGAAATTACCTGATTTTTGCAAAAATCGTACAATAAAATCAATTGAAAGGGGAGTTCAATTTCCCATCCTTTTGCACATAGTTACACTCTGCATAGGATATCTTGCAGGCGTTACGTTTGAGGTATAAGATATGTTTAGCACTTCTATGTAAAACACCACGAGGAATTTTTATGTAGAACATTTAAGCCCGCTTTTTTGCTGCTGAAGGGGAGATTTTTTCCTTAAATTTGGATAGTGCGCTAGGCTATTAACAGGGATGTCGCAGGTTCGATTCCTGCCAAGGCCCTGGTTGTTTCTGCAGAAAAGCCGACAGAAAGCTTAAGAATTATATGTGTTTGTCTAAAAAAATTATCCATAGAATTTATAATTTCGACTATTTTTTAGTTAAGGAGCACTTCCGTAAACGACGATGAAAACAAAATTCCATACGGTGGAACAAATATCCCCACCAATTTTCGGAAAAAAAAATTGTGGAACAAACAAACCGCAAGCAAAAACCTTTCAAACAAAAAAGAATTTTATAAATCGGTTGACAAATTACAGAATTATGCATTGGAACTAGCAAATTTCCCCCTCTGATTTTCACAAAAAATTATGGGACCAAACTGCAGGCAAATTATTTCAAATAAAAAAAAAATTAGTGAAATCGAGAAAATATATGGTACCAAACTGCTGGCAAACCTTTTTGACAAAAAATTTTTTTTTTGAAATTCGGTTCACAAATGACAAAGTTATACAAACATAAAAAAATTCACACGAGTTGATAACCTCTCTCTTTTTTGAAGTCGATTAAAAAAAATTATAGTGGTACTCTTTGGCAGTTTTCTAGTTGCATAGTGTAATTTATTCAAATTATGAGTTGTTAAAAACGTTAAACGAATTTTAAATTAAATTTCCATGTATTTTTGTTTGTTTTATATTTTTTGTAACAGGTTTAATGCGTTATTTGTTCATTAGCATTATGGTTGATTGTAGTAATTTTTTCCTCTCTATGATTATAAGCTTTAAAAAGAAAATCCATAATCAAAACAAAACTTGTAAAATCAAGCAGTGAAGTCGCGCAAAGTTGAAAAAAGTGTTTGAAGTTGTAGTAACTAATAATGCTTGCAATATTGCTTAAAGCCCATTTAAACTGTATACGAACAGAAAAAAAGACCAATGTAAAATCAACATGTCGCACTGTTTATTTGTAAATCATATAAAATTTCCGCAAAACTATAGATTTTATTTGGAGCTACCATTGTTTGGTATTATATTTTAAAAGAAAAATTATTAATCTACTCTTAAATATCGTTAATTTAACATTTTTCTTTGTTAAAACAAAATTGTTTAATATTGAACCTTGAAAATCCCGTTTTATAGTAAAATCAATTTTTATTATGTTAAATTAAAGTTGGATGAGTTTTAGTGAATCAATGAAAAATCAACGTTACATTTAATTTTAAATTAACATGACTATAGCTTAAATAAATTTTATGTTAAATCATCAAATAAATCATATTGAATTGAAATGAAATTCGTGTTATTTATGATAGTATTTATATTAATGTTTATCTAAAGTATATTTCAGGCTGCAGTGGTTAATGCGTTGACTACATGCAGATAAAAGATTTGGTTGTGGCATGGTTCCATCAACAATGTCATGTTTCCCGATATAGCTTATGGTTGTGGCAATTAAGTTATTATTGTTTTAACCTTAATTAGCTTACGACGAAAAACTTATGCTTACATTTAATCATGACATTAATAGCATTCATTATAATTGCAACATTGTTGAATTTATTGTTAAAAAACTTTAGCTACAATCATTGTATATTTAAAAATTTAACTACAGTATGGTTCTATAACAATTAATAAAATATGATTATTGTCCATACTATTTTAAAGCAGTTTGTTTGCAATCAAGCTATGATTACAAAGGAGACATGGCACTCTGCTTTCAAAAAACTTTTTGTTCTATCCCTTGCTTGAATCCTTTTTCTTACTTTTTTGTTTTACTTCAGAGCTGTCAGTTTGTTTTTTGTGTATCACTTTATTTGAAGAAATAAAAAAATTAAATTAAAAATAACAAAAACGGATAAATGCCAGCAATTTATATTCGGCCATGCTCTGAAAACTATTTCTTTTTTAAATCGAAAAAAACAGTGTTCTTTCAATCGGACAACTTAGTGCATTCGTAGCTTAGTTTGGATAAAATATCTGAAACTTAAAAATTAACTGAAAGGCTGCAATAGCTGTTATTTTTTTGGTGAATTCTTCCCTGAAAGTTGCCGATTTCAAAACCAAATGATTTTCAGAACATGCCCGATTGCAAATAAAACATATGTTAACAAATATATGTGCAGGTATATATCTATGTGAAAAGAAATAATACTTTTTTAGCCCACTTCAAAAAAAAAGGAGAAAGGTTATCAATTCGTCATGTATTTTTTTAAGAGTGTTCTCTCAAAACTCCGCCATTTATAAACTGCTTTCGGATTTTTTTCTTTACTTAAAAGGATGAACTTCCAGATTGGTCCCGTTGTAAAGTGGGCAGGGTCACGCTCATACGCAGCAACTACATATGGCTTTTCATGTACTTCTGCTCAACCGATTCCTATGAAACTTTGCACACACATTAACCTTCTGTTTGAAGACTATATCATGATTAAAAGAGTGGTCAGTGCCACGCCCATGCAAAGTAATTATTATTTATCAACATCTTCTACTTAGCCGATCCGTATGAAACTTTGCATACCCATTTAGTTATTGCTACAATAGAACAGTATGGTTAGAAATGTGGGCAGTGCCACGCCCATGAAGAGTAAATGTTAACTTAAACTACTTCTACTTAACCGATTCTTACGAAACTGCGCACACAATTAGTTCTCGTGAAAGTACATCATAATGATAAAAATTATGGGCAGTGCCACGCCTATTTTGTAGTCGATTGTTTTTGCAGGAATTATTTCAGATTCAAAACATTTTATTTTATATTTAATTTCAAATATACATTTATAAATATTTTTAGCTGCTGTCAATTTGTAATTGAAATATGATTAAGAAAACAGCCTTTATATGGTTATTTAGAACCATACTATTTTTGTATATAAATACAATATGATTAGCTTAAATCATAGTATATTTACATTCAATTAGATATTACGTTGTATTAGTCATATAAGTGTTATTTAAGACAACAATGCTATGTTTGGAATAAATTTATTTTAATAATAGTATGATTAGACTCCAACTATATTATACAATCATAGTATGTTGCTCTTAGATTATGGTTGCCTCAACCACATTTTTTCTTTGCGTGTACCAAACAAGTGATGATAGATGCTCCCGAGTTCAAATCTTGGTTGGGGCAGCCAACTACAACACGAATTTTTCTGAAGCCTATGCTAATACACATCACGTAAGTAAAATAATTAATAAAGTGTTATTTCAGTATCAAAATCATGTTGTTTCAACTGGAACTAACATTTGTTCAACATGATTCTTCCTATTATTTCTGTATCAAATTGATGTACTTTCAACTTGAAATAACTTTGATTTAACATAACTGTTCGTCTTATTTCAGTATCAAATTCAAGTTGTTTCAACTTGAAATAACTTTAATTAAACCTGATTCTTCGTATTATTTCAGTATAAAACTGACATAGTTTCAACTTCCAATTATTTTGATGCAACATGATTCTTCCTTCTTGTTCTCTCAGTATCAAATTCACGTTATTTTTACCTGAAATAATTTTGATCCAACATGATTCTTCGTATTATTTCAGTACTGTACTGGAATATTAAATCAACATGAAATATAGTTATTTCAAAAGGAAAAAAATGCTCTTTGAAAGTTATTGTAAAATCATGTTGAATTAACATGAAATACCAATGAAACAAAATCACTACCAAAATATGTTAAATTAGCCATATTTTCTACGATGTTAGCACGAAATTTTTCTGTGTGTAGGGACTAAATTCAAAATTAATTTTTCAATATTTTTCAAAATTCTATGGTTTTCTTGAATAACGACGCATGTCTTAAAAATACTATTTTCCGTAGAGCATAAACAAATTTTCTTTGAAATTATGGGCACGGTATAAAATTCCAAGCTTTTCTTTTAACACTTTTCTAAAAACGAGTATATGACTGATTCTCCTTCTAAACGTACAAATTGTGTGTGTGTGTGTGTTTTTTTCACCAATATAACTAACGGCCCTTTTCACAATGTATGATTAAATGTTAACGTAGACTTTAACAGCAAGTTCGGCATGCAGAACTTGCCGTTAAAGTCCACGTTAACTTTTAATTATAAATACATTGTGAAAAAGGCTATAAATGAAATATGAGAAGGTAGGATTCATATTATAGCTTTCGCCTCATTCAATGGATCTTGAAATAAAACTATATTTATATATTATTTTATACATTTGTGTGTATTGAGGGTTACATTTGCTTTCGCGGTTGTCTTGGCAATGACTTTTGTGAAAAAAACGCACCACCAAAAATGAGTAAAGCGTTTGAAAGCACTATACATCTATTCACTAAAAACAAAAAATTATAATAATCGCTAGACGATATTAAAAGTTATGACCACTTTTTCAATTTTGAATTAGGTTGACATGGAAAAATAAAAAATTTTATTTAATATATTAAAATAATTAAATTATGAGTTTAAGGGCTATTATTACAACTTGGCAATAGCTAAAGGCAGGATTTTTTCGCACGGATAAACAGTTTATCATTTTTACAAATTTACTTTAACATTCCAGGTGGGATGAACCTGTCTTTAACTTATCGCTCACTGCCATTTAAAGTAAAGTTGTAATAAAGATAAACTGTGTATTCGTCCGACATTTTGATAAAAGACTTACTTTTCCAGCTAGAAAATATGCCACACAAACTTCTATTGGCTTCTTACCAATTGATTCTTACCAATTGGCTTCTTACCAATTGGAAATCCTTTTCAAAAAACAAGATTAATTAATTAAGCCTTTTATGTCATACTTTAAGAGTCAATAACACATTATAAAATCCTATTACGTAATTTAACACATGTTATTCAAACAAAATAAGAAATAAACACACAAGGAAATCTCTAAAAAAAAAGGAATGATGACCTACAAAAGGCTGTAGAAAAAATCTTAAGAAAAGCAAAATTAAAGAGTTAAAAGGCACAATATTGTAGGGATTTCTGCAGCAAATTATGATCAGAAAAAACAAACTCGCAGAAATAAAAAACAAACAATTTGGCAGGAATAAGAAACACACTCTAAGACCTTAACAAAAAAAATTTACAAATAAAATGGCTGGCAAATTCCAAACTGTACCCAAAAAAATTTGTTAATATTTGCACAAAAAATCTTCAAACTCTATAGAAGAAAGATTAAAGTGTCATTCAAAGATATTTCATAATAAATATGCGATAAAAAAACACTACAACACAAAAACTTATTTTAATCCCAAAATTAATAAAAAAAAACAAGAAACCTAAAAGCAAAGATTATAAATTTATATAAATTTATAGTATTTGCTAAAAGACAATCCAAATAATATAAAATAAAAAACAGGTAGAAAAAAACTTAAGCTCAACGGCAAACAATGAACAGATAAATCTTTTTATAAAACCCTAAAAAAAAGGATCAATATCACACAGAAATATATTACACACAAATAAAAACTAAAGGAATTTGAAACCCTTAAAAACCAGTTAAGCCGGTAGTTTTTAAATTAATATGAAAAGAAAAGAAAGAGATAAAGTAATTTAACATTAGCTAGAAAAAGACTTCTATACACAGGACCTGCCTGTTGCACACACGATGAGTATAAATACCAGTCCTTATCACTCACAAAGTATCATTCCATATTTGTCTTCATTAAACAAAACAACTTCCAAACGAACGAAAACTCTTCTTAAAAAAATGGCTTTCATCTGCAACAATTCCACCAGCATCTACAACAACTCCAGTTACATCAGCAATAGTATTGAAAAATCTTCCCTTACGCCTGTCATGAGCATTTTAAAACTCTTCAAAACAGTACGCAAAATCTTCAACAGCAGCAATACTAAAAAATACAACATGATCAGCACACAAATGATTTCGGATCCTGTTGTCATCTTAACCTGCATGACTGAAGAACAACAACAAAATTGGTTGAATGAAGGAATCGAGGCTGACGCAATACAATTCTGAAAAAGCATAAGTTCAAACGTGATTATCTAAAGGGACAAGCCTTAAAAGCTTTCGAGTGGTAAATCATCAAAAAAGGATTACAAACTTAATAGGGAGAAGATCTTGGTAAACCAGATCTTTAGCTACATAAAGTGGATCATCAAGCGTGCAATATTCCAAAGCGGCAACAAGCAAAAGAAAAGGAAATATGTTAACAAAATAAAATGTAGAGAGTAAAGAATTTAATAAAATTATTGAAAACAAACAAATGATTTTTATTTATTAAAGATTTCAGCAGGAATTATTAATAATGTTTAAAAATGTATTTATGCAGACTCACATTCGCAGTTTGTAAAAATTTTCAAGGGTGGGGGTGCTGTTGGCTGAAGTAGTTATCGCGTTGACTACAAAGCAATGATGCCAGGCTCGATACTTGTGCCAGGCAAGTCATCAACATCATAAATTTGTCTAATGTGCATTAGTTTAATAGTGTGTTAGTTATTGTGGGACAGTTTAAGGGATGAAAGCATAACATTAAGCAGTGCCGGTAACGATTGACACTGGTCTATATAATAAACGCCCTCTCTTTTTAGTAATGTTAGCAAAATCGTCGACGAAGCAAAACAACTAATATGCACTCTAATTACTTCAACTTTACGATCATATATTGTCTAAATTTATGTTGAAAATTTCTCCTTGTCTAAAATTACATCGATTTTGTAGTTATTTTATAAAGAAAAAACTTTCAAATTAGACATATTTAGTCCAAGTGGAATAAATTTAACATAAAGTATAATACGGCTATGGCTGAATTGTAGATACGTCAGAGTATCAGTCAGGAGGTCGCGGTTCAAACCTGCACGCAGCCAATCGCTTTTTTTAGTAAAAACATTTTGTTCAAAAATAATGCGTGTGTAATTTTAGGTCGAAAGTAGTCAGTAAAGTGTTGCCTACTATTATCGACCTAATTTTCAACAAAACTGTTTAAGAGTGTGGCTACAATCAAAACCTTAGGAAAGTTAATTAGCAGATAAAATATTTGAAATAACAGCCAGGATTAAAAAAAACATTTTACATATTCGCTTATTTTTAGGTGAAATAGGATTTTAAATCTGGTTAGAAACTTAAGGATTTCTTTCTGCTTAACTAAATTTGGTAACATTTTCAAAAAAAATCTACAGAGAACTCCTAAGTTTACAGAATGGTATAGAAACCCTATTGAATTAATAAGACCGTGTGACAAATTCAACTCTTAAGGGTTTCGTGCACCAAAGGTGAAAATGAACCCTATTGTTTTCGCTACGCTGTTCGTCTGTCTATCACAGGATTCTATTTCGAGAAAAGGTACGAAAGATGTACGGACCTGAATTTTTCACAGAATATGTGTAACTATGGCCGCTAGAACACCAAATACTAAAAGTTAATTAAAGTTAAAAATTAAAGGGTGTTCTAAAACGAGCAACGAAACATGTTGAAATCCTAATGAAATATAAAGACTCTTGATATGAGTAGTCCACTTGCAAAGTCCGCTATTTTAATAGAACAAAATTTTAGGAAAGCGGTTAAAACTTCAAACAACAAATAAAATGGCAGCTTTTGCAGAGTTTTTATTTATTTTTTTTAACTTAGCGGAATTTGCAAGTGGACTACTCATATATACACACTTGAAAATTTCAAAATTAGTGTATTATTATACAGACTATACCAATAAATAGAAGAAAAAATGTTAACAAAATAAAAATTAAAGGGTATTCTATCAGGTAATGTAATTTTGACCATGTAATTTTGGCAATTACCTGTATCTTGGAAAACGTAAGAGGCAAACTCTTGAAATTGTCGTAACTTCTGCAGCATGTTAAATTCAACAGTAGCAAATGATAACAATTAAACAAACTAAAAATCAAAGGGTATTCTATCAGGTTATGTAATTTTTAAATTAAGCTCTATCTTATGAACCGTAACAATTAAACACTTGAAACAAACAAAATTAATAGATGAAGCGTAAATTAATAGTTAAAGAGCTTCAAGTAATGCAAGGAGCTAGCCGAGAAGTAAATCGCCAAAACAAAAAAGAAAAAACGTCAAACAAAACCACCCTAATATTAAAAAAACCGAAACGAAAAAATCGCCAAAATGAATAAACGCGCTGAAACGAAAGATCATCAAAAGGAAAAAAAGTCGCCAGGGCTAAAAAATCGACAAAAAAACTAAAAAATTATCAAAACAAAAAAAAAACGCCATAACTAAAAAAACTCAAAATTAAAAAATTGCAAAAACGAAAAAAATCGACAAAATGGAAAAAGCGCTAAAACAAAAAAAACAAAACGAAATAATTGCCAATATGATAAAAATCGCCACAACTCAAAAATTGCAAGAAAAAAGAAAATAGTCGAATAATAACAAAAAAATCGCCAAAATGCAAAAAACGTTTAAATGAAAAAAGCACCACTATTAAAAAAACGCTAAAACGCAAAAAAATCACCAAAACTAAATAGATCGAAAAAAACTAATAAAAAACCAAAAATCGAAAAAGGAGTCAAAACGAGAAAAAGCACTAAAAACTAAAAAAAAATCGCTAAAACTATAAATATCATCAAAAACAAAAAAATCTACATAAATGGAAAAAAATCGCCAAAACGAAAAAAAACGCTTAAACAAAACAAGAATGCTAAGCAAAAAAATCTCTAAAAACTAAAAAACTCTCAAAACAAAAAACCAAAGTACGAACCAAAGTTGCACTTTATTGAATTTATTCTATATTTGCTCAACAATGGGTTAGCGAAGCACACTGGGTTGGCTAATGTTTTGAATAACTGATTTTCTGAAAAGATTGGATCTGAAAGTAAAGAAGAAATTTTTTTTTAGAAAATTGGCATATCTTAGGAAAACCCCTTTGCGATTCATCCTAAGCATACAAAAAAAAACACCAAAATGATAAAAGCGGTGAAAAGAAAATGCAACAACACAAAAAAGGCGCCAAATCTAAAAAAAGCTAAAACTAAAAAATATAATAAAAATTTGCAAAACGAAAAAATCGCCAAAATGGAAAAAGTGTTAAAACAAACAATAACATCGTCCAAATTTTAAAAAGCGCTGGAACGAAAAAGCATCAATAGCGCCAAAGCGCCAAAAACGAAAAAAATTATGCAAACGAAAAAATCGTTACATAAAAAAAATCGAAAAAAAACGTAACAAAATTGCCAAAAAAAATTTTAAAACCAAAAGAGCTCAAAATTAAAGAAACCAAAACGAAGAAAAATCGCCGAAATGAAAAAAGCGCTAAAACAAACAAAAAACGCCAAAACGACAAAAATCGCGAAAACTTTAAAAATCGTAAAAATCGAACAAATTCGTCAAACAAAAAACGCTTCAACGAAAAAATACTCTAAAGTTAAGAACACTGCACAGCAAACAAAAATCGCCATAAACGCAAAAACGTATATGTGTACATACATATAGTATTCGTACGGAACCCTTCGTGTACGAGGCAAAGTCGAACTTTACTGAATTTAATAATCTCTCCCTTCGAAAGGTGTTTTGCAGATTGTTTAGTAAAAACTGTTAGCTCTATAACAAATTTCCATTCTAATTTTATTAATTTGTTTTTAATTAGAAAGGAGCTAATGATTTTATAACGTCTCCTATTTAACTCAAGGCGAATTGACAAAAGATGGCATTACTACGGCAACTAATTATTTTTTGTTCGTGTTGTTTGGACCGCATATATGTCAAACTTCATATAAAATAATTGTAAACAATGTTGGTTTACATCTTTTTTTATATGAAGTTTAATTTGTATGCGGTCCAAGCGAAAAGACTACTGCGAATTGAATTAGCCACTGACATCATTTTGTATGGATTCGCCTTGTTTTCATCTAAAGATGACAATTTATATTACTTTCGCTTACTACTAAGGGACATTTTATAAATTTTGTTAAAAAAAATTTATATATAATCTTTTCTCCAAAGTTATTAAATTAGTTTGGCTTAAGTTCATTTTTAATTTAATCTTTCGATCAAATTATTTTTTATTTAAGAAAGAAATTCTAAAGCATGTAAATATTGAACATTCAAAGAAAAATTTGGCTGTAAAAATAATTTGATCGAAAGATTAAATTAAAAATGAACTTAAGCCAAACTAATTTAATAACTTTGGAGAAAAACCATACAGTTCGACTAAAAATTCATAACTCGATTATTAAAACTCTAAAGGCACTTAGCTAAGACATGAATGTGTACTGTTCCAAAAACTTGGGCAAAATAAACATTCAATAAAATCCCAGCATTGAGAATATCGACGATATTCCACGCTGGTAAGACTGAAATGGAAAAAGCTTAAAATAGTTGAACATGCTAAGAAAAGACAGTTAGTGAAGTTCCGAACATTTAGACCAAGTTCAATAAGGTGCGACTCGCCACAAGACAGTGTGTTAATTGAGCTTACTAATATTAGTAGGCTTTTCGCTACAGTGTTGTTGCCACTGTCAGTGGTAGTGTGGGTAAAGTACTCTGATGAGTAGACTTGGTGGTCACGAAACAGCTGTCAGTTCAACCTTCCGTACAGCCAAATTTTTCTTTGAATGTTCAATATTTACATGCTTTAGAATTTCTTTCTTAAATAAAAAATAATTTGATCAAAAGATTAAATTAAAAATGAACTTAAGCCAAACTAATTTAATAACTTTGGATAAAAACCATACAGTTCGACTAAAAATTCATAACTCAATTATTATAATATTTTCTCTAAATGTTATTTAAAGTTAAATGAAAACACTTTTGAAATTTCTATTTACAACTTATTTATTTAATTATATCTATAAGCAATATTTACATAATCAAAAATTTACTTAACACTAATATATTAACTGAAAAGGGTAACATTGAACTTAAACTAATAATACTTTGGTAAAATGTCATAAAGTTTTTAATCAATTTCGTTACACTAAAAAAATATTTTTGTAAAATGTGATATAATTTGAATACTTTTTCGTCTAATAGACTGAATAGCCGCCTAAACATACCATCAAACAAGTACAGCATTTTTAGTTATGTAGGATTCAGAGTTTGATACAACATACTGCTCATACTTTTGTTCTTTGGAATGATTAAAGCTATTGAGCCAATTAACGAAATTATTTTGAAAAACATAAATATGAACTTAAACTAATATATATATATATATATATTTTTTGGTATAATGTGATCATGTTTCAATATTTTTTTCGTTTAATACACTGAACAGTCCAATCATTCCACCAAACAAGTACAGCAGCTTTAATAAGTTAAGAGTCGGAATTTCATACATCAAAATACTCATACTTTTCTTCGCTGGAATGATTGAAACTATTTAGCCTGTTAACATAAGCGAATTGTTGGTTTGTTCAACAAATAGTTGAGAGTAAAGATCGTTTAAAATTAATATCATAAACTAAAATTAAAGACAATTATTTACTTACACTAAAATTATTATAGATTTTGCTAGAGATGTTTTACCACATATAGTTTTCCGTTTGTTAAAATAAAGTTTATAAACTTTTTCGTTGAGTAGCCTGAAGAGCCAACCGCTCCATCAAACAGGTACAGCTTTCAGTTAGATGTTAGAGACCCTGGATATTGGAAACTTATACCTTTCTTTGTTTGGATTGATTAAAGCCACTGCACCACTTAATGAAACCGTTTTGTTATAAAGTCAACGACTTTTCAAGTAATATTCCTTATAGCGTATAATGTTTGCTTTTATGTGAAACAAAATATTTTAATTCCGGGGAACATGTAAATTTTGTTAACAAAAACAGCTACGAGCCCATTTTAGAACAGCAGGATTTTTTGACATTTCTTGTTTTCATAGAACCAATTCGTAGTTTAGCAGGTTGGAGTCTTAAATTTTCAACTTGGGCTTATAATAAATACTTCTCAGTTTTATTGACTTTGAATTTGATGAACAGTTTTTTTTAATCTAAATTGATTATTAGGCTAAGGTTCGTAACGTTATATTCAGAAAGAATTGGGTATGATTAATATTCCAAGGAACAATGGAATTAATCATACCCAATTCTTTCTGAATATAACGTTACGAACCTTAGCCTAATAATCAATTTAGATTCACAAAGCAAATACGTTCGAAAGTTTTTTTTAAGTTTTAAAGTTGGTGAAGATAATATTTTTGTTTTGCAACGCAACAAATGTCAGCAAATGGTTACTCTTTTGTTAATGTATTTTTCGGTTTTTTGTTGTTTGTTTTTCAATTTTTTTGGTATTTTATTTTTCGATTTTTTCAGTCTTTTTTTTATTTTTCTATTTTTTATATATTTTTGTTTTTATTTAAGTAGTTTAGCAGGTTGGAGTTTTAAAGTTTCAACTTGGACTTATAATAAATACTTCTCAGTCTTACTGACTTTGAATTTGATGAACAGTTTTTTTAAGTTTTAAAGTTGCTGAAGAAAATTTTTCGTTTTTTTTTTTGTTTTTTTATTTTTCAATTTTTTTGGTTTTTTATTTTTCGATTTTTTTCAGTCTTTTTTTATTTTTCTATTTTTTTATATATATTTTTTTTAATTTAAGTAGTTTAGCAGGTTGGAGTTTTAAATTTTCCACTTGAACTTATAATAAATACTTCTCACTTTTACTGACTTTGAATTTGATGAACAGTTTTTTGTTAAGTTTTAAAGTTGGTGAAGATAACATTTTTATTTTGCAACGCAACAAATGTCAAGATCTGGTTACTCTTTTGTTAATGTATTTTTCGGTTTTTTTTTGTTTTTTAATTTTTTTGGTTTTTTATTTTTCGATTTTTTTCAGTTTTTTTTTTTATTTTTCTATTTTTATATATATATTTTTTTTAATTTAAGTAGTTTAGCAGGTTGGAGTTTTAAGGTTTCAACTTGGACTTATAATAAATACTTCTCAGTTTTACTGACTGTATTTGATGAACAGTTTAATGTATTTTTCGGTTTTTTTTATTTTTCAATTTTTTTGGTTTTTTATTTTTCGATTTTTTCAGTATTTTTTTCTATTTTTTATATACTTGTTTTTTAATTTTAAGTGCTTAGTAGTTAAATTTTGAATTTATTATGATAGTGCTTCACATCTTATAGGGGGCTTTTATACAGATTTATTATTTAAGGAAAAATTCTCCCGTCATTAAATGTAAATCATTATAAAGTTAATTATCCTTTTCTCAGAAAATTTGGTTTACTTATACTAAATATGTAGTTGCTAACTTTACCTTCAAGGCAAAACGCATCGACACATAATGGTTTTACAATGTAAGCAGCTTCCTTCGATCACTCTCCCTCTCTCTCTCACCATACGCTCTCCCTCTATCTCGCTTTGATTTCTTCTGAAAATTATCAATTTGCTTGTCCTCATTATTAAGCGCGCATGCACTCTAATCCGGCAGGATTAAATTTTCAACACCTGGAATTTTTTCTAATTGTTTTCATGCAACAATCGATATAAACACCTAATTACGATATTTCTCTAATTGCTGAAAATTTTTCTTGGAAGGAAAATAGTGGAAATTTTGTATTGCCTTTATATGTTTGCAAGTAATTAGCGAAATCTTTTCCAATGGAAGTGTTTAACAGGAAAATCGAGTAATTACGGTTTTGGTAAAAATTTCTTTAATTAGGAACTCTTACTAATTAAGTAACATTTAATACTACCGGTATTAACTTTTTCTTTTAAATAAGTAATTAAAAATCAATTTTCTCCCAAACGACATCAGTTGTATACAAATTATAACAACAAAACATATTTTTTTACAGAAAATGTATCACAAAGAAAATTCACAGTGAAAATTTTTCTAAAGAAAATTCATCACAGTGAAAGTTTTTCTAAAGAAAATTCATCACAGTGAAAATTTTTCTAAAGAAAATTCATCAAAGTGAAAATTTTTCTAAAGAAAATTCATCAAAGTGAAAATTTTTCTAAAGAAAATTCATCAAAGTGAAAATTTTTCTAAAAAAAATTCATCAAAGTGAAAATTTTTCTAAAGAAAATTCATCAAAGTGAAAATTTTTCTAAAGAAAATTCATCAAAGTGAAAATTTTTCTAAAGAAAATTCATCAAAGTGAAAATTTTTCTAAAGAAAATTCATCAAAGTGAAAATTTTTCTAAAGAAAATTCATCAAAGTGAAAATTTTTCTAAAGAAAATTCATCAAAGTGAAAATTTTTCTAAAGAAAATTCATCAAAGTGAAAACTTTTCTAAAGAAAATTCATCAAAGTGAAAATTTTTCTAAAGAAAATTCATCAAAGTGAACATTTTTCTAAAGAAAATTCATCAAAGTGAAAATTTTTCTAAAGAAAATTCATCAAAGTGAAAATTTTTCTAAAGAAAATTCATCAAAGTGAAAATTTTTCTAAAGAAAATTCATCAAAGTGAAAATTTTTCTAAAGAAAATTCATCAAAGTGAAAATTTTTCTAAAGAAAATTCATCAAAGTGAAAATTTTTCTAAAGAAAATTCATCAAAGTGAAAATTTTTCTAAAGAAAATTCATCAGAGTGAAAATTTTTCTAAAGGAAATTCATCAAAGTGAAAATTTTTCTAAAGAAAATTCATCAAAGTGAAAATTTTTCTAAAGAAAATTCATCAAAGTGAAAATTTTTCTAAAGAAAATTCATCAAAGTGAAAATTTTTCTAAAGAAAATTCATCAAAGTGAAAATTTTTCTAAAGAAAATTCATCAAAGTGAAAATTTTTCTAAAGAAAATTCATCAAAGTGACAATTTTTCTAAAGAAAATTTATCAAAGTGACAATTTTCTAAAGAAAATTCATCACAGTGACAATTTTTCTAAAGAAAATTCATCACAGTGACAATTTTTCTAAAGAAAATTCATCACAGTGACAATTTTTCTAAAGAAAATTCATCACAGTGCAAATTTTTCTAAAGAAAATTGATCACAGTGAAAATTTTTCTAAAGAAAATTGATCACAGTGAAAATTTTTCTAAAGAAAATTGATCACAGTGAAAATTTTTCTAAAGAAAATTGATCACAGTGAAAATTTTTCTAAAGAAAATTGATCACAGTGAAAATTTTTCTAAAGAAAATTGATCACAGTGAAAATTTTTCTAAAGAAAATTGATCACAGTGAAAATTTTTCTAAAGAAAATTGATCACAGTGAAAATTTTTCTAAAGAAAATTGATCACAGTGAAAATTTTTCTAAAGAAAATTGATCACAGTGAAAATTTTTCTAAAGAAAATTGATCACAGTGAAAGTTTTTCTAAAGAAAATTGATCACAGTGAAAATTTTTCTAAAGAAAATTGATCACAGTAAAAATTTTTCGAAAGAAAATTCATCACAGTAACAATTTTTCTAAAGAAAATTGATCACAGTGACAATTTTTCTAAAGAAAATTCATCACAGTGATAATTTTTCTAAAGAAAATTGATCACAGTGAAAATTTTTCTAAAGAAAATTGATCACAGTGAAAATTTTTCTAAAGAAAATTGATCACAGTGAAAATTTTTCTAAAGAAAATTCATCACACTAACAATTTTTGTAAGGAAAATTCATCACAGTGAAAATTTTTCTAAAGAAAATTCATCACAGTGATAATTTTGCTAACGAAAATTTATCACAGTGATAATTTTCCTAAAGAAAATTCAAAAAGTTTACCTAAAGATATTTCATCACATAGACAGTTTTTTTAAAGAAATTTTATCACAGTCAAAGTTTTTCTAAAGTTATTTCAACACAGTGATAATTTTTGCTACAGAAAATTTATCAGTGTGCTAATGTTTCTAAAGAAACCACTTATCTCAGTTGCACAACACAGCAGGCTTTTGTTATTAAAAATATAAATGGAAATGTCTGTTGGACGATTCTGTTGGAATGTTTGTTGTATGTAATAACTAACTATTTTTATTTAACCCATAAAAGAATCCCTAAAACTGAAAAATTTTAAGAATTGTTTAAATGTTTATTTACGAAATGAATTACAAATGTATGAAATGAAAACAAAACAAAAGTGCCAATTCGAAGAATTCGGTTTTTAATGTTTTTCTTTTTGGTTTATGCACGTGTGACAATTTTTTATATTTATGCTTTTGTACAAAATGTTGTAAAGATTTTGGTTTTTGCTTTCAAATAAGAAAAACAGAATATGGACAAAGTAATAAAAAAATAATAAAATTAAAGAACACGTACCATTACAAGTCATTTTTTAATTAAACTGAAATTCGGTTTATTTGTTTAGATCAAAGAATGAATAACAGGCAGACTTTCATATTCGGAACAGTAAGTACTTTGGTAAATTAAACAGTACACTGTACAACAAAAATATAATGCATAATGCTAGCGACCGATTCTGGCAAAGGCCACCAAAAAAATACATATACGCATATCGGCGCTTTGAAAATTTACATCTGGGACTCATTCTGTGGGGATTTAAGGCTCCTCCGCCCCCTTTTGTACATAGACTCGGCATAGGATACCTTAAAGCTCCTCCACCTCTCTTGTACACAGACTCGGCATAGGATACCTTAAAGCTCCTCCACCCCTTTTGTAAATAGGTTCCGCATAGGATACCTTGTAGGCCTTGCATTTAAGATATTAGATGTCTTTAACTTTTTTATGTAATGAGTATATAACCCTTTAAAATGAATCCTATATGCAAACTATAAAAACGCCGATGAACGTACCATATATTTTCTTGGTGCCCTCTATCAGACTTATTCATTAGAACCATGTAACTTTTGGAACGAAGTTCCTTGTGGCACAATGTGCATATGATGTGCAGCATACAAATGTTTTCTATGCTATGGGGATCAAACAAAATTTTTAATGAAAAAGTATGTGTAACAAATACGTGTAACGGATGCTAAAAGAAATACCGTAGCAAAGGCTTTGCTGCCTGGTAGGCAAAAGAAGTACATGAGGATTTAAGTTGTAACTACTTATAATTTGAGTCGATAACTACTTATTTTTGTTTGAGAAGCTCAAAAAATGAAGCGTAACCCTTACAAATGTACTTACATTTTCACAGCAATTAACTAGTTGTTATTTGACTTACTTGAAGCTAAAAAATAAGTAGTAATATAAACAAAAATTTATTTAAAATGTTTTTATACACACTATATTTTATTTATATTTCTGCACACTTTGTCTTATTTTTTTTGGCCTGGCTGGGATGCGAACCATGCTCTTTCAGATTCGAAGACAAGTACTTATAAATTGTTGACTTATAAATTTAAGCGCCAAAAATTACTTTTCATATACAAGCACATGTTAACTTAAAAAGTGTTTGTCTACTTATTTTATTAATATATAACAGTGGTGGCCATTCTCTCAATTTCCTATACTCGCGAGCATATGCTGTTTTTTTAACATCAATACACACACGTACACTGTGTGTGAGACTCACATCCTATCTATTTACCCATGATGCACATATACAAACAAAGAATAAGATAGTGTATATTTGGCCGTCACTGATATATAACAACTTTAACTACTTTCAGGTAATTAGATAAATATATACTAATCTTATTTATGACTAAGTTGAAGTTCTACTTTGGAACATAGTAATAAGATAAATAAATACCACTCATTATTTTGTAGCCCATTAAAAGAGTACTACCGATAACACAAATGCCAAAAGGGGACGTGTAACGAATACTGGTGGAAACAATGATTCGAAACAAAGGCAACAGGCCGGTGCGAAGGCAAAAGTCTTTAAAAACTCAGTGTTGTTGCTTTGAGATTTTCACAGTTTTCGGTGCTGTTTTCGTTTTCCGGGGAAATTCTGGGATTTCGGGGTGATTTTTGTCCTAGATTTTTGGAATCCGTGAAACTTCCAAGATTTTGGGGAGATTTTTGTTCTAGTTTTTGGGAATCTTAAGAAATTCTGGGATTTTGGGGACATTTTTGTCCCAGTTTTTTGGGAATCCTTCGATCAGGTTTGTGCCTTGGATAATGGTGCTCGTGCTAAATCAAGGTGTCTCGGCTAAACACCAGGTGTCTGGCCTTAATTCGCTAGAAGTATCGCCTAAGTATCGCCTAAGTATCGCCTAAGTATCGCTTAAGTATCGCCTAAGTATCATCCAGGCGATAACTGTTTTTTATTGACGAATAAACATCTTTTTTCATCTAGAGATTAATATTACTATCTTTTTTTACTTGGTGTCATCAAGGTAAGTGAAACTTTAGTTTTTAAATTATAAATTTTATTTTTGGTGGGGGTCATACCTCGGGGTTCACTGACTCAGCGATTAAGATGAGGGGGCGTCTGACATAGTCACCGAACGCGGCTGGCCGTAGGTTGTCGGCCGAAGGCGGCCGGCAGAAGCAGCCTTGTGAATATTATAAGGCCGAAAGTGTTCGCCCAATTGCATAACGCCGAAAATACCAGGCCGAAGATGCACAGTGGTCCCAATTGGAAAAAAGAGAGGTAATAAATATGTATCCTTGAAACTTACGATCCGATTACAAAACGATGTGTGAAAAAATCATAGAGTAGAACCTAAGCTTTAAGATCAATGATATTTCGACCACTCTGTTGCAACACTCGTTGAGCTACAGGGTGTCAAATTTGACGTGATAAAGAAAATACAGTTGATAAAGAAAATACAGTTCATTTTAATAAAATGTCTTTAATATTTTGATAAATATTTGGCTTTGAATTTAAAAATTTTGGTTTTTTTGCTTCGACTTTCTGCTCTATTTTGTCAATATCTTAGGTAATAACATAGTCAAAATGTTCAAACATATATTTTATGATTTTTAACACAATCCTTGATAACACGCAAAAAAAAATTGTTAGTTATCTAAATTCATGTAGTCGTTTAAAGGGATCAAAGTCAAGACATAGAAATGAGAGTGCAAAATGGCTACATATTGTCTCATTTGTCGATTTTTTCACAAAAAAATTTTAAACTAAAATTTAAATTAAATTACATTAAAAAAATTTAATTAAAAACTAAAAAAACATCATTGATTACTTTGTTCATGTTTAAGCTTTGATATTGTTTAAGCTTCTTAATGATTTAAATAAAAGTTTGATACAATATCTATAGCTTTTCTATGAAATTTTGGGTAAAGGTTCCCTGATGATCTGCATTTAGCACCAGTGAAATGCGCATAGGAACTAGCTAATACCCCTTTGTAATCAATGTCAATGTGTTTTTATAAACAATTAATATTCTACTGAATAAGTAAAATATTAATTTTGGGAAATAGTGCGATTATAAATTTAAAAAAAACATAAACATTTTTATTTTCAATATTTCAAAAGAATAGACATCAGGAACAAATGAATTTTTAATTTAAGATCGATTCAAGCATGCACACTACATCCAGCATTGGACGAAAATAGTAAATTCTTTTACGATATTCTAAATTAATAGCTTATGAAAAATACGCCCATTTAGTTTTACAAATTTCTCTACAACTTATATTACATATGTAATTATGTAATTAATCTGGCTTTTAATTACTAGCCGCCCGCTCAAAAATGTGGCCAGAAGACCAGCTGCTCTAAAAATAGTCAAGTTTTCAGAAGCATTTCATTTACCTGAAAACTGTACTAAACTTCATTTTTTAATTTTTATTTCTTGACTATGCACAGAAAAAACTATATTTCATTTTCTGTAAAAGAATTCAATGAAATAGTAAATATTTTGTCTAGGAACGGACCTACAAACCAATTTGTAAATATAGACAATAATCCCCCTTATTCCGTAACTATCTGTCGACGCTACGTCAAGAAAATACCAAAAAATGGGCACTTGTCTACTCGCTGTCGACAAAAATTTACTACTATTAACAGCCTCTTCCCATTTTCTATGCCTTAGAGATTAGTAAGTGGCTGTCAGTAATACTAAAGTGTTGTCGATGGCAAGTAGAAATGTACAAATTTGTTGGTATTGTCTTGACGTGACGTCGACAAATAGTTGCGGAATAAGGGGGAATATCTCAACAATTTCGTTGAAAAAATCGAACAAATTGTTTAAATCTATAAAAGAATTTGTCTAAAAATATTTACAAATTATGAACAAAACAATTTACTAAATCAAACAAAAAGATTTACTGAATTTTCTCAACAAATATAAAACAATATTTTTGTCTGAATTTATAAACAATTAGTCTAAAAATACTAACGAATATTAAATAAAATAGTTTACTTAATCAAACAAAAATATTTACTGGGGTTTTCGTAATATATTAAACAAAATTTTTGTCTGGTTCATCATCATCATCATCCATTCAGCATTTATGAAATTTCACTTTGTTAAATGTGTTCAACTCTGAATGTTTATCTTAAGACTCTAAAAAATGAATGAGAATAAACGCAACGACATTAACGAATTGATTCACTCAAAAATCTTCAGTAAACAAACTTGGTACAATCGCATTCCTTTTGCTATCATTGTTGTTGTTGTTATTTGTGTGTATGTCGTCATCGGGATTGTTTTTTTACGACACAATTTTTCTTGTTGTTTTTGCTGTTTGCGTCCTAAATAAAAGTCACACAAAATTCATTGATTCAGTAAAGAACATTTACTAAAAATTAAATTTATTTTTTGACAAACGTTTGTTTGAAAATTTCATTAAAAAATATTGCAACACTCTTATGTTTGAAATTTTTTTCACGATATATTTATTAAACGGAAATTTTTATATGAATTTTTAATTTAAAAAAATATGTGAAGAAAATGCGGATATACAATATTTTTAGGGCAAAATATTAAGTAATATGATGGCCTACACCGATAGGAGGTAGACCAAAGGTGACAGGAACTTCTTTCCAATCCGCTGCGTTCCTCTTTTTGTGTTGCACAGTGTTGTTTTCAATTTGAAAAAATTGGTTAGAAAAATGTGTGTACGAAAATTGCTGTTTGCTTTTCTCTCAAACACACTTAAATATAATTTTTGGTATTCTAGCAAATACGAAAATTTAATTTCCTAAATTTGTTTCTGAAGAAAACCAGAACTTTTCCTTTCAAAAATTTATGCTGTCTTTATTTTTATATGTATGTCTGTAAGTATTTATCCACCAGAAACTTGTCTATAAACATCTTGTGCTTACGAAAAATTTTCCAATTTTCTGTTATAATGTGTCTGTGTGTGTCCGAATATTTTTCTAAAGAAAAAAAGTTACAATTAGGTTTTTCCAATGATTTTTTTCTACAATTTATTTCAATGTAGGCAGCATATGTAAAACATATTGGCTCATGCCTCTTGATGGTTTTTGCTTAGTACGTGAGCCATTTATGGCCTGGCGCTTAAAATGTTAAAATGAATAATAAAAAAGTTTAACTATCAAGTACTTACTTATAAAGCCAGCAGGGTTAAAATTTTTCTAATAGAAATTGGCATATATGTTTAGTGACATATTGTTTACATAACATATGTATATGAGTTGGGTTATTGAAGAATATAATTAAAATCTGGCACATATGTTGGCCATACATGGATCTGGATGGAATGTGGCATGCAGTGTAGTTAAATAAATCTGTAAAAATTTGTTTTATTTTTATTATTTCTTTTTCATTACTTAACAATGAAAATTAGACAAACACATGATTAACATATTTTTATGTTAAAACATAAATCTTCGAAACATTTTTTTAATGCTCTTAAGCTATTGGAATTTTTTTCCTATAAAAGACAAACTCAACTTCCTTTTCCTAAAACAGTTCCCTTTTATTTTACCAAGTTTTTCTAGCGAAATTTCCTTCCTAATTCCTTTTATGATTTGTTTTGTAAATAATTAAAATTTATTTTTCTCACCCCAATAGCCTTTTTATAAGCCTCATTTGTAAAGGCAACAAAGATTGTCAAACCATTTGTCGCATTTTTCTTTGATGTTGTAATAAGAGACTTCTCTTTCAATGCAGTTTGTCAGATTATGTATGAAAATTTCTGCGAAATATTCGGAATTTTTGTGTTTTGTTAGGATATTGTAAAGAAGGTGACTATGATATATGCACGTATTTCATGTCATAGCAAGATATAAAATTCAAAGAACACTATAATTAAGTAAAAAAAAATAGGCTCATAGGTGTTTGTTAATTATTTTTTTTTTAATTTGTATTCTAGAGGGCGAAAAGGCAAAAAATCTTCAGCGGCGATATAGCGGGTTAAATTCTTCTACAAAATAATATTTGTCGAAAAATTCTATTGGGAGTTTTCAAAGACACTCAAGCTCTACACTCAGTTTTAACGCCAGAAATCATTCAAACCCTAAAATGTATTTAAAGGCTAATTTCATACGTATTCATAATTATTACTCGACATAAGATATATTGTAATATAAGATAACTTTAGGAGTTTTATGTAAAACACCGAGAGAAATATTTTTGTGAACCATTTAAACCCTCTAGCTCTTCGTTGTATGGGTCTTTTTGTCCCTCTCTTAAAGAAGAGGTAAAAAACTCTCCTTCAGCGGCGATATAGCAGAGTGAAATTTTCTACAAAAATATTTGGCATAAGATTCTGCTAAAAAATTTTAAAAACATTTAAGCTAAAGACTTAACTTGAACGTGAGAAATCATTCAAAACTTAAAATGTCTTTCGTACTTATTCACAATTGAATCGTGTACTTCTGAAACAACATAAATAAATTCAGTAAAGTGCCTACCATGCCAAACTATCCAATATGTACAATTTGTACTTTTCGGAGGAGCGCAAAGACACACGTCAATTGTTCCAGGCTCAGAAAATTTCTTATTCAGTTATCAATCCTCCATGAGAATTTCAGCATTTTGAGACGAGGCGTTTCGTATAAGTTGGAGTACCACCAAGACAACGAGTCTAAAAAACGAATTTTGCATATTGGATACTTTGACATGGTAGGGACGATATATTCCTTTTCGCTTTTGCTTTTTATTCATTTTGGGAATTCTTTCATTTTGCTTTTTCGTTTAATTCTAGTTTTTTTATTTTTCATTTATATTTGGTTGTTTTTGCAAATTTTTTTAATTTGGTTTTGACGCTTTTTTCATTTTAAAAATTTATTATTTTTTGTGATTTTTCGTTTTTTGTATTCTTTTTTGTCGTTTTTTTAGTTTTAGCTATTTTTTTAGGTTTTCATGCTTTTTTCGATCTGACGACTTTTTTTCCATTTTTGGTGTTTTTTAGATTCTTGGCGATTTTTCATTTTTTGAAACTTTTTTTGCTGACTTTTTTTAATTTTTGCGGTTTTTTGTTTTTTAGTTTAGTTTTTGGCGCTTTTTTCAGTTTTGCCGCTTTAGTTTTGCCGTTTTTTTTTTTTTTGTTTTAGCGATGTTTTTAGTTTTAGCGATTTTTTTAGGTTTGCGAGCTTTTTCTCGTTCTAACGACTTTTTTCGATTTTCGGATTCTCTGCGATTTTTTATTTTTTGCAGTTTTTTTGCCGACTTTTTTTAGCTTCGGCAGCTTTTTGGTTTTGGCGTTTTTTTTTTGTTTTAACGCTTTTTTCCATTTCTGACGATATTTTTAGTTTTAGCGATTTTTTCGCTTTTTGACGATACATATTTCTAGTTTTAGCGACTTTTTTTTTTGTTTTGATACTTTTTTTCTTTTTAGCGATCTTTTTTTTGGTTTTTGGCGATTTTTTTTAGCTTTGGCACTTTTTTCCCGCTTTTTTTCGTTTTGGTGTTTTCTTTTCCAATTTTGGTGGTTTTTTTCTTTGTTGACGATAGTTTTAGTTTTAGCGATTTTTTAAGGTATTAGTGCTTTTTTTAGCTTTGGCACTTTTTTCCCGCTTTTTTCGTTTTGGTGTATTCTTTTCCAATTTTGGTGGTTTTTTTGCTTTGTTGACGATAGTTTTAGTTTTTGCGATTTTTTAAGGTATTAGTGCTTTTTTCGTTTTGACGACTTTTTCGGTTTTTTGCGTTCTTTTTAGTTTTGGTTGTTTTTTTTAGTTTTATCGATTATTTTTTTTGCTTTTGATGCTTTATTTCTTTAAGCGCTTTTTTTCATTTTGGCGATTTTTCATTCTGGCATTGTTTAATTTTGGAATTTTTTGCTTAAGCTTTTTTTTTAATTTCAAGAGTTTGCCTCATTCGCTTTACAAGACACAGCAAATTCTCTAAATTACATAGTCAAAATTACATTAACTGATAGAACACCCTTTAATTTTTATTGTTTTAAATGTCAGTATTAATTTTACAGACTACAGCGGCCAAAGCTCTACATATTTTGTGCAAAATTTCAGGTCCGTAGCACTTGCGGCTCCCGAGAAAACAGCCTATGACTGACAGACAGACAGCATAGCGAAAACAATATTGTTCCTTTACACTTTCGGTGTACGGAACCCTAAAAAGGACCCATGTTTGTTAACTAAATTCTGTTAAAGAAATAACAACAAACTTGGGTGGGCGTGAGACACGCCTTAGTCTTGACTGATTGACCTGAAATTTTGTTCACGATAGTTTCTTATAAATACCCATCGATTTGGGCATGAGATTTCAAGAAATCCCATTTTAGTGTTCTTGTCGATAACTTCCGCTTTCATGGTAGTATTGACAGTTTTGGAAATGGCAAAATGATCTACTTAACTAAACCTATAAGCTTCTATAATTCATTTTTTACTAGAAAAAAAAACTTGCTATTTTATAGCAGCGTGTTCTTAGAAATATTATCACTATACAAAATTTTCTTTAGAAATATTATCACTGATGAGTTTTTTTAAAAAAAATAGTTTTCTTTAGAAAATTTTTCAGTGTGATTTTCTTTAGAAAAATTAATTATTTATATCTGAATTATTACTTGATATAAATAAGTATGAATTTCTTTAAAAGTAAAGATTTTGATTCAGCTCCCTCGAGTTAGATTTGCAAAGACTAACACTGAAATTTAAATAATAAATATTTTCTTTGTCTCTCCCTTAATGTTCGTTCAACCTAATAGCACTTGCTTTCATTAGAATTTGTACAGGCCAAGAGAAAAATCAAATAACCAGACAAGGTTAAATTATACTCTTTAATCAAATTAAATTTAAGTATTTCAAAATTTAACTAGAAAAGAAGGATAAAATACAACATATGGTCTAACAAGGGTCTAATACTTTTTCTTTAAATTATACATTTTAGACCGTAAGATAACAAATAATTTTTAACGGTCGCAGTGAAAATGCTAAAATTTTCAAACAAACAATAGTTTTGTAGGGATTTGAAAACTATTATTTAAAACTGTTAAATACAAAAACAAATAAGCCAGTCATTGTTTGAGTGCGGAACCTTTTTTAAATAACAAAATCATTTCACTTAAATGTTCCCACGGTTTTAAAGAAAACTAATTTTTTTTTGTACGATTCTTAATTCCTTGATTCAGGTAAAATACAGAGAACCTTCTTGACACTATAAAGATTAATAAAATTTCCTACACACGTGCAGACTTTTTCCCAGTTTTACCTGCTTTGAATAAGTAAGCAAGATCGTGCAGAGCACGAGAATATTTTGTTTATGTTTGTGTTGCAACACAAAATCTTTTTCTATTGAAAAAAGAAAGCCACCTGCTTTTAAAGCGATCGCTGATTGGTTGTTCAACTAAGGGTTGATTTGAGTAAAGAGTATAAAAACAACAGAACTTAAAGTAAGAAACATTCATACTCTTGCCAGCAGTCAAGTAAACAACATTAAAGTTCTTTAGAAAATTATATAATTTGTTTTGTACAATAAAATGGCTTACGAAATTTTAGTCAACTCTACCATCACCATGCCAGCCAACAAGCCTCACTATACACCAGTTAAGGTCTTCAAAAATGCTTTAAAATCATTAGGCAAACTCTTCAAGAAATCCAATAAACATCAAAAATTTCTCAATGAAACTATTTGTGCTCATGACTTGGAAGATGACTACTCAAGTGAAGAAGAATTGGAAAATCAAGAAAACGAATTGAAAGAAGCTCTACAATCTAACTGAATTGTGTAAAATTTGTGAAACACTAGCTGTGAGAAAAATTTAAGCAGCTTTAGAGTCTGTGGGCACTTCAAGGACCAATGGCTTTAGAAGTCTTTAAATCTCAAGCCAAAGCTTTAGATGGTTTTAAGCCAAGACCAGTGAATCCTAGAATGAGGCTTTTCTAGCTGGATTTTGGGTCTAAAAATGTTAAGCAAATAATGCAGATAAGAAAACAAAAACGCTTATAACAACAGCTTTAATCAATATTGTCTTCCACTTTAATTGTAATTTACTTTTTAAGAAATTAATTATTTAATAAAATTACAAAAACAATATATTCAAAAAAACAAATTTGTCTTATTATTTTAAAAAGTTGCAAAGGTAACTAAATAAAAAAACGCTTGCAAAAGACAATGTATTCATCAAACAGGCCTCAAATCTTCGATTTTCATAATCAACGTTTTATTATGGTGGTTTTCATACTTACCGTGATTTCTATAACTCCAGAAGAGTCTTATTTCTGCCAACATTTCTGATACGCTTAAAATGTTTATTGCTGTTGATAAAATCAATTTTGATTCATGATTTTAATAAGAAAAGAAAATCTAATTAGAAAAATACTACTGACTCTAAGTCAAAAAAAAAAAATTCTTTAGTTACATTACTAGACTCTTTGAAAAAATTACCGCTAAATATATAATAATCCGATTCAATAAGAATAATATTGAAATAATCACTTTAGACTTAAAGCAAAACAAAAGACTTAAGCAGCAAACTTTTACATGCATGCATGTCATACATTAGGGTCCGTTATTTGTATGGAATTTTTTTTTGAAAATGTTCAAGTCTCAACACCCAAAAAAAATAAGGCTTAATGCAAAAATTACTCTCAAAAAATTTCACGCCACTGCGATTGAACTTTGATTAAATTACATTTATATGGCATGATGATGACCCATAAGTCGAAAAAAATGTTCACATCATGATACATTTTCTTCTAAAAAGTTGTTGGCTGTGTATTTAACAAAATAACTAGCAAAATAGCGAAAAAGCCCATAATTAATAAGCGAACAAAAAAGTCTATAAATTTCCAAATTTGGGTAAACTTTTTCGTTCTAGAGAAATTGAAAATGTTTCTTTAGTTATTTTGGCGGATGAACGCGAGCCTGTACTCCATTTTTTATAAGGTTTAGTTTTCGAGATATACCGTTATTTCGCAATTGAATGCACTAGGAAACATTGTTTCGACATCAACTCATGATTTTCAGAGATATCGTAAGAGTTTGATTCTAAAAATTAAAAAATTCATAAAAATGTAAAATTTTTGTGTTTAAAAACTTAAAAAAAAATAAAAAATACACCAAAGGTCCAAATTTTTTCTCCAGTATCATGTTGTTTAGTATATTCCAAAGAAAATTAACCCTTTTTCCTTGAAATTGGTCCACAACTTTTGATTCTGTTCACAATTTAGTGAGAAAACTTTTAAAATTTTTAAAAAATTTTTAGTTTTTAGACTCAAACTTTTCCACTTTAAAAAATAACGGACACCCTAATGTACATACATAGCTTTCCTAAAAAAATTGATTCTTTAGAAAAATTATCACTGTGATAAATTTTCTTTGGAAAAATTATTAGTGTGATAATATTTCTTTGGAAAAATTATCGCTGTGATAAATTTTCTTTGGAAAAACTATCGCTGTAATAAATTTTCTTTGGAAAAATTATCGCTGTGATAAATTTTCATCAGAAAAATTTACTCTGTGATAAAATCTCTCTAGAAAAATTATCACTTTGATAAATTTTCTTTAGAAAATATATCACTTTAATAAATCTTCTTTAGAAAAACTACCATTGTGATAAATTTTCTTTAAAAAAATTATCACTGTGATAAATTTTCCTTAAAAAAATTATCACTGTAATAAAATTTCTTTAGAAAAATTATCATTGTGATAAATTTTTTAGAAAAATTATCACTATAATAAATCTTCTTTAGAAAAATTATCACTGGAATATGTTTCTTTAGAAAAATTATTACTGTGATAAAATTTCTTTAGAAAAATTATCACTGTGATAAATTTTTTTCAGAGAAAGTATTGCTCTGATAAATTTTCTTTAAAAATATTATCACTGTAATAAATTTTCTTTAGAAAAATTATCACTGTGATAAGTTTTCTTTATTTTCATAAATTTTCTGTAGAAAAATTATCACTGCGATAAATTTTCTTTAGAAAAATGATCACTGTAATAAATTTTCTTTGAAAAAATTATCTTTGTGATAAATTTTCTTTGGAAAATATATCACTGTAATAAATTTTCTTCGGAAAAATTATCGCTCTGATAAATATTTTTTGGAAAAATAATTTCTGTGATAAATTTTCTTTTGAAAATATAACTATGATAAACTCTCTTTAGAAAAATGAACACTTTCATAAATTCGCTTTACAGAAATTATCAGTGTGATAAATTTTCTTTAGAAAAAGTATTACTGTGATACATTTTCTTTAGAAAAATTATCACTGCTATAAATTTTCTTTAGAAAAATTATCCCTGTGCTAAATCTTCTTTAGAAAAATTAACACTGCGATAAATTTTCTTTAGAAAAATTATCACTGTGATAAGTTTTCTTTAGAAAAATTATCACTCTGATAAATTTTCTTTGGAAAAATTATCACTGTGATAAATATTCTTTCGAAAAATTATCACTGTGATAAATTTTCTTTGGAAAAATTATCACTGTAATATTTTCTTTAAAAAAATTATAACTGTGATAAATTTTCTTTAGAAAAATTATCACTGTGATAAATTTTTTTTAAAAATTATCACTGTGATAAGTTTTCTTTAGAAAACTTATTACTGTCATAAATTTTCTGTAGAAAAATTATCACTGTAATAAATTTTCTTTAAATTTCCTCCAGAAAAATTATCACTGTGACAAATTTTTTTTGAATAAGTACCAGTGTGATAAATTTTCTTTAGAAAATTATCAGTGTGATAAGTTTTCTTTAGAAAAATTTTCCTTGTTATAAATTTTCTGCAGAAAAATTATCACTGTAATAAATTTTCTTTGAAAAAATTATCTTTGTGATAAATTTTCTTTGGAAAATATATCACTGTGATAAATTTTCTTCGGAAAAATTATCGCTCTGATAAATTTTTTTTGGAAAAATAATTTCTGTGATAAATTTTCTTTTGAAAATTATAACTATGATAAACTCTCTTTAGAAAAATGATCACTTTCATAAATTCGCTTTACAGAAATTATCAGTGTGATAAATTTTCTTTAGAAAAAGTATTACTGTGATAAATTTTCTTTAGAAAAATTATCACTGCTATAAATTTTCTTTAGAAAAATTATCACTGTGCCAAATCTTCTTTAGAAAAATTAACACTGCGATAAATTTTATTTAGAAAAATTATCACTGTCAGAAGTTTTCTTTAGAAAAATTATCACTGTGATAAATTTTCTTTAGAAAAATTATCACTGTGATAAATTTTCTTTAGAAAAATTATCACTGTGATAAATTTTCTTTGGAAAAATTATCACTGTGATAAATTTTTTTTAAAAAATTATCACTGTGATAAGTTTTCTTTAGAAAAATTATTACTGTCATAAATTTTCTGTAGAAAAACTATCACTGTAATAAATTTTCTTTAAATTTTCTCTAGAAAAATTATCACTGTGACAAATTTTTTTAGAATAAGTACCACTGTGATAAATTTTCTTTGGAAAATTATCAGTGTGATAAGTTTTCTTTAGAAAAATTTTACTTGTTATAAATTTTCTGCAGAAAAATTATCACTGTAATAAATTTTCTTTAAAAATTATCTCTGTGATAAATTTTCTCTAAAAAAATTATCACTGTGACAAATTTTCTTTGGAAAAATTATCACTGTTATACATTTTCTTTACAAAATTTATCACTGTGATAAATTTTCTTTAGAAAAATTATCACTGAGATAAATTTTCTTAATAAAAATTATCACTGTTATAAATTTTCTTTATAAATTTTTCTTTATAAAATTTATCGCTCTGACAAATTTTCTTTAGGAAAATGATTGCTGTGATAAATTTTCTTAGTAAAATTATGTCTGCCATAAATTTTCTCTGCAAAAATCATCTCTGTAATATGTTTTCTTTAGAAAAATTATCACAATGATAAATTTTCTTTACAAAATGTAAGTACATACTTATGTTCGGACGGTTTAGTTAGAGCGCTATTCTAGTATTACAAAACACATGAAAAAGTAAATTTTTTCCAAACTCATATATAAACTCTTTTTAATTTTACTCAATAAAATTTTTGTAAGTCAAAAACACCGTTAAATTTTTTTTAACTAAATCAAATCACGTATTTTTATTTCCCTTAAAAAAGAAGAATAATTGAAAAACTGAAAACTTCCCACCAGTTTTCTTTCCTATTTGTTTTAGCAGAATAGAATACCAATTAACTAACATACATATAAAAGCTAAATTAGACAATTAAACTAACAAATTTAGAAAAATTCTATATAAATAAATATGTAATAGTTGAAATTTTTCCATACAGGCTTAAGGCTTAGTCCAGTTGGAAACAGATATGTGATAAGATTATTGAATCCAATTAGACTTGTTAAACACAGTGCTAGTTCACAGTGGCTTCACTAGATGGCACCAAATGGAAGTAACGTATAAATGCTACTACAACCTGACTACATAAGCTGTCATTACACTGTCTGAATTTTATCTCATTTCATCAATATATAAAATTGAAATACCGTGTCTAATATACAGTTTTTAGTTTTTTTGATTATTATTATGTATTATATTTTCATCTAATATACAATATAAGTTTAAAATGTAATATTCTTAAAGACAGTGTAAAGACGTCTTTAGAAAATAAGCTCTAATAATATTATATACTAAAGTCTAGTTTCTATATTCAGCACTAAAGTTTTAAGAAGATTTATCCAACAAAATGTATGGAAACAACTAAAAATTCTACATGCTAATGGAGTTCCATAAATTAACAAACAAAAGTATCAAATTTCTTTCATCACTATTTTAATAAATCAAAGCCCTACATTTTATTCTAGCAATTAAAAACTAACATCAATTAAAGTAAATTAAACAAATTGTGTACATTTAAAGGGCCTTAAACAAATCAACATCAGTAATTTAATACAACCTTAACAAAAACAATCAGAGTTCCTTTTATATCTTCAAATGAATTATATCTGCATTAAAAACCAATAATACTCGATTTTAATTTTTTTTTTATCAAAAAAGGTCTTGTATTATTCCAAAACCAGTTAAACACTTGTGCTAGAATTACTATTAAAGATGTGTTTTAACAAAAAAAATCTTAATAAAAAAAGCTTATTAAGTAAAAAAAATCATAAAAAAGTCAGGTTAATCAATCAACACGTCCCAAAAAAAAATTGTTTGTTCATGTAAAAAAAGCGATAAAAGAAGCGTCAGAGAACACTAGATTATTATCATACCCTTTTTTTGTTTTTAAAACCAAAAAAAAAGACAAAACAAGTTTTTGTGCTGAATTGCTTTTGAATTGCTTTCGAAGAAGACCCTTTAGAATTTCGGTAACTCAAGATTAAATTTCATTTTAGTAATGAGATTTTTTTATTTTTAAATTTATTTAAGAACCTTTTTTTAATGTAAAAAAGGCTGTGCACGAAAAAAATGACTGACACAGAAATTTAGTTTTATAGTTTTATATGAGGAAAGGCATATAAAATTCAGAAGGTGTAGAAAATTTTACATATTCAGCCGTGTCACAGATTCCGTTCGGATTGGTTTTGATAGTTGTCATTCCCAAAAAGTACATTTTTGTAAGTAAAACATACTATTTTTCCAAACTTCTTTTAGAAACTCTATAGAAATTTACTCTTTTTGGGGGGAGGGGCGAAATATCCTGTTTCTCCCCGCCCCCTTTTATCCGCACCTGAATGCAATATTTTTAAATGAGAATGAAAAATGGCTAAATTTTGACAAAAATAGAGATTAATTGTTTGACATTTTTCTCAACAAATTTTCAAAACTAACATTTTTTATTTGCTAAACTAGTTAAGACGTTGCCTATAAAGCAAATGACGAGAATCAAGAATCTTAGTTCAATACTGTGAGCGGTCATCAACATCAAACATTTTTCTGATGTGCATTGGCGCTTTTGTTTGTATTTCAACCATGAAATTGTCAATAAATTAAAATAGAAAATAAAAAAGATAAATTAATGAGACTGCTAAGTAATATAACAATTTTATTAAAGCAATAAAATAATTTCATTAAATTAATGACAGAGTTTCATTACAATAATGAAATAATTTAATTAAAATGATGAAACAGTTTCACTGAAACAATGAAATAATTTCACTGATATAATGAAATATGTTCATTAGCTTAATGAAATTATTAAATTGGAGCAATGAAATTATTTCATATATATAATGAAATTTTTATTAAACTAATTTTAACGAAAATGGTTTCATTAATCCCACGAAGCGTGAAGTTGGTTGAGTTTTAGTGAAATTTTTCATTGGAATAATGTCAAAATTCATAGAATTTATGAAAAATTTATTTCAGTGCAATGGTAATTTTAAACGAAGTCAACACTTCTGCAACAATGTAATATGACTTCGAATCAATATTGCGAAATGTTGATTTTAGATTGCCATTTTTTTTTAGTTTGCCATTTTTTTATGTATAGCATTGTGAAACAGTGAAAAAATTAATCCCAAGCGTAAACCTTCAAAAAGCCGATACTGGTATATTTTGTTTTGTCCCTTCTACCACGATCAATCGTTAGAGTATTGTTGCTCTGAAAGAAAAAAAATCAATTTTGTTATACAGTACTTTTAGGTTTGTACTGGCATTGCTTGTTTTAACAAATTTGCTTAAACACTTTTCGCTTCATTGCGTAAATGATATTTTATACAAACTATCGATTTGGTAAATTATAAATAAATTATAGTAAAATTTGTATTTTCGAGTTTTCCGTAAACAAATTTATTACTCACTTTCAGTTCTATTTTCTTCGTGTACAGTCTCTTTTTGCTTTTAATAAGATTATTTTAAGGGTTCGTTCAAAAATATGTATATAAAAAATCTTTATTGGAAATACTTCTTTTATTCTTTTAAGTTTTTTCGAATAATGATCTTGATTTTTTATAGCTTGAGGCTATAAACTTCATTGTTATTTATTTATTTATTTTTTTGTTTTGCCTTTTTTGGTCATCATCACGCTTAACAAGTTTTAAATTGTTGAATAAGAAAAAAATCTTTTTCAAAAACTTATTTGGGACAATACAGGTTTTTCTTTGTACCTGCTGTCATAATGATCCCTTATTTTGGCTTTTGTTTGTGGTCGAGTAGAAAAATTTCGTGATTTTTTTGTTGTTGTAAATTATGTTTTTCTTGAACGTTTTGTTTAATAACACTAGTCTACAAATTTTCGACTTATTGCCACAACCTAAAAAGAGAGATATTTTCTAAGCTAATTTGGCGTCGCTGAACACGAATATGCCAAGCATTTTCGAGATATTCGCGAAAAATGTGTCTATCTGCAGTTTTTTTTAACTATTTGAAAAAATCTTGAGAAAGGTTCTTCTGTATTGTACAAAATTTGCAGAGTTGCATAGATATGCTTTTCATCTTTCAGCCAATATACATTTTACAATGATCAGATTAAAATTCATTGAGTTACATGCCTTAAGATTTGTAAAATATAAATTTTTTTATGTTATTTCAAAATTCGCCATTTTAAGTCGCTCCAGTAAGGCAAAATAAACCATTTAAAGTTTATTTTAGACTTGCATTGTTGTAAAGAAAATTTTGTTACGAACGTAGTAAGCGTAAAATTGTTAACATCGGATAAAAAATGTGAAAGCTACAAGATATTTAATGAAAATTTTCGAATTTAAAATTTCATTCGTTGGCCCTCAGATTAGTACAAGTTTTAATTTACAAGTCCTTTAGTTTAACAATTTACAAAATTATGTGTACACAGAAAAAGTTATCACCAAAAAATTTTCAAACAAAAGTTTGTCTAAAAATAAATTTAATTTTCAGTAAATGTTCTGTCCATAATCTATGAATTGTTTGCTTGACTTTTATTTAGAACGCAAACACCAAAAACAACAAGAAAAACTATGATGCAAAAAAAAAAAATAACCCCGATGACGACATACACACAAATAACAACAACAATGATAGCAAAAAGAATGCGATTGTACCGAGTTTGTTTACGAAAGATTTTTGAGTGAATCAATTCGTTAATGTCGTTGAATTAATTCTCATTCATTCTTTTAGAGTCTTTAGATAAACATTCAGACTTGAATACATTTACCAAAGTGAAATTTCATAAATGCATAATGCATGATGATGATTACCCAGACAAACATTTTGATTGATATATTAAAAAAAATATTTGTTTAGTATTTGTTACTATTTTTAGACTAATTGTTTTATAAATTCAGACAAAAATATTGTTTGATATTTTTCAGAAAATCTAGTAAATCTGTTTGTTTGATTTAGTAAATTGTTTTCTTTACAATTTGAAAATATTTTTAGACAAATTGTTTTCAAAGATTTAAACAATTTGTTCACTGAAAAACACCACGTTTTTTTCAATAAAATTTTTAAGATATTTTTGTCTATATTTACAAATTTGTTTGTAGGTCTGTCTGTTCCTAGACAAAATATTTACTATTTCATTGAATTCCTTTACAGAAAATTAAATTTAGTTTTTTCTGTTAAGTTTTCAACAGTGTATTCATATTTAAACAATTAAAATTTTTGTTTTTTAAAAGACTTTTGAAAAAACTAGGGAAACATTTTTGTTACGTAAAGCTATAAAATTGTTAGTTATTGATATTTTCCTATGAAATTTTGCAGTTATATAGAAATGAACGTACATAATACCCATCCAGTAAAGAAAACTATGAGTTGCTTCTGAGAATCATAAGAATTCTTAAGAAATTTCAAAAAAATCCTAAAAATAGGTCGAATTTGAAACGGTGCATGTCCACCAATAGCTTTAAATTGGATTAAATTTTTTTCGAAAATCATGTCTGTGAAAATAATTTTTAGACATATTATGACTGATTCTCATTTCGAACGCTTGTTTCGTGTCCGTTGAAAATATTGTAAAATATTTCATAAAATAAACGCATAAATTTCAAAATCAAAACTGCCTTAGCATGATTTAATAGATTATAAATAAATGTACATTATATATTAAAAACAAAGAACAAAAATAAAGTTTACTCTCTTAACACAAAATGGCGTGTCCGTAATGCATGCTGTTGATTTTCTACATTAAGAAATTATGAATTTTTCCAAAAACTATGTTAAATTTACAACGATCTTAGAATATTTGCATTTGCATCTCTTATCTTACACACCAAATTTTTGAAAAATATTAGAAATTATAATTATTATTTTGAAAATTGTTATTGTTCGCAGTTTTGCATATTGAGCGTTACGCTTTTTTAGTACGCTTCATTTTTTAGCGTAGGTTTGTACTTCTAAATATTTAAACGTATTATATTGCAAAACGTTTCATCAGTCAATAATCGTTTGTATCAAAAAAAAATGTATTGATTGTTATTCAGATTTTATTAATATATTTGAATTTTTTTAGTGAATACATATGGAGGTTATGTTAAAATACATGGAATATTATACAGCTGAATTGTATTAAATTCAAACTAAAGTGTATGTTCTGAAAAAAATATTGCATTCATATAAAAATGTATTGAGCGTTACGTAAAAAAATTTTTAAATATAATTTATGTATAAATTTTAGGACGTTAAAAAAAAGATAACAGCAGCTGAAGGTTAGAAACGATACAAAGAAAATTATCTATTTACAAATTTCTGGTTTTCTTTGAAAAAATTTTGCTTCTACCGGGCTTTGGGTTGTTATATATTCAAAGAAATTGAAATTGACACAACTTTTGACAGTCCTCGTCGATTTTATTGAAAGAAGTCTTATTTTAAAGAAGAGTTAGCCTAATTTTTGCTTATGTATAAATGTTTGTAAGGAATTATTTTAAAATTTAAAAATTTTTTATTTTTCTATGTGAACCCAAGTCAAAATTGAAAAAGTGCTCATAACTTTTAATTTCGTCCAGCGATTATTATATTTTTTTGTTTTTAGAAAGTAGTGTGGATCCTAGGCTTCAATTTTCATATGGTCCATATGAGCTACAAGTAAAGATGTGCCCAAACATGGGCAAAATCTCTATGTGCCCACACATGGGCAAAATCTCTCAGAGATAGTGAAAAATTTACATAAGTTAAATTTTCAAAGTTTTGTAAAAAAGCTCACAAATACAATTGAACAATGGGACTTAAATTTTCGAATAGTGTGGATCCTAGGCTTCAATTTTCATATGGTCCATATGACGTACAAGTAAAGATGTGCCCAAACAGGGGCAAAATCTCTCTCAGAGATAGTCAAAAATTTACTTAAGTTAAATTATCAAAGTTTTGTAAAAAAATCACAAATACAATTGAACAATGGGACTTACATTTTCGAATAGTGTGAATTTTAAGCTTCAATTTTAATATGGTCCATATGAGCTACAAGTAAAGATGTGCCCAAACAGGGGCAAAATCTATCAGAGATAGTCAAAAATTTACTTAAGTTAAATTTGCCAAGTTTTGTAAAAAAACTCACAAATACAATTGAACATGGGGACTGAAATTTTCGGAACTTGTGGATCCTAGGCTTTAATTTTCATATGGTCCATATGAGCTACAAGTAAAGATGTGTCCAAATAGTGCTTTCAAACACTGTACTAATTTTTTGTGATGTATTTCTTGCAAAAATCACTCTCGGAACAACAGCGAAAGCAAATGTAACGCTCAATACACAAAAATGGTAAAAAGTCGAAATATATAAATTTTTTTCAGGATACATTGAGTGAGGCGAAAACTACCGTCCCATATTTCATTTAATTATATTGGTAAACAACAAAAAAAAAACACAAAATGTCCGTTTAGAATGAGAAACAGCCATATAATAATTATATGATCCTCAAAAAACATATTTTCTAGAGAAAAATTTTTCACAAATTCAACATTTTCAAATCAAAAATTGTATATTTTCCAACTCAGAAAGAATCTTACCAGCAGATTTTGCAAAGTAGTCGAAATTTTGTTGTGTAAAGCAACAATATCTCAAATCAGTTCTTATTTGGATCAGATATCTTGAAAATACTGGACCAAGGTTTTGAAATATTTAGAAATTTTATTTTTAAAATGAGTATAACGCAGCAACTATATTAGACAATTTTTTAACCAATAATATATCTTTAAAACCTTATAAGGTCTACAAGTAAACAAACAATTTGTTTGCAATTCGTTCGAGAAACAGAGAAATCACAAGCTTTGAAAATTCTTTACATGCCCCAAGTGCACTACTTTGGACTTCATTTCTCTGTCCCTGAGCAATATGGATGGGAAGCTCATCTGCCTGAATTAAATCAGCTATTTTCATGTGATCGGACTATTGAGTTAAAAATGGTTGATATATTTCAAAAATCTCACACTTCATACAAAACATTTTTTTATTAAAATTCATATTTGGATGTTTTCACTATATATGTTGTAACTTTATCATTTTTCGACCGATAGTAACAATTTTACCCTCAATACATTGGGAACAAAACAACCTTTAAGATATAAGTAAAAAAATTTGCTGAATTTTTTTTTGTTTGCCTTAATGAACCCGACTTATAATTATAAATTTTAGAAAACCGTAAATAATTCAAATTTTTCAAATCTTAACGCCTGCAACTCAATGAAATTTGATCCGATCATTGCAATATATGTATTGGCTGCAGGAATAAAAACATATCTATGCAACTGTATAAAATTTTTATCATTGCAATGAAAAGTTCTTAAAATGTGTAGAAATTGCTTAACAATAAATGAAAATTCTGTAAAGTGGGGGCAACATTGTTTAGTCTTATGTTTACTTTTTCACTGTCAAGAAAATTGGGCAATATTTTCTTTAAAAATATTCTGTAATTTATTGCATTGTATAGATCAATCATCTGCAATAATATTGTACAGTGGATGGACCGCTTACACTCGTGTTCAGCAGCCCCAAATTGTCAAAAAACACATAATTTTTGGGATTACCTTTTTTTGTTGCCTAGTGTAATGAACGAAAAGGAATATGTATTTCTGTTAATTAACAATTGATTTTGGGTATAAGAACTTGCTGCCTAAAGATTTAAACAAGTGTTAGGGAGTAAAAAAATACGTTACTTTTTTTCTTCAGGGAGTTCATAATTAAAAATTAAGTTAAGGTTAGCAAAAACATTACAATAAAAAAATTAGTAATTGTTCACAAAGGTTTCTGTATAATTTTTTTCTTAAATTCCCGGTATTAATAAAAAAATAGTTAATGCTAAAATGTTGTGTTCTTTTAGATTTATTTCTATTAAGGGAAAAAAATTATTTTGGTATCCAAAAAATCACTATCAGTGGACAGTAGTTTTCTCAGTCGATAAGTTTCTCAAACACTAGCACTTTGTTGCTTAGGGCTCGTCTCAGCAAGAAACAATTATGCTTTTCTGCTACTTATAACAAACGATAAAGTTAATTTTTTGTCTTCTCTGTTTGCAAACTATTTTCTAAGGCGCCAGATTTAGTGCAACAAATATTTGCAATCTTTGTCTAGTCGGCCAGTCAATAGAATCTCAGATAATTGCAAAAAGTAACCCTCATTTTTTCAAATTCTTTAAAAAAGAAAGAAAATTTTGCCACACACTTGTTCGTAATAGAAATAAATTAAAGAGTTCTTTGAACAATTTGACAAAATTAGATCATACTTGGAGACAAGATACAATTTTTCAGCCTGAACATTTTCAGTTGTGTGCAGATGGGCATTCTTTTAAGACATTACAGTCTGGCGCCTATAATGAGTTTTGAATTTAAACACATAATTTTGTGAGCAACCTCAAAACTATGTCAGCCATTATATTCATGGATGCATGTACAAATTGTGATGACTTGTCTTGTTAATTTGATGTCACTAAAATCAAAAACCCAGGCTAATAAATCTTGTTTGTATTATGTCTCGATTAATTTAGAGATATTACTACTTCAGTGATAATAGAAATAAATCTGAAAATTAATAAAAAGAATCATCCATAAGATATGTTCCAAAACTTTATAACTACATATTGAACACAAACAACAACAACAACAGTAACGTTACATGAACGTTTCTATCAAACAACAATTTTCATCACCCAACAGCTAAATTACAACTAGATACGCTTTGGGACAATCATATACTAGTTGTAAAGATACTAGTCAAAAAACGACAGTCATATTACTAGTTGTAACAAGACTAGTAACGATACTAGTAGCAAATGGACAGTTATATTACTAGTTGTATCGAGACTAGCAACGATACTAGTCAAAAAAGGACACAGTTTTCAGTTATACGACTTATACATAAAACATATTTTTAGCTCTTAAAAAAAATAAGTAGAAAGTAGCTCAGTTGGTAGAGTACTTGCCTTGATATATGAGGAATGTGTGTTCGTACCCAGGTTGAGCCAAAAATTTTTTAAGAAACACAAAACGATAAATAAAAAAACTAGTAAGAGGACTACTTTACAAGAACTGGTATTCCTGGAATATAACTGTATACAAATGAACTAGTTGTGCTCCTATGAAAACCTAATGTTAAAATCGATAGTTTGATATATGAAAAAAGGACAGATAGGCAACTAGTCTTAGTTAAAAAGCAACTAGTATATTTCTAAACACATACTAGTCATTTTGTCTGCAGGGCAATTACAATGTACAATACATAAACAATTACATGGTTCTAACGAGTGTTTCTGGTAGAGGCACAAAAATATATGCCTGATTCTCATTTTCAGTGCACAGTTTGTGTGTGTGTGTTTTTTTACCAATGTAACTAAATGAAGTATGAGAAGGTAAGATTCATATTATAATTTTCGCCTCATTCAATGGATCCTTAAATAAAAGTATATTTTTTCGATATATTAACATTTTTGTGTATTGAGCGTTATATTTGCTTTCGCGTTTGTTCTGGGAATGATTTTTGCGAAAAAATACACCAAAAAATTAGCATAGTTTTTTAAAAACAAAAAAATTAAAACATTTCTTTACAAACATTTATACATGAGCAAAAATCAGGCTAGCTCTTCTTTCAAATAAAACCAATTTTAATAATATCGGTCGACAATGTTAAAAGTTTTGTCTATTTCACATAATTATTCGTACCAAAATAGGACCTTCCTAATACATTCTTCGAATATATAATACCCCACAGTGCGATAGAAGTAACATGTTATTGAAAATCAATCAGAAATTTATAACGGATAATGTTCTCTATATCGTTTGTACCCTTAAATTGCTGTTAACTTTTTTTATCGTCTTAAAATGTATAGATAAATTATATTTAAGAATTTTGTTAACGTAACACTCAATACATTTTCTTATAAATTCAATATCTTTTGCAGAACACCCACTATATATTTTAAATTTAAAGCAATTCAGATGTATAATCTTCGGTGAATTTTAACATGACCTCCTTAACTATGCACTAAAAATATTCAATTAAAAAATATGTGTAACACTCAATACATTTTTTTAATACAAACCACTACTGATTGATGAAACGATTGATTGATGATAAGAAAAACACTTAGTGAAGTTTCGAGCTTTAAAAAAAATCAATAATGGTTGAGAATAGTCACGAGATTGCGACTAATCTATTAATTGGTTGAACAACGTAAATAGGATTTTCACTCGTTGGTTTTTGTTGCGTTCGCTGGCAACGTGGTCTAGGGGAAAATAACTCTGATGAGAAGACTGTGGTGGTCTCGAAATACCCTGATGTCAGTTTAACCTTCTGTACAGCCACAATTTTTCTTTGAATGTTCAATATTTACATGCTTTAAATTTTCTTTCTAAAAATAAAAGTAGTGTAATCGGAAGACTAAATTAAAAACGAACTTAAGCCAAATTAATTAAGTAACTTTGAATAGCTGATAACTTCTAAACGGCTACACCAATTTTTTGAAACATAGTTTAGAAGATTTTGGATCATCTTTCAAATGAAATTTACTAAATCAAAATTGCTCCAGCCATTTCGGGGCTACGGTGTCAAGGACACACAGATTCAAGATGATACATCTAGATAAAATGTGATATCTTCTAAACGGCTAGAACGATTTTCTTCATAGTCAAGAACAATCTCGATCAAGTCACCTTTCGAAGAAAACAAAAAACTAAATCAAAATCGGTCCAGCCATTTGGACAGATACACGGACACACACTACATAGCTTATAACACTCCTCTTTTTGGTCGAGGTTTAAAAAACATTTGTATATTATTGATTACACAACCTAAGCAGCCCTGGCTTGATTTTAAAATTACAAACTCCATTTCTGGGTCATCCATCAATTGACAATTTCGAAGAGTATATAATTAATTTTGAATAGCAAAATATGCATGAAAAAAGTTCAATTCTACCTCCAGCCCGCACCTTATAAATTATATGCATCATTTGACTACAAAAATTCAAACATCAAATCACTTACAAAATCGTTGTAAACACTTTAATTACTTATATTTAGTTTAAGTAGGCGAAATCATATTATTATTTTGGTTAATGAAGTTCACATGCAAAATTAAGTTCGGGCCCCACGTTGGGTGCCATATCACAAAAACCTTTGCTTGCACCGAAAATATAGTTGAGCGATTTGCCGGCATGCAAATAAATGGTTTTGCAGCAACTTTATAGTGGTTAAAGTTAGTCCTTGTTTTATAAAAATCCACTACTAATTGGTAAAGTTAAGATATTTTAGAAAAACTGTTAATACAAATAGTAGTAAATTCCTTCTGCGATGTGGAACTGATACTAGTATAAATTGGAGATATAAAACTTCTCATTTTCAGTTGAGGTTAACTTGAAACTTTATATAAAACTAGATGTAAAGTTAGCTCTTAGAATATGACCTGCAAAAGTGTGCAGGTTAAGCGTAGAGAGTGAAAAACTTTTCGCGTCTTGTAATTTTCGCAAATCTCTGCTGATTTTAAAATCAGTTTAAATTTGTTGAAATTGTGATGATCGACCAGTCCATTTTTATTATTCTACATGAAGATTTGGTGCCACCGAAAAATAAGTAAAAAACGCTTAAAATTAAAAAAAAGATCCGAGCATCAACTCGAAAATTTTCCGCGTCGAAAACTTAAAAAAACACTAAAAACAGTGCTAAAAGCACCGAGCTGGCAACGCTGCTGCTCGTTATTAAAATTACAAAGTGGTGAGAGTATTTTGTTCTTTTTCCAACACATTCAAATTAAAATTTTTCTGCTGAGATCAAAATGAATGATCTCTTTTCTTAGTTTTTTTTCTCTCTTTTTTGTTATTTACTAAGAATTTAAATAAAGGACAACATTTTACCATTTCTAGGTTTTCATATATTTTTTATTGTAATTTATTTTCTTTTTTTTTTTGCTTAAATCTAAAAAATTATTTAATTTTTTTTAACAATTTTGTTGATTTTATCAAAATAGAATATTTTTTATTTGTAAGAACTTTTAATTTCTTTTTTTTCATTTAAAACAATTTAAAAAACCTTTAATATAAATTTATTTAATTAACACATTTTTTAAAATTTTCTATTTTTTTTCAAAAATAAAAAACATTCAAACATTTTTTAAAAAACTTTTTAAATGACAATTAATTTTTTTACCAAAAAAAAAAATTACGTATTTAAAAACATTTTGAAATAAAACTTTTATATAAAAAAACTAACAACTTTTTTTAACTTAAAGCTGAGCTTTATATAAAAGCTTTCCCAAACTTTACCTTGTAATACAAGCTGCTAACCTTTGAAGCTTTTCCTTTTTTACAGCAAAATTTTTCTTTCCACCAAAGACCAAGTCGAAGTAACCAAACTAATCTTTGGAAAAAACTGCAGGTAATTTACTGTCAAAAAAGCCCAAGGAGCAGCAGAGCCCATGATGAGAAGAAACCCCTTCAGAAAAAAGGCTTTTGTGATTGTTGTATTAAAACCCCGAATTCTTCAGATTCTTGTGAATATTCCTCTGAAGTTATTTTTATGCCTGAGCCCATCTATCCAAGAAATTCCATTCAATTTGATAGGGTTGAACGGTTTCTTTTTGCACCGAAGTCCAAAAGAAAGTGCCAGCATTGGTGCGGGCAAAATGTACAGGAACATAAAGATCATCTTTGTCAACGAATTCCAATTGGCGTGACCCATCCGCATTGATTACCACTATAGCTTCGCCTGATTCACTGTATTTTAGTTCTTCAATTAGACGATTTTCCAAATGTTCATTGGCCATATTGTCCATCTCATTGTCTAGCCAGTCAAATTCACTTTCCTTTTCCTCCGAAGCAATGTAGGAACTGCGCTTAGGCTTATGAGCTTTTGACTTAAAAATATGTCTCAGTACAGGTTTCAATATATTCTTAAGACGGCGAGATGGTGACACTTTAGACTTGTAGTTGGTGTAAGTTTGATTCTTGTAAGAAGTGTTGTACATGGTCGATATCATGGTGTTGTTGTTCATGTTGCACGAAAATATTTAAGAAATGTTGCGAGTGTATGTGTGAAATGACGTTTACAGTTTGAATGCTAGGGAGCGTATGATGTTGAGCTCCTTGAAACTTCTTGTATTTATACATTCTCTCTTCTTGTGAGAAATAAAATTATGCTCTTTTAGTTTTCTTACTTACAACATTCAGCATCTCAGCCAATCACAGATGAGTTTTAAGGGCAGGTGTTGATGTCTTAAATTTCTCACGTTCATAAGATTCTTATTTTTAAATATCTTATAGTGCATCTTTTTGTTTTGGCCAAAGAATAACAAAAGATTTTTTGTTAAAAATAACAATCAGAAAGAGTAACAGCAGGTATTTTCTGCTGGATGGATAGTGTGTATGTGCGTGTGTAGGTGAGGCACCTTAAATCCCTAGCAAACAGTACAGCGTGAGAATCTTTTAACATGGCTTGTTTTTAAAATTATAGAGAACATGTCTTTCAAGATCCTTTAGGGATTTAAATCATTATCTCTAGATATATTGCTGTTGTTGTTGCTGTTCAGGTTTTCTTATTATCCTTGCTACAACACCAACAACTAGCTGAAACACATCATTATGACAATGAATTGTAAACAAAATTGTTTTGTGGAATCGTGGGAATGTATGAAAACTATTTTTAAATTACAAAAATTTATTTACTGATGTTGTTGTAGAAAGAAGCAAAAAAAATCTTTGCTTATGTAAATTGATATCCTTAGCCATATGCTGTTGTTATTTTGGTTGTGTTGATCCTTGATAAATTTGCTTATAAGGTTTCCTATCAGTTAATAATGTTCAAGCACTTATTTATATTTATATATTTTCTTGTTATTTTTAGAAAAACACAACAATATTCTGTTTAGTGTTGATAAAAAAGGATACGTTAACATATTTAGAGAGTCCTGTGGAGCCTCACTACAAATAGAAACTCATAAAAAATGTCTGCATTCAATAATGATATAATTTATATTCACAGTTTAGTCACCAAATATTATCAGTTTGTTTTTGCATGTTGCTAATGGCATCAGTTAAATGCTGCTTGCAGGCGCACGCTCCTTTGAGGAAGTAAGTCAAGGCTATAGTTTGGCATGCTGCTGTAGTTGATCCCTATAGCAGTATGCACTTTATCTGAATATTTTAACTGAATTAGAATTTTTATTATAATATGGCTGCTCTTAGTTTCGAGCTTTATGAAAAAGAAGAAGAAGAAAATAAGTTTTTGTGAAAAAATCCTTTTTTTTTTAATGTAAACTTTATTTGATGGAGGATCCTTGTGATGAAAAAATTACTCATAGTTACCAAATTTGACGATCTATTGTCATTTTGACGATTTTTATTGCTAAAAATAGCACTTTGACGATTTTACGATTTTCGTACAAAAATTTAACGATTTTTAAAAATTAAAAGTTAGCAACATTTATTTGCTGACAATAAGCATTTATCGCCTTCTTAAATCAATTCTAACGTACTTTTTAAAATCACGTTAAAAATGTGTACGTTCTGGAAGAGTAAACGCAATACACGCATCAAAGTCGCTTATCAAGCATGCCAAAAAATATTTTTTTTTTATTTTCCATACAGAATCATCGGTTTCACACATCCAAAGAAATTTTCACTTATACTGATATTATGCTTGATGGTTATTATGTTTTTCCTAAGCATGATATGAAACTTTAAAATATTTGGAAACCACTATCTGAAACGCAAATGACATATTATTCTAGCCTTTCATTTTCTACCTTGTTCAAATTTATTTAAAAAAAATTTTTTGTTTTAGCATATCCTCAAAAAAATATAGAAGGACATCGGACATGATTAAAAGTCCACGGATGAGTTGGCACTAGGCTATCTTAACCCACACAAACAGAATTTTCAAATAATTAATTTCTGAGAATATCACAAATTAATTTAATATATTGTTACCTGGAACGCAAAACGCCCTAACTATTATTTTCATAAATGTATAGGAGAAGCAATAAATATACTAAATTATGTAATTGGTCAGGAATTTTTCTTTTTAAATTTCCTTAATTATACCGGAAAGTCTTATTTTGAAAGAAGTTATATATGTGAAATACATGGAATTTATTAAACAGTCGACTAGAATTGGTTATTAATTAGGGATTTTCGCGTTTTTTTAACGACATATTGTTTAAAAAGGTAATATTTTTATGACAATTTTTTGATGATTTCGATAAATACTTTTGACGACTGTGGCAATTTTTTCGCTCCTAATTTATCTTTCAGCTATGCTTTCAGGAAAAATAAAATTTTTTTTATTCAAAAAGGTGATCTTTAGAAAAAATTACTTCTTGTGCAAATAGTACCTTTTCCTTAGAAGCTACTTTTCTTAAAAAAGTGCCTTTTCTTAAAAACGTACTTTTTCTTAAAAATACACCTTTTCTCAAAAAAGTATATTTTCTATAAAAAGGTGCCTTTTTTAAATGTACTTTTTCTTAAAAAGATACTTTTTCTTAAAAAGATACTTTTTCTTAATAAGATACTTTTTCTTAATAAGATACTTTTTCTTAATAAGATACTTTTTTTTAATAAGATACTTTTTTTGAAGATACTCTTTTTTTAAAAAGGTAAGTTTTCTTAAAGAAGTACTTTTTCTTAAAGGAATACCTTTCTAAATAAATTCAATAAAGTGCCACTTTGACTCGCACAAAAAAGATTCCGTACGAATACCATACACTTACATATATCCCTTTTTTCGTTTTAGCGATTTTTATTTGTATTTTTTTGTGGGACTTTAATTTTAGCGTGATTTTATCGTTTTGGCGAACTTTTTCCTTTTTGTTAGTTTTGGCGATTTTTTTCGTTTTGTCATTTTTGTTTATGGTGCTATTGTTAGTTTTGCCGATTTTTTTAGTTTTTGCGATTTTTTAATTTTGGCGATCTTATTCCATTTGGCGAATTTTTGCGTTTTCGTCAGTTTTATTTTTGCTTTGGCGATTTTTTCGGGTTTTTGCGATTTATGTTAGTTTGACGATTTTTTTGTTTTAGCGAGTTTTTCGGTTTTTGGCGATTTATGTTAGTTTGACGATTTTTTGCGGTTTTTGACGATGTTTCTAATTTCGTCGAATTTTTTTAGTTATGGCAATTTTTTTCATTTTTGGCGACTTCGATATTTTTTCGTTTTTATACGATAATTTTTTTCCGATTTTTTAGTTTTGGCAATTTTTTCGGTTTTTGGCGATTTGTTAGTTTTGACCCTTTTTTAGCTTAAAATATTTTTTAGCTTTGACACTTTTTCCGCCCTAACTATTATTTTCATAAATGTATAGGAGAAGCAATAAATATACTAAATTATGTAATTGGTCAGGAATTTTTCTTTTTAAATTTCCTTAATTATACCGGAAAGTCTTATTTTGAAAGAAGTTATATATGTGAAATACATGGAATTAATTAAACAGTCGACTAGAATTGGTTATTAATTAGGGATTTTCGCGTTTTTTTAACGACATATTGTTTAAAAAGGTAATATTTTTATGACAATTTTTTGATGATTTCGATAAATACTTTTGACGACTGTGGCAATTTTTTCGCTCCTAATTTATCTTTCAGCTATGCTTTCAGGAAAAATAAAATTTTTTTTATTCAAAAAGGTGATCTTTAGAAAAAATTACTTCTTGTGCAAATAGTACCTTTTCCTTAGAAGCTACTTTTCTTAAAAAAGTGCCTTTTCTTAAAAACGTACTTTTTCTTAAAAATACACCTTTTCTCAAAAAAGTATATTTTCTATAAAAAGGTGCCTTTTTTAAATGTACTTTTTCTTAAAAAGATACTTTTTCTTAAAAAGATACTTTTTCTTAATAAGATACTTTTTCTTAATAAGATACTTTTTCTTAATAAGATACTTTTTTTTAATAAGATACTTTTTTTGAAGATACTCTTTTTTTAAAAAGGTAAGTTTTCTTAAAGAAGTACTTTTTCTTAAAGGAATACCTTTCTAAATAAATTCAATAAAGTGCCACTTTGACTCGCACAAAAAAGATTCCGTACGAATACCATACACTTACATATATCCCTTTTTTCGTTTTAGCGATTTTTATTTGTATTTTTTTGTGGGACTTTAATTTTAGCGTGATTTTATCGTTTTGGCGAACTTTTTCCTTTTTGTTAGTTTTGGCGATTTTTTTCGTTTTGTCATTTTTGTTTATGGTGCTATTGTTAGTTTTGCCGATTTTTTTAGTTTTTGCGATTTTTTAATTTTGGCGATCTTATTCCATTTGGCGAATTTTTGCGTTTTCGTCAGTTTTATTTTTGCTTTGGCGATTTTTTCGGGTTTTTGCGATTTATGTTAGTTTGACGATTTTTTTGTTTTAGCGAGTTTTTCGGTTTTTGGCGATTTATGTTAGTTTGACGATTTTTTGCGGTTTTTGACGATGTTCCTAATTTCGTCGAATTTTTTTAGTTATGGCAATTTTTTTCATTTTTGGCGACTTCGATATTTTTTCGTTTTTATACGATAATTTTTTTCCGATTTTTTAGTTTTGGCAATTTTTTCGGTTTTTGGCGATTTGTTAGTTTTGACCCTTTTTTAGCTTAAAATATTTTTTAGCTTTGACACTTTTTCCGTTTTGTGATTTTTCGTGTTTTTTTAATTTTTTTAGCTTTGGCGCTTTTTCGTTTTGGTGATTTTTTCGGTTTTGGCGATTTTTTAGGGTTCCGTACACCAAAAGTGTAAAGGAACTCTATTGTTTTCGCTACGCTATCCGTCTGTCTGTCACAGGAACCGTTAGAGCTACGGACCTGCAATTTTCACGGAATATGTAAAACTTGGGCCGCTATAATAACAAATATATGACAGTTAAAAGTTAAAGGGTGTTCTAAAGCGAGTACCGATTTTTTCGCGGGAACTGTAACAGCTACAGACCTGAAATTTTCAAAAAATATGTAAAACTTTGGCCGCTACAACAGCAAATAGCATTTAAAAATTAAACGGTGTTCTAAGCGAGCAACTATATTTAAGACAATAAAATTAAAGGGTATTCTATCAGTTAATGTAATTTTTGACTATATAATTCAGAAAATTTTCTGTATCTTGGAAACCGTAAGAGATAAAATCTTGAAAAATTAAAAAAAACGCTAAAACTAAAAAAATCCAAAATTTAAAAAAAAAATCTCAAAACGAAAAAAACGCTAAAATGAAAAAAGCTTAAAGGAAAAAAGCACCAAAATTAAAAAAAATCGCTAAGACGCAAAATCTTACCAAAACTATAAAGATCGCCAAAAAACTAAAAAACGCAAAAACCGAAAAACGTCGTCAAAACGAAAAAAGCACTACAACATAAAAAATAGCTAAAAATAAATGTCATTAAAAACGAAAAAATCGCCAATAAATAAAAAAATCCCCACAACGAAAAAAGAGCAAAAACCAAAAAAAAAAAGAAAACGAAAAATAGTGTTAAAAAAACAAAATCGCTAAAAATTAAAAATGGCAAAAAACCGAAAAAGGGCCAAAACTTAAATAAATCGCTGAAACTAAAAATATCGTCAAAAAGCGAAAAAACGTTAAACCAAAACCAAAAACTAAAAAAAAATCAAGAAACAAAAATGAAATTTTAAAAAACCCAAAATCGCTAAAAACGAAAAAAAACGCCAGAACGAAAAAAAGTGTTATAACCAAAAAATAGCAAAAACTAAAAAAACTGCCCAAAACCGGAAAAAGCGCCAAAACGGAAAAAATCGCCACAACTAAAATCGCTAAAACTAGAAATATCGTCAAAAAGTGAAAACAAACGGTGAAAAAACGCCAAAACTAAAAATTCGGAAGAAATAAAAAAATTGCAAAAAACGAAAAATAGTCGGAAAAAAATGAAAAAATCACGAAAATTAAATAAGGGCCAAAATTGAAAAAATCCCAAAAAACAAAGAAAAATTCTTAAAAAATAAAAAAATTTAAATTAAACAAAAAAGCACAACGAAAAACTGCGAAAATGAAAAAAGCAGCAAAAACGAAAAGGGATATACATATGTGTATTCGTATGGAACCGTTCGTGTGCGAGCCATAGTCGCACTTTATTTAATTTATTTCGTTTTTTTGCCATATTTTTAGTTTTACAGATTTTTTTAGTGTTGGCACTTTTTTCGTTTTGGCAATTTTTTCCGGTTTCATGCGACTATTTTTAATTTTTTGGCGATATTTTTAGTTGTGGTGATTTTTTTTTGCATTTTAGAGATTTTTTTTTTACTTTTGGTCCTTTTTTCCTTTAAGCGATTTTTGCTTTTGGCATTTTTAAAATTTTTAAAAGTTTTGGCATTTTTAAAATTTAGAATTTTTTAGCTTCCGCGTTTTTTTTTAATTTGAAGACTTTGGGTCTTACGGTTTCCAGGACACCCACCCTTAGCCAAGAAAAGAAATTTGTTTAAAAATGTACTTCTTAAAAATTAAAGTTTTTCTTAAAAAAATATTTTTAAAACTAAAACTCATAACTTAATTGTTAAAAATACTTTTTCATAACGTGACTTTTTCTTAAAAAAGTTCATTTTCTTTTTAAAAAAAGGAATTAAAAAGGTACCATTTCTTAAACAGCTACTTTTATACATATACTTTTTTAAAAGCGATGCTTTTCAAACTAGGAATGAAGGAAAACAATAAAATAAAAGGTTACAGGGTATCTCAGTTGAATTAAAAGCTGAAAAACTACAAGGTGCCTTTGCCGAATAGATTAAAGTAAAATTAAATTCAATCTAGTTGATTGTAGCTGTTGTAATTGGCAATGTGGTCTAAGCAGACAAGTATTCCAATGATGAACATTGTAGTTGATCTGTAAACATCATGATGTCAGTTCAATCTTCCGTACAGTCAAAAATATTCTTTGTTTTTTTAATTGTTGCGGGCTTTAGATTTTTCTATTTAATAAAAATAGTTTAAGTGAAAAATTAAATTGAATGGCCTTAAGCCAAGAGAATTAAGTATCTTAAAAACTTATTACTTTATTCAAATCAATTGGTTTTTCCAATAAAGTTTTATTTACAAAAAACAAAATACTTTTCAAACCTCTTTTTAAACTTTACCCTAGAAGTTCAAATAAAAAATCGTTTGCTTTGTATTTAAATTTCTTGGAAAATTTTCTATATAAAACCATAACTAATTAACAAACTCTATTGATTTTTAACAAACAAAAAAACTAAAAAAACCATTTAAGATCTTCTTTTCATATCGTTTTCTTAATCACGGTTACAACCTTCTTTTAAAATTTTTTTGACCGTTTTTATCCCAAAACAGTTTCCCAATGACAATGCACTTGCTTACCTTCAAAGACTCGTAATTTAAATCCTTGTCTTGAAAGATAAAAACTAAATAAAATTTTTAACGAACACGTGTTTAGAATTTATTTGAAATTTCATTTAAAATGCTGTTTTTGCTTTAAATCTCTGTTTGACTTCTTTGCTTGATTTTCTTTAGTAATTTTCCCGCCATCTAAAACAGTCTTTTGGGTTACACTTGTTGCTGTTACTTGTGTTTATTTGGTTGTAAAAATCACAAAATTCGGTTAAAAAGAAACTCACAGGGAAGAGAACCTTTGTTAAGACCTTCACAACTTGTTGTGATTTTTCTGATGATTGAAACAAGTTTCTTTCAATATTAGCTACGTGGGGTTTGTGTATCTTTTTTTAATGGTGTCGTATTCATGTTTGTTTTTATCTTTTATTTTTTGAAGAAATTTTCTAAAAAAATCAACATTAAATAGTGAAAAAGATTTTCCAATTTTCAGTTGACTGTTAAATTTTTTATTTTTTTTTGTTAATGTTTGGGAATTTTTTAAAGGATTTGTTTGTAGAAACTTTTTACAGGTTTGTGTTAAAATTGCCAAATGTGTGTCAAATAAATATTAATGAAATTGCGCAATTTTTAAAAGAAAATTTTAGAGCTTCCCGTTACACTGTACAATGCCAAGAAAAGAAATTACATGATTCTAACGAGTGATTATGTCAAAAGGACACAAAAAAATATATGGCTAATTTTCATTTCAAATGATTTTTCCGTTGAAAGTATAGTAAAATATTTTTTTAACAATAAAATAAATTGTTTTACCACTATTCCTAATTCAAGTTTATTAAAATTTATTTTCTATTTTTTAGTTGGATTTTCTATAAAAGCATGATTTTTTATATATTATTTATTTTTCATTTTTTATCGATTATTTGATATTTATCTTTATTAGCTATTGCATATGCTTATTACATACCCTGTCAGTTTTTACCATTTTCGTTTCTTGTCTTCAATTTAACTCATAGCTTTCCACATACCACGTAATTACTAATTACTTTGTATGGGGAATATCCCTTTCCTCGCACCTACTCCACCAGTTTTTTACCTGCCTTCGTATCTTGTCTTCAAGTCAACTACTACTGTATTTGAAGACTTTTATTATCATAACTTTCCAAGTAGCACGTAATTACTAATTACGTTGTATGGGGAGTACCCCTTCCCTCGCACCTACACCGCCAGTTGTTTACCTATCTTTGTATCTTGTGTTCAAGTTATCCCATACCGAATTCTATTACTCTTACTATCGTAGCTTTATATATAGCATGTAATTACTAATTACTTCATATGGGGAGTACCCATTCCTCGCAGCTACCCCGTCAATTTCTTACCTATGATAGTGTCTTGTCTTCAAATTAACTCACACCAAATTTCAAAGCGTTTGCTATTATGGCTTTCAAGACATCAGATTATTATTAATTACTTTGCATGGGGAGTATCCCTTCCCTCCCACCTATCCCATCAATTTTGTAACTATCTATGCATTTTATCTTCAAATTACCTCATTTCAAATTTGAAGACTTTTACTATCGTAGCATTCTATATGCTTTATATTGGGAGTACCCCTTTACTCGCAGCTATCCTTCCAGGTTCTTACCTATGGTTGTGTCTTGTCTTCAAATTAACTCATACAAAATTTCAAAGCGCTTGCTATTATGGCTTTCCAGATATCAGATTATTTTTAATTACTTTGTATGGGGAGTACCCCTACCCTCCCACCTAGGCCACCAACTTTGTAACTATCTAAGCATTTTATCTTCAAAATACCTTATTCCAAATTTTAAAGACTTTCACTGTCGTAACATTATATATAGCATGTAATTACTAGCTACTTTGTATGGGGAGCACCCCTTTACTCGCAGCTATCCTTCCAGTTTCTTACCTATGATTGTGTCTTGTCTTCAAATTAACTCATACAAAATTTCAAAGCGCTTGCTATTTTGGCTTTCCAGATATCAGATTATTATTATTTACTTTGTATGGGGAGTACCCCTGCCCTCCCACCTACCCCACCAACTTTGTAACTATCTAAGCATTTTATCTTCAAAATACCTCATTCCAAATTTGAAGACTTTCACTGTCGTAACATTATATATAGCATGTAATTACTAGCTACTTTGTATGGGGAGTACCCCTTTATTCGCAGCTATCCTTCCAGTTTCTTACCCATGGTTGTATCTTGTCTTCAAATTAACTTATACCAAATTTCAAAACTCTTACTATTATGGCTTTCCAGATATCAGGTTATTATTAAGTACTTTGAATGGGGAGTACCACTGCCCTCCCACCTATCCCACCAATTTTGTGATTATCTATGTATTTTGTCATCAAATTACATCATACCACATTTCAAGGCTTTTACTAACGTAGCTTTCTATATAGCATGTATTTACTAATTACTTTGTATGGGGAGTACCCCTTTACTCGCAGCTTTCCTTCCAGTTTCTTACCTATGGTTATGTCTTGTCTTCAAATTAACTCATACCGAATTTCAAAGCACTTGTTTCTATGGCTCTCAAGAAGTCAGATTATTATTAATTACTTTGTGTGGGTAGTACCCCTTCCCCCGCTCCTATCCTACCAATTTTTTACATGTTTCTCAGCTTGCTTCCATAACAGTCCATACAAAATATGAATACTGTGCCTGCTGTAGCTTTCAAGATATAAAATATTTTGTTAGCATGGGCGTTGCACAGCCCACTTTTATATCCATCAGAATGTATTGTCATCCGAACCTAATGCATATGCAAAGTAGATCGGATGTCTGGAAGTTGGTGGAAGTTACGTTGCAACTTTCCGTAACATACATACGAAGCTAATGAAAGCGTATTAAAACAGCACAAAATGTACGTTTAGAATGAGAATCAGCCATAAATAAAATCAGTATTTATCTATCGATTTTTTTATGATCATTTAATAAAAATGACAAGTTTTAGTTATTTTTGATTTTTTTGTAATTAAATTGTGCTGCACCTTTCCAAGTTATCATGAATTCAGTGTAGCAGCCTCTTGAAAAATCGCAAATTTGAGAAAAAATTCAACAAAAAAAACGTATACATAGAATTTTAAAGTTCGACTGGCTTAGTAGTCAGTGGACCATAACACATCAAAAATATATAGTGTTGGTCAAAGGTCATGACAAAAGTTTCATTTTGTTGCATAGTTTAATCAGTATTCTTTTTAGGAGTGATGTTTCTCTAATAGAGGAATTTTATAATTTTCTGGCTGTTTTTTTTTTATAAATCAATGTGTGAGAATTTTTCAAATCAATAATTTTTTCTGAAGATTCTGTTGTTGAAGTTTTAATTGCAGTGTGTACTACTGTGTACAGGGATCATTTCTTAATTAACTTTTCTTTGATAATCAAAGTGTTTCGACAAAAAGATTTATATGTATTCAGACTCCCACTTATATATTCCTTTTGGCTCCCCCTAACTTAAGCCTTTAACACAAATTTATAAAAATTCCCACATTGTTCTTAAGAAAATAAGTCACTGTTAACCTCTTAAGATTATAGCACTGCCCTCCTAAAATGAACTTTAATAGATTTCATCTCAAAATCTCCCCTTTAAGTGGATAGATCTACAATGTTTGAGATAATATTCTTAGGTGGGGTGCTTTAAGATTGATATTGTTCATTCAGTACTTGTGTTGATACGTGTTGCCTTTAAGAAAACATTCTCACGTTTTAATTTTTATTTTACCCCCTAAAGATTTATTAGAAGATGATTTTTTGGAAAGATTTTTGTAATTTTAAAAATACTGTTGTCAGTCACTTTAGAAATGTTTCAACAAAAATAATTTCAAGACTTAAGTGAATAAATTTAAGTCAGAATTGAGTTTTACTATCTTTAAAGAATTTATAGTAAAACTCTTTTCAAATTGCGATATTATATAAATGTGACAATAAGGTCAAGTTCTTGTCCAAAAATTTCACCCGTTAAAAGTATTAAGATCAAAATGTGGTACAAGTTCTTGATAGGTACAATACCATCTCATTTCTAGGCAACCTGCTAGCTTGGTAATATTTTTTACCTTCTTAATATGGGAAAGTTTAATGGGAAAAATGTTGCCAACTTAGCAGGTTACCCAGAAATGAGATGGTATTGTACCTATCATGAACTTGGTGCTCCTCATTTTGCTCTCACTACTTTTAACAGCAGAAATTTTCGGATACAAACTTGGAGTTATTTTCACATTTATGTTTTTGTGCGGACAATTTTAACAACAAATGAAATTATATATTAAAAACATTCAAACAAAACTTACTGCTTTTAGAAAGTAATGTTCAGCAACATTTGAAACACTCACCTGCAAAAAAAAAGAAAAGATCATAAATTTTAATTGGTAAAATATAGATTTTAATAATAACTATACAAAAATATAAGAGAAACAAATTCAGCAGATAGAATAACTAATTATCGTCTACATTTCTGAAGAACTATATTAGTGCAAGTTTTCCATCTCGATGAAAGTTACTTTGCACTGGAGATGAGCGATCCCGTGATTTTTAAAGAACATCGTGAACAGTGAAAGTGATTTAAAAATCACTGTTACTTAAAACTGTGATTGTGATCACTGTTTTCAGGTTCTAAATTGGAATTCTAAATTGAATAAAGTAGATCTTTCTTTCTGCCACAAACTTCGTCAGCATTCTTTTGTGTCTCCTATTATTAGTTTCTCTGAAACCTAAACAGAAGCTGTAAAAAAATTTAACATTATTGGCTTCCAAGCAAGCTCCCACGGAGTCTGCCAAAGATTATTTGAATTTATTTTAAAAACCTTCTTCTTAAGTCTAAACAACGAGAAAATATATTAAAAAGAAATCCACCACCACTTTTATTTGAGGGGGTGAATTAAGAAAACTCAATTTGAAACTCAACAAGTATTAAGCAAATGCCCTGCAAGTGTTTAATGAACCCTCATTGAAACCTCCCAACTAAGAAAATTTAACAGAATTTATCATGAAATCATAACAATCAAGGAGGGTGGATTATGGGTACTTTAATTTAAAAGTATTTTTAACCCAAGCATTTTCCCTCAATTTTCCTATTTTCACAATCACAGCACTTGTTGTTATTCAGCGGGGTTGTTCTTTAAGAAGTTTCCCAAGAAATTGTGGGAAATTTCTTGAAATAACTAAAGGATTGAAAATAGGGGAAGCCAGGATTAAGATTCATGGGAATTTAAAGTCAATTAAGAAAAACTGAAGTAATTTTCCCCATATCTTAAGCATCCATTTTACAAACAAACATCTTGAGTCACGCTTTGTTTAGTAGTAGCAAAATCCAAACAGTCTCAACAAAATTCCCACACTTTGTGGCGTTAATACATTGTTAAAGGACACACGTCTAAGGGCTCAATAAAAAACAAAATTAGTGTTGAGTCAAAAAACTCATTAATAACAAACGAACACAAAATATATTATGTTAAGTGTATTGATGGCTCATGGCTCCTGCACATTTTTTTAACAAAAAACATTATGAGCTGATAAAAAAAATTATTTAAAAATTAAAGCACCTGCTTGTTTAAATAGATCTTGGTACAATTGCCTGTTCTCAACAATTCCCACACTTTCAACAGATAAAAACAACATCATAGTTTCCTTTCATTTGTTATCGAAACATGTAACAAAAATTTTTGTGTAACTTTCTCATGCAAGTTTTTAATTTTTTCTTTCACAGCTCAATGTTGAGCCAAAGGCTCATTGTTATAACAAAGGCTCCTTATAAGGATGAGGTTGTTTTATATGTAGACTGCAGCTACAGGAGTCTGTGAGAACTCATGTGTCTCATGGGTTTCATGATGATAAATTAATTATACGAAATTTTAATTTGTCAAGATATTCTAATGTCATGAGCCAGCCAAAGCAAGGATGCGTAATAAATTTAAAATTCACTTTTGATAACAGTTGAAAAGTTGTTGTGGGAATCTTGAGCAAAGAGAAATGCTGTCAGGATCTGTTTAAGCAAACAGATGCATTTATCATCAACTATTTTTGTTTATCTTGTTATTAACTGCTCCAGAAAAGATTACAGAAACTATGACACAAAAGGTTCATTGCTATTTTTTTTGAGCCTTTAAAAGTGTGTCCTGCCTCAAACTTGTGTTACAATAAAGTATGGGAAATTGTCACAATTTAATTCTAGGGTCTTTGCCAAACATTTCCATTTTCTACAATCTGACAATAAGAAAATAATAAATCCCATTATAAAGTATGTCAATAGCAAAATTATTTTTGGTTAAAAAATTAAATTTCCCACAATTAAACAGCATCTTTTAAAAGAACCAGACAATATGTGAAAATAAAATTGAAAGGATGTATTGCATTAGTTAAACATTAAATCATTTATCTGTTGCAGTACAAACGAAAAAACCTGAGAAAAACAATTCTATAAAAATTAAAATAAGAGAAACACCTTAAAAGAAAAATAAAAACTTCAAATGTTTGGGTTTGTAAAGAAATCCAGAGAGATGCTAACAAACAGGCAGTCAGTAGAAACACACCTAACTCTAGCAAGACGTCAAGAAACTATTAAATGTTCGTTGTATAGGTGTTTTTGCCGAAGACAAAAAACTTCTCTTCAGCCGACGTCAATACAAATAAACTAAGTAAAGTGCGACTTTGGCTCCAAAACGAAGGGTTCCGTACGAATACAAATATGTATATCCCTTTTTTGTTTTTGCCCCTTTTTCATTTTGGCAGTTTTTTCGTTATGCTTTTTTGCTTAATTAAATTTTTTTTTTTTTTTTAAAAATTGTTCGTTTTTTTGGTTTTGGCACTTTTTTAATTTTTCTGATTTTGTCCGTTTTTTCTGGCGATTTTTAATTTTTTGAAATTTTTTTTTTGCCGATTTTTTTAGTTTTGGAGATTTTTTTTGCTTTGTCATTTTTGGCGTTTTTTTCACTTTCTGACGATATTTTCAGTTTTAGCGATTTATTTTATCTGTGGCGATTTTTTCCGTTTTGGCTCTTTTTTCAGTTTTGAGGATTTTTTCCGTTTTTGGCGATTTGTTTAAATTATAGCGATTTTTTTGGTTATGACATTTTTTTCGTTCTGGCTATTTTTTTTTAGTTTTTTGGCTATTTTTGCTTTTTTGCAATTTTTTTGTTTTTTACCAATTTTTTTTTAGTTTTGGCATTTATTTGGTTTTGGCGTTTTTTGTTTGTTTTACCGTTTTATTCGTTTTATGACGATATTTTTAGTTTTAGCGATTTTTTTTAGTTTTGGCGCTTTCTTTAGCTTTGGCGCTTTTTTCGGTTTTGGAGTTTTTTCGGTTTTTTGCGATTTTTTTAGTTTAAGCGACTTTTTTTTTTGTTTAGACCTTTTTTCGTTTTGGCATTTTTTTTGTGCTTTTTTTCGTTTTAGTGATTTTTTTCATTTATGGCGATTTTTTCGTTTTTTATTATATTTTTAGTTTTAGCGATTTTTTATGTTGTAGTGCTTTTTTCGTTTTTACCACTTTTTTCGGTTTTTGGCGTTTTTTTTAGTTTTTTGCGATCTTTTTAGTTTTTGTGATATTTTGCGTTCTAGCGATTTTTTTTAATTTTGGTGCTTTTTTCCTTTAAGCGCTTTTTTCATTTCGGTGATTTTTCTTTTTGACATTTTTTTAATTTTTTAGTTTTTTAGTTTTAGTTTTTTAGTTTTACTTCTTACGGTTTGCAAGATATAGCATATTGTCTAAATTACATAGTAAAATTACATTAGCTGATAGAACCCCCTTTAATTTTATTGTTTTCAATATCAGTGTTAATTGGTGTAGTCTATTCTACAGACTACACCAATTAACACTAACTTTGAAAATTTAAAGTGTCTATATATAACTGTCAGTATATTTATTACATTAGTATTTCAACATGCTTCGTTGCTCGCTTTAGAACACCCTTTAACTTTTAACTGTCATATATTATAGCGGCAAAAGTTTTACATATTGTGCGGAAATTTCAGGTCCGTAGCTCTTATGGTTCCCGAGAAAACAGGCTGTGACTGACAGACGGACAGACAGACAGACGGACGGACAGCGTAGCGAAAACAATTGGGTTCCTTTACAGTTTTGGTGTACGGTACTCTAAAAACCAAACCTTTCATGCACATTCATATAAAAAAATTTTGATAATCTTTCCATAAATGGCGGAGTTATACGAATGTCAATATTTTGGAGGAGGACCGGTAAATTTGTCATCGGATTTTCGAAAAAAAAATGTGGGATCAAACTGCAAGCAAAGCTGTGCATACAAAATATAATATTTAAAATCTGTCAGTAAATGAAGGAGTAAGGCGATAATCAAAACTTCGCGGGGTGGAGAGGGGAGGGTACAAATTATAGGACCAAATTGCAAGCAAAACCCTGCAAACGAAAACTCAACTTTGAAAGTCGGTTCATAAATGCGATTATTATTATTTCGGGAGAGGGGAAGTCCCCCCATCAATTTTCGGGAAAAATTATGGGACCATTTCAAACAACAAAAGAATTTTAAAAATTGGTCCATAAATGGAGAAGCTAAGCGATAATCAATATTAGAGGGGGGAGGGGAAATCACCCGCCAATTTTCGGAAAAATATGGGTCCAAACTTTCACAAACAAAAAAAATTTTTTAAATCGGTTCACAAATGATAGAGTTATGCGTAGAGGGAGCAAATTTCCCCGGGACTTAAAAAAATTATTAAAAAAACGAACACACATACTGTATAAGCCCAAATGTTAAAACAAATGTCCCCCTGATTTCGAAAAAAAAAAACTTACGGGACCAAACTGCAGGCAAGCAGTTTCAAACAAAAAAATAATTTTGAAAATCGGTTAACAAATGACAGAGTTTTGCGTGTACAAAAAATACACACGAATTGAGCCTACTCCTGTTTTGAAATCGGCTAAAAAATCTAAACACATCTTATACCTCAAACGTAAGGAAATTAACCCTTAAATACATTTTAAGTGTTGAATGATATTTCTGGCGTTAAAGTTAAGTCTGGAGCTTAGGTGTCTTTGAAGACCTATAGTAGAATTTTATGGCAATAATTTTATGGGGATAAAAATACCCATACAGGAAAGAGTTAGAGGGTAAAAATTGTGTACAAAAATGCTGTCTATGGTGTTTTACATAAAAGTTCTGAGCACATCATATACCTTAAACGTAAGTCTTACAAGATTTTCTGCGCCGAGTCATTATAACTATGTAAAAAAAGGACGAAGTTTAACTCCCCCTAAAATAAACCCCTACATATAAACTTTCAAAACGCTGATACACGTGTACATACATTTTGGTGCCCTCTGCATGAATCATTACTTAGAACCATGTTATATTTTTTTTGTAGTACACTGTTATAGTTCGACTGTAACTTCTCTACCTCGTTTTTCAAGTCTCAAGTGTTTAACCCTCTATAACAAAATCCAACTTGCTTACAAATAGCGATAAGTGTGTCTTGCCCTGCACATTGCTCGAGTTGACTAATACATACACACTTTCATATTATTGAGCCTTTTGCTAAATATTGAGCTGTGTTTTTTATTGTGTAGAACAAAAACAAAATAGAAATAAAAAATCATGGGAAAATGTTGAAAATTTTCTGTTATAATTACTTTTTGAAATTTTCAATATTCTTATTGTTATGTAAGGATGTCTGTAAGGACAATAAATCGTGGGCTTCTTATGTGTGGGAAAGTTGAAAATTATTTTCCCAACTTGTGAAAACTCCAGTAAACAACAGTTGAATTTGATGTCAATTCCGGTTGTTATTTTCCTCAGCAGACAAAAAGTGAACAAAAGATATATTGAGCCAAGGAGCTGAAATAAGTTATAAAAAACAATAGGGTTCCTTTTACTTTTGGTATACGGAACCCTAAAATGGTTATATATATAGACGTGTGTCAGGCCGTACTTTATTTTAGTATAGCATGTGGAAATATCTTAACGGTTTTCTAAGCGAATTTGCATACTAGTTTCTTTAAAAGGTACTTTTTTAATAGGTACTTTTTCAAAATATTATTTTTTTTCAATAAAGTAAATTTTTCAAAAGGTTACTTTTTTAAAGAGGTATTTTTTTACAAAACTAATTTTTAAACATGCTTTTCCAAACGTGCTTTTTTAAAGCAAGTACTTTTTATCAAAGGGTAGTTTTTTAAAAAGGTACTTTTTCAACAAGGTACTTTTTGCAGAAAGCTACTTTTTCAAGAAGTTAGCTTTTTCGCCGATATAGGGCACTAATCAGACTAAAACACGAAAAAATCGCCAAAAACCGAAAAAGTCACCAAAACGAAAAAAGCGCCAAAACTATAAAAAGCGCCAAAATGACAAAACTGCCAAAAAAATCACCAAAACAAAAAAAATCACTAAAACTAAAAATATCACCAAAAACCGAAAAAAGTCGCAAACCCAAAAAAAAAACCTCAAAACTAAAAAACTCGCTAAAATTAAACAAAATCGCCAAGATCCGAAGAAAATCGTCAAAATGGAAAAAAGCTTAAAAACTAAACAAATCGCCATAAACCAAAAATATCTCCTAAAAACGAGAAACATCGACAAAAAATCGCCAATAAAGAAAAAGTCGCCAAAATTAAAATAATCGCCAAAACGAAAAAAAGAGCCAAACTAAATAAATCAACGAAACTAAAAACATCGTCAAAAACCGCAAAAATTCTCGAAAACGAAAATATCACCAAAAACCGAAAAAAAGTCGCCAAAACGAAAAAAAAATCGTCAAAACTAAAAAGCACACTAAAATTAAAAAAAATTGCCAAAATCCGAAGAAAATCGTCAAAACGAAAAAAAGCTTCCAAACTAAACAAATCGCCGCAAAACAAAAATATCTCCTAAAAACGAAAATCATCGCCAAAAAATTGCCAATAACGAAAATGTCGCCAAAAAATCGCCAAAACTAAAATAATCGCCAAAATGGAAAAAAAGCGCCAAACTAAATAAATCGACGAAACTAAAAACATTGTCAAAAACCGCAAAAATTCGCGAAAACGAAAAAAATCGCCAAAGCCCGAAAAAATATCGAAAACTAACAAAAATCACCAAAAGCCGAAAAATGGCTAAAACAAAAATACGCCAAATCTAAGAAAAAATCACCAAAACAAAAAATCGCCCAAAACTAAAAAAAATCGCTAAAACGAAAAAAGCACCAAAGGCTAAAAAAAATCGATAAAACTAAAAATATTGACAAAAAATGGCAAAACGAAAAAATCCCCAAAAACCAACAAAAATGGCAAGAAACGAAAAAAAATCACGCCAAAATTGAAGCCCAAAAAAAAGTTGCCAATCAAATACGTATGTATGTACATATATGGCATTCGTACGGAGCCCTTCGTGTGCGAGTCAACATCGCCAAAAAAATAAAAAATAAAAATATCGCCAATAAAGAAAAATTCGCAAGAAAATCACCAAAACTAAAATAATCTCTAAAATGAAAAAAGCGCTAAAGGTAAATAAATTGACGAAACTAAAAATTTATGAAACGAAAAAAATCGCCAAAATCCGAAAAAAATATCCAAAGCCAAAAAATCACCATAAACCGAAAAAATCGCCAAAACTGAACAAATCGCTAAAAACGGAAAAAAGCGCCAAAAACAAAAAATCGCCAAAACTAAAAAAATCACTAAAACGGAAAAAGGGCCAAAGCTAAAAAAAATCGATAAAACTAAACATATCGACAAAAATATGGCAAAACGAAAAAAAGTATCCAAAACCCAACAAAAATCGCAAAAAAAAAACGAAAAAAAATAACCAATCGAATACATAGGTATGTATATGGTATTCGTACGGAACCCTTCGTGTGCGAGTCATAGTCGCACTTTGTTGAATTTATTTTAATGTATTTTTTACAATGGTACTTTTAAAGCGGCTCTTTAAAAATACTTTAAAAGTACCTCTTTTTGTACTGTTGCTTTTTTCTAAGGTCATTATTAAAAGGCTTTTTTTATGTTACTTATTTGAAGTCCGGCTTTTTTAAGTTTTAAAAAGATTTTTAGGTACTGAAAAAAGTAGGGGATGGTACAGGGTTAAACCTCCTGCGTCTGATTCAAGTTGAATGTATGTTGTCAGCATGGGTTTGGAAAATATTGTTGATAAAACAGTTTCAGTATAAAAAGGGAATGGAGACTTAAAACAATGACACTCTGGGAGACAATCCATTAGCAGTTCTCAATATATTATTAAAGAAGCACTAAAGTAAACTACATCAAGACCAAAGTATGCTAAACACGAGTTTGAAAGATCATTTATTCAAAAGTAAAAGATAAGCAACCCACGCAAACTGATAATTTAAACCGTGATAAAACCAAAAAAAAATCTTAAGAATAAACAAAACCAAATGTACATACATAAGTATGTATTTATGGAACGAAACATATGCATACGTATTGCCAGAGAATATTTTTAGTGTGTACATTCCCAACAATAATAGAAATAAAATAAAACTAAATATAGCAGCCATAAATCTAATACTGACCTTTGACAAAACAAACACCAACAAGATATTAATTTTTTTAATATTAATGATTTTATACAAAAAAAAGCACTGAAAACTACCTGCTACAAAATTCTTGATGTTCTCTCTTTTTCGCTTTTAGAAACAACAATCCAGAAGTTATCTCTTTCCTAAAACTCATTTCGAAATAAATATATAAAAAAAATTAAAGCAACCCCAATTTCTTTTAAACACTAAAAACATTTGAATTGTTTTGTGAGCAATCAGAAATAAGTTCTTAGTTGGTTTTGCTATAAATATCCACGATATGTACTTAAGAAATCAGTTTAATACACAACTTCAAAGTGTTTACAACTCAGAGGAGGAAAAAGTCTCGAAAGTAAAAAATGGAGTAAAACGCAAAATACTGCTCTGCTCCTCTGTCGAACAAAAATAGTTATAATGCTGCAATTTAATTTGGTGAAAATTAACAACTCGAAAAAGTTTTCCTTTAACTAGAAACTTTGGAGTTTCTCAAGCTGTGAAAACGACAGAAATCTTTTCTGGAGAGCCTCTTCTTTAAAACTAACTACCCACCGATAGCATTAAGGTTTGGCTTCCATCACCTCAGTGTGCCTTATTTTTAAATGGCTGTCCTGGCAAAATCTCCTACTGAGGATTCCTTTCAAGACAGTCTATGGTATAAAGCTTTAAGACAATCTACATAATTGAATTATTTTACAAGTACAACTCTTATGTGGCAACTAACTGTGATACTCTTTAAATTTAGTTTAATATTTTAGCTGTAAAATAACTCTCATATCATAATAAATTAAGTAGAATTTAAGTTAAATTTAAGTAATCAACTCAAAATCATTGTCTTCCGGTTTGTTTGTTTTGCTTTGAAAAAAAAAAATTATATAAAAATACTAATTTTTTCTAACAAAAATTTTATAGCATTAAGTAAAAAATAAAACTATTTTATAAATAAAAATATTTTATAAAAAGAAAGGGAAACAACAACAATCTTTTTATTTGAAAAAAGTTCGAAATAATATCCAAATCCTCCAATAGATTTACGCACATGAAGTAAAAAACAAAAGGCTTAGGAGTAAAGAGAAAATATACTTAAAATTTTTTATAAATACAGTACAACCTCCGCACAATCGCTACTCTGATCTATCTAGTAGATAGAATAATTCAATACTTTAGACATTTTACCTCCGTAGGTGGGACATCAATTTGTTTTTTATTCACTTGTCTCAGTGAAAAAATGAACATAAATTTTTTTTTCTTGACTTTTTTTTAGTTTTTTGCTTATATCTTTCTACTTTAGAGCCCGCTTTAAATAAATAAGACATCGTTTGATTCTGGATGAAATGCTATATAAAACTGGAGAAAAAGTTATTTTATTATCTCTACTATTTAAGACTGAAAAGGGTAAGAAATCAACATTTTGAAAGTGACCTGAAAAAACCATGTTTTACGTCTTAAAATAACACAGTGCAAAAAAAAGACCAGTATCTCCCAGTCATGCACATTTTTTATGGGCCCCAAAGATTTGGGGCCTCGATGTCATTTTTGCAAGAAACTGATCATTTTCTCAGGCTCATATCTTGAGGCAAAGTTGTAGCTCTTGTCATAATAAACAAAAATTGTACACATATAAAATCAAAAAACTTCATCTTAAAGATCAAAATCGCAAAAAACTTTTAAAAAATTCGATTTTTTTACTTTAGCAGCTACCTAAGCGCTACCTAAACGGTGTTAAGAATTATTCCTAGGAAGTTTATATGTTCTAGAAAGTTGTTTATTAGGATCTTAGGTACATTTTTGTAGATAATTGTTTCCTTGAATTTTGAACGGTTTGCTACCTATGGACCTGAACAGGGAAAAAGAGTAAAAAAAATTTAATTTGTATAATTTTTTTACGATTTTGATCTTGAAGATGAAGTTTTTTTTATTTTATATGTTTACAATTTTTGTTTTTTATGGAAAGAGCTACAACTTTGCCTCAGAAAATAAATCGAAATTCCGATCGGTTTGCAAGATATGAGCCTGAGAAAATGATCAGTTTTTTTCAAATATGACACCGAGGACCCAAATCTTTGGGGCTTATAAAAAAAGCGCATGACTTGGGGCAAAACTGGGAGACATGGGGACCCACAGTGTAATATTCAAATATCTTTTAATAATCTCGATATATATGCACATTGTAGGAAATGCAATTCAAAGAACATATAGCAAGCTCTTAACTTCTTTCCTTTTCTTCGCACAACTGTTATAATTCTGTCTAAACCTCATAAAAAAATATTCATCGTAATTATACAATCTGTATTTCATGTAAGAGTACTTAGTACTAATAACAGTGGGCGGCCACGCAAATACATTTAATCATAACTCACGAACAGCTTGCACGATTTGAATAAACGATATACCATCTTCTAGATAAATAAGTCACCTTTATATAATTTTTTTTATATTTCCAAGTGTTTTGGAGTTGTTCCAAAATTAACGGCGAAAAACAATTTTTTCATGCAAAACTAGACTTTTTTCGTGCTCAAAAACTTATATAAAAAATTATGAATGAAAAAAAATTTAATTTTTATCATCTAAAAGAAATCAGACATATATTAGTTTTATTCGCAATTAAGTGAGGGAACTTAATTGACCGAAATTGGTATTTCATACAAAACACATGTACATATACATGCAAAAAATTAAATTTTACTCTTGTTAGCAAATTGTGATTTTTACCAGTTGAGTTCCTCCACTTAATTGTGAATAAAATCAACATCTCTCCATCGCTTTTAGTAATTTGTGGCTTATTTTATTTTTAGTACGCCTAGCTCTCAGATTAATGTTAAAAATGGATATAATTTGCAGTTCTAATTATTTTATGCAGTTTTGAAAACAAACAAAATATTGTTTTTAAATTTACAACCATGCGATTATAAATTTAAATACTAAATTTTAGCCATTTCCAAAAAAAGTAATAAAAACATTTAATTTTGCAAAAAAGAAATTTGCTTTTAGCTTTTAAATAACACTGATACAGTTGGAAATTCAAAGAATGAATGTAACATGTTGATACCAATGTTATTTTAGCATTGAAACATATTAAATTAATTCGATTTAAGGTTAGATTAATAATTTTTCGTTTCAAATGAATATGAAACAATTGTAATTTTAGATTACCAGCAAGAAATTTTTGCTGGTAATGCGAAGTTTGTCGGCTATTTGTCAGCTATAAACATTAACACAACTCAACCATTAAAATAAACAACAACAAGTCACACAAATGAGCGCAACAGTGCCTTGTAGCTAGCCAGGATATATTTTCTGCTGACATGTCCGACGTCAGAAAAAATCCGAGACTTTGCTAGACATACCATCAACAGATTTGTTTAAATTTCCCGCAGCCATTTTGCAGAGTAGTCGGCAGTCTTCTGGTACGACATTTCTGCACATTCTCTGAAATACTATCAGATTAATATCAGACTAGTCTGCACATTATCGGATGGCAATTAAATTTGCTTTAAGACATTTAACAGAATAGTCAGCAGATTTTCTGATCTACATCTCACGACTTTTAGCAGTCACTTCTGCATATTGTCTAATTTTAGTCTAATTTAAATCATGTCTTACAAGATAAAATGATTATTGTTTTTTCTTGTTCATTACTTTGCACACATTAGTAATGACTTAGCATGTAAATTCCAAGTCAAATCAAAGCACGATTTGGAAGAACATGGTGTGATTTAAAGGACGTTGCAAATGGCTTGTTGCAGATGTCTAGTACATATATTTAAAGCAACTAAAGAGCCGCCGTATTCAGCGGAAATCTAGAGGGCCGCCTTAGCGTGACATTTTCTAGTTTTTTGCTCATAAGTTTGAAAATATACCCTTTAGCACAAATATTTGCATAAAAAAGTTGAAGCTGCCAAAATTTCCTACAAATGTGGTTGTGACAATTTTACTTGGAGTTATAAGGCCAAGAAAAACGATAGGTTTTAAAAAGCATATAATTTTCAAGTCAAATCAAAGCACAATTTTGAAAAACATGGTGTGATTTAAAATTCGTTGCAAATGGCTTGTTGCAGATGTCTAGTATATATATTTAAAGGAACTAAAGAGTCCCCTTGTTTGGCGGAGGGCTAGAGGGCTGCCTTTATGTGACATTTTTTTGTTTTTTGCTCATACGATTGAAACTATAACCTTTAGCACAAATGTTTGCATAAAAAAGTTGAAGCTGACAAAAATCCCTACAAAAATGGTTGTGACAATTTTTACTTAATACTAACCTTTTGGAGTTATAAGGCCAAGAAAACCATAAGTTTTAAAACGCATTTAATTTTCAAGTCAAATCAAAGCACAATTTGGAAAAACATGGTGTGATTTAAAAGGCGTTGCAAATGGCTTGTTGCAGATGTCTAGTACATATATTTAAAGAAACTAAAGAGCCGCCGTGTTTGGCGGAAAGCTAGAGGGCCGCCTTAATGTGAAACTTTTTAGTTTTTTGCTCATAAGTTTGAAACTATAACCTTTAGCGCAAATGTTTGCATAAAAAAGTTTAAGCTGACAAAATTTCCTACAAAAATGGTTGTGACAATTTTTACTTAATACTAACCTTTTGGAGTTATAAGGCCAAGAAAAACCATAAGTTTTAAAAAGCATTTAATTTTCAAGTCAAATCAAAGCACAATTTGGAAAAACATGGTGTGATCTAAAAGGCGTTGCAAATGGCTTGTTGCAGATGTCTAGTACATATATTTAAAGAAACTAAAGAGCCGCCGTGTTTGGCGGAAAGCTAGAGGGCCGCCTTAATGTGAAACTTTTTAGTTTTTTGCTCATAAGTTTGAAACTATAACCTTTAGCGCAAATGTTTGCATAAAAAAGTTTAAGCTGACAAAATTTCCTACAAAAATGGTTGTGACAATTTTTACTTAATACTAACCTTTTGGAGTTATAAGGCCAAGAAAAACCATAAGTTTTAAAAAGCATTTAATTTTCAAGTCAAATCAAAGCACAATTTGGAAAAACATGGTGTGATTTAAAAGGCGTTGCAAATGGCTTATTGCAGATGTCTAGTACGTATATTTAAAGAAACTAAAGAGTCGCCGTTTTTTAACGGAAAGCCAGAGGGCCACCTTAACGTGACTTTTTTAGTTTTTTTGCTCATAAGTTTGAAACTATAACTTTCAGCACAAATGTTTATATAAAAAAAGTTGAAGCTGACAAAATTTCCTTCAAAAATGGTTGTGATAATTTTTACTTAAGGCCAAAATTTTGAAGTTATAAGGCCAAGAAAAACAATAATGGAATTTGGAAAAACATGGTGTGATTTAATAGGCGTTGCAAATGGCTTGTTGCAGATGTCTAGTACATATATTTAAAGAAACTAAAGAGTCCCCGTGTTTGGCGGAAAACTAGAGGGCCGCCTTAACGTGAATTTTTTTAGTTTTTTGCAAGTCTTGGAAAATAAAAACACAGAGTTTTTTTGGAGGGGGCGTTTCTTTACAAAACATTTCAATAGAAATAGTTTGCAAGCTTTATTTTATTTGAAACTAAACCCAGAATATTCTATACAAAAAAAACTAAATTATGAAGTAAAATTAAAACTAAAGCAAAACAAACAAACAGGATGATACTTAAACTAAAATCTAATTAAACTAACTTAAAGCTACAAATGGAAGACTTCGATTGTAATTAAAATAGAATAGCAAACACTATATACAAAATGCACAGAGCAAGACACTTAATACAACAGGCACTTACATCTAACATATAAGTTAGAGTATTAAATAGAGAAGTTGTTAAGCTTGAAATTAAAGGAAATATATTTTCAAAATATATAAAAGAGTATAAATAATATAAACATACCAAATAATGTATTGAAATGAGAAACAGATTCAAATAAAAATTATAAGATAAAAATATAACAAAATAATAACTGATGGGCATGTATGAAAATATCACAGTTAAATAAATCGATTTAAAATCGTTACAATTAAAGCTGATTTATAAAGCGTTTCTAGGAGATTTTTCAAAATACGATCAAAACACTATTGCTGCTTGATTTTCTTTAAACTTAAAAACAAACAGTGGTGTCACCAATATGCACTAACGTCACCACGCCAAAGGATTTTCCAATTGTTGTCCTTAGAGAAAAGTCGCTACGAGTGAATAATGATGACAGCTTATGATGTAAAAGAACACTGCTGGTTTGCAAAATCTTTGCAAAATACACGACCAAATGATGCTTTTGAAGTTAATGTTGAATAGATAAAGATCTTCAGAGATTAAACTAAAAATTTTCAGACTTATAGTTTCTACTTGACAGTTTGAGTTAGACTGATTTATCTCTAGTTCTGTCGCAACTATTTATACTTCTTATGTTGCAATTGTTAGCTGACCGTTAAGGGTTGTTAGATATTTATGTGCATGTGTTAGAAAAGATATATTTCGCTGGTTTCCTTTTCTAGCACATTTATATCACATTTTCAAATCAGGTTATTTGAAACCTTGAGCTTAGATTTTGTTTGCTTTTGTTTTAAAAATTCAAGGTTGTTCCTTTTCTTAATCACAATTGCTATGAACATACCAAGTGCCAAGGATTTTGTGTATGTGGCATACATGTATGTGTTAAGGCTATTTAAAGAAAAATAAAAAAAAACATTTTTCAAGAATATATTGATGGTTAAATATTTACTCAGATTTAATGGAAAATAGTAAGTTTTCAATTTAATAAAAAAAAGCAAAAATTTATTTCGAAATAAAAAAAACTGTCAAAAGACTTTTTAAAGCATAAAAAGTTTAGTATATACGTATACATATAAAAATATGTAAATAAGAATATAATTCTTTAAATTATCTCATTTGACTCAGTCTCCAAGGATAAAAATAAAATAATTCGAAAATTCAAAGTTATTTTCGAAAATTCGAGCTTAACTTTTAAACACCAAATAGGCATTGCATACATTTTTATAACATAAGGACAGATGAAAATATATTGTACCTTCCGTATTTTTATGCTGCGTTTCTAATGAAATATACTGAATTTTTTTTCAAAACCTCCGAAAATGCGAAATTTTTACACTTGAACACCTTCTAGCAGACTAAAACTCATGAAAATAACTATATTTCAAGCTAATCACAAGGTAAAGATCTAAACTTCAAATTTTTTACATGTTCGAAAATTCGAACTATATTGCGAATGGTTAGCTGATGTGTTAAAAAGGGGGATCTAACACATTTTTATCACATTATGACGACCAAAATGTAAGTATTTGTTCAGTTAGTGAGGAAGTGCTGATAAAGTGTACTAAAAAGACGTCATTACTCAAAAATGTATCTGCTAGTGCACCCGGAATGGGGGGTATTTTCCAGTTTTCTGTGAAAAATTTATAATTCGATCACTAAATGCCTACACTTTGCCTGAAAATATTTACTTGATATATGAAATAACAGCTATGTCGATCAAAACTCCTAAATTACCTTAATTCTTAATGTTCGAAAATTCGAACTTAGTTTCGAAAATTTTCTGTTAAGCTTTTAAAAGATTTTTAGCACTGTCTTTTTAAATACATGCAAAATATTGCGTTTTGTATGGATAGATTTTGCTTAATTTCTTTCTGCGGCGTAAAATTATTTCTCAAATTTCAAAAATTCTAAATTTTTGCAATAAATTTATGATTTTGATGCAAGAATTTCTTTATGTTGCCTATAACTTTGCTCTAAATATTTTTAATAACAACTATGGATATAATGTAATATAAATTTGCGAAATTTTTATGTTCGAAAAATCGAACTCAATTTCGAATTTTTTTTTAGGTTTCAAAGTGGCATATTACATGCTATGATTAGATTTTACAAGACATAGTGTGCTATTTCTTTAATTTGAGCTATATAATGAATGAAACCTTAAAGAATTGCCACTGAAAAGTCCTTCTAAGCAAAGTTTTGAAGAAAGTCTTTATTTTTCAGTATTCAAATGAATCATAGTTTCTGTAGAGGGAAAACAATATTTGGACGACCTCTAACCTCTAATAAAAGACTTACTCTTTTTATCCCAAAAATCCCAAGCAATTATAAAATGTAAATTTATATTTAAGAAAACAAAAAAAAATCCAAGGAAACGTTCAAGGACGTTACATTTAAGAATTCCAAAATTTTCGCAACCTGCTGCGATTTTTACAAGCACTTTTAGCTTAGAAAAGTAAGAACTATATGTTTCCTTAAAGAACCTTTCTAAACACACTGGTGTTAATCTCCAGACAAAATTAAAAAGGGATTTTTCTTAAGAAAACGTTTCAATATAGCGTTTGAAAAAAAACAACGGCTTCAAATCAAAGTGTGACTTACACGTGAACAAAATATTTACATTAATCAAGGATAAACAGATTTTACAAAAAAAAAATCTTGGCTATTTAAATTTTAGAAACATAAAAAGTGAAAAATGGTTTAACTCTATAAATAAATAGTAAATTAACAAAACTAACAAGTCTTAGAGAAAAGGACAAGCAATAACTGCTTATTGCAGTCACTCTTTTAAGATAAATATAAAACCACAGGAGTTGGTGTATTTTAAAACAACAATTTTTGAAAACCACTCCTTTAAAAAAACTACCACTTAACATTAGAGCCAATAGGAAGTTTTCAAAAAGTAAAGTAAAATAATTTCAAAATAAATACATGAGTTGTTGGGGGGAAAAACTCAGTTCACTTCCTATTTTCAGCGTGGAATCAGCTCATCTGCCAAAAGTTAGTTTTGGCTTAAAAATAATTTGCTAGATTTTTTGGCCACTTCTAATACTCGTTAAAATAAAAAGGAAAACCCGAAACGCGAAATAAAGTTTGTTTAATAACTTATAGACGTTTCTGGAACTAAAGAACGATTAGGACTAAGGAAGTGGAACGCTTTGAAAGACAGTAATAAAAAAACTGAAGCTGAAGAAGTCCTCATGGCTGACATCTTTATAAGAAATTTCTATATCTCGGTAACAACGAATGTAAAGGTTTTTATTCGGCATATTTGGGTCTGGATACAATTTAATCCTGTTTTGAAAGATGTTGCCAGAATGCGAGGTTGAAAAGCTTTAAATTTAAAAAAAGAACTGTGATATTTAAAAAATACATCTACACGCTAAATTAAAAATTATTAGCATAAGTTTTTAAATCATTGTCTTCCTTTTTATGTAAATTTTTTTCAAAATAAGTAATTTAAAATTAAATAAAACATTTAGATTTAGTGTAAGGACAATTGCCCTCAATGTCCTCTGGTTAGTTTTGCTTTAAAAATAATTTATGTAAATATTTTATATATTTGTTTCAATTTACTTGTAAGTTTAATAGTTTTTAATAAAATCAAATAAAATTTCTTGCGTGTAAGTAAGCCGCTAGAAAGCAAAACTGTTGTGTGTTGTTTAATTTATTTGAAAACAAAATTTTTAACGTTTTCTAATTTAACAAAAGAATTGAAAGCTAAACGAAAATATATTAGAATCATAAAGTATGTAGAAGTTTTTGCCTTAAATTTATCCATTTTAATATGAGAAATCAACTGTATTGAACAAATTTCAATGACAGCTTTCTCTGAAATATGGCTTTGTATATGTTTCCATCAATTTATCAAATGCTCAATTTTAGATTTTACTACCGTAGTCCGCAGTCATTAAAAAATAATTTGGACTTGAAATTTATTCGAAAAAAATTATGAAAAACTCTTTTTTTAAATTTAGTTAAAAGTCATGATTTTATATGATTTGCTTAATAATTCAGCTTAATTTAAAGATATAATAATTTTTAACTTTCAAAATAATTTTACAATATATAACAAAACACTTTTAAACTTAAAATTTTAAATTCGAAATTCAGTTCGAGTTTTCGAACATTAAAAAATTTGAGAGTTTTAGCCATTTTCTGGCCATAGTTCTAAATAAAAATATTTTATTTAAAAAATTCACACAAAATGCAGATATTCGAAAATCAATATTAGAAATTTTTCACAAAAACTTTTAACTTTTTTCTCAATTTTGAGATTTTTCTTAAACGAAACTAAATATCTTGCAATAATGCAGAATCATGTGTATGTGCGGATACACGGGAGATGAAAATGAGATACTCGTATTGTATGTTCAAAGAGGGCTAGTGCTAAATGCAGATCGTCAGGGAACCTTTACGAAAAAATCTCATAGAAGAGCTAAAGATATTGTAGCAAACTTTTATTTAAATAAATAAAAAGCTTAATTTAATTTTTTGTATGTATTTAGATCAAATATAAAAGCCAAACAAAAATCTATTAACCCGTCACCCATATTTTTTTTATTCCTTCAAAATGATGCTTTTATCCAAACTTATCGAATGTTATACATCTTAATTTTCGAAAGTTTACATTGTTTTTTTTTTCGTTGGAAAATATTTGACATTCATACTAAAATGTATTGAACGTTACTTTGACAATATTGTTTTATACAATTTAGCTTTAAATTTGGATCTTGTGAAATTGTCAAATATTATTATAACTATTAAAAACCCGATCAGTGTTTATATGGTAAAAAAATGTATGAGCATTACTTATATTTTTAACATTAATTACCTAAATATGTTCTGTATATAATTAAGAACTTTTTGTTATGACCCATGGAAGATGATCTATCTCAAGTCTTTTCTATTGTAATTGAAATTCCTACAAAAATATATTGAACGTAACATCATAATAGGATAGAAAAATAAGCTGACAGGTGTTTGGATTTTTTTGAAATTTGTACATTTAGGGGCCGAATAAGGGAAAAATATAATTTTGGTACCTTTTTGTTAACCCGTTATGTCCTAAAATACTAAAGATAGAAATGAAATTTAAAATTTATTCTCCTCTCCTTAAGAAGCGCTCAAATGTGCTTTGATACTTTTTAGAAAATCTAATATATAAAGGGCAAAATTGGGAGCTCTTTTTGGTACTTTCGGTTTACGGATCTACTAAGAAGGGATTTTAAGAAATTCAAATGCTAAGGTGCAAAAAGGCGTAAAACCGGGTAAATTCGGTAACCTTATATCTCTGCATCTAACTAATGTAGGCATAAAATTCCAAAAACATATTAATAAGATCAAAAAATAAGCGGACAGGTGTTTGGTACTCTTTTGAAATTTTTGCATTTAGAGACGAATAAGGGTAGAAATATATTTTTGGTACTTTTTTGGTAATCCGTTTATCTCCTAAAATACTTAACATAAAATGATTATTCTCTCCTTTAGAAGGCCCCGATGCGCTTAACTCAAGGAACAAACCGAGAAGTAAACCGTTGGAACGAAAAAAATCGCTAAACAAAAAAATGTCAAAACAAAAAAAAAGTCGCAAAAAAACGCTAAAACTAAGAAAATCCCGAAATTTAAAAAACACTGAAGGAAAAACTTGCCAAGCCAAATGAAGAAACGCTTAAAGGAAAAAAGCACCAAAAGAAATCACCAGAACTAAAAAAAATTGCACAAACTAAAATAAATCTCCAATAACCGAAAAATCAAAAAACGAAAAAAAGCGCCAAAACAAAAAAAATCGCCAAAACTTAAAATATCGCCAAAAACCGAAAAAGTTACAAAAACCAAAAAAAAAAACGCTAAAACCAATTAAAGTCGCCAAAGCTAAATATATCGTCTTAAACAAAAAAGCGGCAAAACGAGAAAAAAACAAATAAAAAATTGCAAAAAGTTTAGCAAAAAAACAAAAATAAAATCGCAAAAAAAAATTACCAAAACTAGAACAAATCGCCAAAACGAAAAAGTGCCAATACTTAATAAATCGCCAAGAGTAAAACTATTTATCGTTACAATAAAACATTGTGGTTTGAAAAGTGGGCAATGCCACGCCCATGAAAATTATATATTTATTTTAACTACTTCTACTTAACGCATTCTTATCAAACTTCGCATACACAATTAGTTCTCGTAAAAGTACATGATGATAAAATATGGGGGCGGTGCCATGCCTATTTTGTAGTCACTTTTTTTGCTAGAATTGTTAATAACAAATAACAGTTTTTATTTCGATATTTCGACACGCCTTTTGGTGCCTATTATTTAGTAAGTTGAAAGTAATTTTTGGAACAAAAAAAAAGCCGACTCCAAAACAGAGAGACATACAGGCAGACGCACTCATAGATAACACGTCCAAAATTAAAGATATAAAAATATTTAATAAAAATTATCTAAATCGGTCTATAAATGATGGAACGAAGATCAAAAAATGATCTAAAAAAATTCAAACGAATTGATAATCTCCTCCTGTTTTTTAAGTCAAAACATACACTCAAAATGAGAATCACCCACATATGCTATTTGTAGATATGTACACTATAATGTAGAGAGATAGTTAGTGAAGGAATAGTTTTTTTACAAAAAATATCTTTGTTATAAATTCATCAATAAAATAGTCTAGAAAAGATATTAAAAAAATTAAATGGCCAAAAAAAATTTTTAGTTTTTCCTACAAAATATTTTTCATTTTGGAAAATATTTCGTAAAAATTTATTTTAAAAACTTAAAACAAACTTACAATCAATCCTAAATTATATTATGGAAAAATTTAACCTAAAGCAAAACAAACAAACAAAACGAAGACATAAATATACTTAAAACTGAAATTTTCTTAAGAATTAAAATGGAAGACATTTTTCAAAATTTTATTTTCTTAACTATAATAAATCTCTTAAAACTATTAAAGCTTTTTCTTTTAAATAAATTTTAGGTGTTTTTAACACAACTTGACACTTTTTCCATTAACAGGAGGGGAGATGGATGATGAATAAGATTCTTACTAAACAACAAACTGTAAGTGGGATAACAAAAATCAGGATTTATTTCCGTTGAATGAGATCTTCCTGCTGTGTTAAACTGCAAAACGCCACAGGGTTTGTTTCAAAAAATCTTACAGATTTTAAAAATTCAACAAATACTCTTTCTAGCTGCAATTTTGCTTCTAGGTTGCCAGCAAAATATTTTACGATTTTCTTGCATTTTGCCTTTTCGTTTAAACTCTGAGAGTTAACTTGAGTTTGTTGTGAGACTGTTTGAGTTAGACTGTTTTGTGAAGGCCAAGAGGACTAGTATTTAAAACAAAATTTAACAACATAAAGAAAATATTTTTGGAAATAATTTTTAAGCCAGGTAGCTAAAAATAGTGGTGTCATTAATATAATTCTTTCCGACATTATATTTCATTTCTACTTCTCTGCTGATTTGTTTTATCTTCATATTTTTTATTTCATATCTCTGTTTTGTTCTTGCGATTGGTCTTTCGTTTTCTCTTAAAACTTAAGGTTATAGACCCTTAGATCATAATACCATTAATATAATATATTTTTTCTTGCTGCAGCAGAGTAATTTAACATATTTCCAGTTTAAGAATTTGGTGGTTGATTTGTAAATAAGTTCTTTTTTCGTACACAGAGAAAACAGATTCGTTGAGACAAACGAATTTGTTGCCAATTGAATTTCGGCTGTTGCACCAACTATCATAGAATTCTTATTGAAAAAGAAGTTATTTTATAATAATAAATAATTGCTAATGCGAACCGTTTAATCGGTTAGGTGTATCAATGATAATAAAACTAACTAGTTAGTTGCAACAACCGATAAAAAGTACAGTAAATTTAGAAAGACAGTTTTTTTAGTCGCAAATACCAATAATTGGTACTAAAATCCAATTTACAATATTTTATTCGGTTGTGCTCATCATAATCGTTACTTAGTCATGACAAAATCATACTTCGGTTGATCTAATCAATTTAATATTTGTTAGAATCATATTTTTATCACAATTATGCTCTTATCAAAATTAACATGGATTGGTTTTTGGGTTCATAAAAAATTCAACTACTATTTTTCGGCTTGAAAATTTTTCAACCAATCTTTTTTCTGGGTGTATGCTCCCTTAACAGGCTTCAAAAAGTAAATTAATATCTAATTTGGCTGGCTTCAAATCAAAAATAAATTCCCAAGAAATGATTTGAACAATAACACTATGCAACAAAATAAAACTTTTGTCATCACCTTTGTTTGATTGCCACTATATTTACACTTTTCAAATTGAAGTCACCTAACTTTTGCAAAAGTTGTGAATATTTACACTCTACAACAACCCCTCCCCAATTTACAATTTTCCAAATAAGGCTACTCGAACTTTCGTCTTTTCTCATAAAATACCAAAACACATTTATGGTTATTTTTAAACTTTATTGAAATAAAAATTTTGAACTTAAATTTAATTGTTGACAAATCCAACTTATATATACTTAAAAGAATTATCTTAATATATAAACTAAAAATACGCAAAACAAACAAACAGACAAACCAATCTTATATATTAAATTAAAGAAATAGAAACTAAGCTTAACTATAAAATAATTAAATTTAAAAGAAATATTGAGTCTGTTCCTGTACATGCACGAAGTTTGGGTAATTATCCAAAAGCTTTCTTAAATACAAAATTTGTATTGAAAAAATTTGTCACTTAAACTCGTGCAGGAATAGAATGAGTTATTAAAAAGTTATATATTTAAAGGGAAGAACAAGGACTTTGTTAAATTGTATAAAATACACTTATAAAACTAAGAATTAATGACAAAAGTTTATCTATAAAGTTAAAAGTAAAATTATGGTAATAATATAAGCAAGATAAAGGTTTTGTAACTAGAAGAGCATAAAAAAAGCATAACTCTAAAGGCACTTGTGGTGAAAAAACCAGCAAATAAAATTAAAACTTAAGTTTAAATTAGGGAAATTTACAAAAGCTTTAAGAACATAAAAACTTTTGAATTTGAAAGCTTTGCTAATTAAAAGCTTCACAAATTAAAAGCTTTTAAGAAATGAGAGCGTTTAAAAAGTATAACGTTTAAAAATTAAAATTTTTCGAAAATAAATCTTCTAAATAAATTTAGGACTAAAAAAATTGTGTATATTAAAATAAAGCTTAAAGTTTTGAATATAACTGCCAGGGCCACTATGTTTACACGATTCTTTCTTTCTTGCAATTACATTTAAACCAAAAACAAAAATTTTTGAATTTGTTTTTGTTTTAAATGTAATTGTGCGAAAGAAAGAATCGTGTCGACATAGTGGGCCTGGCAGTAAATTTTATGTCGAGGACATATTTTAATAAAATATCCAAAGTATTACACAAAGCCTTTCAATAATTATTAAACCTCCTTATGAGCTTCAAAAATATAATACAAAAAATTGAGTACGTAATAATTTTTTATGCAATTTTCTTTAAATACATATAGAATATCAAAGTTCTTTAAAATATGTTATTCTAAATTATCACAGAAACTTTTTGCAACAACTAAAGCTACTTTCGACCTTAATGATAATAAAAAGAAAATAAAAATGCCTTCACATATAAAACAATTAAAAATGATATTAAAAATAAAGCTTTTTTCACACAAAAATTTATTGCACATCTATTATAATATTACGCAAAATATTATTAAAGCTCTGTAAAGTAATTATATTATCACAAGTAAAATTTATGAAAGTTAATTGAGATATTTTAGCAGTTAATTCTAGAAAAAATGTTATTTGCTACCCAAACTTACGGGAGATCTTTTTTCAATACAAAATTATATGTAATAAAGCTTTTCGTTAAGTTTTTGGTAACTTCGAGCACTTACAGAAACAGCACTAATATTAAACAATGCCTTTTAAAATTATTATCTAATTTTTTGTTATTAAAAGAGCTTTAAGAAAATTTTTTAAACATGAAAATAAGCCTGGAGCCGAATCGTCGCTTTCGATATCGAGCTGATTCGATCGAGTTTTCTTAGTTTGAGATTATGACATTCGATATCGAACAATGTGTTTATATTGCTCGATAGCGAATGCCATACTCTCAAACTAAGAAAACTCGATCGAATCAGCTCGATATCGAAAGCGACAATTCGGCCCCTGATTTTGTCTAACAGTAGGTATGTTTCTGTACATATTCAAAGTTAACAAAACTTAATAAAAAGCTTCTCTTTATACAAATTTTTTTATTAAAAGAAGCTTTATGATAAGCTTGGACGTAACAAAATACAACTAACTATTGCACATGCTTTTTAAAAAATATTATTATTTTAAAAAGTTAAAGCTGTTACAGTCACCCGGACTATGTCGAAGTCGCATTTGTAACTAAGAAAAATTGGCATAAAATAAAGAAAACTTTTAAAACTTTCCTTTATTCTCGGAAAATTTGTTATAGTCACAAATTCGATTTCAATATACATAATACGGGTGATTATCACAAAAGCTTTTTGTAAAAAAAATTTATGAATGTTGTATCATAAGTTAAAAAAAGCTTTTTAAAGAAAATACATTGTATAAGTTTATATGTAAAAAAATACATTAAAGCTTCTTAAAGTGTTTCAAAATATCACAGAAATAAAAAATAATCAAAATATCAAAAATATTGCACAAAGCTTTTGAAGATACATGTTCAGTCTGTTCCCGTACGTGGACGAAGTTACCCAAACCTACACAAAAGCTTTTTTAAATACAAATTTTGTATTGAAAAGAGTTTTCGGTTAAGTTTAGGTAACTTTGTGCACGTACAGGAACAGACTGATTATATCTCAGATTTTGTGAAGAAAATTTTAAGGCTTAAAAAATAATCAAAAATATCACAGGTTACATTATAAGTGTTTCAATGTATGCACGAAATCTCTCAGAATTATCCTAAAGCTTTTTTAACACAAAATGTTTGTTAAGAAAAGCTTTTGGCGAATTTCTATAGTTTCGTGAATGGAAAGAAACACTATTAATTAAGCTTTTAAGCTTCAACTAAATGTGCATAAAAATTCCAGAAAGCTTTTTTTTAATAACATATATAAAACAAATATATCACACTTGATATATTACAAAAACTTTTCTATGAAAACCGTTGCAATATTAAAGCCAAAACCTTTAAAAAAAATTTATAAAATATCACAGTTCTATAACAGCTTTTATATCAATAAATATAAAAGCTTTTGAGATCTAGTGAGCCAAAAAGCTTTAATGAAAAATATCACCTTTAATGGTGTCAAATTAAATAAAATTAAATTACCTTAGAATATTCTATACAATTTAAAATAATATTCAAAACGAGTGCGAAAAGCTTTTTTGAAAAATATAATATTAGGGACTTGAGCTTTCAAAAATTTAATAAAACTCTCACTACTATTATTAAATTATAAAAGTAAAGTAAGCAAAAATTTGTTTTTTTTTAAAGAGCTTTTCTAATTTTATTTTCCTAATTAAAGAAAATATGAAAGCTTTTTTATTAACATATGTATAACAAAATTTAAAGCTGGCTCACCTTTTAAAGCAAATGTTGCAGTTTGAAATAGAATCATTCAAGCATAAAAATATCGTCTTCTAAATAAGTCTTCTTGCTGAATTTAAAGAGATCGACAAAAGCTTTAATTACTAGTAAAGCTTTGAATCACCACAAAATTCTGTATGTATTTGGTAGGCGAGTTAGTTTTAAGCGCAGTAAAGATGCAGTCACCTCAAAACTTGTTTTTGCTGCTCCAGTCCTTCTAAAAGTGATTAACAGAAACTTCAGTTAAGGTAGAGAAAGTTCCTGAAAGCTTGGCAAGGCCTTTAAAATTAATGCAATACGTAAAAATCACAGTTGTTGAGATATTGTTATCACTATAGCTGTATCATCACAGTGTTGTTGTTTTAAAATAAAATGATTTGTCGACTTCCATCAGCTGATCAGAAATCTGGTTTTGTAAATGATCACATGCATTTCATCACATTACTTGAGTGCTTCGTCTTGCTTTATGACAGCTAAAACCTGCTTAATTTGGACATCGCATCTGGAGATGGAAAGATATTATCACAGAAGATCTTAAAATCGATTTCATTCCATCAAAAGCTTTTTTTCAACTGTTGTTATTGGTCCAGGGTGTAGCACAGCTTTTTTCTCCAGTTTCTGAGCTTCGAATTATCACATTTTGGCATTATTTGAAGACTTTTAACTTTAGTCAGCCAGTATCGAAGACAACGTATAGCAAAGCCAAATTAGTAAAACTTAAAAGCTTTCTATAAATCAGCACTACAACAAAGCTTTCAAAGCTCTGCCGATTAGCTGACAAAGTGCTTAAGCTTAAAAGCTTTTGCTGACGAAACATTGTTGTGGACTTCTTTCCTATATCTTGTTAAATCTTTTGCTTTCAAATTAATAATTTTTGTTATAAAAGCTTTTCACTAAAGGGTATTCTGCTTACAGTTTTCTAGCCTCTATTGCTTTTTATAACTTGCGAAATTTCAATTACTTTGCTTTATATTTTTAAAAATGTTTCTTTTTTTAGAAGTTGTGTTTATGAAGATTTTTTTACAACTGATTTGCTAATAAAAACAACCAGGCTATTTATAGCAATAGTGACTGGCTCACTAGCAAAGCAACCCCTAGCAGAAAAGGTGAATACTTCTTTTGATTTCTTTTGTCTTTGCAAGGGAGTGTCCATTGTATTTTCTAAATTTATAGAAATAATATGTAACACTCATATATGTACAATGTTTTCTTTAGGTAGGCAAACTATTGACTTGATCCTTTATTTAACTAATACTACTAATATATATACCACCAGGTATAGGTAGCAGGGGAAAGCCAGACATGTGCATATGTACGTGTCAAAGTGGAGGAGTTGGTAATAACAACAACCATCTAATAGTTTTACAGTGATACACACAACTATTGTTTGAAATAGTGCATTTGTGGTGTCTTGATATGCCTGAGTAAACAGCTCCTCCTCTTTAGGTAGTTAGTCATGGGTGATACACAAGTCATTAGAGAGATGGTGAGTATTTGTTTTGTTAAAAAAAAAAATGGAATGTGAAAATATAAGTTATAATTTATGTTTGAGATAAAACAAATACATAATAGCAAATATCAGATAAAGATTTAAATTATATTTGTTATTAAAAAAATAGTTAAATAACCAAACCGAAATATCTACTGCAAGTATCGTTTGTTTATTAGGATGAAAAGTAAAACTTGTTGAGACAAGAAAATCGGAATGAGCATTACAGTGCAATTAATACTGCTCTGAATAATAAAGCTTAATATTAATATAAAGTTTAAAAGCTTTTAAATCAATTGTCCCTGTGATTACATTATAATCTAAGACTTTATTGAACAAAATTTTTTAAGTATGCTTCCGTTTTTTATGCACTAAATTTAAGTATGATCCAAAATAGATAAAATATCTTAATTTTATCTACTGTAACTCCTACTGTGACAAAAATTTAAATGCTTCATCATTATTTTTTATCATGCTTGATAAGAGTCTGTAGACTTCTTTTATTTATAACAGGCTTGTTTGTGTTCTATTTTATGCGGGCGTATTATATCCTTATTTGTCAATCGGCTAACCTTGAGACTTATCTATTTTCATTTAGGTTGAAGTACGTGCTGGGATTTTTTTAATAAGTTTTACTACTCGTTTTTTCTCTATCTGATAAAGATGACGCGTCTTAACTTAGGAAAATTATGTGACTTCCTTCCTTTGTTAGATAAACGAGGTAAGAGGAAGTTAAAGCGTTAAAAATAATATTTTGTAAATAAATAAATTGTTTTTTTTTAAATATGTTGTTGTTAAATATATACACTTTTAACTAGGGATGTAACGAATACCGATACCGATACCGATATATCGGCGATACTTCAGATTTTCCGATACATCGGTATCGGTGATATTTTACTGTCGATACGACGATACTTTTAAAAAATTTTCCAGAGTCTTTTTTAACAAATAATTTATTTTTATTCAATTTTACCATGAATAAAATTCAGTTCGTTATTTTTTAAATCTTATTAATATCAATTTTAAAAACTAATATGTAATATTTTATGCTGTTATTTTGTACAAAAATTATTTATATTTTGTTAATTTTACCATGAATTCAAATTCATTTCGTTGTTTTTTAAATCTTATTCCAGCAAAAAAAAACACACTCCAAAGAAGTCATGAAAATGTAGAATTCGCGATCCGGAAGTATTGCAAATTCGGATAATTTCTAATTAGTTTTACATATCATTGCCATTGCAAGAAGTTCTGTTTTTCGATTACCAATCACCGAATTGGAAGCGATGCTAGGACAAATTTCTTTTTCGGTATTCTATAATGATTTTTCGTCAAGGAAAAAGGATAAAAAATTACCCATTTTCAAAATTTTTTTTATGCGAATTTAAACTCAAAACTTTATTTTCATGTAAATTTAGGTGAATAAATATAAACTTAGAAGACTTTTAATAATTAAGCTATTAAGTTATTTAGAAGAATATTAGTTGATAAATGTCCTTTAAAAAATCGATTTTTTAAAAAGCATGGCGAGTATTTTTTTAAATTATAAAGGAATTAAAAATTTTTTCTTGCTTTCCTACTAATTATCTGTATATTTTTAATATAGATTTTTTGGAAGCAAAGAAAATGTAGCTCCTTAAAACTTACTTCCAATTTTGTATACTGGGTTAAAATCAATTTTAAATATTCTCTCTTACAATGTAATTTTGTATAATAAAAAATTTGCACTTGAGTTTTGTTGATCTAAATATGTTGATCGAATATTGAACTCAATTTCAATATTCGTATCGGTATCGGAATCGGTATCGGCGATATTTATTTTTAAATATCGGTATCGGTATCGGATCGGCAAAACGGCGTATCGTTACATCCCTACTTTTAACATCCTAAAAATAACAAATAATAAAAATTTTATGAACTATTTAAGTTTTTAGCGATATCAAAAAAGAAAGTAAAACGAAAGCATGATAGCACTATGCAACAAAATGAAACTTTTGTTATGACTTTGGAACGATTTTCCGTCATCCCACGTCAAATTTGGTTTGTAAACAGACCAGTTTCGGCTATGTGCCATCTTCAGTGTTGTATTGTTATGACCTTTGATCGCCACTATATTCTTTTGGAAAACAGTCGAAATTTTAAATTCTTTGGATACGTTTTTTTAAATTTTTTTTTTAATTTAGACTTTTTTAAGAGGAAAATTTTTGTGGAACAATTGGGCCTGCTATATCACCTCTGAAAGGGAGTTTTTGTCCTTTATTTATTTGGAGCCCAAAAAGACCCATACCCCGAAGAGCTAGAGAGTTAAAATGTTCTACAAAAATTTTAGCCGTGCTATTTTACATAGAAATGATGAACAAATATTATCTTATACGTTAAAAGGCCTACAAGATATACAATGCCGAATAAGTAGAACATCTGCAAAAGGGGGAAAAATTTAACTTCTCCTGAAATAAATCCCAGATGTAAACTTTTAAAACGCCGATATATATATATATGTTTTTTTTGTGACTTCTACCAGAATCAGTTGTACAAACCTTGTTTTAAAAAATTAATTGATTTTGTTGTACAGTGTAAATATTCGCAATTTTTTTTAAATCAAGTAGTTTCACTTTAAGTGTAGAGAGCACAGGTAGTGAAGTGGGAGAGAGATAGAAAGCTTAATTCATTTACAACTCTGCAATTGCGCGTTTATTTTTTTTGTAGAGCAGTGTTGCAAGCCCTTCTGGTGTCAAGTAGAGGCATTACGTTGTTTAAGGTGTGTAGCCATTTTATTAGTTATTTTACTTCGCCGACGGTTCTGCTACAATACCGACGAAGGAGGGTGCTGTGAAGTGCATTAGGATATGTTAGTATTAATCGCTGCCGGTACTGCCAAAGTAATCAGTGCTATGCCTTCATCACTTTACCAGTCCAACAACAACCAATACAATAACACACATGAGAAAAATGCATGATGTGGTTTGCTTGCCTGAAACTAGTCTTGAACTCAAGACCTCGGGGTTTGTAGTAGAGGTGGAAAACTATCGATGGCACTATCGATAGTATCGGTATTTAAATTTTTTTGTGACTCGATATTTTTATTCTGCAATCGATTATTATTTGAAAACAATCGAATTGATTTTGCCGCTATCGATAGTAAATGATCTACTACTATTGTTGTGCAAGACATTATTTTCAACGATCATCAGTTAGTTAAATTGGACTTAAAAATCACTGAACTCATACATTTTTCTTATATTGAAATGTTACAAGGATTTTAGTTTTGTTATTTATTCAACTACGAAATAAAGTTCTGTTTTGTTTAAAAACCCGTTTCATTATCATTTTTACATACATATATTTAGTGGATTTTCTGCGAACTATAAAATTTTGATAGTATCAAGATAGTATCGTCGATATATCGATAGTTTTTTTAACTTTTGATAGTTCAGAATCATTATATCGATATATATTTTCAAAATATCGAAAATTTTCGATAGTGACACTATCGATAGTTTTCCACCTCTAGTTTGTAGTCAATTGTGCTGACTACTCAGTCCACAGCATTCTTAAAGTTATGATAAAATCGATGAGCAACGTCTCCAAAAGTCGATTTTTTGCAAAAATCAAGTAATTTCACTTTATTGTGAATAAAATCAATATACACAGAAAAAAGGCAATGTAAAATCAACATGACGCAATTGTGATTTGAAATCATATTAAGAAATAATTTGTCGTTTAAGTGTGCTAGTGGTTATTTTCTTTGTTCATTGCTACAGTTAACTGTTGTGCTTACTTGTGTGACTTGTTGTTGTTTATTCTTACATGTGTCGGTTATGTAGACGACAAAAAGCATATTACCAGCGAATATTTACTGCTGCTGGTTTAAAATATCCATTGTTTCATATTAATTTTAAATTAAAAATTATTAATCTAACTTTAAATCTCTTTGATTTAAAATGTTTCACTGTTAAAAGAACGTTGTTATAAACGTTACATTTTATTTTAAATAACTTTAATTTCAAATAAGTTTTATGTTAAATAATCATTTAAATCATGTTGAACCAAAATAAAATTCATTTTACATCCCATGGCTATTTATTTACCCCCATATGCAAAAAAATAAAGTGTGTTTGAAATGTATGTTAAAACCGGTTTTTCTATGGAAATTTTGTTTTAACATACATTTCAAAGACCCTTTATTTTTTTGCATATGGGGGTTAGTTAGGGTTGCCACATGACCTGGACTCGCCTGGATTGTCCAGTTATTTTTTTATCTTGTCCAGAGTCCAGGAAAAATTACTTATGTCCAGGAAATATTTAGGACAATGCTATTTATAACAATGCTATGTAAATGCGATAGTTGAGCCGCCTACGAATGTATTAAGCAGCCGGCGCCGATTATTATCCATCGACTTCAAACTCTTCACTCAGTGTTGATTTGCTCTACTTAACCCAAAATAAACACTGCGTACAGTTGTTGAAGGTGTGTGAATATATTTGCAAATAAATTGTAAGTTTTTATTGTTTTTATTTTGGCATTAAAGAAATTTTAAGATTTCTGTATTTAAGATAGGGATGTAACGAATACCGATACCGATACCGATATATCGGCGATATTTCATATTTTCCGATACATCGGTATCGGCGATATTTTTTCTGTCGATACGACGATACTTTTAAAAAAAGTTTCAGAGTTTTTTTCTGACAAATTATTTATTATTTGTCAATTTTACCATTAACTAAATTCATTTCGTTATTTTTTAAATCTTATTAATATCAGTTTTAAAAATTAATAATATTTTATGCTGTTATTTTGTAAAAAAATTAATTATTTTTTGTTAATTTTACCATGAATTCAAATTCAATTCGTTGTTTTTTAAATCTTATTCCAGCAAAAAAAAGACACTCCAAAGAAGTCATGAAAATGTAGAATTCGCGATCCGGAAGTATTGCGAATTTGGATAATTTCTAATTAGTTTTACATTACCTTGTCATTGCAAGAAGTTCTGTTTTTCGATTAGCAATCACCGATTGGGAGCGATGCTAGAACAAATTTCTTTTTCCGTGTTCTATAATGATTTTTCCTCAAAGAAAAAGGATACAAAATTACTAATTTTCACAATTTTTTTAATGCGAATTTAAATTCAAAACTTTATTTTCATGTAAATGTAAGTGAATAAATATAAACTTTTAGAAGACTTTTAATAATTAAGCTATTTAGAAGAATATTAGTTGATAAATATCCTTTAAAAATCGATTTTTTTAAAAAGCATGGCGATTATTTTTTAAAATTATAAAGGAACTACAAATTTTTTTCTTGCTTTTCTACTAATTATCTGCATATTTTTAATACAGATTTTTTGGAAGCAAAGAAAATATAGCTCCTCAAAAATTACTTCCAATTTTTTATACTGGGCTAATATCAATTTTAAATATTAATAATCTCTTACACTGTAATTTTGTATAAGAAAAAAAAAATTGCACTTTTTTGTTAATCTAAACTTGAACTCAATTTCAATATTCGTTTTGGTATCGGAATCGGTATCGGCGATATTTATTTTTAAATATCGGTATCGGTATCGGATCGGCAAAACGGCGTATCGTTACATCCCTAATTTAAGAACGACAATCATATTTGCTTATTGTGAACCTAAGGATGGAAACTACCTGTGAGGCTGGAACTTCAAAAAGAAGATTAGTTTGCTTTAGCGACAGATGGTGTCATTTAGCAGAATACTCTAAATGGATTCAAAGAAAAGATGAATTTACAGCGTTTTGCAAATTTTGTCAAATTGATATTACTATCAAATATGAAGGAAGTCGAGCTTTGAATCGACATATGCAAACAAAACGGCATATGAAAGTCGATTCATCTCAAAAGTTATCAAAAAGTATTTCTAACTTCGTTGTGCCAATAGAGTCTAAAGAAGATGAAAGTATTTCCCGAGCTGAACTCGTAAGTGTTTTCCACAATGTTGTGCATGGGCTTAGCTACAGTAGTTTGGACTGCCAAATAAAACTAAGTGCTGGTATATACTGCGATAGCGCAATTGCTAAAAAGATGTCTTGTGGACGTACCAAAGCGGCTGCCATAACGCGAAACGTTTTGGCCCCATACTCCCAAGAAAAAGTTGCTAACGCCTTGAAAGAAAGTATTTTCTTCTCCGCAGGCAGTGATGCTTCAAATATAGGAAACATCAAAACCTATCCATATGCCGTCCAGTATTTTGACGCCGAAACCGGAATATGCAAGAAAATTTTAGATTTTTATGAAGATCCGAATGAAGCTTCCAGAGATATATTTAAAAATATAATTAAAATAACTAACGAAAATGGACTACACATTGATCAACTAGCAGCTTACAGTGCAGATAATGCTTCAGTGAATTACGGCGCTCATAATTCTGTGTACCAAAAACTGAAAGAAGTAAATCAAAAAATCATAAAAGCAAATTGCAATTGCCATATAATAAATAATTGTATTAAATATGCTTTAAATGCTTTGTCCGTTGATATAGAAGATATCGTTATCAAAACATTCAATGAGTTCAGTTCTTCAGCATTGTCGAATGAAAAATTAAAAAAATGCTTCGAGTTTGCTTGCATTGACTACAAAAATTTACTTCGATATGTTCCCACGAGATGGCTTTCGCTCTTGCCGGCTTTAGACCGATTGTTGCATTCCTGGCCTGCTGTGAAAAGGTACTTTTTGCAAAAAGGAGAAAAAAACTGTCGGAAAGCTATCTGGAAATTTGTGTCACATGGAGTTACAGATAATGAACTTATCAATGAGGATGAAGAATGTTTTTCAGAGGGTTTGTCGGAGGTCTATTTATATTTTATACATAATATTATGCAAGAGTTTAACTCCGCCATATTATCTCTTGAAAGTGATTCATGTAATATCTTAGAAATACATTCCATTATGAGTAAACTTATGAATAGTCTTCAAACGCGTTTAAAAGATTGCTTTTATGGCAGCAAGGTCAGTGTTCTTTTTAAAGCCATCACTCATGATGAAATTCAAATTTTCAAACAAGAAGCTGATCAGTTCCTACAAATGGCTGTTACGTATTTGGACCAACGTTATGACTTCGGTGAGGAATCACTTTATAAAAGACTTTCTTTTTTAAATTTGAAGCAATCCCTTTTATCGTGGGACAATTTGTCGGAGCTTCCAGAAATATTACAAATATCAAATTTCATTGACAGCGATATTCTATATACAGATTACTCCTGCATTCGTGAAGTGTATGACCAATTGCCAAAAGATATTCCATCCGACCAAATATGGTCTTATTTTTTTAAAAAATGTGATAAAAACAATATAATTAATATGTATAAGCTGATCTCATTTGTTTTGTCTATACCTATTAGTAACGCATTTTGTGAAAGAACGTTTAGTATTCTTAATAATTTATATTCTAAGGAAAGGAATAGAATGTCGTTCGATCTTATAAAAGGTGAACTGTTAATTAGATTAAATTTTGATGAAAATTGTAAAGATTTTTTAAACTATTTGATGACAATTAAAGGTAAAGGACTTTTAAGTTCTGTATCAAAAAGCTCAAAATACCTGTGGAAAAAGTAATACCAAATATTTTTTTTCAATTATCTTAAAGACTGAATTTTAAAGATTTTGTTTTGTTATCTTAACTTTTATAATATAATAATCTGAGTATTTAATACATAGATTTCTTAAAATATGAAATATGTATATACATACATACGTATAAAGACTGAATTAAATGTTACTTTTGTTTTGTTTATCATTAAATGTTCTTTAATAAAATAAAAATATTAATATTACTAGTTTTTTATTCGTCCAGGAATTTTTTTAAAATCCAGGCAATTTTTGGTGGGTGTCCAGTAATTTTACTTTTGGTGTGTGGCAACCCTAGGGTTAGTGTTTAGCTAAATTAAAGGTTTAAGCTGTTGTGGGTGCAAATCTTGGCTACAACACAAAGTTTTCTAATGCCTATGCTAATAACCATCACGTAAGTAAAATAATTAATAAAATAGCTACATTAAAGTCGTGTAGTTTCAGCTTGACAGAAATATAATTCAACATGAGGCTTAGTGTTGTTTCAATATCAAATTCACGTTGTTTCAATTTGAAATAACTTTGATTGAACATGATTTTTCGTATTGTTCCAACATTAAATACACGTTGTTTCAACTCGAAGTAACTTTGACTCAACATAATTTTTCGTATTATTTCAGTATCAACTTCATTTTGATTTAACTGTACTGCAATATTAAATCAATATGAAATATAGTTAATTTAAAAGGGATCAATATTCCTTCAAGATTATTGTAAGTCATGTTGAATTAACATGAAACGCCTATGAAGCAAAATCACTACCGAAAAATGTTAAATTAACCTGGTTTTCGACGATATTACATGGAAATTTTTTTGTGTATACAATTTAAAATTTCGAATGTTTTTGTAGTTAGGGGACTACTATAACACATCAAAAAAATATAGTGGTACAACTAGGCATTTTTCTTGTTCCATAGTGTTAATTATACATAGTTGCAGTATATATTGTGTGGCTGTTTTTCAAGAGATTTGTATGACGTTGGATACTATTTCTGTGAACTTTTATGAAATTATATAGATATAAAATGCGGACGATTGTGTCGTCCGTAGTAGTATAAATAAAAGGATATTGTTGTACTTTTTTCTGTTTTTTATTATTTTTATTTTAATTTTTTTTTTACTTTATTTAAAAGAACTTATTTAGATAATTTTAATATTAAAATGCTTATAAAAGTAACTTTTTTTTGCTTAAATAATAAATGTGTTATTTAAATGATATGAATGATATTCAGTTGATATTTCTAAAATTAATAAGTATGATTTTAATATTAATATTACAAATATATTTCAGTTAAAAATTAGATAAAAACATATATATAAATTACTTTAAAAAATATTATGTAAAATATATTGATAATCTATGAAATACTTAAGCTACTAGTACTAAACTATTTATTGTAAAAAAAAGTATTTTTAATTTCTTAATTATATATTGAAAAGGAAGACTTTATATAATTAAAATTTTTCAGAGTTTTGTAAAAATAATGCCACAAAAATATTGGAAGACTTTTAAAGATTTTGTTGAATTTTATGCAGCACTTAGAAAATACTAAATCATAATATAAATATAATAAAAAATGTATTCAATAGAATTTTATATAAGTTTGAACTTAAATTTTAAAGTGTTGTTTACCCAACACAAACAGTTGACTCGTCTGGAAAATTTATATGGAAATCACTCAAAGAACTGAGTGCTTTTTATATAAACTTTCTACTCAAGTCGACGGTCTGGTTTGTGTTAACAGCACTTCAGTTTGAGACCAAAAAACCATTTTGACATTTAGATTAAAAGAAAAATTATGTAAAACTATTTAAATACAATATATGGGAAAAAATTAATTTAAGAAATATATAAAATGAAAAAAAATTATAAGTAATTAAAATAAAAATTTTATATAATAAAATTATAAAGAAAAAAATTATTAAGTTGAAAAAATAAACAAAATTTAAATATGTTTATATTTAAAAAAAAATACTAAAAATAGCACCTTTTAAAATCAAACTTTTCCTTAAAGCTTACAGAAAGTTCTTATATGCCAGTCACATTTGTCATTTACCTGACTCTAAACTTGATATACGAGAATTATAATACACAACTTTTGCATGTCAAGCTTTTAGTCAAATAAGTAGCTGGGAATAAGCCCGATGCTTTAGTTATCTACAAAAGGCAATAAAACAGTTTAAAACAGTTCTTAAGCTTTTCTTGAGCTGAATCCTTATACACAAAAAAAGATAATAAACAAAAAATTTAACAAAAAAGCTATAAAAATAAAACAATTAATCACAATCTGCAAATTAAGTATTAAAAAAATGCTAAAAAAAGTTTTTAAAAACAAAAAAATTTTAAAACTTTGAAACTTTTTTGCAAAGAAAGCATAAGCAAAATTTTAGATTTAGTTTAAAACAAGCAAAGAAAAGTTTTTACATTTTAGCCTTCAAGTTTTACAATACATATTTTTAAATTGCAATAAAAAATCAAAATTTCTTGTAATAATAGAACAATACTTTAAAGCTAACTAAAATTCAAAAACTTCTTGAGCTCTTTATTGAAAAAAAGGTTTATAGAATTAAATTTGGGCCTTGAAAAGTGTTCTTTTATATATTAAATAATTATAAAAGCTTTGTAAGCCCAAAAGCTTTAAAAACATTGATGTTGAAAATTTTTTACATATAAAACTTAATTGAAAAATTAAGCTTTTTCAATTTAAAAACTTTTCAAAGCTTAAAAATTTTACAGTTGTCAGCCAAAACATATTTTTTTAATTATTTAAAAATTAAAGCTTTTCCAAATATAATTTTTCCAAACTTAAAGCGTTGCAATAACTATAATTTTGTCTTATTTTAAAATTAATTAAAAAATTAAAGCTTTTCCAATAAATGCTTTTTCAAAGCTTAAAGCTTTTACAGACTTCAACAAAAGGTATGTTTCTTTACTTGTCCGAAGTTACCCAAACTTAACCGAAAGTTCTTTTCAATACAAAATTTGTATTTAAAAAAGCTTTTGGGTAAGTTTGTGTAACTTCGTGCATGTACGGGAACAGACTGAAAGTATATCATTTTTTAATAAGTGAATTTAAAATTCAAAGATTTTAAAGCTTTAGTTTCTTAAAACTTTTATGGATTAAAGGTCTAAAGTGTTTCAAAATGAAATATTGTTTAAAGCTCTTGAGTATATAATGCGGAAAAATATTGAAACATAAAATTAAAATAAAAGGAAAACATAAAATCAAAATAAATATAAAAATATAAAATAAAACAAAAACTTTGAAATATTTAAAACGTCACAAAAATTGTAAAAAAAATAAAATTTAACTAAATAAAAAAAATTATATAAAAATAAGAAGAAAAATAAAAATACAAAAAAAAACTTAAAAAAATTAAAAACGAAAATGTAACTTAAACTAAGTTTTACTAAACTTTCAAAATTTAGAAACTATTGCACATTTCTTAACGCCCACAGTTTAAAAGCTTTTTAGCTTTAATATTGCACAGTGATCCATAAACGCTCCTTTCTTCTCCCCCACAAAAAAAAACGATTCTGTTGAAAAAGGCATTTTTTCAGTGTTTGAAAGGCTTTTTGCTGGCTTCAAATTGCACTTTACCAATTACGCCCGGTCCTGGTGTTTTAGCGTCTTAAAACGCCAAAAGCTTTTTGGCTCATTCTTTAGGAGCTTTTAGTTGTTTTTAAGGTATTTAAACCTTTTGTAAAGCTTTTTTTGAATCAACCATATATTTTGTTTTAAAAAAAGTAACCAGTTTCTTACCAGTAATACTTCTTTCAACAGTTGAGAGCTCTTAGAGCTTTAAAGCTTTTATTAGTAATTTAGAATTTAAAGCTTTTAGTTTAGTATTATGATTTTAAGTGTTCCTTGCAGTTTTCTTCAAAAACTTCAAACACTTAATTAAAGCTTTATTTTCACATTTTACTATATAATTTTATTTTCTTTTATAGTTCACATTTAATCACGTTTTGTCTTTAGTTTTAAAGTGAAATTGTTCATTAAATTTTTGCTTTGAAAGATGAGAAATAATTTTATTACTTTTCATTTTTATTTTTTATTTTTTATTTAAAAAATTTTAGCTGTTTGTCTACTGTGATCTGTTTTAGAACTGACTTCTTACTTTAAGCGTTCGCGTTATTTTATGCGCTTTTGTTTCTTTATTCGTGCTGCTTTTGCAGCTCGCTTTTCGTGGTTGCTTATCACTTTCAACAAACAACGACTGAAAAGCTAAAGCAACAAAAATTTTGTATTCTTAACGAATACAATACATATCTGTAGTTACGATAAATTGTATCTTACATTTACAACGTTCCCTACACAAAATTGCAGACAGACTCTCGATGAGACAGCGCGACAGTCAGCCTCATACTCATACAAACATTATTATCGCATTTATTACACATTACCCGCAGACTTCTACCACAAAAAAAGATTTAGTCATACACACAGATAAGTTTCTTTTTTTTAATACTCGCTTTCAACTACAAATTTTTCATACATATTATGACTCTCCCTCTGCAGCGGTGTTTAGTATACGACCTCCTCAATTGCTGCCGCCTTTATGATTGTAGACGTTGTTTTCATTACATTTACTACAGTACAGTGGTCTCTGTTGTGCTAGTATGTACAAAATTAATTAAGATTGATTAGTTTTATCTTTTGGGCTACAAAAAGACCTCTTGTTAGAGACCTCTTAGTCTGAGCATAAAGACGTAGACATTTTTATTATTTCGTAAACACATTCGATTACGAAACAGTAGACAAATTTATCATTTTTTTCATCAAACTACATTTTGAATAGATCATAATTTCAAATTAATAGCCCTGTATACCTTAAACATGAATTTGTGCATCATTGTATTGAGCCCGTGGGGCTCACTGGCTAATACACATTAATTGACTTTAATAATAGCCGCCTGTGGTTGTATGAGATGAGTTAAGCCACTTACAATACACTACGTCTCCTTGATCCCACCAAATATAATCCAAGACCTCGGAGCCAAAAATATTCATTTGACTGACGATGTGGACGCATGATCTGGTCTCCCCCAATGATCTTTAGTGCTTAAGGCTATATTAATGAAACCTGTTGTTGTAGCCAAGTAACAATGACTTTGTTTCCACGTTCTCCTTTTTAATTTACAGATAAGAAGAAACATTTTAACTAAATAGTCTCGGATGATAGGACCGCCAAACCGTTGGGTCTTTCTCACAACGACTACTGCTTTAGCTGTTGAGACGAGGAGGAAGAAACCACTTTCATACATCTCTCAGGCCTCTATTCCGCGCTGGAGGACAAACGTCTTTAGAATGTAGTGCTCTCCCTGAGTTATCAGACATGGAACTAAGGACTTAAGTCAGTTTATAAGGATCAGTGGCTGGTTTTCATTGCGACTCCACTTTGGCAACCCTACATGGTACTTCACAGTCTTCCTCTTTGCTTTTAATTCTCTTACTGGCGTTACTGCGGACTCTATTCTTATTTTCCCATGCTCTCTCTCTCTCTCTCTTTCTACCTGTCTATTTCTCTGATAACACAGAGGGTCATCAGATTGCATCTTTCCACTATCTACCAGAAGCTTATCGTCCTAATGTAACTTGAAATAGCAATAAAAGGAGAAATCTATAGATTTTTTTAAGTTCGGTTGCATGGGTTACCAGTTTTTTCAAACCAGCTCACTTGGAGCCCATAAGGTCTCGTTGTAATGTCAGAACGGATACTTTGAAGTGCCATGGAACTCTCAAGCGGTTTAGTACCAATCCGACGGGACTTCCGACAAAAAATTATTTTATTCTCCTGACTTCGTATTCCAATAGGTCTGTCAGTTAAAGTAGTGTCGAAGTGCCTACTATGCTGGCATTTAAGAAGTAAAGTCTTGTTCGCTTCTACTGCAGAATGCATGCCTATTTCACGATGTTGAAAGAGTTCATTCTTTCGAATAAGTATATTTAAAACAAAAACAAATTTGAAAATTTAGTTTTTGTTTCAAATGTTATTGTACCAAAAAAAAGAGTTATTTCGATGTCATGAAATAGGAAGCACACCCAGCTGCAAAGACCGCTTACTAGCTGTTCTCGAAGGAGTCCCAGTAGGGTGGCAGATCTCGCGATTTCATAGCTAGGTCTTAGTGAAATTCAAAGCTGAGCAGGTGCTTTAGTAGAACATCTGATTGAACAGAGCTGCGGGCTGAAATATCCCGCCATATCAGTTAAAGAAGTCCAATGCTGTGTAGACAAATGTGTTCGAGATTAACGTCAGTACATGCTCTTCGGCTTAATCTTACGGTGCTTTCAACAATGTGTGATTTTAAGCGTTCACCACCGCCCCTAGGTAAGATCGGAGGCACTTCTTTAATCATCTCTGAGGACATGTCATCTCGCGCATTGTCAGTTCACGGATACCGGTCTATAGTCAGTGATAATGTCTCAAAAGGAACTCTTTAGATGTTGGCTTTCTATCAACTTTGGTTTAGGCGGAAATCTTACATGAAGCGTCATCTTCAAGCAGATTAACATTTGCCACCCTGCTTGCTTTGTATAGATACATTTTTTTAAGATAAGTAACACACTCAGGCTATTAATGCCTACCAGTTGAATAATTAATGTGTTACCTTCTTTGGGAAAGTGATAGTGTGGTTAGAATAGATTTTAAAGTAAGAGAGAGAGAGAGAGAGAGGGATATAGAAAATGTAATTCTTTTACAACTCTGCTATTGCACGTTTTATTAAATTTTTTAGAGCAGTATTGCAGCGCCTCTGGTATCAAATAAGGGCACTAATTTGTTTAAGCGGTGTAGCCATTTTATTAATTATATTACTTCGCCTAAGATTCTGCTGCAATACCGACGAAGGAGGGTGCTGTGATATGCGTTAGTATGTGTGAGTATTAATTGCTGTGAAAGTCAAAATTCCCCTTTTTGAATAGTGATCAAGATGCAGAGCTATGTTCACCTGGAGGTGCTTTATTGACAGCTGATAAAGTCTTGATCATAGCTTTACTGCCATGATATATTCGGATATCTTAACTTTATACCCTGTGGTTACATAAGCAGTTAGCCACCAATTTTTTTAACGATATTTCGACATAAACCACAAATAGCTAAAAATTCTGTCAAAGAGAAAGAATAACAGGGATCCCTTCACCCCCGTACCTATCTTAGATCTATTCATGTATGCCACATATCATTTCCTCGATACAGCGGATCATATATATCGAACCATTTGGCCATGAGATCGGAAGGAAGTCAGTGTAGCATGAGAAAAGTGCCTTTGGCGGCGTAGTGCTGGGTGAATACGCAATCACCAAAGGCGATATTTGAAAGCTACTCTCCAGCATTGCAGAATATGTGCATTTTTTCCACAGCAGTCCTCCATACACAGCACGTTCCATACTCGTGTAATAGTTAGATTAGGTTACCTTGCACAGGTTTCTAGTTATAAAAAATTAAATCAAACCATTTGGGTCCTAGTTGGTACCTTTGCTTCTCCCGAAAAACGAGATGTGAAGAAAGATAAGGTCACTTCTATAGTTGTGATATTACAGTCCGATAAATCTGCTAAATCTCCGTCAGTAGACAGCCCACGGTAACCGCACCTTACTCAGAGAGAAAAAGAGCGGGGCCGTAACACAGAAGGTGCACTACATTCTTTTACTCCTCCTCAGTATAGTAACTTATCCAAAAATCATTGTGTGGTAGACTCAGTCTTCTAGCATGCGCACCTATAAAACAATGCCCTGCAATTACCGCCATAAGTGTGCGTAGTTTCCCAAGAGGTATCCCTTTAAAACGGCAGATCTACTGCATTCATATCGTTAACATGTTAACCTCGATAGTAAGCAGTAACCTTGCTAGACCATCTAGTCTGCGTACTCCCCAATAGATTTAACTGACTTACTACTTTGCAGCATTTCAACGGAGCACGAAATACTTGGTCCATTTCCCGAATGTGCTTTTGGGTTCCAGATTTGGTTAGATCGTCTGCAACAGTATTTCCGGGTGCACTACTATGGCTTGGGACCCAGAGTAGCTCCAGGTTTCAATGTCTCGTCATCTCGTTTAGAGACTTTAGGAATTCATACACCAATCGGGATTTTATGTAAACATCCCATAGAAACTTCCCAGCTTTACTGTCAGTAGAAATTTGATTACCCTCATTATATGCCTTATAGTACCTCATCTTGTTCGTTAGGAGTTCAAAAATGTGACATGTCCTCTGATTAACTTTTTCCATTCCTCAGTTTCCTCAAGTCTGACCGAAAAATTTATGGTCAACTGCTTGACCATGAGATAAGCTAGCAGCCAATGCATCATGGCGAAGAATGCTACGAGGAACACATGCGACAGGATGCCTTCTATAATCTGATAATACGTGACTTTAATACAGTCTGCAATGATAGCGCAGCAGGCGTAAATGTGGGGTTTTTACCTTGTTAAAGAACCACTTGTAGTTCCTGGGATTTATTCCTTAAGTTTTGCATAAAGCCCATCTACGTACATGCTTAAATAGATACAGCGGACGTGACTGAGCGTTATGGTACCATGAGAGCTTGGAGTCGAGGTACATAAATATCTAAATACTTCGTAAAGCCAGAGAACATAAGTTCCACTGCTTTTAGGTTTGGAAACCGAAAAGTTGGTGTCTTTTATCTTTCGGTGAAGATTACAAGATCCATTTTCTGCAGACTTACACTTGGACCAATTTTGCTACTTTACATGCAGATGATTCTCAGTGAAGTCTGCAGATACTGTGAGAGAGTATCCAAGTGCTGGCTGGATACTGCTATCGGAACGTCATACTCCACATTTTTAAGCATCATGAAGTCAAGTTCCAACAGCATTAAGTTTATGATGGGATTCTATAAAAGAAGTGGTAGAACATCTCCAAGTGGAGGGCCTCGATTTTTTATTTTACAAATCATAGCCCGCCTTAGAATGGATAGAATGATCCTGTTGATAAATAATTTGTAGATTAGGCTTATGATGGGTATTCAGTCCTGCTATAGCCAGTATGATAGTCTCTGTCAAAGGTAACTTCTATGTCTAGAGAACCCACCCATGCATCTTCATTATGCTTAGTCGATTTCTAAACAAAACCAACAAGGGATTGAAGTGCAGTCTCAACTCTTGCATTATTATGGTATCAATAGGGAAGTCGAAGTCTTTTCCAAATACATTAATGCATTAATAACAACTCTTCATACCACTGTACTTTTGAACACTTACAATTTTATTCCTATTCTTTTTAAATACAAAACTAACAATTTATTTTCCAACTATTTTACAAGAAAACAAAAGCAGAAATACCAGTTCAAACTTGTATACGACTAAAGAAAAAAAATCACATAAAAAACAAAAATCTCACTTTTAGAAATATTCCTTAATTTCCCCCTTTCCAAAAAACGAACTTAACGAATCTGTACCTAATCAAAACAAGAAAGCAAACAAAAAAAAGAACCCTCCAGAATCATTTCAAAAATGATCTGGTCTCAGGCTCCATACGAACAACAAAAATAAAGCAGATAAAAAAGCCCTTTTCAGTGGAGCTGTGATTAAAAATAAGTGAGGTCCCCTCCCGCTAACAATGCAGCATCGTTAATTTTTGTTTAAATCTAGTTTTCAAAAGATCATGTTGTATAAAAAAGTTTGTTGCATGGCCTTTGCTTGTGTATCTCACGTGTTTGCCATACCCTTCTTTTTTTTGTACGTTACTTTTTATTTCAATCTTTTTTTTTCTTATTTAAATCTTTCATTGTCATGTGTATTCTGGGTAACCCAACATCATTGTTCATTTGCTTCATTTTTATAGCAACCATCTCTTCGAGTTTGTTCTGGCATGCAGCATTGTCGTCAGTGCAGTGGAAAATTGTATATTGACCGCTTTTTATTTTGCTTTTTTTTTTTGTATGCGTTAAATTCAAACGTACTACGTGTTGAGTGTGTTGCTGAAACACGTACGACGACCTCAAGCACAGCACACGTAGGGTTGGTTCGTTCGCTGATGGAATTCTTTTTTTTATGATATTTTATGTTGAGATGAAGCATACATATTTATTAGGGTATTACTTAGTTTTAGTTAAAATCTTCAGAAAATATAAGAAGGCATATTTTTGCTTATTTTTGCATATAAGTATTTGCTTAAAAGTCATATCTGTGAATAAACTAATATTTATGAAAACACCACATTAGGACTTATTTTGTAATACTTGCTCGCCAAGAAACTTGGCACTATGGGATTCCTTATTAAGCTTGATTACAAAAAGAGGAAAAACGGACGTTCTGCTTTTTAGGTCACTCTAAGATTAGATACCAAAGAAGAAAGAATCCTTTGTAGAACCAGCACTGTTCGATCGGACATATGTCGGAACGTTTAGGCCTTTCCTATGATGGTCATTGCAGGAGTTCCTTCGACAAAGAGTACAACATCTTCTCTGTGACTGCCCGGGCCTTCAGGAGCGCAGCCTTAGGCATCTAGGCTATCATTTCCTGCGGGACCTTGATTATCTCAGGGAGGCACCACTGGCTAGACTCTTGGCTTTTAAGAGAAGTTCTAACCTAACCTATGAGTACGAAAAGGAAGGTTGCGATAAGACGCACTCCGCAGAGTGAAGTTATATCTCCACTCTTATGTAACCTTGTCGTAACTAAACTCCTCTTCCAACTTAAAGGCAATGGCACAAAAGTAGTAGCCTATGCAGATGCTGTCATCCTCCTTATCAAATGTAAATTTCTGAAAGATCGGTTAAATTCACGATGGATCATTACTACAGAGAACTCAGTAATTGGGTGTTGGACAAGACCAACCGTTCATGAGGGAGTAGGGAGGATTGTATAGTATCGAGAGCCATGTGACCCAAACTTGACAAAGGAAGATCCGAACTACTACTGAGTATGAATAGGAAAGTTCTAGGAGTCTTGATAGGCGCATTGAGTAGTCACCGTTTGGTCAGAGAGAGGACCGGCATTCGGGAAACTGGCATTCTAGATTTCTGTAGTATGCACGAGGATGAAGAGGAGCCAGAAGTCAATGAGCATATTATATGCAATTGCCCGAAGTTGCACAGCGATAGGCTTATGTAGCTTAGAGGACGTTTTCATGAGAGGATAGTGATACCGAAATGTATGGAAATCAAGTGGCTTAATAATAGGTAATACCGTTTTTCTGGGTACTAAGGGGACTAATTTATTAACGGTTATAAGTAGAAGAGAATCAAAATGGGTCCGATTGGGTCTCGGAATGAATATGCGTTGTTACAACACGACCCTTCTTAACCTAACCTAATCATTAATGACCTCATGGAATCGGCACTGAGCAAGACTACTGGGATGGGCCGAGAAAGATGGTGTGAGAATAATTACTCCAAAGACTGAATTGGTAAAAGATATAAAATTACGGACCACCACATTTGTATGGTATTACTTTGGAACACTGGAAAGGGGCTAAATACCTTTGCATAATCCTGGTCTGCAAGGTCTGTCAAGGAGACGTAGAGCAGAGGACATGATTACGAAAACTTTATGCGCTTTCTAAAAATAGTGTTTGCTCAAAGATGGGGGGCTTAAGTCGTATATCCTTCATTGAATGTATACGGCAGTGATCCAACCCATTCTTACCTACGGATCGCTTATTTGGTGGGGAGTAGTAAGTACATATCTCTCTACGGATATTATATCTTGTTATTAATAATACAAAGAGGTCAACTCCTCAGGCCAGTCTAGATACAATGCTTCACTTAACTCCTTGTGATTTCTATAACAAATACATATCTGCCAGGTCTGCCCTTAGACTCAGAGAGAGGGCATCCATTATATGAAACGTGCAAATCCTGGGGAGGAAAGCGGAGTACAAAGGTGCCATGAATTTCGACAAGCCCTTCTCAGTTGAGATTCCGAATAGAGACGACTGGAAGTAAAATTACATAATTCTCTATAATGCAGTTTTGGTCTTTACGGGCGGCTCCAAATGGACCCTGTTACTGGAACGACACCTCGACCAGGCGAAGATTTATGACAAAAACCGAAGCCGCGCGAAAAATTGGCAGGTTCATCTCAGAGCCCAGTACTAAAGACAGCTTTGTAAATAGTCAACAGTTTGACCACAATTAGGTCCCTCAATTCAAATGTGGTGAAATCCAAGTGGTGAAATCCAAGAAGCTATGACCCTAACTTACTACAGATAGGGCCATGACATTTATAATACTTGCAAGAAAATCGCTTGCATTCCTGATTGCATCATTCATTATGGGGCAATATACGGTCATACGTATGAGGATACGTCTAGCCTTTCCCTATGATAGTAATCGCAGGAGCTGCTTCGCCCAACATCTTATCTGTGAATAGCCGGCTCAGATTCAGCACTGTCTCAAGGATGTACTACTGATTAGCCTGTCAGGCTTTGGGTAAAGCCCTTCGTGGTTCTCAGGAGCTCGAATACCAGAACTTTGTAGGAATATGTAGGCATTAGTTAGTCCCATGGGTATCATAATGGGCCTAATTGGATCCGTCTGTACTCGGTAGCAAGCGGGCAGCCCATCGAACCTAACCTATTTTAACATATAAACGCTTATTTTCAACCTTGCTTCATAATCGAATTTTCACATGAAATTACTTTTTCTGATTGATATTTTTATTTTCTGAATTAATTGAAAAACCTTATTTCATTTGAATTTTTTTTTTATATAAATGCTTATTTCAATTATTGCATTTACTAAATGTGTAATTCTTGCAAAAAAAATCGACTACAAAATAGGCGTGGCACCGCGACCCCATACTTTATCAGCATGTACTTTTACGAGAACTAATTATGTTTGCGAAGTCTCATAAGAATCGGATATGTAGAAGTAGTTAAAATAAATATTTACTTTTCATGGGCGTGGCACTGCCCACTTTTCTAACCACATTGTTGTATATTAACGATAACGAAACGTGTATGCAAAGTTTCATAAGAATCGGCTAAGTGGAAGTAGTTAAAATGCTTATTTAATTTTCATGGGCGTGGCACTGCCCACTTTTCCAAACATAATGTTGTATTGTAACTAAAGGTGTATGCAAAGTTTCATATGAATTGGTTTAGTAGAAGCTGTTGAAAAAGAATATTTACTTTGCATGGGCGTGGCACAGCCCACTTTTTTTATCCTGATGTAGTATTTAAACAGAATCTTAATGTGTGTGCAAAGTTTCATAAGAATCGGTTGAGTAGAAATAGTTGAAAACGAATGTGTATTTACTTTGTCTGGGCGTGACCCCGCCCACTTTTCAACGGGACCAATCTGGCAGTACATCCTTTTGAATGGAGAAAAAATCCGAAATCGGTTCATAAATGATGGAGTTTTGGGGGAACATACAAAAAAAAATAATATACATGACGAAAGTGGATTCATATCAAGAATAAATTGTTTGTTGGGTTTTGTATAAGCTTGTAAGTCTGCTTCGCTTATTTTATTCTTTTGTGATTTTCAAAAATTATTATTTGTTAATTCTGAAATGGTTTTGGAAAGTCTGTGCATAAGGTTTGTAACTTCTCAAAAGTATGGTTGAAGTCTACTGACGATTTGGTAAAGCACGAATGAAATGCATGCAGATATGCTTAACGATCAACAAACAAATCTTTATTTTATATTTCAGTCATATACATAATTGAATATTGTTAAACTTTTCCCATATATTATTAAGCATATTTTTGCATATGAGCATATTTTCGCCTATATACAAAATAAATAAATTTTGTTTTCTCTAACAAACACTTCCGTCTACAATTATGTACTTCCTTAATGTATTTATTCTTTTATTTAAAATCTACGTCAGTCATTTTATGTTGATGTCCGTCTGCCTTCATGTTGGCCTGTCTAACTGTCAGTTAGCATTATTTGTAATGAATTGAATAAATATTACAAACAAACATCGTTTCCATAAAAAGAGAAACGTGATCTTTACATACGCGCGTAATGTATTCAATATTTATTTTTAAATGTTTTTTTATTTATTTTTTGTTTTGTCTTTCTTTATCGTTTCCCTTTTTTAGCAATTCAAATAATCGTTTTTTCTTTAAGTTTATGACATGTTATTTAATTGAATCGATATTTTTAAACATAATTTTTTTTATATTTTTATTAGGAGCCTAGATTTACTCAGGTGTTCTTTATAGACTTCTCTTTTAAAAAAATTTAAAAGAAAAATTTATTTAAAAAAAAGGGGACAATGTTTGATAATGTGTCTGATATAAAGGTTACGAAGTAGACGTCAGATAGACCATTAAAAATTAACAGGTATTGAATAAATACCTGTTAAGTTTGAACCAAAATGCAAGGCAGGTATTAAATAAATATTTTAAAACACTTGACTATAATAAAAGATTTTAGTCCATAACTTAATTTGAGGTGGCTCCAATCGAAATTTCTAAAAAGATTTTCAATATGAATTTTAATAAAAAAAGCAACTATTTTTTAGCCAAAGCATAGTTGTGAATCTTCAAAAACTAAAACTGGCGAAAAATAAAATTGTGTAAAGTGATTTTTGAAATTTAAAAAACTCCAAAGAAGAGTTTTTTATAACACTATGCTACAAGAAAAATTGCCAAGGCGTGTCGAAGCTTAAAATTCTATGGATAAGTTTTTTTTATTTTTTCTAAAATTTGGGATTTTTGAAGATTTTATCATAACTTAAGAAGGAGTCCGACTTTTTTACAAAAAAAAACACTTCAAAACTTGCAATAAAATTACCTTTAAGACGTTTTTTTTACAACCAATGGCTACACGAGGAACATTTATGTAATACAGTTTAGCTCGCTATAGCGCAGCTGGAGGGAAGTTTTTGCCCCTTATTTAAGAGAGACAAAAATATACATGACGCAAAGAGTTAGAGGGTCAAAATGTTCTACAAAAATGTTTGTTGTGGTGTTTTACATAAAAAATCAGAACTCATCTGATACACTAAACGTAAGGTCTACTAGATATCATATGCCAATTCGATATAACTATGTGTAAAAAGGGGGAAATTTAAAGTGAGTCCCACATGTAAACTTTCAAATCGCCAATAGATAGATAGAATAGGGGAAAGATCTGGTCCAAAGGCCGGCACTGCGACATCTAGCGCAGCTTTTGTGCCATAGATCTGTAAATTAAATCAAGCTTTGCATGACTCTCCTTATGAAAGTCAGCATAGAGTTTGGAGAACCTCGCTTAATATCATCCGAACACAGAAACTCAGAATGAAATAGTGACCAGAGAGAACACCAGTAACAAGCCGTAAATCATTCCTATTGAAATTCAGGATGCCACTATATGAAAATAGTTGCATTAATGCCTTGGCTTGCCTTAAACCAGAGGAAGCCAGCCACACTTCCTTTGCGGTTGATACGTCATTTCCTTTGATTACGAACTTGACAGTCGACCAGCTAACGCCATAAAAGGTCTCTGGGAGCATAAGAGGACTAGCAAAGGCCCTCCTGGCCAATTTATCCGCTTGCTCGTTACCCGGAGGACTACTGTGGCCAGTTATCTAGTAAATGGAAACCTTATTTCTTAACGATAGCTCCTGTAGTGAGTCAAAGCAGTCTAAAACAAGCTTAGAACAGAATTCCCAAGAAAGGAGGGACTTAAATGCTGCCTGACTATCGGAAAAGATAACTATATGCGCGCCCTTAATACCCCTACTTAAATTAATATGAACACACTTAGTGATCGCCAGTATTTCCGCTTGAAATACGGTAGGCCATTTGCTCATGGACACAGAGATTTTCACGTTGGGTCCACAGACTCTAGCGCTAACTCTATCTTCCGTTTTGGATCCATCCGTATACCAGCATAAACTTCTGGAATCCGCAGTGAGACCGTTTTCTTCTTACGTTTCCTTAAGGGGAATTGTGTCATTAAATCTGCTGTCGAACCTCACAGTTTATCCCATCACTAGGCATTGCTAGCAGCCCTCTGCAGCATAGTACTCTGCAGCATAGTACTCAGGATCGATGAACTAAACTAAAAAAAATCTCAAAATTAAAAAAAAATGCCAAAACGAAAAAATTGCCAAAACGAAAAAAATCGTTAAAATTAAATTACCAAAACTAAAAAAATTGCCATATCCAAAAAATATCGCTTAAAATCGCCAAAACGAAAAAAAAGCTAAAACTATAATAATCGCTAAAACGAAAAAACGCCTAAACTAAAGAAACTGTCGAAACTTAAAAAAAACGTAAAAAGCCGAAAAAGTCGCCAAACCCAAAACTAACAAAAATCGCCAAAAACCGATCAAAATCGCCAAAATTGGCAAAAAAAAAACGTCAAAAAATTCGCCGAAACGAAAAAAAATCGCCAAAACGAAAAAAAAATCGCCAAAACGAAAAAAAATCCCCAAAACGAAAAATACGCCAACACTAAAAAATCGCTAAAACAAAAACTATCACCAAATAAAAAAATTTCGCAAAACGAAAAAACCGCCAAAACTAACAAAAATCGCTAAAAACCAACAACGTCGCCAAAACGAAAAAAAATCACGCTAAATTTAAAAAGTTTCTAAGAAAAATAAAAATTGTCAAAAAGAAAAAAAGGGATATACGTACATATGTATATGGTATGCGTACGAAACGCTTCGTGTGCGAGCCAAAGTCGCACTTCACTGAACTTATTTAATACATTTATCTTTTTCTAGTTTTAAGCTTATCGTTAGTTTTAAATTTGACGCCTCAAAATATGAGTCTAAGAATATTTAAAACGATATGTAAATATTTCTTTTCAAAACAGGACATTTGTTATCGATAATTTTAAAAATTTTACTTATCTGTTAGAATAAATACACTTACTTATCAGTAATTTTTAAAATTCTTTAAAACTTAATAACTTTATCAGTTTTTTTTTAATCTTCTTTATATTTTTCATGATTTTTTTTTAATGCAGGATTGCCATACGAAGTGATATGCTTCATTATTGTTCCTCCATTTTTTTTATCTGTCCCATGTTAAGTCTTGAAAGAATGGAATTTTTTTTACAACGACCATAAAGATAAAGAAAGTTGTTATGGACAAAAACACCACATAAATTTTATAGAAATAATAACAGCAACGTAAAATGCATAAAAGCAACCGGATTACGCTGAGGGCAAAATATGTGTAAAAAAGAATGATCGTAAAATGCATTGAATAACTCTAGACACATTAAGAAGCATGGCAGAACAAATTGAAGTATAATGTGAGTATTGCTAAAGAGTGCAGTCTTTATATAAAGCAGAAAAGTAGGATAATAAGTTTATATATATCGAATATGTATTGGTGAGTATAGTAGCATTAACTCAATTTTTATTCTTTTTATAATTTTATCACTTTCCCTCCGAAACATTGCACTCTTTTCCGCCCCTGTTTCGATTGCCTGGAACATATAGACATGCGTCCAGCTTAAGATGCGATAAGAATTGTGTTTATTTTATGTGCGTTTGTTTGGGGTTTTTTTTTTATATGATTGACATAAAATGCAGCTCAAGACAGTTCGTTTCACTAGAGACTTTAAACCTCAACAAAAAATGAAATTAAAAAAAACAACAGATTTTTTTAATTGACTTTTCTGAGCTGACTTTTAAAATAAAAATAATATTCTTAAATAAGTATAAAATGAAGCAAGATAAATTGTATGTTTAAGATTCGTTACAGTGACCCTTTTCCATTTAACGATCCTCAACTAAAGTTTTCAAAAGTTAATGATGGGTTTTGTGATCCCCTTTTATTGTTTCCCAAAAAACAAAAATGGAAATTAAAGAGTCCCCTTGATGCTGAAAACTTGTTTTTAATTTTACCTGTAGGCCGACTTAAAATTGTTACTTGTAAATTTCAATTCCAATTTACTTCAAATTTAAATAACTTCTCTGAGCTGCCCAACAAGTTATTCGTTTTCTTTTTTTAATTTTGTTTAATATTTTTACATTTTGGTTTTAATCCCAGATGCCATTAACCTTTCAAAATGGCTTAGTTGGTCCTGGTTGGCTTAATGTTTAGAAATTTTTCTTTTGTCGTTCATTAGCCCGCATAATTCAAAAAAAATCTTTTGATAATTGTTAATTATGATTTTTTTTCTTGCAAGGGGGTGCTATCTTTTCTGTTTACTGATTTATTTAATTTGTTGTCATAAAATGTTAATTTTTATTGATATTATTAAAATATAACAATGTTCCTTCATGCGTTTTTGAAAGGACATAGCAAATCGTTGCGAATTTGTCTATTAGATTTAGGAATTATGAAAATGCATTTTGTATAAAGGATTTATATTATTGCAGTGTATAAATATTATATTGAGGGACGTTGATGCCATTCTATTATTCCAGTTTTAATTATTACAATGTTTGTGTGCTGGTATGCAAAATCAAAGTGGTTGAATATAAAAAATCATGAACTGGAAAAAAACTCTTGATTAAATACAATTATGCCGACAGTTATAATTCTGCCACTAATGCTGGTTTGAGAGCGAATTAAATTATATGTCACCACAAGCAATGCTATAAATTATTATTGATTATTGATATTTTCGAATGAAATTTCCAAGAAATCCCAATAAATTCAGTAAAGTGCGACCTTGACTCCCACACAAAGGGTTCCGTACGAATCCCATATACATAATATGTATGGGGCATTATTTTTGAAGCGGACAGCCCAAAAAATTTTTTGCCGAAATTCCTTGATATCTGGGTGGCATAACTATAGTTCTAGTACATAGAAATGTGTATGTATTTTATTTGTTTTTAAATAAGTCATTCTTATAGAAAATCATCTGATCTTTTACAAAAAATATTTAATTAAAAAAAAATTCATTATCAAAACCGGAAATAATTAATTGAAAGTAAAATTTTCTAACTTGGACCCTTTTGATTTCTATTATTTTTTTTACCAAAACTAGCCTAGAGTATCCTCATTATACTGTAAAAGTTTGATAATGGGATCTCTATAAGTTTAAAAAAAAGTTATGCAAATTTCTTTAAATGAACCCCACCTTTCGCTCATTGTTATAGAGAATCGGTATAAGATATCGTGTAAACCTTACGTTTCATCTATTAGGAGTGTTAAGCATTTTTATGTAGAACTCCACGAATAATATTTTCATGGAACATTTTAACCCTCTAGCGCTTCGGTGTATGGGTCTTTTTTGACCCTTTCTTAAAAAGGGGCAAAAAATTTGCCTTAAGCGGCGAGATATCGGGCCTACAAAATAATTTCTCACAAAATTTTATTATAAGTCTTTGAAAACAATAAATTTCTGAACTCAACTCGAACGCCAGAAATCAGTAAAAAATTAAAATGTGGTTGAGGATTAATTTTGTATTTATTCACAATTAGTTTTTAATGAATTCTGGCGTTCCAGTTGAGTTAAGAAATTTATTGTCTTGTAAAGCGAATAATAAAATTTTACGAGGACTGACAGTGACTGATTGTGACTGACAGTGACTGATTGTGACAGACAGTGACTGATTGTGGCTGACAGTGACGGATTGTAACTGTTCGTGACTGACAGTTGCTGATTGTGACTGACAGTGACTTATTGTGACTGACAGTGACTGATTGTGGCCGACAGTGACTTATTGTGACTGACAGTGACCGATTGTGACTGACTGTGACTGACAGCGACTGATTGTGACTGACAGTGACTGATTGTGACTGACAGTGACTGATTGTGACTGACAGTGACTGACTGTGACTGACAGAGACTGATTGTGACTAACAGTGACTAATTGTGACTGACAGTGACCGATTGTGACTGATTGTGACTGACAGCGACTGATTGTGACTGACAGTGACTGATTGTGACTGATTGCCACAATCAACATTGCTAAAAGTCGCGAAAAGTTAAAAATCGGCAATAAACCCTAAAATTTATTAGAATACCAAAAACTCGAAGATAACGCGAAAGCTCGCAAAGTTCGCCAAAAATTGCTTATTGTATTCATGAAATCACTAAAGCTGTAAAGATTAACAAAATCTCAAAAGATCAACGAGATCGCGAAAATGGCGAAAATTCGCAAGAGACTGCTAACATTGTGGAAATTGCAATGTCTTTTAATAAGAAGAATCATGTTCAATCAAAGTTATTTCAAGTTGAAACAATGTGAATTTGATTCTGAAATAATACGAAGAATCATGTTGAATCAAATTTATTTCAAGTTGAATCAATGTGAATTTGATACTGAAATAACACAGAGAATCATGTTCAACCAAAGTTATTTCAAGTTGTAACAACGTAAATTTGATAATGAAATAACACGAAGAAACATGTTGAATCAAAGTTGTTTCAAGTTGAAACAACGTGAATTTTATATTGAAATAAAACGAAGATACAGAAATAAACGAAAAATCATGTTGAACCAAACTTATTTAAAGTTGAAACAACATGAACTATATACTGAAATAACACGAAGAATCATGTTGATTCAAAGTTATTTCAAGTTGAAACAACGTAAATTTGATACTGAAGTAACGCATAGAATCACATTGAATCAAAGTTATTTAAAGTTGAAACAACGTGAATTTGATACTGAAATAACACGAAGAATCATGAGTGTTGTGTTTTTCTTCCGACGGGGTTTTTTTGAATTTGGAACGATTTTCCGTCATCCCACGACAAATTTGGTTTGTAAACAGACCGGTTTCGGCTATGTGCCATCTTCAGTGTTCTATTGAATACTAAAAGAATCATGTTTAATTAAAGTTATTTCAAGGTGAGACAAAGTAAATATGTTTCAAGTTGAAATAAAATTAATTTAATGTAGCCATTTTAGTAATTACTAGGATCCCACGCGGTGGTCAAAATTCGACCAATTGATCCGTAACCGGGTTTTTTATAACCGGTTTTATAGCCAAAAAATTACATTGTGCATATGTAGAGAAAAATACCTTTCCAACCATATTTGTTTCATCAATATTGGTGGACAATAAGATACTTTCAAGTGTACGACAAAATATTGTGTGGCCCATTTATATATAAGATTTTACTTATGTAATGTGTGCTAATTAGCATAGGCATCAGAAAAATGTGTGTTATAGTTGGGTGCCCCAAGCAAAATTTGAATTATGTCATCACTTGCTTAGTAGTCAAGGCACTAACCACTGCAGCCACAACAGCATCAGATATACTTTACTGTAAAACCAGATTTTGTGGATTCAATATTGAACAATTTTCTTTTAACAATAAAACATGTTAAATCAACGAGATTTAAGGTTAGATTAATAATTTTTCGCTGAAAATTAATATGAAACAGTGGTAATTTCAAATAAAGCCGGTACATTTGCGGAAATTTAATATGATTTCCAATCAACATTGCGACATGTTGATATTACATTGGTTTTTTTTGTGTATAGGTAGTGTTTGCATATATTTTATTTGAATTTTCTGACATTGAAAGTGACATGAAAAGGCCTCATACGAACTGTTCGGCTAAATTATGAATTTTGCCTGTCGACCACAAATAGTTGTGCTTCTATAAAGCGTGTGTTGTGCGCAAAAAAGGATGGGTTTCGGGCACAAACTCCCTGACAGAACAGTGAAATACACCCCAAATTGCATCAGATGGGTTATCAGGTGTCATAAAATTTGTTACATATTTTGTTGCATAGTGATATTATTTATTTTAAAATAGTCCTAACTGCCCGCCATTATCACACAGGCAATCAATCACACTCTCCAGACACAAGTCTACAACATGCCAAGCCCAAGCTCAAAAGCTCGTACTAAACACATACCAAAAAAAAAGCAGAAGCAAAATACAAAAATTTTCCTCTTTCAGATCAATTGACATAAATGTAGACAAAAAGGATTTTATAGACAGACATTTATCGAAACCACAAGAAACCAAGAAACATATTAGCATTTGTCTTTAAACAACCCTCTAAAGCAAGAAGAACCTGCTACAAAAAACTATTTGCATTAAATTTTTACTTTCCCACGATCGAAACACACCTGTATGCAATCTTTTAAAAGTAAAATTTAAAGCAGAAAAATATCCTTTAAAAACAACACAAACTCAGGCAGGCAGGCAGGCAGGCTTTCAGTTAAAGCATGCGAGAGCGTATGTGTTTGCACATATCTTTGGCGCTCACTTTACGCATGCGCAGTTGAAAATTCCTTTCATTTATATTTTGAATATAAAATTGAAACGTGTTTTATGTATAAAATTTACAAAAGCAGAAAAAAGTATCACGTTGCAACCCTATTTTTATTTAAAACGTTAAACGAGCATATTTACAACAAAACAATAAATAAATATCACCCATTTTTTTATACTTATACTTTTTAGTCCTTTTGAATATGATTACTATATACGGTTGTTATTGGTTTTTATATTTTTATCTTTGTCAGCCTCTTGTCAGGAGTTGAAATGCAACTTCTTGCCATTTCTGTTCCCACGGTTTTTGTTTAGCCAGCAAAAAAAAAAAGTTAAACAACTCGTAGCATGTGCATTTGTTATTACAGAAATTTATTTATTCCTGTTTTCAGACATTTCTTACAAAATATATATTATCCTTGTTGTAAATGTTTTGACGATTTCTTAAGCATGTCCTGTTTTAACCTTTAAAAGGTCTGAATACTAAATTCTTAAAATGTGTCTTGTCATAAGTGTTTTAAAGCATCTTTTCAACAGGAAATTGTAGATTTTTCATAATGGAATTTTGTTGTAAAATCGAGGGCGTTTACAATAATTTGATTCTAAAAAATTGTTGTTGGACAATAACAAATATTTTCTCTGCAATATTGGCCCTTTCTATCACAAAATTTGTTCTAAAATTATATGCCATGTCATACATTCTGTACTTGCAATCTGCACGTATTGCTTTAGCTGTTTTCCCCGCTTTAACGATTATTCCTTTTTAAGCGTTTTTTTTTTGTACTGTCGATTTTTTTACGTTCTGGCGATTTTTTTCGTCTCGGCCATTATTTTTTCGTTTTAGCGATTTTTGTTTGTTTGACGGCTAACTCTGTTCATATTGGCAATTATTTTCCGTTTTGGCGGTTTTTTTCAATTTTAGCGATATTTTTCACTTTGGCAATTTTTTCCCGTTTTAACGATTTTTTTTTCGTTTTAACGATTTTTTACGTTTAAGTTTTTCTTCCTTTCTATTTTGCCTTCGCAATATTATAATATGTATATCTGTCACAGGCTTCTTTCTCGAGAACCTTAAGAGATTCGAATCAGAAATGTTCACAGAAGATGTGTAAAAGCTATTTTACACTATCTCACAACCCGTTCGACTTCTGTACAAAATGCATCCCTGATCAAATGGGTTTATAGAAATTTTTAAAAAAGCAATAACAACATATTATATCGGGGCTGCATTTTGTGCAGAAGGCGAACAGCTTGTGGAATAGTCTGACAGCTTAACTATGGCCGCTACCACAACAAACACGAAAAATTTATGAAAGGTAAAATTTAATTTTTTAAATGAAATTTATTTGTTGATGGTTATTAAGCAATTGTCTATATGCATTTCATTGGCGCTTTTACCAAATCGTCAGTAGACTTCAACCACAACTTTGACGATTGGTAAAAGCGCCAATGAAATGCATATAGACAATTGCTTAATAACCATCAACAAATAAATTTCATTTAAAATATAATTATGACAATATGTCGAATAATAAATTTCTTAAAGGTAACATTTAATGGGTATTCTAAAGCGAGCAACGAAACATGTTGAAATATTAATGTAATATACGGACACTGATATATAGACACTTGACATTTGCAAAGTAAGTTTATTATTATACAGACTATGCGAATAAATACTGAAACTTAAACAAAATAAAAATTAAAAGGTATTCGATCAGTTGATGTAATTTTGATCATGTAATTTTGACATTTAGCTGTATATTAGAAACTGTAGAGGCAAACTATTGAAATTTTCACATCCAATGCAGCATTGTAAAAACAACAGTAACGAATGCTAAAAACAGCCAAATTAAAAATTAAAGGGTATTCTATCAGGTAATGTAATTTTGAAATTAAAGTGTATCTTATGAATTATGTAATAATTAGACACTTGAAACAAACAAAATTAATAATTAAAGGCTATCCTTTCAAGTAATGCAACGAAGAAGCCGAAAAGTAAATCACTAAAATGAAAAAAAAACGCCAAAACAAAAAAAAACGCCAAACTAAAAAAAAACAAAATTAAACAAAATAACCAAAACGAAAAAACAAAATGCATAAATGAAAAAATAAAAAAATAGCTGAAAGAAAAAGCACCAAAATGAAAAAATCTCAAAAAAAATCTCGAAAAGTAAATCGCCAAAACGAAAAAAAACGCCAAAACAAAAAAAACGCCAAAACTAAAAAACCCAAAATTAAACAAAATAACTAAAACGAAAAAAAAAACAAATGCGAAAATTAAAAAAAAACGCTGAAAGAAAAAGCACCAAAATGAAAAAAACCAAAACGAAAAAAACGCCAAAACTAAAAAAACTCAAAATGGAAAAAATAGACACAACGAAAAAAATTGACAAAATTTAAAAAGCGCCAAAACAAAAAAAAAAAGCACGAAAACGAAAAAAGTCGCCAAAACAAAAAAAACATTATAAGGAAAAACTAACCAAAACGGAAAAATTCGTCAAAATGAAAAAAACGCTGAAAAGAAAAACACCAAAACGATAAAAATCGCCAAAATTGAAAAATCTCCAAAACCAAAAACTTACCCAAAACAAAAAAAAAAACAACGCCTAAGTAAAAAAAACTCAAAATAATAAAGACAAAAATCCAAGAGTGAAAAAGGCATTAAATCGAAAACAGCAGCAAAACGAAAATATTTTTCAAACACACAAAGAAAACCCTTAAGCGAAACTAAAATCGCCCAAACGAAAAAATTGATATACACACAGGAAAAAAAGGAATATAAAATCAACATGACGCGATTTTGATTGGAAATCATATTAAATTTACAAGAAATAATTTGTCGTTTAAGTGTGTTAGTGTTTATTTGCTTTTTTCATTGCTACACTTCACTGTCGTGCTTAGTTGTATGACTTGTTGTTGTTTTTTTTATTACATGTTTCGGCTATGTATACGACAAAAAACGAATTACCAGCGAAAATTTACTGCTGCTGGTTTAAAATTGCCATTGTTTCATATTAATTTTAAATGAAAAGTGATTAATCTAACCTTAAATCTCTTTGACTTAAACATGTTCACTGTTAAAATAACTTTTTTACAAACGTTACATTTGATTTTAAATCAACATGATTATAACTTTAATTTCATTTTATATACGATGGTATTTATTTAGTGTATAGCTAAAGTGAAGTTTGAAGCTGTTATGGCTGAAGTGGTTAGCGCGTGGACTATCATGCAAGTGGCACGAGTTCGAATCTTGGCTGGGGCATCCAACTATAACACAAAGATTTCTGATATCTATGTTAATAACCATCACACGTAAATAATATAATTAATAAAATAGCTACTTTAAAGTCATGCTGTTTCAGCGTGATATAACTTTAATTCATCATAATTTTTCGTGTTGTTTCAATATCAAATGTACGTGGTTTCAACTTTAAATAACTTTGATTCAGCATGATTCTTGGTACTGCTCCAATAAAAAAAATTCACGTTGTTTGATCGAGTTCATAACTTTAATTCAACATAATTTTTCGTATTATTTCATTATCAACTTTATTTTCATTTAACTGTACTGGAATATTAAGTCAACATCAAATATAGTTAATTCAGAAGGATAAATGTTCCTTCAAGATTATTGCAAATCATGTAGAATTAACAAGAAACGCCTATGAAGCAAAATCACTACCGCAATATATTAAATTAAACTGGTTTTCGACGATTTTACATGCAGATTTTTCTGTGTGTAATAAAAACTAGAAATAAATGACCTTAAGCTTAAAATTTAAAGATTGTTATTTAACAAAAAAAAAGGTCGAAGAAAAGAAATTTATATATATTTTGATTTGTAACCGACTTCAAAAAAAGGAGAAAGGTTATCAATTCGTCATGTATTTTTTTATGTATATTCCCTCAAAACTGCGAAATTTATAAACCGATTTCGGGTTTTTTTTCTCTATTCAAAAAGATGTACTTCCAGATTGGTCCCGTTGAAAAATGGGCGGGGTCAGGCCCACACAAAGTTAATATACATTCGCTTTCAACCATTTCTACTCAACCGATTCTTATGAAACTTTACACACACATTAAGCTTCTGTTTAAATACAACGTCAGGATCAAAAAAGTGGCCTGTGCCACGCCCATGAAAAGTAAATATTGTTTTTCAACAACTTCTACTTAACCGATTCTTATGCAATTTTGCATACACCTTTAGTTCTAGTTACAATACAACATTATGTTTAGAAAAGTGGGCAGTGCCACGCCCATGAAAAGTAAATAAGCATTTTATCTACTTCTACTTAGCCGATTCTTATGCAACTTTGCATACACAGTTAGTTATCGTTACAATACAACATTGTGGTTAGAAAAGTGGGCAGTGCCACGCCCACGAAAAATAAACATTCATTTTAACTACTTCTACTTATCCCATTCTTATGATACTTCGCACACACAATTAGTTCTCGTGAAAGTACATGATGATAAAATATGGGGGGCGGTGCCACGCCTATTTTGTAGTGGTTTTTTTTGCAAGAATTATATTTAAAAATTTTGTTTTCTAAATCATGCCTGTACACTTTTTAGGGTTAAACCATATAGATGGCTTGTTTCTTACTCGTGAGTTGCGCATGCTTGGAGTGTGTAGGTAGATGTACATGAACAAGTAAGAATATGTTTTAAGCAAAGGACATGCACATATGTCCTTGCTTCCCTTAAATAACTGTAGTCCTGCCCTAATTCTTCATCAATATCAGCATATTTGTTGTTTTGTTCTTCATCATGTTCATTTTAAAACTCCTCTGCTTGTAATCTTTACAATATTTTAAGATTGTTGTTGTTGTCTCAGCAGAACTTGAATTTTCGTGAGAAAATATTTTCCCAGGATCTTGAAAATTGCTTTACATCAATAGCAATACAAACTATAAGTATGGTAGGGCATGTCAGATGATGATTAAGCAGGATTCAAATTAATGTACGTACATTGATTGTTTTGTTTGTTTCATACGTTGGTTGAATATGTCCGTTCTTGCTTGTTGTGTATAGATTATTTTTATTCTGGCATTTAATTTAGTTTACTGGTGGAAGGAGCAACACCTGCTCCCTTTATTAACACAACTACTCGTAGAACTAGAATCGTGGGAAATATTTCTGTTACGAGTGTTAAAATTACTAAAGATTTGTTTTAAGTAATTTTAAAGAAATGCTTTTTTATTGTTGTTGTTGCTGTTAATAAATAAAAATCGAATTCCTTTTAATGAGTCTTTCCCCCGTTCAACTTATCGTATATTATTTGTTAAGGTCTTTAAAGGACTACAAAAGGTGGAGGGTTTAAGATTGCAATGTCAGCAGTACAAGTATGAGTTTAAGCTAGAAAATGTTATCAAGTGAGTTGAGTATTAATTTGCGCATGCGTGTAAAGTGTGCATTTATTGGGCTGTTTGTTGGAACAAAATAAGGGTGTTTAGATTTGTTGTTCGCCTAACAGGTGCTTGAGGGGTTGTTTAATTTGATTTTGTTGATTTAAGTGGTGGATGGAAGAAACCGTGGGAATGTTTAACGAAAAATTTCTTCTTAACCTGATTTGGGTACATGATTTAATGCACATTTGGGTACATAATTTAATGCACGCTTATTGCGGATGGTTTTTAGAAAAGAAGGAATAATGACCACTTGGTTGTTTGTTGTACAAAAAAAAATGGTGGATAGTAATGGAATTTTGTTAAGGGTTCACTTTCTTTGAGATGGAAATGTTTAAAGAGACATGCTTTTTTTTAATTTTTATATATATGGGACATTATTTTTGAAGCGGACAACCCAAAAAAAATTTCCGAGATTCCTTGTTTTTTGGCATAACTATAGTTCTAGTAGATATAAATGTGTATGCAAAAAAAATCTTTTTTGTATGATGTTTATTTGTCTATTTATGGGGTGAAAAAGTGTTGCCGTTTTTGAAAAAAAAATTTTTTTTTCAATTATTGCTTCGAGGTAAAAAAATAAAACAAAAAACTTAAAATAAGTGACTCTTATAGAAAGAAAATCGTCTGATCGTTTCAAAAAAAAAATACTTAAAGAAATTTAATTATTTTAGCTTGAGTTCGATTTTAATTTAATTTTTCAATTAAATTATATTTTTATTAAGATTTAAATGTGAAGCATATAGACAAAGAAAATTTCTGACTGCACGGAGGGTTGAACTGACGTTTCGATAGCTCCCGCTAATCTCTGCAGAATTCTTTTCCGCTTCTGAAGAGATTAGCGGGAGCTATCGAAACGTCAGTTCAACCCTCCGTGCAGTCAAAAATTTTCTTTGTCTATATGCTTTACATTTAACTCTAAATAAAAATACAATTTAATTGAAAAATTAAATTAAAACCGAACTCAAGCCAAAATAGTTAAATTTCTTTGGGTATAAACCCATACAGTTCGACTAAACTCATAACTTTTTTCAAGTAAAATTCTTCTAACTTGGACCCTTATGATTTTTTTACTGAAATTAGCCTAGAGTCTCATCATTGCACTGTAAAAGTTTTATAATGGGATCTCCATAAGTATAAAAGTTATGCAAATTTCTTTACATGAACCCTAACTTTTGGTCATTGTTATACACTCTAAAACATTACTAAAAATTTAGGATCATATATTGTCTAGATTTGTGTTGAAAATTTCTCCTTGTCTAAAATTACAGCGATTTTGTAGTTATTTTTATTAAAGAAAAAACCTTTCAAATTAAACATATTTAGTCCAAGGGGAAAAAATTTAACATAACTATTATACGGCTATGGCTGAATGGTAGATACGTCAGACTATCAGTCAGGATGTCGCGGTTCAAACCTGCACGCAGCCAATCGCTTTTTTTAGTAAAAACATTTTGTTCAAAAATAATGCGTGTGTAATTTTAGGTCGATAATAATCGATTGCCGACTATTATCGACGTAATTTTAAACAAAAGGGTTTTCGAGTGTAGAGAGTCAGCATAAGATAAAAATAAAATATAAATAAAATTATATATAAATTAAATTAAAAACGAACTTAAGCTAAACTAATTAAATAACTTTGGATAAAATCATAGAGTTCGACTAAAATTTATAACTCAATTGTTAAAAACTCTAAAGGCACTTAGCTAAAATATGAATGTATACTGTTCCAAAAACTTGGGCAAAATAAACATTGGAACAATGCCAGCACTGAAAATATCGATGATATTTCACGCTGGCAAGACCGAAATCAAAAAAAAAACTTTAAAAATCGTTGAACATGAACAGTTATTGAAGCTCCGAACCTTTAAAAAAAGTTCATTGATAGGTACGACTCGCCACAAGGTGGCGACAAAATCTGTTGATTGTGCTTACTAAAGTAAGTAGGATTTTCGCTAACATGTTGTTACTGCCGTCGCTGGCAGTATAGATAAAGGGCTCTGATGAGGAGACTGTGGTGATCTCGAAACATCTGATGTCAGTTTAACCTTCTGTATAGCCAATGTTTTCTTTGAATGTTCAATATTTACATGCTTTAGAATTTCTTTCTTAACTAAAAAATAATTTTATCGAAAGATTAAATTAAAAACGAACTTAAGCCCAACTTATTAAATAACTTTGGGTAAAACTTAAAAATCTTTGGACGTGGCTATAAAAGAGTTTATTAAAGACTTTGGAACTCTAACTTGAGGGAATTAATTGTTTGTTAAATAATTTAATAAAAGCCAATAATACTGTTGTCAACGATTTAATTAAAAATCTAAGGATTATATTTAATGAGAGATGAACTGGAGGAATTTGAGGAATGTTTCCTTCTAGCAACAGTGTTTCAAAATACAATACAAAAACGGAAACTAAGGAATTCGGATATAAACTTTTTTGCAGAATGTTCGTCGCTGAGCTCTGCCAGTAGGAGTCAAATGATGATGACCTGACAACAGAAGGAACTATCGAGTAATACAAGAAATGATTTAAGAGATTAATCGAAACAATTAGACGTGTTAAAAATTTGAAAAAAAAAATTAAAACAGGACTCTAATGGCATAATGGAAGATTTTATATGTTTAGAGAAATCTAGGAAAAGGACTGAGAAACTAGATATTCTATATTATGAATTGCTTTCGATTTCTTCAACATTTACGATCTCTTAAATCCTAAACATATAAACCAAACTATTTTTCTGAAAGACTGTTTTAGAAGATCCCCTTAAACCGAATTTCGGTTTTTGTTCTTTCCTGAATAGAAAAACCACTTCTCAAGTTATGCTACTATATGTGGTGAAAGTGCCTTTATTTTTTACATAACGCTATATCGCAAAAGCTAGAGCTGATGGAAAAAATGAAGTGCAGATTCGCGTTCAGCGTTCCAAATAACTAAAGAAACAATTTTCATTTCTAGCGAACGAAAATGTTTTTTAAAATTTTGTAAATATGTGTAATTTATGCATTTTTATGTGTTGAAATTACTGTATTTATGAAAAAACTTTATTAATCGGTTAACCGGTTAATACCGAAATTAACCGATTAAGATAAAACCTCGATTAAATAATCCAGCACTTAACCGATTAAAATAGAAACCCGCTTAAATGATTACCCTACAAAATACACATGAAAATAATGACGCATATTCATAGTCATAAACAAAGTACACTTTAGGAATTTAAAACCAGTATTGGCATACGAAATACCAGGGACCGAAAATTACAATTATCAAAATTTCAGCTCAAAAAGTCAGGCAGAAATAATTTGTCTATACGATATTTGAGTATAGCATTGTGATGGTCGTGAGCTGAGGAATAAAAATCGAAAAATACTTTTATTTTGTTACTTTTTTCAAAAAACTCAAAATATAACTGTTATTTTTTGACTCATATTTTTCGGCCAAAAATAGAAGTTAAAATTTGACCGATATTTTTTTGGTAAAAATACAAGTTAAAATGTGACCGATATTTTTTGGTCAAAAATAAGAGTTAAAATTTGACTGATATTTTTTTTTGTCAAAAATAAAAGTTAAAATTTAAACGGATTTAGAAGTCGCTAACCCAGCATTCTTTGTTTATTTTAAGCACTTGTCGTGCTTGATATTAGTGAGCAGGAGCGTCAACTATTGAACCAATTTATTTAACGAAATTGTATATAAGAGCTATTGATGCTCTTTATATTCACTTACAAGTTAAATCGATGTTGATTAGTAGGATATTCACCATGTGAGATTATTAGCTCCAAATATTACTTGCTCTTTTTTGAAAAATTAGCTTTTATTTTTTACCAAAAAAAAATCTCGGTCAAATTTTAACTTTTATTTTTGACCAAAAAAAAAATATCAGTCAAATTTTAACTTTTATTTTTGACCTTAAGAATATAACCATTATTTTTTTACCGAAAGCATATTGGCCAAAAAATAACTATTATTATATAACTTTTTCGAAAAAAAGTCATAACAGTTACGGTCCCTGCAAAATACTGGTTTTAAACTCTTAAAGTATACTTTGTTTTTACTATGAATATGAGCCAATGTGTTTTTCTTAAAAATTCTATCATTTAGCCCAATTTTATGCAATTGATCTCGTTTTACTTGGAATAAAACAATCATCAAAAGTGCCAATAGCGATGAAAGTGTTACTTGTACTGGTTAACTGAAATTTGATTTTCACCTAAAATTCTCATTGTTTGCTGTTATTCCAGAAATAAATAACAGTATCAAAAAAATGTGAACGGAAAATTTGTTGGGAACTTAATTTCCTAAAAAATTTTATATAAAGGAAATTGCCTAGATTAATATATCTTGTATGGGAAATCTTTCGAAGCTTTGGGAAGGTACTTAAAATTAATAGTGAAGGCTGTAACTTTCAGGGTATTTTTTTTTTCGTCATATCCAAGAGAATTTCAGGTGGGGTCTGCAAAAAATTAAACACCCAAATATGTATAGATTGTAGTCTTATATTTTAAAGAGGGACCTTTAGCTAATTAAGAAAAGAACATGAAACTGACTTAAAATTATTCAGTGAATACTACTGTTTCTATATTAAAATTGTATCACAAATGTGTCATTCTTTTTTTTTAAGTTCTCCCTATTTATTTGAAAGTTCCAGCACCCCCACAAATTTGCAAATTAAGTTAGTTCCCTTCTTGAACTCAACAAAAAGAAGTAAACATTTTACTCTGAAAACCTAAAACCATTTTTTTTCAAAGACAGGTGCAGTTTTTTCCTTCTTCCCTCACTCAAATGCTGTTAGAAGTCGTGGGAAATTTTAAAATTTTTTAGAAAGATTTTCAAATAAATATTTTGAGGGTTGCAAGTCACAAGAAATACAAATATGAAAAAGATTTGAATTCATGATGTAGTAGAGATCAATAGAAATAACACATGTATGAGTTTGGTTAGAAGAGTGTTGAATTATGGCAATAATTTTAAAGGACGTGAAAGAGTATGCTGAGCTGGTGTATATGATCGTGGAGATCATGCGCCGTGGAAGGAAGGTAGGTTTAGCAGGAGCTACAGCGCGAGTTATAAAAACTCTAAAATAATTCGAGTATAGCTAAAAATAATTTGTTTTTTTTTATTTTTATTTGGACTTAAGTAATTTTCAATCCAAAGTAGTTGTATGCTCTTAATTTGTTAATTTAATTATATCCAAACCTAACTTAAAGCTTAAATGCATGTCCATACATACACACTTACATATATGTATATAAATTAAAAGCCGTTGGCTTACTAACTCATATAAAATTTAATAAATTTTCTTTCCAATTTGTTTTTAGCAATGAATAAAAAACCTTTTTAACATGGACACCCTTATTCCATAAATTACTAATTATGGGTACATTTTCAAAACTTAAGGCTTTTTTAATATACAAAATATTTTTTATAAAATAATTTTAAGAAACCAATTTCTTGCGGAAATTTATTTAATAATAATGTAAATCTGAAATTTTTTATTGTTATTGCAATATAAATTCCCTAATAAAACTTTTTTATTTGATTTACAAACACAGACAGCTATTTAGAATAAGCAATAAACGAGCCACTCATTTTGAAAGTTAGATAAATTTTTTTTAAAAAAGCGTTATTTTTCAAACCGAAATGCTGGCAGCCCTCAATAAGACATTTTTGTTTTCAACACTCCAAAAAGTATGCTACACATCTGTGCACATAGTTTATGTGTTTGCAACAAACAAGGTTGACTAGTATAGTATTAAACATACGAACATTTATATAGCTAAAGTGACCGTTAAGTTTAAAAACAAAGTTTAGTTAACATTGGGAGCGTTCATAAGACGTAACAGTTGCACAACTGTTGTGTGTTTGTCTTATACCATGTTCATACGGTAAATTGAACCATTTGGTTCGCTCTCTGAATCACTAATGCGAGTTTTGGTGTTCAAACGATTGTCCTTGTTTCATCTGGGATACAAATCCTTCTCCACTTTAAAATACGTTTCACTATTTCTTTTTTTTTTAATTTTTGTTTATATATGTATGCATATATATGTAAATACATATATGCTTTTTATATGATAAATTTTTCTATTTATTTTTTGCACATACTAATTTTTGCTTTTCCTTTACACCCCGTCTTTACGAGACATAATTTGGGAAATTTGTGTGTTAACAATTGTCAAATTTCTGTCCTAAAGCATGGTATTGTGTTTAACATTTTACGTGAAATGCTGTCAAAACACATATAAAAAAATTGGCATGAATTATTCATGAAAAAATGTTGCTTAAATAGTACTGTTTTTCTTAAGGAAAACATATGAAATGTATTGGCAACATTTTAAGTTTTCATGCGAAATAATATGAGTGGCACTTTTATCGCTTGGAATTTACAACAAACACATGAAGATTATAATAAACGTACATGTCAAAATTTTCTCATTAAATAATCAATGTTGCCCTACATTTTTCACATATTTGAGCACAGTACCAGGCTTAACACAAGAAATTAACGTATGAACCGAATGTATCTGTGTTCTAATATATGTTTGGAAATCAGTGTTAAAACACAAGGACAAGCAATTATGTTAGAATACAAGCTGTCAAATTTAATATGTATTTGTTTATTTTTGTATAAATTATTTGTGTTTATGACAAAAAAAAATAATATATAAAGTAAATAAGTCAATACTTCACATGTTGTTTTAATTATTTGTACATTATTTATGTTCATGTTCATAAAATTTCATGAACTGAAAAATAACAAAGTGAAATAGATAAATAACTTACAGCAATTTTACTACACGAATATATAAAATGTGTGTCCAAACCAGTAATGTTATATACTTTTTTGAAAAGTCTTTACGCAGCCCGAAAAAAATCCTTACTTTTCCCTACGCGCCCAAAAAATTATCTTTACAAAAATCCCTACAACTTAATGTACATATACGTATATGGTTCACTACGAAAAACGCTTTTCTCGAATTTTCGAAGGAAAAACTGAGCTGCAACTTTCTTAGTTCTTTAAGAAGGATGTAATGACACGTTGACTACTAGAAAACGTTAAAAACGCGATTTCGAAAAAATCGAAATACGTCTTTTTTATGTTAAGCCAATGATATATAATATTTATTTAAAGTTATTATACAAAGTTTTAGAATTTCGATGTTAAAATATTGAACTACTTTCAGAGTTTTATCTAGTTTTAGCAAATGTAGCTAACTTTCGACCTACGGAACACAAATTTCCTTTATATCGGGTTCATTACATATAAAGATATACACTTTTATATGAATTGCGCTGTTTTACAAACTTTTACTTTTGGAAAGTTTAAAATTTTCTAATGCATTACTAATTAGGATGTGTAAACACGAAAAACTTTTTCGGCCATTGCTTAGATAACGACCTTTCATTTGTGTTTTTCGATGCACACTCGTATTTAAAGCGCCATACAGACTCAAAGGCTTCTTCGAATAAAATGAGTTACATATCTACTTGATTACGCGTCGAATATTAGCTACTTAATTGGCTTTGACCAGATAAAAATTACGGAGTTATAATGGATCAAACTCAAAATTTTATAAAATTTTTAACTTTTTTTTTTACCAATTTTTGTCATTTTGGAAGCTGTTATGTACCACAAATCCATACTTTTATAATTTTACTGAGTAGTTCATGTAATTAAAAAATTGTAAGCCATAATGGACCGAAACCGGCCAAAATCTAAAAATGTTGTAATAAAATAAGGAAAAATCTATCATTTTTAAAAATCCCTACATTTTAATGATTTGAAAAAAATCTGTCCTTTTTTCCCCGCGGTCATTTTTTTAGACAAAAATCCCTAGCGATTTTTCCCTACATATAACATCACTGGTCCAAACATATGCACAAAATTTTATCAGCAAAAGAAAAGAGACAACAGCACTTGCACAACACATACTCGAAACAGGACACACAGCTGATTTTGAAAAAGTCAAAATACTAGATAAAGAAAAAATGATGAAAAAGCGATATATCAAAGAAAGTCTACACATTCAAAAGAAAATAAATAAAACTATGAATCTCAAAATAGATACAGACAATATCAACGCTGGCTACAGAGTTGTGATTAAATAAACAGTGCTACATAGTTTAATGTGTTTTAAACGTGTTGATTTTATTTTATTTTAAATGTTATTTAGCATTAAATTTGTAAGTTATAACATGTCTCAGTTTTAAATATGTACATAAATATACAATTATTTTATATTTTGAAAACAAAAAACAGACAAACCCCTGAAGAAGTCGACAAATAATCGCCGAAACGTCGGGAAAGTTTTTAATTATATTGTTTAATTACTACTAAGCATAAGCCTTATTAGCTTAACAAGTTTAAAAAATCAATAAAGTTACTAAAAGGTTTTAAATCTTTTCTGTTTATAACAATATTTTACCCAATTTATTTTCAGTGGATACTAAGCAGCCCATTGACCTGCAATATATCTGTGCAATAAAATCGTCAACTGTGTAATATGTAGAAAAATTTTTTTACTTCTTCGCTGTGAGAAAAGTTGTGCCATATATTATTTGAAAGGTTTACTTTAATAGAATTAACTTTAAAAATTACTTTCTATCAGATATTTTAATATTTTATTGTTGTATTAAATTATATAATTATTTATTAAATTATTTAATTATATGTATGTATTCCCAATGAGAATTTCTCATAAAAAAATTCATGTCCAAAATATTCAAGTGTACTTACTTGAAGAATATTACTGTTTTTATTTTTTAGTTTGTCTCAACTTTGCAACTCTGTTCAATAATACTAAACAATACAACCCTGCGAGTGTTTATATTTCTTTTTCTTATTTCTTCTGTTTCTGAATCACTGTTTTATGTATTTCTCCTTTTTATGGAAAATTTAATGACAAATTTATAACAAATATAAAAGAATACGGTTAAAATTTTGTAGTTGTGAACAATAAAATCGACTTTAACATTTTTTTATTGAAGTTAATTCAGAAAATTTAATAAAAGTGAGTATTTAATAAGAGTGTTTGAGTGCAAAATGCACATGTAAACAGAATAATGATGTAAGATGTGTAACGAGAAATGGAACTATCAAGAATTTAAAGATGCCCTACTTTGGCGAAAATGTTCTTCTAGTTTGAGATCAAGTATTGTGAGCTTGTTTGTAATAGAAAACAGACAGTAAATAGTAAAATAATATTGAACCGCTTGGTCACTACAATTAGTTCATAGCCTGACATTCAGTGCAGAACTAGAGCATTTGATTCGTGTTGGTGTCTTTTGTGCGTTGTATTACCGAAATAGTAATGTAAACTGCTTTAGACACCTTTATAATTGGTTCAGTGGCTAACCACAACCGATTTTTCTGCAAAGTCTTGCAATATCGGACCGGCTGTAGAAACCTGTTCCTCATCTTGACAACTGAAGAAATTGTTGTAGACAAAATTCAATCTTCTATCATGCGCACTTTCATAAATACATACATAAGTACATACCTGATTGTAATCTAATAATACCCAGTTGGCCATGCCGCTTAAGACATCATAAATAATGGGTGCACAATAATGCTAAATCCTCGACGGCACAATATCACCTCATTATTGCTTTGACCCACCAAGCATTTAAAAATGCGAGTTAGGTTTGGAGTACATATATTTTGAACACCCTCTATCTGAATCCCAAACCTGTTGCGCCAAGTAAATATTTCTTATCAATAACTTCTACTAAACCGATTCGTATGAAGCTTTGTACACATTTAGTTATTGTTACCATACATTATACTTAGAAAAGTGGGCAGTGCCACGCCCATGAAATGTAGATATTCATTTAAACTACTTCCACTTAAACGATTCCTATGAAACTTCGTTATCGTGAAAGTACATCATTATGATAAAAATTATGGGCAGTTCCGCGCCTATTTTGTATTCGGTGCTTTTTTTTTGCAAGAATTATATAATAAAATTTATACGCTTATTTTCAATAAACATTAGTTAATACACAGCAGTTAGTATACACACATTCAGCACAAAGAGCGACTTTTTAAAAATAAATTTGATAAAAGGTGGCTAATGCAACACAAAACAAGTTTTTACTTTCAGTAAAAAGATATTACCTTCTAAGTGCATTCATGAACACAAAATTTTACATTTTTCTTCCAAACATATGCCGGAAGCAGTGGCAAAATAAAATAAAAATCCATAGGGTATATTTTGAAAAACAATGTAAATCTTCTTTGACATTTTTCTCCATTCCGACTTTATGTCGAACAGGCGAAACAAATCATCAACGACTTTATGTCGAACAGGCGAAACAAATCATCAACGTCGTTTGCGAACAAGTGCCGCGAATTTACAACGTCGCCTATTTTTTCAATGATTAGATAAGCTACGGTGTCGTCTTCCACAGTATTACCACCAACATATCGCCATATCGCCCTCAACAAAGTTGGATTGAGGACAAAATATAAGCCACCATCGCTCATATTGTCAGCAACAAAGTTGGATTAAGGACAAAATATATGAAATTCTCGCTCATCTAGTCCTCAACAATGTAACTGTGTGTTATCGTTCTTAAAAAAATGGATTGAGGACAAAATGTAAGACATTGTCCCCTTATTTTCCCGCACAATTTTATTAAAAAGAAAGTGTAAGAAATTTTCGCTCATATTGTCCACCAATAAAGTTAGTTTGAGGACGAAATGTAAGACATCGTCGTTCATATTATTCGCAACAAAGTTGGATTGAGGACAAAATGCAAGACATTGTCACACATCTCGTAGTGGACAACGTTGCTGAAGACAAAACATAAGACACTCTCACTCATATTCTTCTCAACAATATTTGATTAAGGTCAAAATGTAAGACAATGATGCTTATATTGTCTTCAACAAAATTGGATTATGGACAAAATATATGACATTGTCGCTCGACTTGTGCTCTACAATGTTATTGAAGACAAAATGTAAGATACTATCGCTCATATTGTTTACAAAAAAGTTGTATTGAGGACAAAATGTAAGACATTGTCATTCTATTGTCCTCCACAATTTTATTGAAAGCAAAATGTAAGACATTGCCGCTCAAATTGTCGTCGACACAATTGGATTAAGGACTAAATGTAAGACATTGATTGTTCTCTACAATCTTACAGAAGACTAAACGTAAGATATTATCGCAAAGTATTTAATAGAGGACAACATTCAAGGATTTATCACTCGGATTTCCTTTCCAATGTCGTGCAAGGCAATCTGGCCAACTGGGTTAATCGTTTGAAGCAATTGAAACGATTTATTAAACTCTGTTTATATTGTATCTGCACCAAAACACATTTCGGTGCTCATTTTAGCAAATGTTCTCCATAAAACTTGCACTGCTACCCCGCCTGGTGTAGCTGCCCCTGAAAAATATTAACAAAAAACAATTGTTTACATTTATTAAGCATTCATTGATTCATGCCCTGTGCACAGATAGAGACAAAACGACCATTAACACCACCACCCAACGGCCACTATCGTGAAACAAGACAAAAACAAAAACAAAAAAGAAGCAACTAGACTAGAGACAAAGCGAATAAAGAGCAATATGAGAGTGCATAAGCAGAGACAATTGTTTCACTCAAGTCTTGGATAGCTAACGAAGCGCATGTCTTTACATATTCTTTCTTATTAAAAGAAAAACATTTATTTAAAGCGGTTCGGGTCCTTTTTTTGTTTTTTTCATAGCAAATAGCTTGCAAAAGAAAATTATAAATCAATACAATAAAAACAACTGAAAAATCAATAATATTTAATAAACAAAAATATATAAATTGTTCATTAATATAAAAGTTTCTTTAAAAAGCCTTCAAAACGGGTCAACTACTAAGTTTATTAACCACCTCCTTAGCATTTATAGTATACAGTCGTCGCACAAGGCCATTTACAATCTGGAATATTATCCCATTGACGAGTTTACAGCATCCATCAAGTTGGCTTTTAAATCCTTTAGACCACCAACAACTGCAAGACATCGAAATGATGCCTCATAACAATCAAAATGACGATGAGATACTAATTACTCATCCTTGCTATAGAAGTACTGCGGATGTACGTTTGCCCATATGCCACGCCTATTGCGATTGTGAGTTTCCTACGACAACAGCAGTGACGACATGTTTTAAGGGTCATATACCCGATATGATTAAGTGCCGTTGTGGTGAAGATGATCCGGCCACCCACTCAGTACATTGGAATTGGCATGAGTATTCTGAAACGGATGCAGTGATTAATGGTCCAGATATTACATTCCATCCTACATATTCACAGGGAACAGCAATTGTAAGAGGTGAAAAATCGCTGGCGCCGGGTATGATGCATTTTTGGGAAATGCGTATACTAACCGTTTTGTCGGGTACAGATGTGGTGAGTGGAATGATTTTCTTTTTTAATTTTTGTTGTGTAGTGTTGAAAAGATTTAAAGAACTGTATTGAAAATTATTAGTAGAGTAACTTTTGTGTTGTAAAAATAATATCTTCCTTTTTCATATAATTTTCTATGGATAATATCAACAAGAACTTTATAAATTTTGTAAAACTTTAGCACAACTGATACATTTTCAATTACGAAAAAAGCTCAGCCTTTTAATGTCCGATAAATTTTTTTAATATTGTGTCTTCTGCTCAGTAGTCTCAGAGATACATATCGTGAAACTTATGCAAAAAAAAAAGAATTTATTTTTAACCGACTTCAATTCGTGTGTATTTTTGTATGTTTACATTGGCATAACTCTGTCATTTGTGAACCAATTTTCACAATTCTTGTTTTGTTTGAAAGGATTTGTCTGAAGTTTGGTCCCAAAATTTGTTTTTTTTCGAAAATCGGAGGGGAATGTATTCTCCCCCTTTCATAACTCTGTCATTTGTCAACCGATTCAAAAAATTCTTTTTTTGTTTGAAAGGGCTTGTCCACACTTTGGTTCTATAATTTTTTCCGAAAATCGGAGGGGAATCCCCTCTAACTCTCTCATTTGTCAACCGATTTAAAAATTTTTTTGTTTGTTTGAAAGGGTTTGTGTACAGTTTGGCCCCATCATTTTGTTTAAATCCCCTATGCATAACTCTGTCATTTATCAACCTATTTTCAAAATTCTATTTCTGTTTGAAAGGTTTTGCTTGCAGTTTGGTCCCACAATTTTTTTTGAACCGGTGGGAAATTCGCTCCCCACCACGCGTAACTGTCATTTGTAAATTGATTTTCAAAATTGTTTTTTTTAAGGGTTTGCATGCAGTTTTGTTGCATAATTTTTACATTTACTTACATTTATTCATTCTTTATGAAAATCCTAGCCTAGAGGCCATAATCGGTCACATTACACTTCTCAAAAACTATCTACACAAGATTTTAATGTAATAAATAATTAAAACATGGTAAAAATAATAAAAATAAATAAAAAAAATTAAAAATAATCTACATGAAATCGGTAGGGATATTTGCTCCGCTCTTTCATATGCGAATCGATTTTCAAAATTAGTTTTTTGTTTGAAAGGGTTTACTTGCAGTTTGATTCCATAATTTTTTCCCCCTAATTCTGTTTGGCAAAATCTAGTGACGAAGTAGATTTTGTTTTTATGGGAAATCTACTCGAAATCTACTGGATTTTGCTCGAAATCTCGTAAGTACTAGATTTCGCTAAGATGCAAATGCACTATTAGTTTCTTAATTTTTTTTCCTGAATGTTTGAAATACAAAAATTTTGATAAAAAAAATTTTTTTGCACAAGTTCCACGATATCTCTGAAACTACTGAGCTGATTAAAAAAACAATATTGGTGTGACTTGAAAATAATATTATTGTAGAGTTTTGGTTTATCTATTTTAATTGTTGTTATGCAGTTATGTTAACATTTGTTTTGCAACTGTTTCATTTCTGAAAAAGCGGATATCTCGAAAACTATAATCAAAAACTATAAACTACATAAGAAACCACTTTCAGTTGCTCCATTCCAAAACTTTGTAGATTTGTGTCTTTGTTGTCATGAGCTGACACGAAGTTTATGTAAGAAACTGGTGAGGTAGGTGCGAGGGTAGTTGTACTCCCCATATAATGTAATCAATGATGACCTACTAACTGGAAATATAGAACAGTAGCAGTCTTCAAATTTGGTATGCACTAATTTGAATATAAGATAAAAAGTTGAGGAAAAAAACTGACGCGGTAGGTGCGGGGAAGGTTTGGGGTACTCCACATACAAAATACATAATTAATAATTACCTGCTATCTGGAAAACTATAACATTAAGAGTATTAAAATTTGATATGAGTTAATTTGAAGACAAGACACGAAGTTATGTAAAAACTGGTGTTGTAGGTGCGAGGGAAGGGGTACTCTCCATACAAAGTGGGGAAAAGCAACACGGTAGGTGCGGAGAACTATTTTTTAGAAATTACCTATCATAACCTGATCAAAAACTTATTTTAGGTATTATTAAAATGGTTGTTTATCCACATATGGCCTTTTTTATAAATATTTGTTTAAAAACTTCTAAAATTCAAGTTTGGTCCTGAATTTCGCAACAACTGCTGAACCGATTTTAATGAAAGCAAAAGCTGCTTAAAGTTCATGGAGTTACCCGCCCGTCAAAATAAAAATTATTAGAATATCTCAATCGGTTAAAAAGTTACAGTATTTTGGCGATTATGAGCCACTGTTGGTCGATAGAGAGCACAGACACACCGCCACTGCAGACCAAGTACTAGTTAGCAAAGGCATTATTATCTTGTTTATTTTTAGCACCATTCAAAACGTGCGATATAGAACTTCGTTCTAAATATAAATTCAATTAAATCTGTTTTTGCAAAGATCCAGTTATGAAGAATATTGATTTGAAAATACGTCAACAATGTCACAATTGTTTTTCCATGTTGATTTATTTGTATGTGAAATGGGACGTAAAACCGACTTATTCATATTGAAAATGTAAAAAAAATGAATCATTGATGACTGAGTACACACGAAGCATTCGTTGAAACAAGCACGCACCATATTGCTGCTACTGGCGCCGATTGTAAAGTTTCATTGCTTTTTGAAATTGATGTTTTGATTGATGTTTTTATTCTGCAATCGTTTATTACTGGAAAACAATCGAAACAATTTACCTCAACAATTGCCTCGTATACACTCAGCTTAAAGACCTTCACTTCAAGTCTGGTTTGTTTGAAGAAAAATGATATTGAAAAAAGTCTAATTTATTTTTAGTGAATTTTTGGAATTGACACATTTAATTTTTATTGTATTTTCTCAATTTTATGGTCCACCGTAGACAAAACAAGACACATTAACAAAAAATGGGTCATTAAGTCTACAAATTATTAGAACAATCAACAAAATTAAGAAATTTTTATAAATAAAAAATGTTGTGAAATGAATAAAAAAAAACGATTAAAAAAACATCTGAACGTCTTATCAGTGGGACAAATGAATTCAGCTGGAAACAAATGTGTTGGATTTTATTTTAGTTTCAAAATTTTGATTTTCAATTTGATTCTTATCACACTTTACACATACATGTATTATAAATAGTGTTTACCTAGGCAAAAAAATCTCGAAAATATTATAAATAGCGCTTAAAATGTCAATCTATGAATAAAAGTAATGATTACAAAATCTATACAAAAAAGATGATCGATCCTTAGTAACGAAAAAATATTACGGTAATTTTAGAAATTGTAGAAACGATTTATAAAAATTCACATTGTCTAAAGGTGTGTGTTTTTTATTACAAACTTGATAAGGAAATCTTGAAATTATTACTTATTTTTTAATATAAAAAAAAACACAAAGAAATTGTTATAAAAAAAGTTCTGATTTACAATAACAATGTGGGTCATTATAAAATGAAATTTATTTAAAAATGATGATTATATTAAAATATTGTTGCATTACAAACATAAATCATACTCATAAAATATTACTCAATCGTCTGATTTCAAAATGGAAAAATTATAATGTATTTGCTTCAGTCTTAAATTAGTTTATGAACTAAAGCATAAAATACGAATGACCTAGAGTATATGCAACTTATGACTTTGGTTTTTAAACAGTTGATATATTGTTGTATTTGTTTTTGTAAAATAAAATTACATAAAATATTTATAAACAAGAGTAAATTGTTTTATAATATAATCTATGCAATTTAAAAATAATTTTCGAAGCACCTTAACTTTAATTTAATTGTATGAATATTTCAAATAATCCCAATCTTGCATACATTCGAACTTTAATTTGTAACACAAATACCAAGATAAAATTAGTTTCAAATTCACAAATTATAAAAATAATATATCAAGTTCGAAGGACCAAAACTCTGATTTGCAAAATATGACATTTAAAAGAAATTTAGGACTCTAAATTTAATTTTTCTTCAGTTTAATGACTATTACAATTAAATAAATTTAAAGCAATTAATAAGTGTATGCTACTCAAAGTTCATGTTCGAAGGACCCTTACAAATATATGCAGCAAACATTTAAAAGCTGAGTATAATGAATTCAATTAACTTATTATATAAATACAATTCTAATATTAGAATATGAAGTCGGAAAGTAATTAGAAAGATATTTACATACAAAAAAATCATTTAACATTTTAAACAATCGGTTTAAAATTAAAACTGCTGAATCGAAGGACCTAAACTTTGAAATAAGCTCTATAGCTACCTGTCATTCCAAATTCAGTTAGTATAAAAAGTATTATAAGCTTTTCTGTTCTCCTAATTGAATACCTTTTAAAAGTTCATATTTTAACTGCGTCATTTGTGTCATGGGAAGTAATTTATTAAAGGCATTTAAAGTAAATTAAAAAAATATATTTAAATAGTTAAACAACCTAAATACAGCTTCTCTAATAAATCAATACTTATTTTTATTGTCGTTTGTCATTAACAATTGTGATGGGTTGTTAATATCAGTATATGTATTTCTACAAAATGAATTTTTATTTATATTGTTTTATTTATTAAACAAATAAATAAAAGTTTAAGTTTGTTTATTTGTTTTGTTACAAGTTGCCTAAAGATAAGGCTTGTTAAACTTGAGCGAATTGCTCATGTAAACAGTGATAACTTAAGGCGTGTAGGAAAATTTTAAGTACTAAAAATAGTAGATAAAATAACAAAATACTGATTATATTTTTTTTGCTTTTTCCAACTGAAAAAAGGGTAATAAATCTGTATCTTTGAAACTTGCTATTCGATTACAAAATGATGTGTATAAAAATCGTGGAGGAGGACCTAAGATTTAAGAATGTTGAAACTTCGACCACCTTGTTGAAACACACGGTCCGCTACTGGGTGTCAAAGTTGAATACCTCGGGTATGAAAAACCTTGTTGGCCTCCTAACTTATACAAATATTATACGATTTTAATAAATTTAAACTTGTTGCAAAATTTTCGAATAGATAAAGAAAATACAGTTTATTTCATTTAAGATATCTATACACATGTAATGGTCCTGATGAAAAGGGACCTTATCTTAAGGAGACCGAAATTGAGTTAGCTTCATTTCCTAAAACTATATAAAATTCAGAAAATAATGCCGTTTTTTACTACCAAATTTCAAAAATTTACCGAGATATAAATTTTTGGATTTTATCAATGTAAAAATATAGTTTTGAGTAAATGAGCTTTAAAGTTTGGCAATATTGTGAGGTGAATATATGGATAAGGGGCCATTCGCATATTACGTAACGCTCTAGGGGGGTTAAAGATTTGTTACGGATTAGATACTTTATATAGAAAATTTTGTAAAAAGCTTTCGAAAATAGCGTTATGTAATATTTGAATAGGCCCTAATTCCACTTTTAAAGTGGGGGAGAACATGCTTCAGCAGTAATACCAACCAAAATCTCAAAACTGAGTACTAAAAAGGTTAATTTTCATCACACAACAATTCTCTTAGGTTAGGTTGAACAGGCTGCCGGTTTCTAAAACCCGGCCCACTTGGGTCCTTTGGTCCCTTTGTGATGCCTGGGATGGATAGTAGGGAAATCTAAGAAGGTGCCCTGCCTATCCCAGAGGATGGGTCGGTGTTAAACCAGCCCGAGTATCGTATGAATGAATTTATTCCCCTAATGTCGCATTCCCCCAATTCTGCTAGTTCGGGTAGTGACGGATTTCCCTAATATGACGCCCTATTTCTAAATAGTGCGGGACATCGACAGGAGAGGTGCTTGACAGTCTCTTCCTCCTCCTCGTTTTGACAACTTCTGCAGAAGTCGTTAAAAGAAAGATTTAATCTTCTGGCATGGGCACCAAAGAGACAGTGCCCCGTTATGACCGCTAAGAGTATAAGCAGCTGTTGACGAGGAAGCCCCAGTATGGTTGCAGATCTTGCGAACTTATACTGGGGCCAGATGTATCTGGAAACCTCACAAGTGATTTAATTTGTCCATCTGGTTTGCGCTTCTCTAAATAGTTGATGCTGAATTTGTATTTTGCAGCTTTTTAGTGGAACACCTAACACTAACCAGTCGATGTCATTTGTAGATGCCGCCGCCTACTCCAATGCCGGACTTAGACCCGTCGGTGTAGATCTCGAGCACATCCTCATATTGGTGTATGTAGTCTGTTTCAGAGGATGTGCCCGAGAAGTCCATGTGAGCAATACTCAGTGTGGTCGGGAAAATCTAAGATTTGCACTAATATCGTCGCATGGCCTACGTTATCCCGCTTCTATGCACCTGAGGCATTTAATCTAACCGCCGAGCTCATGGCCAGTTGTTTGATCATGAGGTACCGGCAGGAAGCCAATGCAGTATGGTGAACAGTGCTTTGGATGGTGTAGTACGACGTGCACCCGTAATCAGCAAAGAAGATGTTCGAAGGACCTTTTCAATTATTTTAGAGTATGTGACTTTATTTAAGGAAGTCCACCAGACGACAGCTCCATACATTAGTATGGGCTTTACCACCATTTCAAAAAGCCAATTGACATTTGCACCCCAAAACGAGTAAATTTCTATAGAGTTTCTAAAAGAAGTTGGGAAAAATAGTATGTTTTACTTAGAAGTACCCCCCCTCCAAAAAGCTCAAGCTGGATCTGCGGCTGTTCTACAAGCGAGTGAAGTGCCGTCTCAACTTCGTATAGGCTAGAATGTTCGTATAGGATAGAAAGTTCGGAGAAATCGTTGATCTGAGGTGTAGATCAACTATCCGTTCCATGTTTAAGAAATTTTAACGATATATTCAGCGGGCATTTTTTATGAATTTTTAATTCGAAATAAAAAATACGTGAAGAAAATGCGTATATTAAATTTTTTAGGGCAAAAGTATATTACGTATGCTGAATATGAGAGGTTCGTCGTGCATGCTCTAATCGATTTAAAATTTATTTGTGAAGTCTATTCTTTTGAAATATGGAAAAGAAAAAATCTTAGTTTAGAAAAATTTTTGAGAAAAAAGTTATTCCCCCTTATTGCGTAACTATTTGTCAACGTCCGTCAAGACAATACCAAAAAATTGGAACTTGTCTATTCGCTGTCCACAAAAATGTACTACTATTAACAGCCTTTTCCCATTTTCTATGCCTTAGAGAGTAATAAGTGGCTGCCAGTAATAGTAAATTGTTGTCGATGACGAGTAGAAATGAGCCAAGTTTTTGGTATTTTCTTGACGTGAAGTCGACAAATAGTTACGGAATAAGGGGGATTGAAAAAAATTTTTTGCCATTTTGCACTTTAATGGAGAAAATTAAAGTACCGACCTAAAACCTGATTTAGAAAAAAATCGCTTTGTATTAAAGAAGCAAAATAGTTAAAAAATTAGTCACATTAATAAACAAAATTGTATTTTTTTTCTATTAAAATCGTCGAAAATGTTTGTAATAAACATATTTTGTAACAAACATTTTTTGTTGTAATATACTAACAACAAATGTATTATTACTTAATTTTTCTCTCTCATTTATAATTTTCTACTTTAAATTCTAAAAATCATTTTATTTCTTTTCGTTCTGCCCAATATGTTTTTTTTAATTTATCTCAAAAATAAATATTGTTTTTTGTTCAAATTCTTTAACACTCAATTAATTCAATTTCATTTAATGAATGATTTACTTTGCAGTAGAGGAGAGTGAGCAAATTACAAATTACTACGCTTTGTTTTCGTCAAACATCAATGAATTCTAAAAATATTGATTTTTATAGCGCTAAATCTAAAAATAATTATGATCAATTTGTTCGAATTAATAGAAAAGTTAAAAATACAGTAATAACAAATTTATAAAAATATATTTAGTTTTTCACAATGTTTGACAATAATGTACTAAAGTAAAGTTATTCGTACATAAAACAATTATTTACTTTAGTTTAAAAATATATAAACTCTGCCAAGTTCTTAAAACGAAATTTTTCGTTTATTGAGAGTATTGAAAAATAAGCTGTAATTTGTTTGGACATATGACGATCTTAAATTGAAATATTTTTTTGAATTCGGGAAATCAAATTCGTTTCTTACCGATCTCATATTTATGCCCCAAAAATTTGTTTAGATTTTCGCCAAAAAGAAAAAATCGTAATGTAATTGTAGCGCCATAAAAAATGCAGCCTTATTGGCGTCCAATTTGACTAATTATTTCAAAGCAATTGCCAAAAGACATGCCGCCAACAACAAAACTGTGAAAAAATAGAAAAAAATTACATCACAATTTCAAAGATAAAGCGTGCCGCTTACGAAGATATTTTAGTATAAAATTTAAATCTATTTAATTTTTTCTTCCCTGTAACGATCGTTTTATTATGCACAAGGGGACGTTACGTGTAATTTTCATTGTAATGCAAATATTTTATTATTCTTTCATATTATTATTTAAGCAAACAAATTTACATGTAATTTTATATGACTGCAATTGTAAAATGTGAACAAAAATAATAATAAAAATATACCGGTCTTTATAACAACAAGTTTTAACTGTAGTGGATAATTTTTATTTTATTTTTCTGATCACTCACCATTCACGTGCTCAGTTTTTTATTTTTATTTTTTTTTATTAATTTTAGTACCTTTTGTCTGTTCGATGGAATGTATTATTATGCAGTTAGTGCTTAATGAATTTTATTGTTCATAATAAAATATGTACGACAAAATGATAAGGTCTACTCTATATGTTTATGCAAAGATTTTTACGGTTTAGATAATAATCTGGTATGTGATGGAAATTGTTAGATTTAAATCGGCGCCGATTTCAAAAAGAAATTCTACTGAAAGATGACTTACATATTTACCCCTATTTATTGTGTTCAAGCCTTATAATATTTTATTCGAATATTTTTTTTTGATACAAAAGCTTAAATAAGTCACCTTTCAGTAGAATTCATTTATGAAATCGGCGGCGATTTAAATCGACCGACTTCCGTCACATACCAGAATGTTATGGCTCAAATGTTATTAATTTTGGCCTATAAATATTTCTTGATTTTATAATTTTTTTAAATTTATAAATATTCAAGGAAGAAGAAGGAAGTTGCATACTAATCGAATTTGTTAATGTAAATAATTCTGAAGATGTAATAATTTTAGTATTCTTTCTCAGTAAATAATCCGGCTAAATAAATAGTACTAACAACTAACAGGTATTTTAATAAACAATCACATAAACGCTAATAAGAGGATGTAGCGGCCTTGAGGATGTTGCGGCCTTCGAAAACAGTAGCTTGCCTTTCTTATTAAAATTAATTTCAATTAAAGAACTCAAGTCTAATTTGAAATTAGCTAATATTACTCTTTTGCTGCACACCTTATTATAGCTATTTTTATTCCGCTTGCTTTTATTCGTAGCTGCAATTTGTAAAAGTACTTCTTATAACAAAAAGTACTAAAATTACAAATAAAACAGGCTACCTAGACAAGCAAGGGATGTACATTATTTTTTGAAGCAGTTTGAGGAATTCTCTAGTAATTTTTTTAATTTTTCCTATACCAAAAGCATAATAATGTTGGAACAACTATGGTTAGTTCTCTACAACATATTTTGCAATTTCCGCAACCTTAAAATCCATTAAGATCTATGGTTTTAGGGCAAAGTAGCTTAGAATTTTTCGTAGAATCATTTCCAACGCCCCCCTCCAAAAAACCATTTTTTACTTTTTTTTGTATCGATACAAATCGACGCAGCTCAGTATACATGCCAATACAGTTACATCACACACGGTAGATAAAGACAAGATTTCGTGAAAACATAAGGCACTACAACAAGAAACTGATAGAACCAAATTTCCACTTTGTCACGTGCGACACCAAGCAATTGTGCTTGTTTTTTTAAGAAAACGTAAGTATGTTTTTACTTCTTAGACATTTGTGTAGGCCGTAAGTAGCTCTACATTAAGTAAAAGTTTAGGAAAAATCGAACTCCATGTTTCTGAAATACAAGCTTAATTGATCGATGTCGCACGTGACATAATGTGAACTTACCTATGGAAATGCCGATATTTAACAACAATTGTACATCAGGCCATGTTTAAAAAACGGTTAAATTGCTATATTTAGAACACAAAGGACGACGACTGAACGTATTAGAAAACATGGAAATATACAAACAAAAAACATTTAACGGAACTCCCCCTAAAATGAATCTCAGATGTAAAGTTTCAAAACGTTGATACACGCATATATTTGTGGGTGCCCTATACCAGAATCAGTCGTTAGGACTTTTTAATTAAAAAATTTCAGGAATATCTCATTCCCCCCTGTAACCGCTCATGATAGTATAAACACGTTTGCTAATTATAAATTATTTGATTGCTTTTCTTTTTGAGTCGAATAAAATTATTCGAAAAATGTATGTTGCAGTTATTCAAATAAAAACTACATATTCGAATAATTGTTAAGAAATAATAGAGAAAAAACTAAAAAAAAATATTACAATAAAAATTATTCCAATTAAAATATTCGAATCAAAGTATACGAATAAAAATACTAGAATAAAAATATTCGAATAAAAATAAAATAATGCCAACAAAACTGTTCGGACTAAATTATTCGAGCAAAACTATTCCAATAAAAAGTATTCAATATAGGGCTTTTTATCTTTTGATTGCAGCCTTGCGTTTGGTTTAAATATCCCTTGAAGTTGTTATTTGCATAAAGCATAGATAGGTCCGGTTTGATAGGCTTTAGTGTCCGCAGTAGCAAATTTTTTTAAATAATTTTTGTTTGAAAAAAAGTGAACGTACTTTGCTTCCCAAAAATTCGATGGCCCGCCCGTTTAGAAACTACGGATTTATTTCCCTTTTCTCATTTTTATCCCACTGTGCAATGAAATATATATACCTAATTATTTTTATTAGAAAAAATGTTCAATGAACCTATAATTTGCTACTTTTATATAAAATGCATCTCTCTCTAATTTCATACGACTTCAGGAAAATATGAAATCTTTACATTTTAATTTTATCATCAAAAGACAATCGATTCATATTTAGATATCACTATAATAATCGATTTTATATGAAATTTTATGAGATTTATCTGAATTTTTAAATAAATATGTACACTTTTGAAATCCATGATTTTAAAATTTTAATATTTTGGACCAGTATGGAAAATCGTAATATTATAGTGACCTCTGAGTATTGACCGCTTTGTCTAAATTTCTAAATATTTTTTTTACTATTGAAACACAGACACCATCATGAAGCACATATTTTAGACCATACATTGGAATTGTGTAGGTTTAACAGTTCTCGTATTCAATTTCCATAGATAATATGTAATGTGGTAGTCGAAAGTTCTAGCAAAGGTTCTGATAGTTGATCTTATATAATTTGGTGACAAGGAATCGAGTGGTGTTCACCGTTTTGTCAGATTGGCTCGAGTTTTCGAGATATTAGTATTTTAATATTTTTCTTTGAATACCCTATTATTCATTTAGGATCAATCTTATATGCAAATTATGTGAACATAAAATGGTTATATCCCTATGTTTACATAATACAAAATACAACAAGGCAATCAATAAATACACCATCCATTTTATTAGTTTTTTCAGCCAGTTTCGATGTTTTTTTTAATTTTGACAGTTTTCTGACATTCTTTTATATTGTCTTACTGTTTATTATTGAAATTTGAACTCAAAATCAAGTTAATGATAAAACATATCGATACTGCTTGCTATATATAAAACGTTCGAACATGATATTCAACTATAAAATATTCGAATATGAAATATTTGATATTCGAATATAAAATATTCGATATTCGAATATGAAATATTCGATATTCGAATATAAAATATTCGATATTCGAATATAAAATATTCGAATATTTTATATTCGAAAAATGAGGAAAGACCCAGACAGATATTACACTACCCCCGCGAATATATAAAATGTCAAAATTTCTATTGTGTTGGTAAATGCAAATGTTGAAAATTGTGTTATCTTCCTCCCCCACCAAAAAATTTGCATCACATTACCTTTCACATACTACGTTCTTCATTTTGGCAGATATTTAAGCTGGGAATATTTTTTATATTATTTTTTCTAATAAAATACATTTAGCGTAAATTAAATGCAAAATGTTCATTTGCATATGCAAACGTTAGTTTTTCTAGTTAAACAAAAAAATCACATAACAAAGCTGCAGGGAAGATGTGATTGCAATAACAATTGAAACTAATTGTGAGAAATAGTTTTAATGAATAACAATTAAAAACCATTTTATCTTAATGTGTTAAACAAACGAAGGTTGTACAAAAAATTAACGTAAAGCTAATAAATCAGACGGCAAATGCACAATGGGTTGTTGCAGTGTTTTTTTTTACATCTTTATGAAATAAATTCTCCTGAGAATTGATTTTTTTAGTTTCATAGTACAGTTCAATCTCGTCACTTATGCTCAGTGCATGCCCCGTAAGAACTTGTAATCAATAAAAAATATTTCGAACAAAAGAAAACGGATCTGTTAGCGAATTTAATACAAATTTTAAGAAACAATTTTTGGATCTTGTCTTTCACAAAAGCTTATATTGAAAATTCTAATTGCTTCATATGTAAAATTATTTCTCAAAATCTTGTCAATTTCTTTCAGATGTTTGGCATTGGCACCGATAAAGTCGATTTAACACAATTTAAATTCCACTTTCTCTCAGCTTTGGGCACCAACTCCCATTCGTGGGGTTTCTCCTACGACGGTAAAATTCATCACAATGGTGTGCATTTGAAATATGGACAAAAATTCTCACAAGGCTGTATAGTGGGTGTATTGCTGGATCGTGTACGTGGTCAATTGGAATTTTTTCTAAATCGTCGTTCCTTGGGTGTAGCCTATGCGAACATTCCTAATGATCCCAGTGTTAAAATTTATCCCATGGTTTGCTCTACAGCAGCCAAATCTTGCATACGTCTTATGAATGCCACATCACAATTGGAATGCTTACAATTAAGGGCTTTTAGAGCCTTGGCTAAACAGCCCAAGGCGTTGGCGGAATTAAGGCAACTGCCTGGCTTAAAGACCATCTTAAATAATTATTGGTTTTTGGCTCCTCCCGTAAGATATTCGCGAGAAAGTATAACCAATGAGTTTGATATGCTTGATGAGGCCGTCATTTCTTCTAAATCACGTTTAAGCCGCAAACATAAATTTAAAGGTAACAAAAAAAATTTTTAATTAAAAAAGAAATTGGCTAATATATTTAAAAATTTTCTAACAGATGACGATACCGATGACATTAATGATCTCTACAGTAATGCCCATAAAATTGCTGTGCATCATCAAAACGAAACTGAAGATGAACTTGTTTTAAATGACTATTTTGATGAATATTTTCATTATCTATTTTAAAACTAAATTTATAAGTCGCAAATCTCATTTCCTTTTAATAACTAGCAACTATGTATCTATTGTTTGTAGTATCATATGGACTTATATTTGTGTAAGTGTAATCTGTTATGATATTTAAAATGTGTTCATTTTATTTTCTTAAATGAATATTTTAATAACTGACTAATTTTCCTTAGCAATAAAAACCTTAGTTGTAAAATTTTTATTCTAAAAATTATTAAATATATAATAATTTTAAATTTAAATTTCTTTGTCTTTCATTATGTTGTAAGGTTTGAGTTTTAATAAAAAGTTTTGTAAGCAAATTTATGTAGAAGTAAAACAAGATTTCTTTTAAATTCAAAGTAAAATAAATTAATTATAACTTTTTAGCATGCGATAATTTTAAGAAATTAATAAACCAATGACACGCTAATTATTTTGAAACCCGTAGATCGAAAGTTTTTTGCTCAACATATCGTCAGTTTATTATTTATTTGGCGCATATGCCACAAACTCGGAATGGAGAAAAAGCGGCAAAGAAAGTTTACATAAAGTTTTCTCTAAGGGATGACCACATTTTTTGGGAAGGAATCAACTTAGGCGGAAAAAAATTATGAGGATTTGAAGGCAAGAAACTTCTCTACAAACGCTCATATCACGAATTTTTAACAGTTTGAGTTTGGACGTGTTATGCCCGATTTTTGAAATGTGGATTCTCTAAGGGATGACCACATTTTTTTGGAAAGGAATCAACGTGGGCAGAAAAAATTATGAGGATTTGAAGGCAAGGAACTCTTCTGCAAACGCTCGTATTACGAATCTTTAACAGTTTGAGTTTGAACGAGTTATGCCCGGTTTTTGAAATGTGGATTCTCTAAGGGATGACCACATTTTTTTGGGAAGGAGTCAACGTGGGCGGAAAACAATGATGAGGATTTGAAGACAAGGAACTTCTCTACAAACGCTCATATTACGAATATTTAACAATTTGAGTTTGAACGAGTTATGCCCGGTTTTTGAAATGTGGATTCTCTAAGGGATGACCACATTTTTTTGGGAAGGAGTCAACGTGGGCGGAAAAAAATTATGAGGATTTTAAGGCAAGGAACTCTTCTACAAACACTCATATTACGAATTTTTAATAGTTTGAGTTTGTCGGAGTTATGCCCAATTTTTGAAATGTGGATTCTCTAAGGGATGTCCATATTTTTTTTGGGAAGGAGTCAACGTGGGCGGAAAAAATGATGAGTATTTGAAGGGGAGGAACTCCTCTACAAACGCTCATATTACGAATTTTTAACAGTTTGAGCTTGGGCGAGTTATGCCCAATTTTTGAAATGTGGATTCTCTAAGGGATGTCCATATTTTTTTTTGGGAAGGAGCCAACGTGGGCAGAAAAAATGATGAGTATTTGAAGGGGAGGAACTCCTCTACAAACGCTCATATTACGAATTTTTAACAGTTTGAGCTTGGGCGAGTTATGCCCGATTTTGGAAATGTGGATTCTCTGAAGGATGACCACATTTTTTTTGGGAAGGAGTCAACGTGGGCGGAAAAAATGATGAGGATTTGAAGGCAAGGAACTCTTCTACAAACACTCATATTACGAATTTTTAACAGTTTGAGTTTGGACGAGTTATGCCCAATTTTTGAAATGTGGATGCTCTAAGGGATGTCCATATTTTTTTTGGGAATGAGTCAACGTGGGCGGAAAAAATTATGAGGATTTGAAGACAAGGAACTCCTCTACAAGCGCTCATATTACGAACTTTTAACAGTTTGGATTGGTTAGTTATGCTCGATTTTTGAAATGTAGATTCTCTAAGGGATGATCACATTTTTTTTTTTGGGAAGAAGTCAATGTGGGCGGGAAAAAATGATGGTGATTTTAAGGCAAGAAACTCCTCTACAAACGCTCATATTACGAATTTTTAACAGTTTGCGTTTGGACGAGTTATGCCCGATTTTTGATATGTGGATTCTCTACCACATTTTTTTTTTTGGGAGTCAACGTGGGCGGAAAAAAATTATGAGGATTTGAAGGCAAGGAACTCATCGATGAAAATGTCGTCGGTAACAACTGCAACTGCAGGGACGTGTTCGATCACTACACTCACAACTATTCAAATGATAGGTTCATGTGCCAAAACAAAAAAATCGCCAAAAGTAACAAAAATCGCCAAAAACCGAAAAAATCACAAAAACAAAAACAAGCGCCAAAGCTAAAAAATCGCCAAAACTAAAAATATCGCCCTAAACCCAAAAATGAAAAAACGGAAAAAACTGCCAAAACGAACAAAAATCGCAAAAAACGAAAAAGTTCGCCAAAACGAAAAAAAATCACGCTAAAATTAAAGTACCAAAAAAAAATAATAATAAAAATCCCATAAGGAAAAAAGGATATAGGTATGTATATGGTATTCGTACGGAAGCCTTTGTGTGCGAGTCAAAGTCGCACTTTACTGAATTAATTTTAAAAGGAGGAGGTTATCAATTCGTGTGTATATTTTTTAACGTTGTCCATTTATGGACCGATTTAAAATTTTTTTGTTTGAAAGGGGTTGCTTATAGTTTACAAAATCGCATAACTCCTCAATTTTTTTTACCAATTTTCAAAATTCTTTTTTGGTTTGAAAATGTTTTCTTGCAGTTTGGTGCCATATATTATTGATTATCGTATAACTCCTACATTTATTGACCGATTTTCTAAATTATTTTTTGGTTTGATTTATTTTTTATTTGCTAATCGGAGGGGCAATATTCCCACCCCAAATATTGATTGTCGCATGAATTCTCTATTTTTAGATCGATTTTCAAAAATTTTTTTTTGTTTAAAAAGGGTTTCTTGCAGTTTGATCCCATATTTTTTTTTATTTTATTTATTTTTTAATCGGAGGGGCATCATTCCCACCAAAAATATTATTGTTTTGTAACTCTACCACTTATGGGGAGATTTTCAAAATTATTTTGTTGTTTCAACAGGTTTGCCTGCAGTTTAGTTCCATAATTGATTGTCTCATACTTCTCCACCTATGGGCCGATTTTCGATATTATTTTTTTTATTTGAAAAGGTTTTCTTGCAGTTTGGTTGCAAATTTTTTTGGAAATCGAAAGGGTAATTTCTCCGCCCCAAATATTGATTGTCGCATAACTCCTCCATTTATGAGCCGACTTTAAAAAACTTTTTTTACTTGAAAGTGTTTGTTTGCATTTCGGTTCCATGGAAATTTATATGGAAATCGGACAGGCAAAGTGGTCGCCCGAAATATATGTAATTTGAGCGGTTGGTTGTTTGTATTGAAGTCGGTTTTTTTGCCAGAACTATTTTCCCACACACTTTTTGGAAAAACTTAAGTTCTTAATTTCATTTTATTTAAATCTTTCGTGAAAATTTAAATTACTGTCTGGATATTTTGAAAAATTAGCCATCGTGCAGCGTTGCAAAGACCAGATATAGGATTTTTTTTAATTAAAAATGTATTTTTTGGGTTATATTTTACTCTAACAGCCTTACCACAATTCCTGATGATGCCTTAAAATATCAGAAACAAAAATTTTTGAGCTTAAAGAATTAAAAGAGATAAATCAAGCAACAATTACAGTTATTAATATAATTGTTTATACCAGCACATTATTAGATGGGGAATAAATCTCAGACTCAAACCTTTTTAACGAAATAAAGAGCAAAAGAAAATAAATCCTCTTTTCTTGTAATAAAATACGAAAAAACCAAAGAGTATTTCGTACAAACTCGAACAGCAGGAGTAAGAGAACGTGTGGACAAACTGGGGAAAGATTTTCACAAAAGGAAAAGCTTCAGTTTTAAAGTTGTGTGTGCGTGTGTGAACTTGCCTCTTTCTAAACTCAACTAGAAATTAGGAAGTAAAGGAAGTTAACTAAAATGAAGAAGTGAAATTAAGTGCGAGAGAATGAGAGAATAATGAAAAACACTAAAATAAGAGAGTATAAATTCTATAAAGTAAAAGAGCACTAAAATTGTTGGGTATGAGTAGCAAAGGAGTAATGAACTTTGCTGGAAATGCCAAGAAAAAAGTGAAGTTGGGTTCGCAAAACATTTGTTTAGTGGAAGGAGTTTGGTTTTTACGTTAAACAAGGTACATTGGCCTGCATTCTAATCAATCCAAAGTGCAGTGTTATTCTCGTTTTACATTTAGAAGGTGTTCAAAGAGTTTAATATTGCTGTGGAAATCATTAGAAGAGGAACACAGCGAGGCTGCTGATAATAACAGGATGTTATATATACATCTTTCTATTGGTATGTAGTACAACAAGGATTGTTTTGCTGTTACGAGTGTGAGTATTTGGTTAAGGCCAGTAGCATTGAATTGAGGCTTACAAGTGCAAGGACAGAAATGTATGCTGCACTTTATAACAACCGCTACTATTAAACAACGAATGCAATATAAAATACCTCTTTACTCGTACTCACGTCAGCAGCAATAACTCTGTCGTCGTTGCTGACATCATCATCATCGTTGTTATTATTCGCATTTTGTTTTGTCGTGGTTATTGTGCCAAAAGGAGTCGTCAGTCAGCACCTTATAGCCAGAGATTTTTGTAACTGTTTTCTGGATTGTCGATGGAGGAATCAAATGTACATTAAGTGTGTGTTTTTTGATATTTGTTATTGTTGTTGTTGCTGATGCATGCGGTTGAGTCAATGGCGTTTTGGTGGTTGCTGCTAGAGGTACAATCATTCAACAAATAGACGTGGGAAACTTGTGCCTGTTGTTTGCCTTAATCGGTGTTTGTGTTTGGGTGTGTTAAAGTGTACATGTACTTAATACTAGCGATGTTGGCGTAAAATATGCTGTTGGGGGTATTGGTGCTGGTAATGCTACTTGATACTGCTGCTTTCGCTGCTGATGATGGAGATGGTGTTGCTGATGATGATGATGTTTGTTGCCTTTAGCTTTAGTGACTTTGCCTTTTAGCCAGCCAGCCTTATTATTGTTGAGTGTATATGTTTGGCACAATAACATTGACATCGAACTAGGTCGAGGACGTATTTAATTTTTAGCCGCCGTTACGATGTCGTTGTATACATTTGTATATTACCTAGCCACATTCACATACACTTTTGCAGTAAGTCTCATTGAAATATTTATAGCCCATCTTGTTCCATCCACACACTTTAGGTAGCATTCCTTTTATTAATGTTTTATTAATGTTGTTGCTCTTTATGTGTGATATTTGTTTGTTTTGCTTGGCTTTACATTACCAAATGCCAAAATCATTAATGAAGGAAGTATTTAGCTGATTGCTAATGAAATGTTTGTGCCACATATTTGAACATAATATGAGGCATGATAATAGAGTTTAAATAATTAATTGTTAAATAACTTTAAGGTCAGTGATAATGCTACACCTAATTGTGTGTTAAGTTATAATTATTCAATATAATTGGTAAACATGTATGTGTTGCAAATTTAAAAGTGAGATTGAATTTAATACATAAATTGTGAAAGTGTGCAAACTATTAGTAGACATAAGAATGCTTATTAACTTTAATGCAAACAGTTTGCCAAAACATTTATGAGCATTATTAGGCTTCTAAAAACTTCAGGAAGGATAATCTACATTTTCTTATTGTTATAATAAATTAAAAATAAATTTTTTCATGACCACAAAATTATTTTTGAGTTGTATTTCTCATATTAAAATCTTCGAAAACAAGGTAAATTAAAAAACTTTTGGTAGGGATTTTGCTTCACAGGTGTTTCATGTTAATTCAACAAGATCTTACATTTACCTTCAAAGAACATTTTTTTCCTTTTGAAATAATTATATTTCATGTTGATTTAATATTACCGTACAGTTAAATCAAAATGAAATTGATACTGCAATCACACGAAGAATCATGTTACATTAAAATTATTTCAAGTTGAAACAACGTAAATTTGATAATGAAATAACACGGAGAATCATGTTGAATCAAAGTTATTTCAAGTTGAAACAACATGAATTTAATGTAGCTACATATTTTATTAATTACACTATGCAACAAAATACAACTTTTTTCATCACCTTTCATCACCACTTTATTTATTTTTTTTTTTGATGTGTTGTGATCCATTAACTACAAAAACAGTCAAAATTTAAAATTCTTTTTTACTTTTTTTTCTAAAATTTGGGATTTTTAAAGAGGCTGCTAAAGGATCAAAAATTACTATACCTTACCAATGTTATTAACTGATCATAAAGCCATATATACTACAAATAAAATAAGCTTTATTTCCTGAAAATCGATAGATAAATATTAATTTCATTCATAATAAAATAAAGTCAGTTAATTTTTGGAAAAATTGTGAATATTTGCACTGTACAACAAAATAAATTTTTTAAATATCAAGGTTCCACCAAAAAATTACATACGTACGTATATCGGCGTTTTGAAAGTTTATATCTGCGACTCATTTAAGGCTGAGTTAAATTAATCCCAGAACACCCGCGAAGGCGATTGTAACGCTCAATACACAAAAAAGTAAAAAAGTCGACACATATAATTTTATTTCAGGAACCATTGAATAAGACGAAAACTATAATAAAAATCTTATCTTCTCATATATTTATTGGTTACATTGGCACACAAACAAAAAACAAAAAAAAGAAAGAACACAAAATGTACGTTTGGAATGAGAATGACCCAATAAAATTGGACAGCCACTTTCCAAGTTATGGTAAAATAGTATAGTAGCCTCTTCAAAAATCCAACATTTTTGAAACAAATTAAAACAAAATATCCACAGAATTTAGAAATTCGACTGTTTTTGTAGTTACACATAAAAAAATATAGTGGTACTCTTCGGCATTATTCTTGCTGAATAGTATTATTAAGCGCTTATTTATATATGTATTCGTAAAAATCTTTATACAAACCATATATTATAATATTCTAATAAAATTGCATATCGGGCTTTTCACATATTACGTAACGCCTATTTTTGGAGTTTACGATTTAATTTGTATTTTTTTTATCGAAATGTTTTTTTTGTTATGCCAATCGAAAGAAGCAATCAATACAATCGACATTTACTATATGTAAAAACTAATATTTAACGAAATATGATGACCAGGGCTCGGGCTTTCATGCAAATGCATGTTTTTTGCGTTGATAGATAAAGACGTATTGACTAATTATCTATGCGAATCATCAAATTTTGAGTAGTTTGGCATCGATTTGTAGTTGCATATTTTTGCATATTTTAGTGGTAAGTGCATATTTTTGCATATTTGGCAATAAAAGCATATATTTGGTGTTATAAAAATTTTTTAGTGCATATTTCTCAAGTTTTGAAAAAAATATTATTAGGCCGATTATGGATGGCAACCGAGCCTCAGTTGGGTTATCAGTTGCTGAAAATTATACTACTGATGACAAGTGGCTACTGAGAGCGGTCAATTTCAGTTGCTATTTAGTGCCTTTCTGGCAACCATTAATTTTCAGTTGCCCACTTGCAACTCAATTAAAGTTCGGTTGCATTAAATAATAGACCCAATTATGTTTGTTTTATATTTTTCTCTAATAATAATACATGATTAAAAAAATAAATATGTTCATACTAATTTAGTTTTGGTACTTTGTTCGTAGGTAAATGCATATTTTTGCTCATATTTTTCATTTTTAGGTGCATTTGTTAAGCGTTTAAAATCAATTTTTAGATGCATGAAAGTCCGAGCCCTAATGATGACAAATGTGTTTTTTTTTTACTATAGAACGACAACTAAATTGCTCTGGTGCTTCAAGTCTGTCACTGATCTAGTCTTCTCGTGTTATTCTATGATTGTCTAGCTATCATGCAGTGGAAAGATCGCATCGATGTAGCTGCAGGCTTGCATGTTATGAGAGCTTGAAGGTAGGTACTGATCATTGTCGGCGTTGATCATTGTGATTGGTACTGGGTCGTATGATTAATAAATAATGAACGATAAAACATACATAAAAGAAGTGTCTACTTTCAAGATGTGATAACAGGTAAGCCTAAACCTAAATAGAAGCACTTTTTTCACCGTATGATAGCTAAACAGTCATAAAATAGAACTTTTGAAACGAGAAAACTAGATCCGTGACGGACTTGGAGCAGCAGAACAACTTAGTTTTCGTTCCATAGTAAAAAAAAGCACATTTGTCATCATATTTCGTTAAATATTAGTTTTTCGAAAAAATTACACACACTAAATGTTGATTGTATTGATTTCTTCTTTTGATTGGAATAACAAAAAAAAATGAACATTTTGGAGAAAAAATCGAAAATTCCTTTTTTTTTGCAGATATTGACCCCGAGTTTATGAAAAATTCAAACCTATGCCAAGCTAATGTTTTTGATCTGAAAAAAAGTTTCTACAGGTAAATTTTCCTAGGAAAGAGTTAAAAAAAGTCTTCGACATTAATGGGTTTCCGCTTTCAACTTAGAAGATATTTTACTATTCTGAGAAAAATTTCTTTAAGAAACAAAACTCAGAAAAAATCGAAAATTCCTTTTTTTGCAGATATTGACCCCGAGTTTATGAAAAATTCAAACCTATGCCAAGCTAATGTTTTTGATCTGAAAAAAAGTTTCTACAGGTAAATTTTCCTAGGAAAGAGTTAAAAAAAGTCTTCGACATTAATGGGTTTCCGCTTTCAACTTAGAAGATATTTTACTATTCTGAGAAAAATTTCTTTAAGAAACAAAACTCAGAAAAAAGTTATACGCAGTACAAGTTAAAGTTTAGAAAAAAGTTGATTTTTCCCCGTTTACAGCCGAAAAAATAAAAAAGTGCGTTAAATATTTCGTAGTTATAAACAAATTGTTTCCAAAAATATCTATCCCATATTTATACATAGTAAAATTTTTCGTTATTGAAGGGTACCAGAGCGGTTAAATTTATTATTTTATATATCAGTTTTAAGGCGAGTTTTCTCAAATCGCAAAACTGCAATCAAAAGGTTTATCAAGTCACCTTGAAGACTAATATATGCTCTTAAATATTTCTAAAAAAAATTATTTGCGGTTGACGAAAAATAGAAAATACAGGAAAAATATTGAAAATCCCATATTTGGGATTTTCCAGCATTTTCTAGAATTTCAAGTAAAATCAATAAGATTCCGTTTTGACAGACCACTCCACTCGTCAGTGCCAATCTATGTAGGGCCGAACCCAGGCTTCGGATTCGTTATTAGATACTAGATCCAACACGTTGCATTGAGATAACTGATCAGGTCACCCAGATCTATCCCTGATAGCTCCGAAAGTTCGCTTAGTATGCTGTTGAAAGCTATACATAATTTTGAAGATTTTGATTTTTGATATGTCTATCTTTCTCTCTTAAACGTGTAAAATAATGAATGGACTTATAAGTAAAATCTCATAAGGAAATAACTTTACTTGGCCTGACCATCATACGTACACACAGAAAAAAATGGAATGTAAAATCAACATGACGCAATTGTGATTTGAAATCATATTAAATTTTCATGAAATAATTTGTCGTTGAAGTGCGTTAGTGTTTATTTGCTTTCTTTATTGCTACAGTTAACTGTTGTGCTTATTTGTGTGACATGTTGTTGTTTATTCTTGCATGTGTCGGCTATGTAGATGACAAAAAACGAATTACCAGCGAAAATTTACTGCTGCTGGTTTAAAATCACTATTGTTTCATGTTAATTTTAAATGAAAAATTATTAATCTAACCTTAAATCTCTCTGGTTTTAAATTTTTCACTGTTAACACAACTTTGTTATAAACGTTCCATTTCATTTTAAATGAACATGACTATAACTTTAAATTCAAATAAGTCTCATGTTAAATAATCGTTTAAATCATGTTGAATTAAAATGAAATTCATTTTACATGCGATGGTATTTATTTAGTGTATATATAAAGTAAATTTTGAAGATGTTGTTGCTGCAGTGGTTAGCGCGTGGACTATCATGTATGCAGGTGGTACGAGTTGAAATCTTAGCTGGGGCAGCCAGCTACAACATAAAGTCTTCTGATGCCTATCACGTAAGTAAAATAATTAATAGAATAGTTACATTAAAGTCATGTTGTTTCAGCTTGATATAATTATAATTCAAGATGATTCTTAGTGTTGTTTCAATATTAAATTCACGTTGTTTAAACTTGAAATAACTCTGACTCAAAATGATTCTTCGTGTTGTTCTAATATCAAATTTACGTTGTTTCAACTCGAAATAATTTTGACTCAACATGATTTTTCGTATTATTTCAGTATCAACTTCATTTTGATTTAACTGTACTGCAATATTAAATCAACATAAAATATAGTTAATTCAAAAGGATAAATTTTCTTTCAAAATTATTGTAAAACATGTTGAATTAAAATGAAACGCCTATGAAGCAAAATCACTACCGAAAAATGTTAAATTGACCTGGTTTTCGACGATTTTACATGGAAATTTTTCTGTATGTATACTTAATATTTGGTATTAAGTGTACATAATCGGCATAAAAACATAAATGTTAATACATGTGAGGTCAAGTTCTTATCCAAACATTTCGGCCGTAAAAAGTACTAATATCAAAATAAGGATCAAGTTCTTGATGGGTACAATACCATCTCATTTTACCTTTTATTTGAAAAAAAACGGACAACAAAAAGAGATTATTGTTCCTGGTGAGCGAGTTACGAGACATTTTGGAAAAATAGTTAGAGAAGCGTATGTAGTATTTTTATAATACATATTTTAAAAAAGTCATACCATAAAGATGCACTGCAAGATTAAGGAGTGTATACGTGCCATTGCTGTAAGAGATTTTACAATTTTTACGGATTTAAAGATTAAATGCAAATTTTAATGACTTTTGTTTTCTAATTGTTAAAAATATCACACGTTTTGTCTAGACTGTACGCAAATTTTTTGTATGTATATATTTTAGATAATATTTATTTTGTTTTTTCTTTTAAGCTTTGTAATTTTTTTTAGTTTTTTTATATATTGATGCAAGTTTAGATGGATGTAAATGTATTTAAGTACACACACATACATACATATGTGTATAGAAGTACACATACGTAGATATATATGAATGCAGTTTTGTGCATATATAAAAAGTATTTATTATATTCTATTATTTTTTGTTGTTTGTGTTTAATCATCAATTTCAAACCATACATACATACATACATAAATATAAATAATATACACACACTTTTAAACACAAAAGTTTAAATTTATAGAGAAAAAAGTATTTTTTATAAATAATATAAATATATGTATGTATGTATAAATAAAAAAAATAACTAAATATATAGAAATCAAACAAACGCACAAAAATAAGTACATAAATACACACATGAATACATATGTATATACTCACAATGTGTAGAAAGACTTTCGCACAAACACAGTTACTCACATGGATATGCACTTTTTGCACATATGCATATATATGTACGTACCCAGGAAACATTTTTTGCCGACATGTCTGACGTCTCTCAGTCAGTGGTTTCTATTGGAAAAAAGGGTAATAAATCTGTATCTTTGAAACTTGCAATGCGATTACACAACGATATATAAAATCATCATAGAAAATGACCTGAGCTTTAAGAATATTGAAATTCGGATCACCCTGTTGAAACACACGTTGAGCTATAGGGTGTCAAAGTTAACTATTTCCGGAATGAGCCTTGTTGGCCTCATCACTATCTGAATTTAATAAATTTAAACTTGGTGTAAAGTCAGTAAACAGACAAAGAAAATACATTTAATTTCATTGCGATATCTTTAATATTTTCAAAGATGTTTGTTTTTGAATTTTCAAATTGTGGGTTTTGGTCTCGCCTTTGCTCTCTATTTCGCCAATATCTTGGGTATTGGCATAGCAAAATATTTTAAATATATTTTATGATCTTCAACACGATCCTTGATAATATGCAGAAACAACTTTTCACTTATCTTAATTCAAGTAGTCATAAAAAAGGATCAAAGTCAAGGCTTTCAAATGAGAGTGAAAAATGGCAAAATTTTGAGAAAAATATATCTTAATTGTGCACCGTTTTTGGCAAAAAAATGTTTAAATAAATTTTTTTTTATTTTCAGTATTTCATAAGAATAGACATCAACAATGACTGCAATTGAAATTTTAAGTCGATTAACACAGAAAAAACTATCACAAAATTTTTTCAAAGAAAAGTTTGTCTAAAAATAAAATCAATTTTCAGTAAATGTTCTTTATATAATCAATGAATTGTTTGTTTGAATCTTATTTAGGACGCAAATACCAAAAACAGCAAGAAAAATTGTGTCGTAAAAAACCAACCCCCATCACAACATTCACACAAATACAACAACACTGAAGATTTTTGAGTGAATCAATTCGTTAATGTCGTTGCATTATTTCTCATTAATTTTTTTAGAGTCTTTAGATAAACATTCACATGTGAACACATTTAACAAAGTGAAATTTCATAAATGCTTAATGGATGATGATGACCCGGACAAAAACTTTGTTTGATATATAACAAAAAATCCACCAAATATTTTGTTTGTTTAAGTAAACTATTTTGTTTAATATTTGTTAGTATTTTTAAATTAATTGTTTTATAAAAACTTACAAAAATATTGTTTGAAATTTTTGCAGAAAATCTAGTAAATCTTTTTGTTTGATTTAGTAAATTGTTTTGTTTACAATTTGTAAATATTTTTAGACAAATTATTTTATAGATTTAAACAATCTGTTCACTGAAAAAAACACGTTTTTTTAATGAAATTGTTCAGATATTTGTATCTATATTTACAAATTTGTTTGTAGGTCCGTTCGTAGACAAAGTATTTACTATTTCATTGAATTGCTTTACAGAAAATGAAATTTAGTTTTTTATGTGAAAGCAACCACGCTATATCCAGCATTGGACCAAAATTTTAAATTTTTCTACCAAACTCTAATTAATCGCTTAAGAAGAAAAGTGCCCATCGAGTTTTTAAAATTTCTCTACAAATTATATTAGATATATGTAATTATTTTACGTAATTTTATTTTTTCAACTGAATAGGTATAAGTCTGAAACTTATTATTTCGGCTTTTAGTTCAATATTTGAATTAATGTAAGTTCAAATTATTTTATTAAGAGTGAAATATTCAAATCAGATTGGCAGAACGGATCAGTACTACTGATTTCGGCAGGCCACTACACCGTGTCATCAGCGTTCTTGTTCACTTTTACCACTTATGAAGGTGGATGGATACTTTTTATAAGGAAAACATGAGCTATATAACGAACTTTATGACATGAAGTAGAATACAAAAAAAAGAAAGTAAAATGTTGTTGAAAAATGTATTTTTTACACTTAAATCATCATAACTTAGCCATTTACCAACTATTTTTTATTTGAAAGATAAGATTAATATCTTTCAAATTTGGAAAGCACTGTAGAAATCGGTTTTGAAACAAAGAAGTTATGACTGTTTAAAATATAAACTTTAAGAAACCCATTTTTCACTACCACCCATGTGCTGAAAAACGCGTAATTGTTAAATCACTTGCGACTTTAAAATCACAAATATCACTTTTTTCGAAATAATCTTCGAAAAAGGTTCTTATATATGCTCTAAAATGGAAAAATTTTATTAACAAAAATGTTGCTGGAAATTATAAAGTTGTTTTTTTGTATTTTTTTGACGTTGGTAGGCCTTGTTTATTTTGTATAACGGGAACTTTAAACAATATGTAAAGAACTTTATATTATTATATGTTGCAGACATCTTATAGTCTCATAAAACGAACTTTAAGCTCACGAAGCGGGCGGGCACAGTTAGTAGTCAATAAAATGCCCACAAAACAGATATCTTGGGTGAAATTTAGCGAAATTGGATTGTTTTCAAATGAATTTACTAGAAAACGCGCGGCGTATGAGTAATATGATAGTATACAATCATAATACGTATACACTCTTGTCCTGCAATTTCGCCTATTGCTATTTTCTTTACATATTTTTTTTTTAATTACAAATTCATAACAAATTCCCGTTCAATATATCATTAAAAATTTTTAAACTTATTGTTTAATAAATATTAAAAAATAAAAATAAAAATACATATGTAATTTAGTACAATTTTCATGCTGGTAAATAAGAGGGGCTTCTGAAAATTTTACTATTTTTAAAAAAATCTGCTCTTCTGGCCATATTTTTGAGCGGGCGGGTAACAAATAAAAGCCAGATTAATATAAATATGTACGTCTAATATAATTTGTAGAGAAATTTGAAAACTCGATGACCGTTTTTTTTTTCTTAAGCAATTCATTTAGAATATCGTACGAAAATTCACCATTTTCGCCCAATGCTGGATGTAGCATGCATGCTTTAATCGACTTAGAATTTCAACTGCAGTAATTTTTAAAGTCTATTCTTTTGAAATAATGAAAACGAAAACTTTTAGTTGTGAAAATTTTTTGAGAAAACCGCCCAACAATTAAGCTCAATTTTTTTTCCAAAATTTTGTAATTTTCACCCTCATTCCATTTCATTTCTTGACTTTGATTCATTTTCACGACTACATAAATTGAGATAACTAAAAAATTGTTTCTATACGTTATCAGAGATTGTGTTAAAAATCACAAAATATATTTTTGAAAATTTTGGCTATGCTATTACTGGAGATATTGGGGAAATACAGAACAAATTCGAAGCCAAAATCCAAAATTTAAAAATTCAAAGCCAAATATCTTTGATAATATTAAAGATATCTTAAGGAAATAAACTTTATTTTCTTTATCTGTTTATAGACTTTACACGAAATTTAAATTTATTTAAATCGGATAATATTTGTGAAAGTTATGAGGCCGACAATGTCTTTCATGACCAAGATAGTCAACTTTAACACCCTGTAGCTCATTGTGTGTTTCAACAAGATGATCGCAACTTCAATGTTCTTAAAGGTCAGGTCCTCTTCTATAATTTTTACATACATCGTTCTGTAATCGATACAGATTTATTACCCTTTTTTTCAAATTGTAACCTCTGTGCGTCTGGGACTTTATCAGAAAATCAACCGAGTTGTCCAAAATTCCCTCGGACATTTGACAGAATAGCTGACAGTTTTCTAGTACGATATTTCTTCACATTTTCTAAAATATTATCCGATTAATATCATACTACTCTGTACATTATCTGAAAGAAATTTAATTTTCTTTAAGATATTTAACAGATTTGTCTACACGTTTTCTCACCTACTTTTAGAAGCAATTTTTGCACAATGTCAGATTTTAAATTTCGTAATAGTTTATCTCTTGAGAGTATCCCGAAATTGTGCAGACATGTGGAAAATTTATTTAGAGTTCCCATGGAAAATTCCTTTAGAATTTCCATGCATAAGTCTTCAGAATTCGTACATAATTCTCCTAAACATTTCGGCAAAGTTATTAGAATTTCCTCAGACAAAGAGGTTCGCTACCTTGTCAACCATTCCTATGATTTTCGGTAGATTTTCGTACCGACTTCGGTATTTTATGCACACTTTCTAACCAACTTCGCACCGAAATCGGCAAAAACAAAACGTTTGCTGGGTATCTACCTACGTATTTCTACACATTTGCTATATACATATAAACATACATATACTCACATCAATGTATATATGCATATTATATGTAGTTTCATATATTTACATTAAATATTTTATTTTTATCAAAATATACATGTGTGTACGTATGTGTTTTTAAAATAAATTTTATTTTAAACTTTCAAAGCCTATTTTTTATTGTGTAGGTAGATTTACACACACTTGCACCCTGATACGCATACATTTGTTAAACAAAAACAATATGGCAAAAAGAGTCAATTTTTAGTGTTGCAAAGCATCTATCTATTTGCATTATAAAAAACTTTCACACACACACACATGCATATACATACATATGTACCCTGCAGACAATATTGGACTAAGTGGTCTATTTTGGTTGAAATGGACTAGTTACAAGATGGTCCTATGTAATGCAGTCATGGACCATGTCATTTGCAAATAAGAGTTTGTAGTTAAGCGACAAGTGTTCGCGTTTTAACGATTGTGTATAGTATGTACAAAATACAATCGTTAAAACATGACCACTTGAGATCTCCATCAAGTAGTGACGTAGACTAGTTTTTAGACTACACCGATGTTATTCAAAGCTGTGTAATATGGTCCAGCTCTAGGATATTGCAATATTAAATCGACCAAGTTTTCTCACTACATTTGGGTTACATTTGGACCAGTCCTAGACCTCTATGGAGCATACTTTACATGCGTGTATTAACTGATCCCGTTATCTGCAGGTTACTAACAAACAACTTTATAGATATAAACCCAATTTTATGAGTTTGACAATCAATTAGGGATTGTTTTTGAATAGCGGGAGATAAAGGGCCTTCGACTTTGTTAAATAATCCTACTTTAAAAAATACTCTAAAATACACTCTAAAATACACTTGTTAAAAAGTAGTTTTCCCAAGAAGGCGCTGTTTAAAAATTAGGGGAATTTATTTTTATGTACTTTTTCGAAAAGGTCTTTTTTACAAAAAAAAAAAAAAAAAAAAAACAAAGTATCCGTTGGGAAAACAAAAACGTGAAACAATAACTTGCAACGAAGATATCGTCCCAACGATGTCTAACTACTGAATGTGAAAAATCCGATTTTTACATTCGTTACCTTGGTCCTCCAATGGGTCTGACACGCATCATTGCAAACTGTTGAATTTCTCATAGAGGCTTGAAAACTCAATAAGAAATATTTTAAAAGTTGCACTTTCAGGAATACGCTGATCTTAAGATCATAATTGACGGGTTTTGTGCTCTTAGACAAACAATAAATCGCCAAAACGGGAAATAGTCGTCATAACAGGAAAAAAAAAATCGTTAAAACGAACAATTAATAGTCAAATCGGAAAAATAGCAAACAAAATTCCCCAAAACGAAAAGAAATCATCTGAATGGAAAAACGCTAAAATGAAGAAAGTTAAATTTAAAAGAAAAAAATCATCAAAAATAGAAATTTGTTAAAACGTAAACAATGCAAAAACTGCGAAAATCGCTAGAATGTAAGAAATCGCAAAAGGGAAAAAAGCAGCAGAACGAGAACATCACTAAAACGGGAAACAAACGCCCAAAACGCAAAAAAAATCAACAAATCGCCGAAGCGGAAAAATTTTGCCAAGGCTAACACGCTAAAACGAAAACTAAATCACCAAAAATTAAAGAGCTGGCCAGGAAAACAGTTAAACGGCTAAAACGACAAAAGTTAAACAAATGGCCAGAACTAATATAAAATCATATTAAAATAAACGCTTAAACGAGGAAAAATAGCCAAAGCGAGAAATAAATCGTCAAAATGGTGAAAAATTCGCTAAAACCAAAAAATACCGTTAGAATAGAAAAAATGGCTACAATAAAACAATTACAAAAACTAAAATATTCAGCCAAATTGTCTAAAAATCTTAAAAACGATAAATAATTAGTAAAAATGGAAACAATAGGTAAACAGAAATAAGTCGTAAAAACGGGAAAAATCACAAATCGACTGAAAAATCACAAAGAGACGAAATCCCAGCTCGGAACAAAAATGTTGAAAAGGTACTTTTTTTTAAAGAAATGCCTTTTGAAAAAGGTACTTTTTTAAAGAGGCACCTTTTTACCAAGGTACTTTTTCAAAGAGATACCTTTTTAAAAGGGTAATTTTTCAAAGATGTACCTTTTTAAAAAGGTACTTAAAAAGGTACTTCTTTAAAAAGGAACTTCTATAAAAAGGTACTTTTTTTAAAAAGGTACTTTTTTAAAAAGGTACTTTTTTACTAAGGTACTTTTTTAAAAAGATACTTTTTTAAAAAGGTACTTTTTTAAAAGCGTACTTTTTTCAAAAGGTACTTTTTTAAAAATGTACTTTTTTAAAAAGGTACTTTTTTGAAAAGGCACTTATTTAGTGGTACTTTTTTAAAAACGTATTTTTTTAAAATGTATTTTTTTAAAAAGGTATTTTTTTTAAATTTATTTTTTGAAAAAGGTATTTTTTTTAAATGAATTTTTCAAAAAAAGGTACTTTTTTAAAAAAATACTTTTTAAAAAAATACTTTTTAAAAAAAGTAGTTTTTTAAAGCCTGACAAGTGGTAATTTTTTTGTCTGAAAGTTACTATTCTTTAAGAATTTTATTTCTAAAATATTTCTAGAAAAAATTTCTAAAATATTTCCAGAAAAAATTTCTAAAATCTTTAAGGCCCCGTGTAATTTCTTTACCAGCTAAATATTCCCTAGTTTTAAACATACAAATATCCATATATACAGATATAACTAAATACATATAAATGAATTTATATAAAATGCAGACAAAAATTGCATATTATTCTGTATGCAATCAGATGCACATGCGAAATACACAAACAAAAGCACATTGTATTGAAAAGCCTAAGAAAAAAATTGGATAAAATAAATTCTTGTAGTTTTGTTCACCCTAGTCCGAAAATATGCAAACATACACATCCTACCTCACATACATTTTTATTGAAATAAATGCATAAATGGAAATGTGCGTTTGATTGTGTGTGGCATTATTTGTATGTATTTTCTATAAAATAAAATTGCATTTTGATATGCAGACTTTTAGGCTGGTCATCATCGTCATCATCAGGATGGACATACAGATAAACGCACACACACACATATACTTAATACATGTGTATATAGTAGGTGCACACAGTTATACACTTACAAAACTTATTTGAAAATAAACGTACAAAACTTTTTGAACATTCGATGAGGTTTTTAGTATTTTGCATACAACAACAACAACAACAACAACAACTACACTAATACAATATATTCTTTTTTGCATGCGAAAATGTTTATTGTATTGATGCAGTTTTAAATGCATTTTCACTACAACAACCACTCATATTACACACACACATATACACACTCATACACACATTATTTCTGTATGTATGTTCCTAGTGTGTGCCTGACTTTAAGTGCAATCAACTCAACAGCAACTTAAACTACACAACAACTACAACATTTAGCTGTTTTTTAGTTGCCAAGCATTTTACGTTAGAGTGGTTAGAGGACGAAGTTATGAAAGAGGTGGGGGGGGGGAGGGGGCAGTGTCCAAATGCTTGTTAAATGCTATAAAATACTTCAAAATTTTATACTAAAATCCCATATTTACTTAATTGTGTAGAGCGTGTAGGAGCCACTGTGCATTGTAAACAATTAATTTAAAACAGGAAGGGATCACTACATTTTTTGAATTTTGTTTTTGTTAGTTGCACTTGTGCTACTATGTAGTTGTTGTTGTTTTACTTTTTTGAAATTTGAATTTTATGCTTTAGCACTTGACAACCAAACTCAGACATATAAAATAAAATATATTTATATGAGTATTTTTTTAAGTAAATTTGCTAGCAAAAAAACATGAAATATATATAAAATAAATGCACACTTGCTCATTGTATGTTTGTTACATAAGTACACACACACACACACACACATATTCGGCAAATGAATTTAATTTTATTGGAATTTAATTAAAGATTCAAAGTTTTTACTAGCAAAATTAAATATAAAAGTTTTAGTTAGATTTAATTCAAGTAGAAATTTAAATTTTATTTAACTAAAGGATTAAAACATATAAAAGCAAATAAATAACTCACATCGGCTTAAGCCAATGAAAAATTAGATGTATGAACAAAAAATTAGAAATATTTATATTGATTTGTAGTTTCATAAGATATTAAAAATCAATTGTAGATTTTGGTACTCTAATCGAAATGTTAGGTTAAATTAATGAATAAAGATATCGATTGGTGGGTAAGGAGAATATATATTATATAAGAGTAATTCCATTTAGACGAGTGTGACCACTTTACACGTATTTTTTGTTATAAATAAAGAATATAAAATTTTTTACTTAAAAAAAGGTAGCAACTCGCAAGGCCATTAAGCTTCAAGTCGTTGCATAACGGCTACATGCTGAAAGAACACGATTCCTGCTCAGAATGGTCGTCGGAAAGCTGCAACGGGTGTGATCTTACAAATCATAGTTTTAAATAATTATGACTTTCAGCATAAATTCTGTAAAATTTTTACTACAACATGCACAATAATTTTGGTATAGCTGTCTGTTCAAAGTGTTTTTAGCTGTACGTATTTACTGTTTGACAGTTTTATTTAACAAAAGACTATTTTTAAAGTGTGGCGGGTGTGACCGACGGTTGTGGCCGACGGGTGTGACATAATACGAAAATTTTAAAAATTCGAAGAAATAAAACTTTTTATTGATTTCATTAATATAAATAATATAAAATTAAATCATAAGAAAATAATAGCTCATTATATTATTTGCTATCCGTGCTATTATAGACAGCAGAATACTCTAGCTGAGTATTTTTTTTAATTCAATAAAAATTGAAAAAAGTATACTATTTTTAGAGATAAGGGTTTTCATTAATAATGAGAAAGGGAAGAAAAGAAAATCTGAAATAAATATTAAACATACAAAGAGGGAGAGCAAAATGTTTCGTAGATAATCATTTAAAAGTTCCTCAAATTGTTAACAAAAAAATTAAACAATGTATTCTTTTGTAATTTTTTATTTTTGAACTGAAAATTTTTTTATTATATCGGCTTTCTAGTTCAATATTTTGAATTAATGTAAATTCAAATTATTGTTATTAAAAGTGGAGTGTTGGAATATTCAAATCAGATTAGCAGAACGAATCAGTACTACTGATTTCGACAGGCTGCTACACCGTCTCATCAGCGTTCTTGTTCACTTTTACCTCTTATGAAGGTGGATGCTTTTTACAAGGAAAAATCAGCTATTTAACTAATTTTTGCCAGCAAATAGAATACAAGACTTCTTTTTAAATCCGTGCCATGCATTTTTTTGTTGTGACTGAATTTAGTCTTTGCCGAAATTTCCCTATCTGATTAATAATCCAACACTCACAAACTTGTTATTTGTTGTATTCCGTTACTTTATTTAACGTTACTTTAACGACAATAACAACAAATAATTACAGTTTGAGAAAAAACTTCCTAAAAATATTATTTTGCAGGCCTGTGTTATGAATTGCCATCAAAAAACTTAAGTAGTACCACGTGTCGGTTGATAATGTCATTTTTGCGTTATGGCCATGATATTATTGCCACTCAAATTATATTCCGGGTGCGTATACGCAATATATTGTAGAGTTAAATATAACTCATACGTATTCATAGCGTTTCTGGACAGCCTGTTTTGAAGTCGTTCAGATCCCATTCTTTGTCTATTAAACAGACAAGTTGTTTCCCAACTTTTTTTAAGCAAAAACGGGGAACAGCCTCAACGGTAAACTGATCTTTATCATATACTTAGAGTATCTTACCTTCTATGCAAGTTTTTAATATATCAAAGTAAATTTTTACCAAATTCCAACAAATTCCATATTGTATAATGATATTTTTTCGAGTAATATGCTGCAGTTTTAGTTTATGTTCTTAATTTATATTCTCTTGTGTGTCAAGAATGTATAATGTGTCTCATACTCAGTTTAAATTAATCAGGCATGGACGGCATCAACAGTAAGATTAGAAAATAGCAGAAAAAATGTTTAGCTTTTTGAAAAAAAAAACCAAACTTTTCATTTACATACATTAACTTGAAAAAATTTTAGCTTTTTCAGTTCCGAAAAATAATGCAACTTGAAACCAAAATTATCTTTAATCCTTGCTAATAATGTTTCTGAATCTGCCCAGTAGCTTTAAAGATATTGCAGAACTTCTGCCAAAAAAATTTTAAATGTTGTTTTTACATTTTGGTTTGCAAAAAAACCGACTACGAAAAAGGCGTGGCACCGCCTCCATATTTTATCATCATGTACGAGAACTAATTGTGTATGCGAAGTTTCATAAGAATCGGATAAGTAGAAACAGTTAAAATAAATATTTACTTTTCATGGGCGTGGCACTGCCCACTTTTCTAACCATAATGATGTATTGTAATGATAACTAAAACTGTATGCAAGTAGAAGTAGTTAAAATGCTTAATTACTTTTCATGGGCATGGCACTGCCCACTTTTCTAAACATAATGTAGTATTGTAACTATAACTAAGGGTCTATGCAAAATTTCATAAGAATCGGTTTTGTAGAAGTTGTTGGAAAATAATATTTACTTTACATGGGCGTGGCACATCCCACTTTTTGATCCTGATGTATTTAAATAGAAGCTAAATGTATGTGTACAGTTTCATAAGAATCGCTTGAGTAGAAGTATGCAGTTGAAAACGAATGTGTATTTACTTTGTATGGGAGTTTTACAACGGATCCAATCTAGAAGTTCATCCATTTGAATAGAGAAAAAAATCCGAAATCGGTTCATAAATGGCGGAGTTTTGAGGGAACATACATAAAAAAATACAGGACGAATTGATAACCTTTCTCCTTTTTTTGAAGTCGGTTAAAAATAAAAAATAAACAACAAATCTTCTCTTATTTTTCTACAGGCATATCAATAATACAGATATGTTCCAAACAAATGATGATCATTAAAATCGATCATCAACTTTTCAATTTATTCGCAATTAAATGAGGGAACTCAATTGATAAAATCACGGGTTTCATAAAACAGTAAAATAGCTGAGACTCCCTAACTACCCTGAGTTGCTGCCAATATTTAATTAAACAAATGCTGAGAAGAGCAAAAAAATTATATGTATGTTGCCAAAAGATTTGATGGAGTAGGTGTTCAAAATCTGATGGCGGGTCTGAGAGGAAAAATTGGAAAATTCGCTTTATCTAAAAATTAATTGTAATAGTTTGAAACTATTTATATCTTTGAAGTAACTGAAACAATTTGTTGTGTTTAATTCAATTTTGTTGCTATTGATTTCTAAATTATTATGACAGATACCGAAACACATGCGAGGATATTATTTCTTTGCATTTTTTAGCTTAACTTGGATACCATTAAAACAAGTTACAGGCCTCAGAAGTTTTTTGAGCCACAGGTATGTCAAATTTGGCCTACTGTAACTCCTCTCGTTCTTAAACCAGAAGCCCACCGACACACGTGCTATAAAGTTTGACTCCTCTTCTAAATATGTTCCAAGTGTCAGAAAAATCCAATCAGCTGTTTAAAAGTTCCAGATTCATTATCATTTATTACATTGTTGGTCAATTTCATTAAAATAAGTATTATTTAAAAGAAGAGTTAGCTAACTTTTTACTAAATGTTTGTAAAGAATTATTTTAAAACACAATTTTTTTTTATTTTTCCATGTGCACCAAGTCAAAATTGAAAAAGTGGTCATAACTTTTAATTTCGTCCTGCGATTATTATAATTTTTTTTCTTTTTAGAAAGTAGATGTATAGTGCTTTCAAACTCTGTACTCATTTTTTATGATGTATTTTTTTTCGCAAAAATCTTTCCTGGAACAACCGCGAAAGCACATGTAACGCTCAACACACAAAAATGTTAAAAAATCGAAAAATATATTTTTATTTCAGGATTTATTGAATGAGGCGAAAACTATAATATGAATCCTACCTTTTCATATATATATTAGTTACATTGGTAAACAACAACAAAAAAACACAACACACACACAAAAAATTTTCGTTTAGAATGAGAATCAGTCATAAAGGATGACTTAAAGGTACTTTTATTCCGCATCTTTTGGTGGTTTAGTTATTTAAATCGGAAAAACCATTCTTAAGTTACGATGTACTGTATTGATGTACTTAGTTAATATATGCCCATTAAACTTTGTATATTCTACCTACTTTTATTTAAGTTCCACTTACACAGAACAAATTATAATCAAAAAATTTTCATACAAAAGTTTGTCTACAAATAAATTTAATTTCCAGTAAATGTTCTTTACATAATCAATGAATTGTTTGTTTGACTCTTATTTAGCACGCAAACAGCAAAAAACAACAAGAAAAACTGTGCCGTAAAAAACTACTCCGATGATGACATACACACAAATAACAACAACATCAACAATGATAGCAAAAGGAGTGCGATTGCACTAAGTTTGTTTACTGAAGATTTTTGAGTGAATCGATTAGTTAATGTCGTTGCATTAATTCTCATTCATTTTTTTTAAGTCTTTAGATTAACATTCAGACTTGAACACATTTAACAAAGTGAAATTTCATAAATGCCTAATGGATAATGATGATAATGACCCAGACAGAATTTTGTTTGATATATTACAAAAAATCCAGTAGATATTTTTGTTTGATTAAGTAAACTATTTTGTTTAATATTTGTTAGTATTTTTAGACTAATTGTTTTATAAATGGAGACAAAAATATTGTTTGATATTTTTCAGAAAGTCCAGCAAATCTTTTCGTTTGATTTAGTAAATTGTTTTGTTTACAATTTGTAAATATTTTTAGACAAATTGTTTTATAGAGTTAAACAATTTGTTCACTGAAAAAAGAATACGTTTTTTCAATGAAATTGTTCAGATATTTTTTATCTATACATATTTACAAATATGTTTGTAGGTCCGTGCCTAGACAAAATATTTACTATTTCGTTGAATTGCTTTACAGAAAATTAAATTTAGTTTTTGTGAATCTAAATTGATTATTAGGCTAAGGTTCGTAACGTTATATTCAGAAAGAATTGGGTATGATTAATATTCCAAGGAACAATGGAAAAATTAACCTCAACTTAATTTTTCAACGTACACAGCAGAACAGAGTAGCGCCACTTTCGGAAGCCGCTACACTTCCATCGTCAGTGCTCACGTGTATTTGCTATCACCACTTGTCAATTTAGATTCACAAAGCAAATACGTTCGAAATAATCATATTAATAAAAAAAATTTAGTTTTTTTTTTGTATAATATAACTAATTGATGCGGCATATTTAAAAATTTTCATTCTCCCGTGGAGTCTGGATTCGAACTCGTGCTCAATATATTGATTGTATGTATTTTAAGATAGAAATAAAAAAAATATACATTTGCTTGAAAAAATGTGATAAGATTTCACTATCAAAATATATCAATATCAGTCAAGTTTCGCTATTTCCCTAGAAATATTTATCAATACCAATTCTCAATACATACTATCAATTAAGTTGCGTCTAGAACAAAAAATCCCATAAAATAATACGCCAAATAATAAAACAAAAAATTAAATGCAAACAATACATACGCATCTCTCAACCGAGTGCATAGAATTTCAATACTAAAATGAATATTTGTTAGAAGCTGCATATAAATATGCATAAAATTGCTACTGCCACCACACGAAAAAATAAAAACGAAAATAACAATAAAATAAAAGTTTTCACGCGAAAATTTCACTCCACAACTCATCATGAAATTTCTGCATTTACAGTCAGAAATTTCCATATACAGTTTGTGTGTTAAAGACCAGAATATATTGCTCGTATAGAGACTTGTATAAAATGGGCGAAAAAAAAGAAACTATTATAAGCTCATACTGCTGCTAAAAATGCACTATGCTATAAAAAGTTGCATGCAGTATAAGCATGCAACTATGCACACACATACATACATTTGAATATTGTATAACATTTTGTGTGTTTCATTTGGGCTGCTGCTGCTGTTTGCCTTTCATACCAAAAGTGGCAGACCAAGTTGGTTGTATGTACCCCTGTCAAAAATGTGGAGGGTGTAATGGCTCCTTTTTTTAGATGAGTGAAGAGGTGTGTTTTATATATTTAGGGTTTGAGTTTTTTTTGCAATGTGTTTAGAATTTTAGATTTTTAGCGTATTTTAGAATTTTATGAATGAAAATTTTAGTGACTCCAATATTTACATATATTTTATTTAGTTTTTTTTGCTTATGTTTTAAATAGTGTTACCCCTTTTTGAAGGCTCTAGGAGTTGGAGTATTCTTTTTTTTCCCCCTCAAATCTAAACACCAAAGAGTTCAGTGTCATTTTGATAAGCCGCAGTATGAGTTGGGTTGCAGACAGAGATAACGCTGTTGTGGGTCTTTTTATAGTTTGGTATTGCATATGCAAAATTTATTAAGTTTTTGGTTTAGAAATTTTGGTTATATTTCGATTTGTCTCTATGGTTGTCTGTCTGTCGGTCTGTTTGTCTAACTTATAGTCTGTGTTTTTTTCTTTTTTTTTTAATAGTTGACCTTGTCCGTTGAAAAATAAACCAGACAAAAAACAAAATTCTTTTAGTTTCAATGTGGTTTTTTTTTTTTTTGGTTGATTTTATAGTTTAGCTGAGTCTTGTTGTATGTGAAAATAGTTGCAAGTTTTGTAAAAATTTGTTCAATGGCAAGGTTGCCTGCCGGTTTGTATGTGTTCATTGTAGACTCGTTGTTTTAGAACTTATTGCTTTAAAATAAATGTAGTTTAAGCATATTTTTTGTGTTAATTTCTAATACTTGTGTCCGTTGTGTTTTTATTTGTGGGAATTTTTGACTGGGAAATTCGTCTGTCTGTTAGAAAATAAGAGAAATTTTTAGTGGTTGTATCCCATCACTATTTTATAAACTAGTGGCATACATTTGAAGTCTGCCGAAATTCGATATATATGTATGTCTAATTCAAGTGTGTGTTTAGAGAAAGTTTTGAAGGTGAAATAGGAATTTAAATTGGAAAAATATATATTTAAATTTTGATGGAAAACAATTGCATTCTTAAATGTAGCTTAAAATGGCTGAAGAAAAGAGGAGGAGGTTGTCAGTTCGTGAGTAATTTTTCTTTTAGGTTTGTTAACTCAGATCTCTGCCATTTACTAGCCCATTTAAAAAAATAATTTTCTTATTTGAAAGGATTTAAGGCCTTTATGGAGTTCATTTTGTCTCACGCATTATATTTAGAAGACAAATTTCAGTTTGCTAAGTTGCTCGCTGGCTTACAAAACCAATGAACCTCAAAAAAGTGATGTATTTTTTAGCTAGTTTGGGGCTGCTGGACACGAATATGGCACTCATTTATTTTTCTTGAGAACCGTTTCCAAGATATTCGCGAAAAACCTGTTTTCCTGCAGTTTTCTACATATTTACGAAAATCTTTAAAGCTGTTCTTTCGAATTATACACACTTTACACTGTTTCATAGATACGACTTTCTTCTTTCAAGCACTATATAAACTGCGTTGATCGGAGGAAAATTAATTTAGTTATAAGCCTGAAGATTTGAAAAATTTTAATATTTTAAGTTTTTTTTAGTCGCTCCATTAAGACAAAAAAAATTAAATTTTATTTACCAACATCTTAAAGAAAATTGTATTCTAAACGTGGTAAGCGTATAATGGTAAAATATCGAACAAAAATGAGAAAGTTACAGCATATTTAATGGAAACATCAAAATTAAAATGTTCATTCTTTGGTCCTCAGATCACTTTTACCTATAACCTCAGAAAAGAAATCGTTTCAATGCTAATTTGGGTTCGTTGAACACGAATATGGAGAAAAACGTGTTTTCTGCAATTTTTTAGATATTTTCAAAAATCTTGGCATAGATTTATTGAGTTAAAGGCTTTAAGGTTAAAAAACATTTTAATTTTTTTTTAAATTTTTTTTTGTTAAATCTTGTAGGCCTTATGTTTAATTTACAATATGTGCTCGGCACTTGTATGTAAAACATACCTGCCTCACTGACGTTGTTCTTGCACTGAAAGAATTTTGTTAATAGATTCTGTGAGTTTCGACATTAATGGAATGAAAAACTTCATTAAAACTCAACCAGTCACGCTTCGTTGGATTAATGAAACAAGTTTCTTTAAAATTTCATTAAATATAGGAAATAGTTTCATTGATCCAATGTAATAATTTCGCTTAGCTAATGAACATATTTGATTATTTTGATTAAATTATTTCATTGTTTTAATGAAATTGTTTCATTAGTTCAATTACTTTAATGAAATTATTTTATTATTTCAATGAAATTCTGTCACTATTTCAATGATATTCTGTCATTGTTGTAATTAAACTATTTTATTGTTTTAATGAAATTATTACATTACTTAGTAGCCTCATTAGCTTATCTCTTTTATTGACTATTTTAATTTATTGAAAGTTCCATGCTACAAATGCGTACGGTAGACGCCAATGCACATCAGAAAAAATTTTAATATTGATGGCCTCTCACAGTATCGAATTCAAACTCTCGATTCTCATCATTTGCTTTATAGGCAACGTCTTAACTAGTTCAGCCAACAGCACTTTCAAAACAATGTGTCTATGAGCGTATAATAACAAGAAAGAGTATAACAACAACAAACATATAAATTTACTTTTTGGAAATAAATAAGGGAATGCTTTTTTCAAACCAATTGACCTGATTTATTTGATCGGTCTTTCATAAATGCAATGAAATTTTTCATCAAAACAATGAAAAATGACATTAAATTTTAAATTTGTTATAAATCAACCCTAAATTACATTGAAAAGCTTCTCTTTTTTTGGAGGTTAATTTTTTTTTATGCTAGTCTTATTAATTGTAAATAACTCTTAAAAAATCGACTCCAAAATAGAAGACTGGCAGAATGATGTACGGATGGACAACAAGTCCAAAATAAAGCAATAAATTCATGGGAGCAAACCAGAAGAATACCCTTTCATAATAAAAACATCCAAATCTGTATACAAATGGTGAAGCTCTTTCTATTCCCTCAAAACATGCAAATCAGTGCAGACACTCACCAGTTAGCAAAGACATAACTTCTTACATTAATATCTAATCCTAAATGAAAATTAAAAAAAGTCATATCATTATTAAATTCATAACTTTTATTCTAAAGCATAACTAAATTGTTATTCACTTGTGGTAGAACCCTTCTCTGAATTGCCTCCCCGCAGTTAAATTCTTCTCCTTTTAATATCCCTTTTCCAAATACTTTAAAAGAAAATGCTCAATAATCTTCAACTTGAGGCAGCTAGCTATGTGTATTCCATCTCTAAAAGAGCTTAATAAAGAACACACAGAAAAAGTTAAAAAAGTTCTTAAGAAAAATATTTGCAAGAGTTTTATGCAATAAACAGCAGTAATAAAAAAGAAGTCATAAAATTTAATAGACTTGAGGTAATATAAGGCCTGCAATCATTTCAAATTGAAGCAAATCTACAAATATGTGGATAGGAAAAATCTTGTTTCATTGTCTACTCATTTTTGCGCTTTAAATAATAATTTAGAAAACGAAGAAAGCTTCAGTTGCACTAGTTGAATTTATAAATGTTTTTTTTTTAATATTGAGAGTTTTTTTCCAGTTTAGTATAAGGACACATGAAAAAGTATTTGAATTAATTTACAGGTTTTTTGTTGGTGCATGCGCCACAAATTAATATGATGGCATGCATGATGGTTCTGTATGAACGTTTTTCAATACATTTTACAAAAAATCACAAACACACATACACGCACTAAGCTCAAATTCTCTCCCAAAGGTTTCTATAATAATAGATATTTGTAGACAAATATACAACTACAATTATTTCTATTATTTTCATACATGTGCGCATATATGCACATGCATTAGGGTGAACCGATTTTTATGGATGCAAAAATGAATAGAAAATCGTATGGAGGAAATGATTCTACAAAGAATTCTAAGCAACTTTGCCCTAGTAACCATAGGTCTAAAATGAATTTCGAGCTTCAGAAAATCCCAAAATATTCTGTAAGTGATTTAGTTCGAATATAACCACCAAGGAGTGAGCAAGCGCGGATCCATGGTGAACCCATGACCCCACCAAATATATTAAAAATTGGTATGACAGTTCAGTCTTGTGCAGCTAACATTTGACCAAAAAATTTGGAGGACTAACGCCAGTTGTCCCAAAACTATGACAACTTTATTAGAGGAAAAATTACAAAAATAGCTTGCAATAGTTTTCCTCAATACTAGATGGCGTATGAGTATTATTATTTAAAGTAAGAATAAAATATTATGTATACGTAAAAAACTTCAAGCACTTTTTGTAATTTTTCTGTAATAAAAGCGCCATAAGACATATTTTATAATTTCTGCAATCTCAAAATCCATTTTAGACCCATAATTGCTGGGGCAAAGTTATTTAAAACTCTTCGTAGAATTATATACCCCCCTTACGATGTTATGTCAACAAAATTTACCCACCCTAATGTACATACATAGATAAATAAAAACTAAAAAGAAAGTGTAGAAATTTTGAATTTTTAATACGAATACAAAAGTACGCATAAGTCTGTAGATTTCAGATTTTTGTAGCACAAAATGTAAATGAAATTCTTTTTTCTTTGCATGACCACACATTAAAGCAAAAATACAAAACATCAGCAACAACTGCAACAACAAGAACAACATCAAATAGAGCAACTACAAAAGAAACATTTAACATTTGCTCTCTTTTTACTTGATTTGTTTTGTTTGAAAATTTAGCCTAACAAACAGTGGGACGAATAAGTTAAATTGCAAGAAATGCTTTCAATCAAACCGAAGACATTCTGCTCTGCTTTGGTACTGCCAAACAGAGGCAACAATTGCAATTACCGATTGCAACTTAAAAAAAAGCTGTGGATGACAACTATATATTTAATATACTTTAACGCAGGATATAATTGAATTTCGCACCGTAATTGTCACTATTCGAATTTCGAGACTTAATATTTCTATTTTATGGTAAAAATAAATTCAGCAAATTAAGACTTTAGCTCACACGAAGGGTTCCGTACGAATACCATATGCATACATACGTATAGCCCTTTTTTCCTTTTGGCGATTTTTATTTTATTTTATTTATTTATTTTTTTTTTTGGACTTTAATTTTAGCGTGATTTTTTTTCTTTTGACGATTTATTGTTAGTTTTAACGATTTTTATCGGTTTGTCACTTTTTTTGAAGAAATATTTAGTTTTGACTTTTTTTAGTTTTGGCGCTTTTTTTAGTTTTTGCGATTTTTTTTTGTTTTGGCGATTTTTTCGTTTTTGGCGATTTTTTTTTTGTTTTTTGCTATTTTTAGGTTTTTGGGGATTTTTTAAGTTTTGGCGATTGTTTTGTAGCGATTTTTCGGGCTTTTGGCGATTTTTTTTTCGTTTTCGTAACTTTTTTTTAAATAACGAGTTTTTAAATTTTTTGCGATTTTTTTGCCTTTTTGTTTTCCGTTTTTTACGATATTTTTAGTGTAAGTAATTTTTTCGTTTTTGCGATTTTTTTAATTTTTATTTTTTGTGATGGTTTTCGTTTTTAGGCGATATTTTTTGTTTTGGCGATTTTTTTAGTTTTAACGATTTTTTTAGTTTGGGCACTTTTTTTTGTTTGGTCGATTTTTCGGTTTTTAGCGATTTTTTTATTTTTGTGTCTTTTTCGATTTTGGGCGATTTTTGACGATATTCATATTTAGTTTTTGGCGATTTTTTTTTAGTTTTTCGACGATCTTTTTAGTTTTGGTGATTTTGGTATTTTAGCGATATTTAACTTTTGGTGAGTTTTTCCTCTTAACGGGGTTTCAATTTGGTGATTTTTCGTTTTGGCATTATTAAAATTTTTTTAATTTTTTAGTTTTAAAGCTTTTTAAAATTTCAAGAGTTTGCCTTTTACAATTTCCAAGATACAGCAAATTTTTTAAATTTCATAGTCAGAATTATATTAACGGATAAAAATATTCTTTAATTTTTATTGTTTTATATATCTGTATTAATTGGTGTAGTCTGTATAATACACTAACTTTGAAAATTTCAAGTGTCTATACAAGTTTCTGTATATTACATTAGTATTTCAACATGTTTCGTTGCTCGCTTTGGAACACCCTTTAATTTTTAGCTATCATAAATTTCTTGTTGTAGCGGGCAAAGCTTTACATTTGAGATGTATTTTTGAATGATTTACTTTTTGGAAATATACTTTTTTATAAAGGTACATTAAAGGATACTTTTTGGAAAAGTACTGCCTCGAATCTGTAATCTGTTTGATTGCCTCTTTGTGCTGAAGTCAGTTTTCTTTGCCAAAATTATTTTAAAATGGTACATTTTGCAAAATATACTTTTTTAAAAATGTGTATGTACATACTTTTTGAAAAAGATACAATTTGAAGAAGGTACTATTTAAGAAAGGTACTTATTTTTGAGGAGGTACTTTGTGAAAAAAGTACTGTAAAAAAGTATATATTTGTATATATTGTATTTTTTTTAAATTACTTTTTTTTAGAAACTACTTTTTTCAAAATACTTTTTTTACTAAGGCATTACTGAAAAAGTATTTATTTTGATAACGGTAAGTATTCGCTTTGTTAAAATGGCTGTTTTAAAACAACAATTATTTATTTGCTACTAAAATCTATTATGCCAACCTTTTTCAGCACTTTTCCCACTATTAAATCGTTGTTAATTTTGAATATCTCATACATATATATACATACATATATATATATACATACATATATATGAATGTATGTAACGGTCTGTAAGCCGAAACTAATGCACACCTTTCTATAAACATTTCGCTTATTTACTTCAATAGTGTCATAACTCCAAAAATGTGCTTTTAGAGTTAATAATGCAGAATTAATAACAGGTTCGGATCCAAACGAAAATTTTGGTAGAGGAACTTTTTAATGAAATATACCATTTTGTAAAATTTCTTTTAGAAACTCCACAGAAATGAGATATATTTTATCAGCTTTGGGAGGGAAAATTTCCCTTTTCCCCCTACCCTGCATCCGACCCTAATTAATAACAAATCGTTCTTTATATTATGCAAAAATTTCATAAAAATATCTTGTATACTCACCTCTTGAGAAAAGAATGTACTTCTATTTTTCCCTTAAGTTGTACGTAAAATGAATATTTTAAGGTAATTTTCTTCAAAACCATTTTTTTTTTTATTTGTGACATTATTGAAGTAAATGAGCAATATATGTATTTCTATGTATTTGTTTAATACACTTTTTTGTTACGTTTTCTATCATCATCAACAGCAACTATAGAATTGTATATCATGTATCCAAAATTGCAACAAACGCCAGCATCCAACAAAAAAACACGCATGTTTTCTTGTTATCATGCATACACACATACTTACAATTGGTAAATAGGAAAACAAAATAAAACAACGAAAACTGTATTACACAACAAACATACAAACTGGTACATGTATGCATGAAGTTTTATATGGGGCATTATTTTTAAAGCGGACAACCCTAACATTTGTTTTGCGGAATTTCCTTGATATTTGGCATAACTATTATAGTTCTAGTAGGTATAAATGTGTATGCAAAATTTTTTGTGTATGATGTTTATTTGTCGAGTTCTTGGCTGGAAAAGTGCTGCGTTAAAAAAAGATTTTTATATTGTTGTTTCGAACTAGGAAAAATAAAACAAAAAAATTAAAACTAGTGATTCCTATAGAAAATCATCTGATCTTTTCAAAAAAGTTTTTCATGATCAAAACCGGATATGACCAATTGAAATTAAAGTTTTTCGAACATCGACCAATTATATATTTTTTTTTACCAAAACTAGGCCGCTATTTCGTCGTCGAAGAGGAGATTTTTGCCACTTTTTAAGAAGGGGTCTAAAATGACCCATATAGCGAAACGATGGAGGGTTAAAGTATTCCATGAAAATGTTTCTCGTGGAGTTTTATATAAAAGTGCTGAACACACCTAATACATTAAACGTAAGATTTACACGATATCTTATACCGTTTCTCTAAACAATGACCAAAAGTTGAGGTTCATGTAAATAAATTTGCATAAATTTTAAAGTTATGAAGAACGGCATCTTTATCAAACTTTTACAGTATAATGAGGAGACCCTCGGCTAATTTTTGTAAAAAATAAAAACAATTAAATTGGTCGGAGTTAGACAAATTTTAATTTCAATTGGTCATTTGCGGTTTTGTTCATGAAAAAAAAATTTATTAAATATTTTCTTTTGAAAAGATCAGACGATTTCCTATAAGAATCACTTATTCTAATTTTTTTGTTAAATTTTTATCTAGTTCGGAACAATAATTAGAAAAAAAAGAATTTTTTTCAAAAACGGCAACACTTTCGCACCATAAAAAAATTTTGCATACAAATTTATACCTACTAGCATTATAGTTATGCCAAATATCAAGGAATTTCCGAAAAAAAATTTTTGGGTTGTCCGCTTCAAAAATAATGCCCCATATACATAACTTGAACGCATAGAAGTATGCACTAAAAATAAATCAACTTTTGATTTTATCAAATATTACCTAGCCTTGTATACACACATACACGCACTCATACAGGCATACAAAACTTATACAGCCATGTTGTTGATGTTAATAAAATAAAAGCATTTTGATTATAAGGACAAGTTTACATGCATATCGTTAGCTGAAATAGAAAGCTATAAAATTAATAACAAATTAAAAAATTATCATTTTCATTAATTATGTATTTTTTATTATATTTAAACTTAAAACAGAAGATATGATGCTTTCAATAGTTGAACTATTATATTAACATCTTTTCTTCTCCTTCACAATTAAAAAAAGTATGTTGCCGAGTTTTAGCTTTTAAGCTAACGATATATGTATAGTACTTTTAATCAGCATCATCATCATCATCAACAGTTCTTAACATCATAACGACGATGACCATGTTGTTTTTGTTGGTTGTTGTGAATATCTGCCTATACACAAACGAACATTTACACAAATGAATTGATTATGACGACGATGGCTACGGCCAGACTTAACACAGACAAAACTATGAGAATAAACAAAAACAACAAAGTGAACACAATCAATCTACAAGTATTTGGAGAGTCATATAGACACAAAAATATAAAATGTTGTTGTTTTGTAACAAGAATAATAAAACAAAACACAAAATATAAAATATAAAACAAAAAATATATAAAGTATAGAAGCAACTACTACATGCATTCAAACATACAACATATTTGGTGTTTGAATACACATACATAAATGTATGCTTGTACAATTGCTGATGTACAGAAAACATAATCGTACGTAACCAACAACCATAGAGAAGGATGGCTCCAGTGCATTGTTTAGGTTGTAACAAAACTCATAAAAATTGTCACAAAGAATGCTGACGAAGTGTGCAGTAAGCAAAAGTTTAATTAATGGATTATTATTTACAGTCCTTAATCTCAGATTCATCACAAAGGGACCAAGGCTCCAGTGCATTGTTTAGGTTGTAACAAAACTCATAAAAATTGTCACAAAGAATGCTGACGAAGTGTGCAGTAAGCAAAAGTTTAATTAATGGATTATTATTTACAGTCCTTAATCTCAGATTCATCACAAAGGGACCAAAGGACCCAAGTGGGCCGGTTGTTAGAAACCGGCAGCCTGTTCAACCTAACCTATTCTCAGATTTGTTGCCAAACGAGCACAACTACTTTTTGTTTAGATCCTGAGAGATGGATAATTTAATCGATTTTTTATATATTCAATTTTCTTATCAATAAATAACACCATGCAACAATATTAAGCTTTTGTCATGACCTTTTATAACCACTATATTTTTTAATGTGTTACGCTCCACAGTGGTTCCAATTGGAAAAATATCTGTATCTTTGAAACTTCCGATCCGATTATAAATGATGTATGTAAAAATCATGGAAGTGCACCTAAGCTTTAAGCATATTGAAACATAGACCCGCTGTTGTAACACATGGTGAGCTACAGGGTGTCAAATTTGACTACCTCAAGCATTATCCGATTTTGATGAGTTCAATTTTTTGTAAAGCTTATAAATAGATAAGTAAAATATACTTTACATCATTGAGATATCTTTAATATTTTCGGAGATATTTGGGCTTGAATTTTAAAATTTTAGTTTTTGGCCTCGACTTTATTCCCGATTTCGTAAATATCTCCGGTAATAGTATAGCCAAATTTTTGAAAAAAATATTTTGTGATACTTCATGTAGCCGTGAAAAATAAATTCATTAAAATCTACTTATTTAGCCATGTCACCACATAAAAAATCGGCAGCACAAAGTCAACATAAACAGCATCATTGATATCCGTTTTCATTTTATTGATGACATTTGTCATAGCATTGATGTCAGGGCGTCATCAATGCGAAGATACACTTTTCTATGAGTGTACTTCCCCTCAATGTTTACATCAAACAAAATTGAGAGTTTTTTGCATACGAATCGTAGATTTGTCAGTTCGTATGAGTATAAGGTTAAAATTTTTAGTTAAGGGAATGAAAAATATGCAGCAGTTTTTATAACAAAAAACAAACACACATTAGACATACGCACATTGAAAAACATGTTTGAAGTACAGACAAGCCAAAAACGACACCCAAAAACAAAGAACTCATTCCTTTACATTAAAACACTAGCAGCATCATCATTATCACCCTGAATTCACAATTCAAATGATCTCACACTTACATAATAGTGTAAAATGGAGTTTTACTCATAGATAGGAGAGCATGTGTGTAGGGACGTTTAGCACACATACAACCCATCTCAACACACATGTTAATACATACATACACACACGCACACAATATGCATTTAAAATTTGTTATCGTTGTCTAACTCGGTATAGTTGTTGTGTAGTCGTCAAACTTGACGCTAGGAAAAGTTTTTGTCGACATTTAAACTCGCATCACCCGTTTATTTACTAGTTTGTTGTAGTATTTTCAAAAGAAAATTGTTCCTTATTTTCAAAAAGTTGTCGTAAAGTTCTATGCTTTGCACAACGGGAAGTAACAATTGTGTACCTCTAGATAAGACCCCCTAAAAAAATTAAAAAACATAAAGTGGAGCGTACCCTCTACGTACGAGTACGAGTAAAATATTTTTTTATAAGCAAAAGTAGAAGTAAAAATGGTGTTCAAGTGAATGTTGAAGTGTTTCTTTGCAATATTAACGTATGAGTGTGATAAAATCGAGTACATAAATTCGAGAATCCTGTATATGATTCTTATTTCTGTTACGTTTTTGGCGCCATTGTAGAGCCAATATTGTGAGTGCAGGAGTAAGTGTTAGTACGTACCCCTTTTGGTATGTGATAGTTTAAGTAGTTGTACCCATTTGTTCTAAATAAACACAGTCGCAGGAAGAACAGTAACAAAAGAAAAAAAAGGTTTGTGTTATTAAGAGTTTAAAGTTTCTATGACTTTTCATACCAGCAAATAAAAAAGTAGCATACTCTAGTTGGCAGACAGACATCTTTATGATAACAAAAGGATACTAAAGGTCCAGTTGAAGAATATAGTATGTAAGTATATATTGATATTAAAACAAACCAAATGAGCTGACATAAAACCATTTTTCAAATAAAATCTTATTTCTTTATAAAACTCTGTTGCAATCGTACGTTTTGGAACAAAACTTGAGGAAGACAATAATTAAATTCGTTTTAATCATGGAAAATATTAATTAAAGAACAGTTTTTTTATATTTGATATCAGATTGCTGGTGATGAGTAATAATGTTAGTCAAAATATCTGAACTTCTTTGTTAATAAAATTGCGAATTAATTAAATGATTTCTTTAACAAAAATTAATTTTTCTTGATTAACGCTTTCAGCAGATACAAAACCTTTAAGATATCTTTGAGAATATTTACTCAAAAGTCATATAAGTTTTCCATGGCAAGTACATCTATTTTCCAGTATGCGTTTTATTTATAACTCCATTAACTTTACAAGTTTAAAAGGTAGACATATTTACATATTAAAATTATGTAAAGTTTTCAACAATGTTTTCAGAATTTAACAATTTAAATTTCTTTGAGAGATTTTCTGCAAATCAATGCAAAAAAGGGTGTTATATAAAGTTTAGTGCATATTAAATGTTTTCTTAATGCTATATAATCGTAGATTACACAGGCCTGCGAAATAATAGTTTTTGTAAGTTTTTTCCCCAGCTGTAATTTTTTGTTGTTATTGTCGTAAAAGTAACGGGAAAAGATATTGATATGATTCATAGCACGTTAAATTTACTAGATAACGGAACATTTGCGTTTTTCGATATATACTTCTTTTTCAAGCGCCATCCATAGTTCAAGGCTCGTGCGATAAAAGCAAGTAATATCTTGTTTGAAAGGCTAATAATTTACACGTCGAATGGTGGCTAGCTTGAATAAAATTTCCTGAGTTATAGTGGATCGAACGAAGTTAAGATTTTATGATTTTTTTAATGTTTTTCATCAATTGCTATATTTTCGGAAGCAGTTTTGTACCACAAATAATTAAAACTCTTTAGTTTCATACTTTTATTAAATAGTCTATTCGATTACGAAAACTTTAAGGCATAATGGACCGAAATTGGATGAAAACTAAAAATGCTATAAGAAAAAAACCAAAACACTAGCATTTAAATTTACTAGTAAATCTTTTACGTAATATTATTTTATTTTTCTTTTTTAGTGCATTTCTTAGTAAATTTAAATGCTAGTATCCGTTGAAAGTATTGTTAAATATTTCATAAGATAAACGCATAAATTTAAAAATTAAAACTGCTTTAGTATGATTTAATAGATTATAAATAAATATACATAAGTTTTTTTTGTGTAAGACTGCCCATTGTGTGTTAAAAACGAAAAACAAAAATACTGTTTTCCTCTTTTCGTACAAAATGGCGTGTCCGTAATGCATGCTGTTGATTTTCGACATTAAGAAACTATGAACTTTTGCAAAAACGAGATTAAATTTATAACTGTTTTAGAATATTTGCATTTGCTTCTCTTATTTCACACATCAAATTTTTGAAAAATATTAGAAACCATAACTTTTTCTTTTAAATTGTTGTTGTCCACAGTCTTGTGTATTGAGCGTTACGCTTTTGTAGTACGCTTCATTACTCAGTTTAAATATTAAAATTGCATTAACAGCATACACGAAAATAACAGCGTAGGTTAGTACTTTTAAATATTTAAAAGTTTTGTAAACTTTGTTTAATAGTATTATATTTCTAAACGTTTCATCAATCAATCATGGTTTGTATCCAAAACAATGTGTTGAGTGTTACCCAATTTAATAGAAATTTTTTGTGACTAACTACTTAGTTTATGTTAAAATACATCAAAGACTATACATCTGACTTTTTTAAATTCTAAATATATAGTGTGTATTCTGAAAACTAAAATTATTGAATTCGTATAAAAATGTATTGAGTGTTACGTAAAAAATTGTTTCTAATATAATTTATATATTAAATTAAATGTGTTTGCTGATGTTTAAGCATTGTCTATACACAGAAACTAATAGATAAGAATTATGTTCAATAAAATAATGTTGCTGAAAAAAACTAATTGCAATAACATTTGTCATTAACTTAATACAATATTTACCAATACCGCACATTTAAAAGACCATGCAATAAAAAGCATTTGATAAAAAACTTATCGAAAAATTTAATAAAAATAGCAGTTAAATCAAATGAAAACTCTCATAGCCGGACACTCGCCGTCGCAGTATTTTTGTCCGGTTATGGGAGGTGTCCGCTTATGAGATAGATACACAAAGTTTATTTTAAATATTTTATTTTATAATGTTACACATTATTAATGCAATGGAGAACTAGTCTATTGTGGTTGAAAAAATTGCGCTTTAATGAACATCCTCTTTGAATATGAATGAACATTTATTCCAGTATGTCAATTTGTGGTAACGGCGGAATTGTCAATTCCGTTGGCATTAACAGAAATATTAGTCATAGTTGAAAAAAGGATAAAATGGATTAAAATTTAATGAAATCCTGGTGTATTTTAATGTTTCTGTCAGCTTTTGAGAGGTATTTTGACCACAATTTTTTTAAAATTTAGTGTCCGCGTCCGGTTATTAGAGTATCTGGTTATGGGAATACATTTTGTATGGAAAAACTGATAAAAATCTCGATTCTAAGAAATTTGTCCGGTTATGGGAGGCGTCCGGTTAAGGGGGGTGTCCGTTAGGAGAGGTTTCACTTATGCTTAATTCGATGTATACAATGACATGCTTTCCAGGTGTAAGCACTTTAAAATAAGTTTTATCTCATTAACAAATAACTGGGATATGGCTCAGCTGTAGACAGCATGCTTTACGTCTGGAGAGCCCGTGTTTGTTAAATGTATATATATTTTTTTAAGTAAATTTTAAATAAATTGTTTATCAAAATTTCTGCCAAGTTTTAATAAAAAACTTACTTAAATTTGAAATTAATTTTTTTTTAAATTTTTGTTATTAATATAGCGGAGTTCTTATCACAGGAAATTTGAAAAAAAATTAATTGAATACCGGAATTGTTGTTGTCAAAAACGAAACTAATTTTTATTTGTGTATGCATTTCATTGGTGATTTACCAAATTTTTGAAAATAATTTATTTGTAGATTCTCAAATGGTTTTTGAAAGATAAGAGGTGTGTAAATGTTCAAAAGTGCGATTGAAGTCTATTAACGATTTAGTAAAGCACCAATGAAATGCATATAGACAATGATTAACTATCAACAAATAAATTTCATTTAAAATAATATTATGACAATATGTCAAATAATAAATTTCTTAAAGGTATAACTTATATATAAATTTTAGGACGTTAATATAAGTTAACAGCAGCTGAAGTGTAGAAACGGTATAAAGAACATTATCTGTTTACCAAATTTCGGATTTCCTTTGGAAACATTTTTCTTCTACCGCACTGTGGGTTCTTATATTTTCGAAAATCGTATAAGGTAGGTCGTATTTTGATACGAATAATTATTTGAAATTTGAACGTTTAACATTGCTGGTCGATTTTATTAATTTTAGTTTCGTTAAAAGTAGAGTTAGCCTACCTTTTGCTCATGTTTAACTGTCGGTAAATAATTATTTTAAGATACAATTTTTTTATTTTGCCATGCAAACTCAAGTCAAAATTAAAAAAAAATGCTTATAAGTTTTAATTTCTTCCTGCAACTATTGTAATGTTTTGTTTTTAGAGAGTAGATGTATAGTGCTTTCAAACCTCATACTCATTTTTAGTAACGTATTTTTTTTTGCAAAAATCATTTCCCAAACAACCGCGAAAGCAAATGTAACGCTCCATACAGAAAAATGTTAAATAAAAATCCTATCTTCTCATATTTCATTTAGTTACATTGGTAAACAAAAATAGACACACAAAATGTACGTTTAGAATGAGAATCAGAAATATTCACTTTAAGTTATTAAACGAGTTTTATTCATTTGTTTAATGATTTTATCTTTATGCAACAGAAGACAAGCATGTTATTTTAAATCAAATAAGATATTTTTAAAACAACTTTAATATTTTCTAAGCACTTCTTGCTGAAGGTAAGCTTTTTTCACACATTAATAATATTCACAAGAATTGCAAAAAAAAAACTTAAATTTTATCTTATTGTATTATTTCTGTAATTTTTTTTTTGCAAATTATTGTGGATATATTTTTCCTTGTTTTTTATTATTTATTCTTACTTTAAGACCTACTTGTTGTGCTTGACATATAAACACGCTAAATCTCCATGTAAAACTCACGACGATGATGATGACGACGACACAGCATCGCAAAATTCACTTTCAACGCGAATGTGTTTAAGCGCGACACAGAAAACTGCAATAACAACAAACGGCAAAAACAACCGGAAATAATACAGTATAAATTCATATACTACATATATATACAAACATATGTACATCTCTAAATATATTTATATACAAATTTATGTATGAAAACGAAAATGTTTATTTTATAGCGTATGTATAGGATACAACAACTCTCAAGCACCCACAAAAAAGTCTTTTACTTTAGTTTGGAACCAAAGAAAATTGTGAAATGGTTTGCCTACTACCAACTGCACTCACACAAAGACACACTTTGCACATGCATAAACATGCTCATCGTCATCAACAGCAACAAAAACAACAGCAGCAATATCACCATCGTCATCATCATCGTCGTTGTCGTCGTCGTTGTGCAACATCAAAAATACTTGCACCACAGCAGGCCATACCAAACATCACATCCAGTAGCATTCCTTATACTTGTTCACACACACACTGACGCACACGCACAAGCAAATAGGCGAAATGAGAGAAAGACACAGAATAACACCTACTTTAATGTTTTCGTTGCACAACCAAAAAAGTATATTACAAGTGAGTGTGCAGAATGTATGGCCAAAGGCAGTAAACTTTTTAATGCTGTGTATTGCAATAGCAATTGGAATGGCCTATCCAGATTCTACTATAACAATGAATACCACACCAATTTCACAGTAAACACATCCCTGTAGTCCCAGTTGTTAAAATGACGACATTGTCATTGATGTTGTCTGCAAGACAATCAATGATTTGTGACCTGTATGTAACACACATTTAGAAATAAGTTTGGCGACAAGGTGGTATACGTTGTCATGTATAAAAAATTTGTTCTGACAAGATTGTCAAAATTTTCGCTACAAAGCCTTATTGGCGACAACAAGAGTAACAACTGCATCGAAGTTGTGGAGCTTCCATTTATTTATATTAAAGAGTTTCAGTTGCCCACAAAAGGTTTTTTTTTGTATAATGTTTTTTGAGTAACTTGGTAGCCTAGTGTGGAGGTTGTGGGTTCGATTCGATTCTTACATTTTTAAATTTTATTATTATCCATTGCTGGCAACTGTAGTAGCAAGTTACCAACATTGTCATCATCAACTTTTGTTCCCTTTGTTCGAAAATTTCGTCAATAGTTGGCTTGGACTGTAGTCAATTCGTCGTCAGTGATATATACTTCTTTTGCGCCTTCATCGATGATGTTTCGAAGACTTTGCCTACGGGGGATGTATGAATGTATATGAGTGTGCACTGCATTCTAAAATGTTTAAGTTGTTGGTTGTATATATTAAACGTGCGCGCAATCACTAAAAAAAACATTATTGCATTTTTTTCAAACGCAAATATTGTTTGTAGTTGTAATTCGAATTGAGTGTTAAGCAAATATAGGGAACATTAAAACAACAATGCATAAATTCATTGTACAAAAATTGAGTAGACACTTGTGTCAATTGTACAATAAAAATCCCGTACAATTCGTAATGAACATCATTTCACAGGCACTTGAAACAAAACCACATACATCTGCAGACTTTTCTTTGTTTATTATTTTTTTAAGAGAAGTAATTAATGTGTTACCTTCTTTGGGAAATGGATAGTGTAGAGAGAACAGGTGGTGAAGTGGGAGAGAGATAGAAAGCTTAATTTATTTACAACTCTGCCATTGCGCCAGTGATCAGTGCTTTGCCTTCATCACTTAACAATCGAACAACAATCAACACAATACACACCAATGCACATCAGAAAAAATCGTGATGTTGTTGGCTTGCTTAGTCTTGAACTGAAGACCTCAGGGTTTGTAGTCAACGCGCTAACCATCTCAGCCAACAACACCCTCTGCATAATAAAATACAAATTACATACATTCATACATACATATTATATTTTTTAGAATGAGCAGAAAAAAACAACAAAAGTAAAACAAATTCCTGCCTTTATTTGTTTCTACTTTCATGGATGCCCATGTTGTCACAATTGAAATTAGACTTGACACAACAATAAACAATGCCGTTGGTCGGCATTGTTGTTGTGTGCTTTTCATAAAACGGAATAACAATTTAAGTTTTTTCACAAAATTAAAACCAATAAAAGAATAGAACAATTCAATAATGTATATTATGAACACTTTGCAAACTGAAATTTTGTGCTCACATTTAGTATATATTCATCTAGACCAGTGGTGGACAAACATACACTATCTTATTCTTTGTTTGTGTATGTACTTCGCGGCTAAATAGATAGGCTGTGTGTCTCACACACAGTGTATGTGTGTTGATGGTAAAAAAAAACAGCATATACTCCCGAGTATAGGAAATTGAGAGAATGGCCACCACTGATCTAGACAATTAGTAGTACGAGGTCAGCTTCAACAATGCTTTTAAAGTACTATATTATTAAAAGTACTTCTTATAGTTTGTAGATCATAAACTAACGGTCATCTATCGGGAGGTCATGTAACATCTCTCTAGATCTGAGAACTCTAGTTAATGACTTTTGTAATGCTAATGGTATCAGCTGTCTTCGACTAGGTATCTCTGTTTGTTGAAAAAGACTTGGACAAAATTGATGTCTAGGATTTCTTACGATAAGTTCGTTGCGCGAACAGAATGGGTCTCAGCTGTTAAGAAATGTTTCAATAGTTCAGTGTAATAGTTGATTCAGATTTCTATCTGTTGTCTATTAGATTTTGCGAGACTCCCATCGGGTCTTATGTGTGATGAAATTGGCTCATTTTGACTTTCTGTAGCAATGTTTGATAATTTGATTCAGATTGTTGCTTTAATATAACAACGCAACAGGCAACAGTGGTTCGTTCCTATTGCTAAAAAAAATTTTTAATAAATCTGCATCTTTAAAACTTGTTATCGGATTACAAAATAATGCATGTAAAAATTATAGAAAAGGAGATAAGATTTAAGAAAATTAATTTCTTGACAACTCTGTTGAAAGACTAAAGCTGGTCCATGTTGACCAGTTCAGGTATAAAAAAACTTTGTTATTCTCATAACTTTTACAAATATTATCTAATTTTAACTAATTAAAATTTTTTGAAAATATTATAAGTATACAAAAAGATATCTTTCATAATTTCAAAGATATATGGCTTTGAAATTTATATTTTTTAATATTTCAAACAAATATGCATGAATTTTAAATGGATTAAATCATGCACGATACATCCAGCAACCGACAAAATTAGTGAATTTTTCTATGAAATTCGAAATAAATTGCTTAAAGAAATAAAATCACATCGAGTTTTTCAAATTTCTTTACAAATTACATTAGATATATTTAATATAATTGATTGTTACCCGGCCACTGAAAAACGTAGCCAGGGGAGCAGATTTTCTAAAAATAGTCAAACTTTTAGAAGCACGAAATTATCACATGTTTCATCTATGTATCCTCTTTAATATATGTGCCTGTGGCACCGTGGCTCCCAACCCGACTAGAAATTGTCCCAATACACATATTGGGGCCCACTTGGGAATGAATGGGGCAAACCAAAAAGGTTTTTCCCATTCGGGATCTGGTCGGGAAGTTGTTGGGATAGCCCATCTACAAATTAGCGATATACCATCAGTTGTTCCCCAGTGGCAACCTACTGGGAACTTGTTGGGAAAATCTATCTATCTATTTTTTCAAAAATAATAAATTTTAGCTCATAAGCAACCTTTGAAATATAAAAACTTCAAAACTGTGAAATTAATTGTAAAGAAATTGAAAAAAAATATTTCAAATATTTATTGAATTGAAATATTTTTTTCCAAAAAAAAAGGATACGTTGGTATGTATTTATTCATGTACAATGTACATGCATACATGCATATATGCACATAGGTATGTATTTATATATGTATGCATCTATTTATGTGGCATTAATCAAAAGTTAATATTTCATTGCAGCTAAAAATTTAAGAATACTATGCACATTATTCCTAATGAATGGAAATCATCAAAATAAATAAATCGAACGATAACTGACTTGGAAGTCCGGATGAGAGCTGCAGGTAAAATGATAAGTTGTAAATACAAGAATCTTTAAATAGGTAAGTCCATTTCTGCAACAATACATTACTCTAAATCTGTCAAACATAGATACTACATATGAAATATTAATATATTATGTACATATGTATATGGTTTATGTCGATGGCTTAATATAATAAAGACGTATCTTGATCATTTCCGAAATCGTGTTTTTAACGTTTTCTAGTAGCCAACATCTAAATACACCCCCTTTAAGGAACTAAGTAAGCTATTGTTGAAAATATCGATTTTATGGTCACTTAAAAATTAGTTTTTGTATGAAAGTTTTTATTCAGTTGTTTACTTCTCCTGTATATTAACGAAAATTCGAGTTACATACGCCTTTTTTATATTAAGCCATCGATATGTGTATTTACCAAATTTACAATGCATTAATACAAATCTCACAACAAATTTTTCATAGCTTCCAGTTATTTTTGATCTTTCTTGACCGAACTTAAAAATTTATTACTATGTATGTATTCTTACCGAATATTTATATACTTATCAGTGTTTTCAGTTTAGCTTTATCGATGCTAGATTTAGCCTTTTATTTTTTCGTTTAGCTTCGAAGTTTGCGTTTTAGCTTCGTGTTTTTAAACTTTTTTATTTTTAATTTACATAAAAATGTCTCTCGTTTGAGCATATTAATGGCAATATTATTAAAATTTTTTCTATTTTCAGATTCAAATACATGGAGCTTGAAATTGCGCATTACCGAGACCTCAAATCACGTACATACATATTTTATATTTAAAAATCACATATAATGTTTATATGCATATGTATCTTTATATGTAACTACACTAGTTTCTATTTATTTTTTATTGCAATGTCTGTCATAAGTATTTGTATATGTATGCGCATATCTACATTGTTGTTTTAAATGTAATTTATAGAAATTTTTTAATTAATAATATAACATAATAAATACAATCAAATAAATTAAATGAGATATCGTTCATCTTTACTAAATTAGGCAATCCACTTGCATCCAAATCAGGATCTCATCGGGATTTCCCCGTCGGCAACTTATAAGGTTTGCCCAATCGGGTCCCATATACGTTTCTGCTTTACATCCCAACTCGGGCACCAATTGGACAACCTGGTTGGTTCCCAATTGGGAGCTCATGAAAATTTCTAGTCGGGAAATGGTTGGATCGATTTCATTTTATTTTAGTTTTTTTTTTTTGAAAGGTTACTTAATCTAAAAACTTCTAACCTATATTTGAAGAAAATCTGTCCACCCGTTTTGAAGATATCATCCATTTTTTCGGCGGTTTTTAATTTTTTTAATTTAATGTTATTTAATTTTCATTTCTTTGCTATTTGTTAGAAAACATAGATAGCTTCTAAAGTTAAAAAGATTTTAATGATATATTAACTGGATATCTCGTGTGAAATTAGGCAGAAGTGTATTATTTTTTTAAATATATTTACTATACTCGTATACAGATTTATTAACTAGTTTTAAGCAATAGGAACCACTGTGAAAATATTAAAAAAAGTTTTTACTAATTCAGACAAAACGTTTGTTTGATTATTACAAAAAATCCGGTAAATATTTTGTTTGATTTAGTAAACTATTTTGTTATTTAGAATTTGTAAATATTTTTATACAAATTGTTTTATAAATTGCGACGAAAATATTGTTTGATGTAATGCGAAAAATCCAGTAAAAATTTTTGTTTGAGCAGAAAATTATTTTGTTTGGAATTTTTAAATATTTTTATACTAATTGTTTTATAGATTTGGAAAATTCGTTTACTGAAAAAGCCTGTCCTTTTTCAATGAAATTTGTTGTAGGTCAGTTTCCAGACAAAATATTTACTAATTCATTCAATTGTTTTACTGAAAATGAAATTTTGTTTTATATTGTAACAAAGTGTAATCAAAATATTATTTATTCAAATACTTTCATGCGAATATTTTTATACAAATAATTTTCATTCGAATAATTTAAGATATTCGAATAATTTGTATTCGAATATGTTTCAATACTTTTTTTAGTTATAATGTGTTATCGAACTATTTTTATCAAAGCATTTTCATGCGAATATTTTTATACAACTTACTATCATTCGAATATTTTTTTTGAAATAATTTTTACACGAATAATTGTTTTTATTATATATTGTTGTTATAATGTGTAAGCAATCAAACGATTTTAATTCAAATACTATTATTTCATTTGATTATTTTTATTCGAGTACTATTTTATTCGAATAATTTTTTATTCAATTATAAACTAGTTGAATATAACTTATTAGTATTTTAATTGCTCTCAAACATTATAAGATTATTTCACTGTGGCTTTGGTAATAAATAATATTTAGCAAAAGAAACTTCGAAAAAATGATCACCTAACATTTTTTGATCTGGAGAGTTGCCTTGCTCGCAACGTCAGCAATTCTCCTACTTATTTATTACCATCATAGCTTGTGCAGCATCAGTGTCGGTCTACACGTGCAATTTTTGTGGCAGCAATTCTGCTGTTTTTAGTAAGAAAAAGCGAGCGAGGAATATATATGCATATTATATATTTCTATTTCAACACTGTCCTACAGAATCAAGAATTGCTGCAAGAAAAATTGCATGTGTAGGCGACGACTTACACAATAAATAATCACTTTTCGTCTCAGCTTCGTATTTATATCCTTGCATTATCTACATACATGCACATATTCTGTGTGGTAGTGGCAGTAGTATCGATGATTGTTTTTGCCGGCCGGTTTGTTAATCCTTTGACTCCCCAAAAATAGTAAAACCATCAGCATCAGAACTATATACATATGCATAAATATGCTGCATGTGTTTGTATTTATGTTAAAAATATGCGTATATATGTATGAGAACTTTACGTTCGTGTCAAGGCTAAAAATTAAATTTCCATTGCCAAATGCAATCGAGACATATGAATGCAACTCAGATATGTTATGTATGTATTTATTTGCAGGCTGCATACTACACACTCACCAAATATGTTTATATACATGCGAGTGAATACATATGTATTTTTTTATACTGCTGTCTGGTTATGTTTGTCTCGATATGTCAAAGCATGGCTAGACACAACATTGCATCAGAGCTGTGGTCATGTATATGGAAGAGTATTTAAGAAAGGGATAAAATCAAAAGCTATGTAGTAAAATTTTGCAATTCTAATATTATTATTAGGAACTATCTGCTTTTTCTTACACTGACAATAGTATTACAGTAATGAAATGTACTTTATTCAAGAATTATCCCGTGCAGTCATTTTTAAATGAATAAACATTTAAAATTCTAAGCAATCTTATTTTTAACTGATTCTAACATTCAATAATAAAAAAAGTAAGTATACGCTAATACGGATTTTCGGTTGCTTTCAATATTGTCCGTTGTTTATGTTATAAGTACCAAAAAAGTACATACCTTAAAATATCACACACACAAACACTCAAAATATTCTGTATGCAAATTTAGCTTGAAATTGCAATTTAAAATATATGAATACACATTCAAAATCAGTAGTGTAGTGAATAGTACATTAGACTATTAACCGGTAGGTCACATTTTCAATTTTAGCCAAAACCATACGTGTGTTATTTTTTAAATTTTTAATGTTAACTGAATAAATATGAGTAAGTTTATATTAACTTCGTGCTGCTGGTTTACATACTATGCTTTAGCCGAGTGTTTGGTGCGTTGGATTTCAAACCTAAATGAGCTTTGTTCGATTCCCAGTGGAAATTAAAATAACATAATTAAAAATAATTAGAGATACGAAATAATAAGGCTTTAACATTTAAAAATAAAGCTAGAATCGTTTATTTTTACGGAACTTAGGGTTGATTATTTAACACTAAAATAGCAGAAACAAGAGAAACATCTTTTATTTAAAAGTAAAGCAAGAATCATTTATTTTTACGGAACTTGGGGTTGATTATTTAACAGTAAAAATAGCAGAAACAAGGGAAACATCTTTTATTTTTTCCCAAGCTGCAATTAGTTTTTTGACAGTTAAATTTATTCAAACAAAGAAAGAATCATTCATTCTTTACGGTGTTAGTCCATTAATTTTTTAACATTTAAAGTTTAATAAATTTTTTGTTAAACTTAAATGAAAAATAAGTAGACCGGTTTTTAATTGAATTTTAATTTATTTTATATTACAACTTCAGTTAATTTTACGTACAGAATATTTTGAGTTAAGTATATATATATATGGTAACAGTTCACAATATTTAGTTAAATAATGATGACATTTATATGAAAAATCGTTAATTAAACCAGCGACACTAGTTAACTACAGACTGTAAATTTGCTCCTTACAATTTTAAGTTTAAGTTTCAGGATAAATTTTAGTCAGAGTAAGTCCATATCTTTAGAATAGGATTAAGAATTGGAATTGGATAGCTCCTGGCATGGGTTAAAATTTCTTTTGAGTTATTGTAGAATACACAAAAGTATTACTGTCAGATGGCAAGGATGACTAAACGTGTTCCCCTTTATACCAAATATGTAAGCTACGCTTTTCTCTTCTGACTTTTCGTTGACATTGATTTGCAAAAGTGAGAAGAGTGATTTTATTTGCATATATGTAGGCAGACATTCGTACAAAAACATTGCATCCATTTCCAAAGATATTCATTTATATTTGCAATTGCAAACTGCCGCACATAAATTCCAAAAACCTAACCGAGCAACCATTACCGCACAAACTCTCTCACACACTGTCTCACACATGAGGTGTTGCAAAAGTGCATTCACATTTTGTGTATGTATAACTACAAATGCTTGCAGCCACACACACACATACATAAATCAAAAGGTTTATGTCAAAGTATAGCAGTTATAAACACACATAAACAATTTACCTCAATTGTGAGTGTTATAAAACAGTCCTCAGTATATATACCCCACTAGCATCTCTTCTCTCTGAGGAAGAGAATATGAGTATGTGCGTTTGTCTGGTTAGGAAAATGCATCAGCCTTCTAGTCCTGCATTCTTCGCAGTTTCTGTATAGGAATACTATGACGATTACTCAAACTCTTTGGGTAGTGAACAGAAAATAGGTTGCTTGTCGTTAATATTTTGGCGTATTCTTGTTGTAAATATGTTGGTTGGTTAGTTGCACTATATGATTTTCGTGAATGAGTGTGTGTATGTTGGTTAGTCCGCCAATTTCTGGCGTTAGTGACCTCCAAAAATATGTGCATATTTATACTTGTTGTGTCTGTCTGTCGGCCAAGTATATGCGTTTCTCTAGTTGGGAATCTACAATATAAAGCAACCCATTATCATGTGTATACGTTGTGTGTGCGTAAAGTAGCGAAGGTGGTGTTACTGATGATGATGGCATTATTTGGTTATTGCTGTTGCTTTTCCTTTTGGCGTTTGGTTTGACTTTGAAAATACTGACTAAAAGACTGAGGAGTAGTACATGGCATTTCACTTTGTAATACTTATACATGCAGCAGCACCAAAAAGGGTGTTTGGTTGAATCTATAGTATATTTAGTCATGTATCGCAGTATATGCATTTCTATGTGTAAGTATTTATTGTATCTTGTGGTAGTACTACTGGTCTAAATTCTTGTTTTGCTAGGGTAAATGACCTGATTATATTTTCGGTTGAAATACTATAATGAGGTCAGTCAGAAGAGTTGTTGTAAAGGATACATGACAATTTGTTAAGAGGTTATACATATGATAATTAGATACATATCATTATTGTTTAGTTAAGTGAGATTTATGTGTACATAATTAGAAAGTGATTCATATTGTTTGTTAATGTAGACAAGAATGTTTATGTTTTAAAGTACTTACTAATAATGAGGTTAAGTTTGTGACTTTATTCAGTAAGAATAACATATAAATTGCTCATTGAGCTTATTATAGATATCTGTATGTGTCTAATATTATAATAAAAACTATTGACTTCCCTTTTCTTTTCTTAGGTAATCTACGGTGAAGGCTACATATTATAAAATTAAGAATCCTTTTGTTCTAAACAAGAAATTCGTGCAAAAGGATAAGAAATCTTTAGTTAAAAATATGCTAAGCAAGTATGAAAAATATTTTTAAGCAAGCTCTTTATATTAAACATTGGCCATACACATCTTACTACCTTGGCTAGTAAAAGTCTTTACATATACAAAATTTATATTGAGCCTTTGCTATAATAGACTCATATCTCGAAAAAACTTGTTTTACAGAAAACGAGTTTAAAGTTTTGAATTTACTAACAACTTAATGATAAAATACAATTTTTTTAATTAGTTTCTTTGGCCAGTCTATTTAAGTTGGAAGTTTTTCCTTTTTTTAAACTAATTAGGCCCGAAGTTTTAACGTAAATAAAATTTCATATTATTACAGTTTTCCCAACATTTCATAGATTGTTTTGTCTACTTTAGCAATGGATCGTCTATTTATTTATTTATCATAAAACAATATTTTAACATTAAAGTAAAATTAATAACTTACAATTTTAGAATTGTTGATTACATTTGTGTATGACGTTTTAAACACAACTTAACTTTTTTTGTGTGATTATTTGTAATATTTATTAAAAAAATAACATTAAAAAAAATTTTTAATTTAACATAGACGAAACCCTTGAAAAAGTCAACAAGAAATTGACGAAACGTTGGGTAAATATGTAATAAAAAATTTTTTATTGACATAAAATGCGTTAGGCCTTATTAGCTGAAGATTTCTAAATCAAGAACACAAAACATCAAAATTGGCCAAATATCACAAACAACAACAACTTAACTTAATATCACAGAGATGTTTAGCATAAGGCAACTCTGTAGCTTATGGTTATGTTTGCTGTGCCCTCCTTTAAATTCATCGTTTTGTTTATTTTCTGCTGAATGCCTAAAATAAGCATTTGACGAAGTGATAAGTTAAACATTTATATTTTGTATCTAAAGAAATTTAATTATTTTAATTTAATTTTAATTTTTCAATTAACCATTTATATTATGGTTACTATAAAATTGTAAATTCTAGAAATTTAAACTTTCTTTGGTACCTTGTCATAGAGCTAATTTTATCGTTTTTATATTTTTGAATTTTTTTTTTTGCAAATTTGGTTCTTAGCAACAGTACTTTTTTGAAAAGATGCTCTTTTTAAGAGCTATTTTTTTAAAGTGATAGTTTTTGAAAAATCACATTTAGGAAGAAAGATAAATTTTTCGAGGAACTTTTTGAAAAGGATACTTTTACGAAAATGTACATTGTTGGAAAATGCACTTTTGTATATGCCAACAAAGTACTTTATGGATTCAAAATTTTGCGGAAAATGTTCTTTTTAAAAAAGGTAGTATTCGTAAAAAGTGATTCAACAATGTTCTTTTTTAAGATACTGATAATTTTTGGGAAAATGTCCCTTTTTAAAAAGGGAAATTTTTTATGTACTTATTGGAAAATAAAATTTTTGGAAATATCTAGTACTTTCTTAAACAGGTATATTTAAAATTAGGGATGTAACGATACTCCGTTTTGCCGATCCGATACCGATTCCGATACTTAAAAATAAATATCGCCGATACCGATTCCGATACCGATACGAATATTGAAATTGAGTTCAAGTATAGATTAACAAAACTCAAGAAGGGCAATTTTTTTATTATACAAAATTACAGTGTAAGGGATTATTAATATTTAAAATTTATATTAATCCAGTATATAAAATTGGAAGTAATTTTTAAGGAACTACATTTTCATTGCTTCCAAAAAATCTGTATTAAAAATATGCAGATAATTAGTAGAAAAGCAAGTACAAATTTTTAATTCTTTTATAATTTTAAAAAATACTCGCCATGCTTTTTAAAAAATCGATTTTTAAAGGACATTTATCAACTATTTATTATTCTTCTAAATAACTTAATTAATTAATTATTAAAAGTCTTCTGAAAGTTTATATTTATTCAATTAAATTTACATGAAAACAGTTTTGTGTTTAAATTCGCATAAAAAGAAACAAGTTCTGAAAATGGGTCATTTTTCATCCTTTTTTTAGGAATCATTATAGAACACCGAAAAAGATATTTGTCCTAACATCGCTTCAAATTCGGTATTGGTAATCGAAAAAGAGAATTTCTTGCAATGACAAGCAAATGTGAAACTAATTAGAAATTATCCAAATTTACAATATTTCCGGATCGCGAATTCTACATTTTCATGACTTCTTTGGAGTGTCTTTTTTGCTGGGAATAAGATTTAAAAAACAACGAATTGAATTTGAGTTCATGGTAAAATTAACAATAAATAAATTATCGTTTTTGCAAAATAACAGCGTAAAATATTACTAATTTTTAAAATTGATATTAATAAGATTTAAAAAATAACGAAATGAATTTAGTTCTTGGTAGAATTAACAAAAAATAAATAATTTGTCAAAAAAAAAAACTGAAAAATGTTTTTAAAGTATCGTCGTATCGACAGTAAAATATCGCCGATACCGATGTATCGGAAAATCTGAAGTATCGCCGATATATCGGTATCGGTATCTGTATTCGTTACATCCCTATTTAAAATAGTATTTTTTGGAAAAAGTACTTCTCTAAAAAGAATTTTTGAAAATATACTTTTTGCAAAATCTTTTTGGAATTAAAACATCACGGAAAAAGTACTTTTTGGAAAAGATATTTTGGAAAAAAAAACTTTTTGAAAAATAATCTATTTTTTGAAGGGGTATTTTGTGGCAGGCAAAATCTTTTTGGAATCGAAACATTGCCGAAAAAGTAATCTTTAAAAACGTTACTTTCGGGAAAAGATATTATTTGGAAATGTACTTTTTTGGAAAGGGGAAAAAACTTTTCGAAAAAAAACTGTTTTTTGAGAGGTACTTTGTGGCAGACAGGTTTTTTAAAGGTACATGCAAAAATAAAGGTACTTTTTAATCGACTTCAAAATAAGGATAAGGTTATCGATTCGTATTACATCAGAGCTCCGCCATGTTACTTCTTTATTTGAAAGAATGTATTTCCGGATCGGTCCCATTGAAAAATAGCCAGCATCCCGCCCAGTAAATGCACATTCTTTTTTAATTACTTTGCACATACATTAACCTACCGTCAAAATACAACATTATGGCCAGAGAAGTGGGCGCTGCCACGCTCAAATATTATTTTTCAACTATTCCTATTTAACCGGTTCTTATAAACCTTTACACCCACACAGGGGGGAAATATGTTCCAAACAATTAGTGTTTTTACAAAAATTTGTCGCCCTGTCGTTATTTACCGTCTGATATCCAAATAACTTTCGGTATATTTAGGCAACACCTGTGGCCTTAGAAGATTTGTAGTTTTGTGACGATCGTTTCTTTGCACTCTGAGGAATTTTTAAAGAAACTATAAATTTTCTTTTAAGATCGGTCAACTTCGGATAGGACTGGAGGGAGAACCATTACCTCCTTTAATCCCATTTTCTACACTACTTGTTCATAGATTTTCTTTAAAAAAGAAACTGCCAAAACTTGTATATGTTTTAGAGGAAATTTATTTTATATGACCGAAAAAACAATACCTACCACCTTAAATTTTGCATTTCATACATGTGGCATAAAAAATATATATCTGCATGACATTTTCAGCGTTCTGTTGTAAATTTTATCACTAATATATGGAATTGTATCATGCACAGAATATTTATTTATATCGAGCTCTGCTAATGCAGTCAAGCTTGAGCAACTTAAGATTTTTTTTACCTGTTTCTTTAATAAAAAAAAAGTATGCGTACTAAAATTTACTAATCTTAAGCAAATAGTTCTTGGAAAATAATCTACTAATTCCCTTTAATCCTGGCATAAACTTTTATTTTTATAATATTTCCAGTTTTGCTTGTATTCCTTTATATAACTTTCAAATTCGTTTATTACATATATGCACTCACTAATCATCCATTACTTTTTTGAATTCAATTAGTAGAAGGAGACCCATATTTAAGCGCACCCACACACACTGGTCGACACAAAATAATAGCTCTTCCTTCCTAAAAAGAAAGCAATGTAAGAGACATGTTGGTATAACTAGTGAAAGAGATATAGAGAACTAGAGAAATATTTAAAGAGAAAATTACTCTCACTAGGACCCACCGAAAGAAACTAGTTTTCACATCCCTACACTCAGACGACAAAGCACCGTGTATAAAATGAATATATACCAACCAAAAGACCAACCCATAAAATAATCCATCGAAGGCACAACATACACCCCCGAACGCACAGAAAATATTGTTTGTTATAAATTGTTGGCGACGAGGATAAACGAGTAAATTGTCTGGCGGTGCCAGTATCAAACTTACGACACACATCGTTAGGTGGTGTATAACGGTGCTTTTGTGGACGACTACAAAACATTTACTTGTTTTTCGCTTATACTTTTTTCCACACTTTTTGTTTTACAACTGATTTTCTTTGTTGTTTTTTTTTTGGGATGTCGTCGTAGGGATTTTAAGGCAGAATTCGAGCCTTTTTGTCAGGAAAAAAAGCCATCCTAAAGGCTGAGTAAGACCCATCTTGGGCAAAATATATTGTGTGGGTTAAACTTTTACTTTGTGTATTTTTTTTTCCTGTGGGTTTTGGACATTTGGCGTTTTTCGGCTTTAATGTTGCAAAAGTAATACGAGAACGAGTAGAAAAACTATGGTTTGTATTGAAGTACATTCAAGTGAAGTGTGCTGTAGTAAAAGAAAACATTTTGGGGTGGCAGCTGCAGCAGCCGTAGTAAAAGTGTAGAGTGTAGTAGCAAGTGGTTTATAAATGCAGCAACAACTCCTGCAATACAAGTGAAAATAAAAAATTGTGATTGTGTGGTATGAGTGCGTAACGCAGTAACATTTAACATTGCATACATTTTGGTGCTTTCGTATACATTTTTCACTTTTTTTGTTTTCCTTTTTTTTTGTTGCATAAAAGAAGTGCATTGAAATGCAAACAAGGCTTTCGAAAAAGTAAACGTAAAAGTAGTCCTCGTAATAAAAAAATAAAATACAAGAAAAAATCATTCATTGATTCTCAGATAGTGGCACAGAAAGTGTGTTATAACATACAATACAAAAATTAAAACCAAAACTGTAACTTAAGATAATTTTGGAATATATTGGGTCAAACGCAACAAACCAACGGCACGGCACGCTAAAGGAAACAACTTAATAGAAACCCCTTTTGCAAAACTAGTTAAAAGTAGTTAATTAAAAATTAAATTTGTACAAACTTTATTAAAGAAAGCATAAAGCATTTCATCACTTAACACTATGGCTAACAATAAAAAGTTAATCAAGGTAAGTTTTTTGTAATCATATAATTTTAGTTGGGTTAAAATCAATAAATTAAAATTATACCAGCTGCTACAACAATTAAGGTCTAAATTTATTTTCTTGTATTAAAGAAATTGCCAAATCTAAAATCATATTTCTGCATCAAAACAACAATTTTGCTAAATAAAAATAGTTTGTATTTGATTTTATTGAAATAAAATAATTAATAATTCGAGAAATATTTCTTTTTACCGGTATTTTTCATTAGAGTTGGGGTAGGTAGTTGTCTCATTATATCCTTTTTTTCTACACTAATTCGTTACTACATCTACTACATTTTTCTATGCTGTTGTTTTTGTTTTTATTTCCGTTTTTTCTTGTTTTGTTCTTTGCAAATATTTTTAGCCATTGTTTTTGTTACTCTCTTTGGAAATATTATTGCTGCTGTAGAGTTACCAAGTGTTTGTGAGATTAATATTCACTAGGTATTTTCAAAGCTATGAACAATCTGTATATGTTGTTTTTTAACTGAGTTTAAATGGAAGTTTCTTCAGTTTGACACGATTTTTGAATGTATTTTTTTTTATGTACACTGAAAGGAAAACGGTTCGTAGGGGGAAGTAAACGATTACGTTAAGCCCTTACATTAATACAACGAAAAATTTCATTAATGGCATGAAACATTGCAGATCAGCAATGAAAAATTACATAAACGCTATGAAACTTTTTTCAGACACATTTTATACATTTTGTGTTGTCATTAATAATATGAAATTTTTTCATTCGTAAAATGAAAAAGTAAAAAATAAAAATATGTCTAAAGTTCAAATACGGATATTGAAAATAAACTTTTTTATCGTATAATATTATTTTTCTTTTATATTGATTTTGTACTATTGATTTTCAATGGTGACATGGATTATTAGACTAACATTTACAAAATTATTTATAGGAAGTAAAATTAAAGTAAATAATTTTCAAGTGTTAAAAATATTAAATTAAGTCTCTGACAGGATTAAATAAATATAAAAAGCCGCCTGGTGGCGCTTGGTTATAGCAAGGCGCGGATAACAGGGGGTGGGGGAAGGAGACATTCCCCCCCCCCGCCCCTTCCAACGAGTAAATTTCTATAGTTTCTAAAAGAAGTTTGGAAAAATAGTATGTTTTACTTAGAAGTCCCCCCCAAAAAGTTCAAGCTGGATCCGCGCCTGGCTATAGGTATACATATGCGAACGAAAGTTTCATTTTAATTATAAAATTTTTATAATTAATGAAACAATTTTCATAACAGGAATGAAACGTTACGTTAGTTGAAAAACATTGACAAACTGCCTGTTTTTGTAAATAAAATAAAAAATTTCGTTAGGGAATTTATACTGAAACAACAATAAAAAAACTCATATTTGTTTTTGTTTTCAATTCAAAGTCCCTAACGAATATTTTTATTTTATTTACAAAAACTGGCAGAAAATCATTGCTGTAACGTAAAAAATCATTATATATATGAAGGTTTTCCTTTCAGTGTACATATTATGTATGGTCCCTGCCCCAATTTCAAAAACAGTCCAAGTTTTATATTCTATGGATACATTTTTTTTTTAGTTTTTTTTTTTAATTTGGGATTTTTTAAAAGGCTACTCCACCGATTTTCAGGCATGTCACAGAATACCAATTCCAGAATTCCAATCAGAAGTGGTTTCATTTCCGTAAGTTGCTTCTTAAGAAAACGAAAAACCAAAATTTTCTTCGTAATAAAACCACTTTTAAATTTCAAAGTGGAATTGAAAAATACTTTTCTAATGACTTCATTTGCAGTAAATACTAAAAAACGTGCATACTTTCAGGAGCGTCAAATAAATATTTGGTCATGAGCTTTCCATGCTAATAAAAAGCTCAATGTGAACTTTGCATCTAAAAACAAGAGTAAACAAACGCCTCAAGGTATCAAAACTTTATCATTGTAAAAACGAAATACAAAATAAACGGAATCTAAAGCACCAAAAATATACTTTTTTGGAATAACAACTGCGGAATCAAAACCAATCCGAATGGAATCTGTGATACGGCTGTTTATCTTAACATAAAAAGGTGTGGTCAAATTTTATTACCAAAACCATTAACTTTAACTAAAATTATATTTAAGCAGTTCTAAAATTAGTTTTTATATGCTCAACAGTTTCGGAATTATTCAGACCGCAATGATGAAAAAAAATTTTTTTTGGCAAATTTGGAAAATTTTTAATTTTTAAAAATTTATAAAAAATCTAAAATGGCAAAAATTTAACAGTTTTATAAACTGGTCATAAGACCACAAGGACAAAAAAAAAATTATAGAAAAAATAAGCGTTAGTTCATAAAAATCGATGGATAAATATTGATTTTATTCACAATAAGGGAAAATATCTCTTTTGGCAAAAAAATTTAGTTTTGAAAAGGCTGCTCCACATATTTTATTATAACTTGAGATAGACTCCAATTGTAATGCATTTAAGCTGTCCTTAAAATAATTTAAAAAAATTTTTTTATATGTGTAAAGGCTTTGGATTTATTCAGAACGAAATAGAATAAAATCGAAGATTTTCGACATGAAAACAAGGATTTGGATTTTTCACCTCTCAGATTTTAATGAAAATCGACACATATTTTATACTTCTGTGTGCGCGTTACAAGGCAAAAAATATTTCGATAAAAATTATATGGTTTCTATTTTATAGGCCTCTAAGCTTGGGCATCTCGCCCATTTTTGGGAAATGTTCGTCATATTGAATATCTTTAGAACGCGTCGTTGCACTCAAATAAATTTTGATGTCATTCGGAAGATTTTAACCTCCTCTCAACGAATAGTTCTTAAAAAGGTCATAGCTTCCTGCTACGAGTGGCTCTAAAATGCCAAAGTAAATTTTATCCTGTAATATTTTGAAAAATTGTATTTTGATTTTTTAAATTTTTTTTACGGAATAAAGCCAACTGACATGTCTTTATTGTATAAAATTTGCAAGATGGTATGAAAACAGATTAAGAAGTTACAGTTGTTTCTTTATGATAACTCGATAAATTCTATGAAAATTGTGTAAGGAATAACAATAAAAACAACCGTAGCCATAGAATTTCCTAAGATTTCGATTTGAATTTGTTACACAATGGCGATAGATTTACGAGAAGCGATATTTACGAGAGTTTTGCACACCCGAGGTAGCCAAATTTTACCCCTTGAATCTCCGCTCCTGGTGTATCTAAAGACTTCGAGAGATATGATTCTGAAAGCCTGGCTGCTCTTCTACAACTACTCCAATTTTTATGCTAATCCATTGTGTAGTTTAAAAGTTCCATACTTATTATCATTTTTTTTTAATTTATACTACTGTGCAGCGGTGATATAATGGGCTAAAATGTTTTACAAAAATATTTGCCGTAAAGTTCTACTATAGGTCTTTTAGGACACTCAAGCTCCAAACTTAGCCGGAACGCCAGAAATCATTCAAAATTTAAACTGTGTTTAAGGGTTAATTTCGTACTTATCTATATACAGCATTTGTATGCAAAACTTCAGGAGGAACATTTCAGTAGAACATTATAGCCTACTATATTGCCGCTGAAGGGGAGTATTTTCCCCTTTTTTAAGAAATGGACAAAAAGACCCATACAACGAACAGTTATAGGGTTAAAATTTTTCACAAAAATGTTCCTCATAGTGTTTTGCATCAAAACGCAGAGCACATTTTATAAATTAAACGAATGGATTAGAAGATTTGCTACGCCGTCTCACTCTAACTATGTGCCAAAGTATATAATTTCAGAGTTTTCATCTTGAATGTCTCTAAAGAAATATTAAATTCTCGTTAGTTTGCAGTTGTTTGCAAAAAATTTTAACACGACATAAAACTTAAGTTTCTCTAGAATAACTACATATAGGAGTCCCCTTTGAAGTAGGTAAGTTCTGCTCCACATAAAGCGATAAAACTTTTCACAATATCACAAAAAAACATGATCCATTAAAAACATCAAAATAAGTACCAAAAAGAAACATTTATCAAATATGATTTCCATCAGTTAAAAATACACAACTCGAATAGTGATGGACATTGAAAAAAAACATCGATGTTTTTTTCGATGCAATGCATCGCATAGAGGCATCGATGTTATATCGATATGTCATAAAATACATCGATATTTTCTATACATCGATTGTTTTTTGGAACAAAATAGATATGAATTTATTACTTTCACAATTACAATAAATAATACATATCCCTATACTTCTTAAAGCCGTTTCAGGCTATAACACAAGTATTAATACCTTTGGCGAAAATGCCTCCCTGATTTTATTTCTGTTTGAAAATTTTCAAAAAACAATAACAACTCATCATAACAAAGTTTTACGTTTCTGAAAAGTATTAATACAACATATCTTCGGATTTATTACTCTTCCGATGCCGATGTACCAGTTTGTCATGGTCCATGGCAACAAGGTATAAAAATAGCTGATAATAATTACATTTAACACCGGTTACAAGGTATTTGTATTAAATTTGTCACTTCGATGCATCGAATTAAAAACATCGATATTTATTCGATGTTGATGACTAAAAAAAAACATCGAAGTCTTTCGATGTATTGATAGTTTACATCGAGTGCTTTTAAAACATCGATGTATATCGTCCACCACTAACCTCGAGTATTGGAATATGGGTTTACAGATTTTTTTAATAAAAATACTTTTTGAAAAAAGCCGATAATACGTATTATAAAAAAGGTGAACATTGGCAGCTTTGTATACATAAGGAGGGCTACCAACTGTTTCCAATATATTGGGAATTGAACCCTATAAAAAAATTTAAAAATCTACAGATGAAAAATTTACTTTTTGCCGCAAATTTTGGAAAGTCGGCCATAGTTTCGACAAACAATGGCGTATGAGTAAGATTATTTAATATAACGAGTGATTTTTTTGCTATTATCTTTTTGGCAACACTAGTTTTGACAGCTCACGCACGTTTTGTATCTTATGTCACTGTCAAACATCTTCAGTTTGGTCTATAATTTAATCATGAATCGTCTTACAAACGAACAACGCTTGCAAATTATTGAATTTTATTACCAAAATGCGTGCTCTGTTAAGAAAGTTCATCGCGCGCTCCACTTTTTTATCCACTTTTTTATCGAAGAATTGTGTTCAGCGACGAGGCTCATTTCTGGTTGAATGGATACGTGAACAAGCAAAACTGCCGTATTTGGAGTGAAGAGCAGCCAGAAGCATTGCAAGAGCTACCAATGCATCCACAAAAAACAACCGTTTGGTGCGGATTATGGGCTGGCGGCATCATTGGGCCGTATTTCTTCAAAGATGATGCGAATCACAACGTTACTGTGAATGGTGAGCGCTACCGTGCGATGATAACAAACTTTTTTCTGCCCAAAATGGAAGAGCTTGACTTGCATGACATGTGGTTTCAACAAGACGGTGCCACATGCCACACAGCACGCGGAACAATGGACCAATTGAGAGGCGAGTTCGGTGAACAGTTTATTTCACGCTTGGGACCAGTCAATTGGCCGCCCAGATCGTGCGATTTAACGCCTCTAGACTGTTTTTTGTGGGGCTATGTTAAGGCTAATGTCTATAGCGACAAGCCCGCTTCGATTGACGCACTGGAAGCCAACATTGCCAACATTATTCGTGAGATACCGGCCGAAATGTTGGAAAGAGTATGCCAAAATTGGACTAAGCGGATGGACCATTTGAGGCGCAGCCGCGGCCAACATTTGCATGAAATAATCTTCAAACATTAAATTATATCGACCCAACTATCGATCCAAATAAATATTTCATGCATTTTTCTGAATTTTATGTGTTTTTTTTTTACTTTCCGATAGTTCTTATAAAATCACCCATTACTTGTATTTATCTAATATTAAGTAGACGGCGGAGTACCTAACTACTAGGGTATTCACTCGAATAATGTTTGCTCGATTAATCGAATAACTAAAGTCAAATAATGTTCGATCAAACAAAAAATTTGAATTTCGAGTAAAAATATATTCGAGTAATTTAGGTCGATTAATCGAAAAACTCGATTAAAAAATTTTATGTCAATTTTCTTTTTTTCAATGAGTTTTTGTAGATTTCTTAATAAAAAGTGGAACATTTTTTCATTTATATGAAATTTGCCATTCAATTCGAACGTTATTTCATACTAATAGTCCGCATGCCCAAAGAATGAAGTACATAATGGGCCTGATTTTGTAAGGAGCTAGCTTAAACGCTTATGTCGTTTTTTGTAATAGATTAAAGCAACACACAGCCCAGCCCGTGTTCTTTAATCTAATACAAAAAACGAGTTAGGCGTTTACGCCAACGCCTTACACAATTAGGCCCAATATAGTAACAATAATAGGGAGAAAGAAACCAACTGCAAATGTCTTAAAAAAAAATCGGAAATATAAATATCAAACAAAAATTATTTGAAATAAAGAAGATATTTCGAGAGCAACTAGTTAACTAGATGTTTCGTATTAAAATATCCAATGTAATGCTCGGAATTTTAAAAGCCTTAAGGCAAATATTTTCCGAAAAAAACGTAGCCCACAGACAAGCTAAAATTGTATTTCCATTAATTACAATATTTTTTCAAATGTGGTTTCGCATTTATTAAAAATAATGTAAAAATAGCTTTTTGCAGCATAATTAACCTTATTTTGTGATATAAAAAACAAGTTAAATCAGAGTTAGCAAAAGCTCAGAGTTAGCAAAAGTAGTGGCTACGATTTTTTGGTCAAATATTTCCTAAGTGTAACCGGACCTTTATTGTTACAAGTTAATATTTATAACAACAATAATGCTATGCCAATTCCGATTATTTTTATTCTGCATTGAATACAGGACAGGTCGGAATATTATTAAATATTTCCTGGCGCAAAATTTTCTCAAAGCGCAACATTTGAATAGTGAAAAAAACTTTTTTAAATGATCAGTGTATGATCTAATTTATGTAGAAATGTTGCATTTTCTTTTGTTTTTATTATTAAAATATATGAAAACGCGAAAAAACTTGTTTTGTTTTTTTTTGTCCACAAAAATGTACAAAAAACCGATTAAATTCAAACATTTTCCGATTAACTCGAATAATATTTTGCAGTAAAGGTTGCTCGAATAACTCGAACGAAATAAAAGTTTTACTCGTTTGCTCGAGTAATTTAAAAACCTCAATTTCGATTAATTGATTAATCGAATAATTGAAAAGTCGATTAAAATGAATACCCTACTAGCTCCCAACTGCTTTAAGCACCTACTGTAAGTTTTCGTTTAATAAAGAAAGGCGTCATCATTTTGGAACCACTGAGGCTAGTCCTCTAATTTTTTGGTCAAATGTTAGTTGAACAAGACTGTACGTACTGCCATACTAGTTTTTATTCTATTCTGAGAGCGTCTGGATTTTTATTCTATTCTGAAAGGGTCTGATTGGTTTTATACGAACTAAGTCACTTGCAACATATTTTAGAATTTTCGCAAGCTCGAAATCCATTTTAGTTAGTCCCATGGTTTCTAGGGCACAGTTGCTTAGAATGCTTCGTAGAACTATATTATCAAAATGGTAACTTTTGTGCAATTTCTCTTTTACTCTTGGCATAATTCTCTCACTTAAAACCTTTAATACACTCAATTTACTTACTTGTGTTCTCCAAAACAATTATTTTTATCTCTCTACTATCAGTACTATTGTCGTAAATTATGAGTAAAACGTTTATTTAAATTGTAGTATGTATAAGTATTGCTGTGAATTGTTGATATTTTTGTTGTTGCCTTTATGTCATCCTTTATTTTTTGGTAGCCAGTTTCTCATCACAAATGGATTTTCACTTTTTATTTATCATACACACACATACTTATGTACATATAAAGCTCGTACAAGAAATTTGTATGGTGATGGTTATTGTGTGGCAAAATAAAAAGCCTCAAGGGGAAGAATACAACACAGCTATAATGTTGCATACTTTCTGTGGAAAGTTAGAAGTAAATTTAAGATGTTATATGTTGCCCCAACAATAACAACAAACATAAAATTCGGCTCTCTGTTTATGTTTGTAAATGCCGGAATTTTTGGCTTTTTTAATATTTCAATGTGATGATGCTACATATTATTTTTAATAGAGACTACTTATACATTAATGTTTAAATTTTATTTTTATTATAATAATTAACTTTTATTTATCTTTTTATATTTTGCAGAAATTTTCTAAATATTTTTCTAGAACTATTATTATACATAACAATTTAATTGTACGTAAAAAATCCTTAATTAATTTTAATACGAAAATACTTAAAGAGAGAAAATGAATTTTACACCATTTGGCAATCCGTTTCCGGGTTCTATACCGGGTATAGCCCAGTTTACTACCACCACCACACCGCTGGTGTCAACAGTAACCTCGGCCTCAGCTGTGGCTACAGTAACATCGACTACCACACTGCAGCAGCAACAGCAGCAGCAACAGCAGCAGCAGCAGCAACAGCAGCAGCAACAGGATGCAGTAACTATATCGGGCACTCGTTATCAACAACAGCAACAACATCCACAACAGCAGCAACAACAACAACCTAGTACCTCCACAATTAGTATGACCCATTTTAATCAGCCTGCCATACAAGTTGCTACTGCTACAGCTGTTACCGCTTTGCCAACCAAATTTCGTTCCAGTAATGATGATTCCCAAGGTGATAAATATAATGGTCATATGGTTGGCTTAGCAGCTGCTGGTGGAGGAAATCAACTACAGGCTCAGCAGCAACAGCAGCAGCAGCAACAACAACAACAACAACAGCAGCAGCAACAGCAAACTACACAATATACCACTATACCCGCCTACAATCAACAAACTGAAGATAAACGTTTAGTACAAGCCGCCATAGCTTATCCTCAAAATACCGTAACAGCTTCCACCTCAGCAGCAGCGGCTGCTACTGCCTTAGGCTTACAACAAGCTCAATTACAGCAGACAACATCGACGCAGCAATTGCAGACTCAGCTAGCAGTGCCTCAGGAGTTAACTCAGGATTTATGCAATGCCATATTGCAACAACAAGGTGTGGATTCAAAACGTGGTGAGTTAGAATAGCTTAAGTGGGCGGGTCTGACAAGAAGGCAGCTATAGGAATGAGGGTAAAAAGGGGAAAAGAAGCGAAATAGGTCAGTATTGAAAGAAAAACTTGTAAATTCGAGAAGAGTTACAAAGTCTGTAAAAAGAAATATTCATTTTTTTATGCATGTCCAATACTATTGTCCAATTCCGATAACGTTTACAGAAACTCCAAAAATTAAATTTTTACAATTTTGGAATCGATTTTGATTTGACTTCGTTAAGGATTGCCAAAAGATTGTTTAAAGAACAATACCGCCATTTCCAAAAACTTAAAGAGAGGTCCTAAGGAATCGATTTAGCTCGGAATTTCACCCAGACTGGGTATTGGCCCTTTGCTTTTTTCTGCAATAATGTTTTCTTAAACAATCCGGCAGTTCCTAGAAAACGTAACAAAAATCTGAATTTTTTTCACTTTTGTCAATTGACATGTTGATTGGACTTGGATGGGGACTATTTTTTTTATTTTTTTACTTATCGCACAAAATGAATTAAGTTTTCAAGGAGTTCGGAGTAACCCTGTTATCCAACTGATTCCCTTTTATTTTATTTTTTAAAGATAACATAAAAATATAAAAGGCTCAAACCTCAAATTAAAACAAAGCTCCCAAAAAGTAAGTTTATTTTTAGAATTTTGTTCATTGAATCCACATTTTGATCGGAAATACAGAAAAAGTTTATTATTTTTTCATATAAAATGGGTTTAGTCCAGAACAATGTTATTATCCTATTCCATGAATTTTTTTTCTAAAATATTTCAATAAAATTTAACATGTAAAAAGATAAATCGCACAATTTCAAAAAATGTATACAGAAATCCAAGCACAAGGAATTTTTATAGTTTAAGCAATTGATTTCATATTTTGGCAGCTGAAAACATTTTTATTTGAAAGTTGCACATAGAAAAATACATACATATTAAATGGTATAATTTTGATTCATTCATCGCTAAACCAAATAAACTAAAAAAACTTCAAAATTGCAATAAATCCTCAAGAAACACTTTTTTTTATATAAACAAACACAACCCGCGAAGCGATTAGCTTGTCTGTGGAAAACACCCAGGATCTACGGCGGGAATCGAACCCACGACCTCTGGACTGACAGGCTAGCATCGCTACCACTCAGCCACAGGGGCCCCTACTCGAACTTACTCCGAAAAAATGGAAAATTATCCGAAAGTTCGATATACATATAATGCATTTCTGCCAGAAACCCATAATTTAATGAAGTGGAAAACTCGTAAAATAAATCGAAGTTACTCCGAAAATTTTTAAAATTCTCCGTAAGCTCTTAAGTGACGATATGTTCTAAAGGAAACCAAAATTTCCATAAGCCTAAATAAACTTAATACATATGCATTAGTTCACTAAATAAATAGGGCAAAAACGAAAATATTCGACACGGTCTGGACTTTTATCCTCTCTGATTTTAATAAAATTCGACATATACATATATTCTACTGCTGTGTGTGCGTAAAACTATGTACAAACAATTGTCAGATCTTACAATATTGTCAGCAAAATGTGCTAAAAGTTTCTTACAATCGTGTGAACTGACAATTTTTGTCTAGCAACGTTGCAAGAAAAAGCATTGTCAGTCGACTTTAATACTACCTGCTGACAAAAAATTTGCAGATATCTGACAATCGTGTGAACACCGCGTAACATGGCGAAGAATTATTTCGATACCTTTTATGGTTTCTATTTTATAGGTCTCTAAACTTGGAGATCTCGACCATTTTTTTGGAAAAGTTCGTTATATTGAAGATTGAATAACTTTAGAATGCGTCATCAGATATAAATAAATTTGATTTCGTTCGAAAGGTAGCAGTCTCCTCTTAATGAATACTACTTAAAAAGGACACAGCTTCGTACTACAACTGCTTCTAAAATGCCAAAGTATACTTTATCTGTAAATATCCTGAAAATTTTTATTTTAATTTTTTTCATTTTTTATGGAATATAGCCAACTTACATCATTCCATCTTAAAAACTATACACAATGAAGATATGTCAGTCAGTTGGCTACATTCTGCAAAAAAATAAAGAAAATAAAGAAAATACCAGTTTTCAGGATATTTAAGGATAAAGGATACTTTGGCATTTCAGAGGCACTTGATGCAGGAATCTGTGTCCTTTTTAATCAGCATTCGGTAAGAGGAGACTGAAGACTTTCGAATGACATAAAACTTATTTATATCCGATGACGCGTTCTAAAGTTATTCAATATTCAATATGACGAACTTTTCTCAAAAATGGCCGAGATACCCAAATTTACAGGCCTATGAAATAGAAACCATAAAAGGTAGCGAAATAAGTTTTCGCCATCTTACGCGCACACAGAAGTAGAAAATATGTGTCGATTTTCATTGAAATCGAAAAGGTGAAAAATCCAAACCCTTGTTTTCATGTCGACAATTTCCGTTTTTACCCAATAAATAAATTCATGAAAGTGTGACTTTAACTCGCATACGAAGGGCTCCGTAGGAATACCATATACATATGTACGTACATTTCTTTTTTCGTTTTGCCGATTTTTTTTTTTAATTTTAGCGTACTTTTTTCGATTTGGGGATATTTTTGTTAGTTATGGCAATGTTTTTTGTTTGCGATTTTATTACGATATTTTTAGTTTTGTCGATTTTTTAGTTTTGGCCCTTTTTCGCTTTGGCGATTTTTTCGTTTTTGGCAATTTTTTGGAGTTTTTGTTTGTTTTGGCGATTTTTCGCGACTTTTTCGTTTTGACGACTATTTTAGTTTTGGCGATTCTTTCCGTTTTGGAAATTTTTTAGTTTTGAAGTAATATTTTTTGTTTTTACGATTTCTTTAGTTTTTACCATTTTTTTCCATTTCGTTTTCGCATTTTTTACTTTTGAAATTTTTTCCTTTTAGTTTTTTTTTTTTTGTTTTGGCGATTTTTTCCTTTTCGACGATTTCTTTGCATAAGTTATTGTGATGCCCTTTAATAATTAATTGTGGTATACGTGGCAAGTAGAATCAATAAGATTTCGTTTTAACAAATAATTAATTCACCCATTAATTATTAATTTGGTTTATTTCAAGTGGTTACAGATACAGCTACATTTCAAAATTACACAACCTGATAGAATTCCCTTTCATTTGTAGTTATTTTGATTTTCTTAGCATTCGCTGCTGTGGCCTTTAAAATGCTGCACTAGCTGTGAAATTTCAAGAGTTTGCTCTTACGGTTTCAAAGATACAGCCAATTGTCAAAATTACATATTCAAAATTACATTAACTGATAGAATACCCATTAACTTTTATTTTGTTTAAGTATCAGTATTAATTGGTGTAGTCTGTTTAATAACTACGAAGATTTCTAGTGTCTATATGTAAGTGACTGTATGTTACATTATTTTTCAGAAGATACAGCTAAATTTCAAAATTAACTAACCTGATAAAATACCATTTGGTTTTTGAATTTTTTTAGCATTCGATATTGTTGTCTTTAAAATGCTGCACTAGTTTTGAAAATTTTAAGACTTCGCCTCTTAAGGTTTTCAATATACAGCTTATTGTCAAAATCACATAGTCAAAATTACATTAACTGATAGAATACCCTTTAATTTTTATTTTGTTTTAATTTTAGTATATATTGGTGTAGTCTGTATAATCTATGAAACTAACTTTGAAAATTTAGAGTGTCTATATATAAGTTTCTGTATTCTACATTAGGATTTCAACACGTTTCGTTGCTCGCTTTAGAACATCCTTTAATTTGTAACTTTCATATATTTGTTGCTGTAGCGGCCATATTTATACATATTCTCTGAAAATTTCAGGGCCGTACCTCTTACGGATCTCGAGAAAACAACCTGTGACAGACAGACAGACTGAGTGGCTTTTCACTTTTGGTGTACAGAACCGTAAAAACTGATAAAATCAAAGTTACTTCGATAACACAAGTTCAGAAATACGCCCAACTTATGTTAAATGCATTGGAAACTCATAAGCAGAAACACGTAAACATCAAAATTACTCCGAAACAGTTAAAATGTCTCCGAAAATTCGAAGAAATTCAAGTTTGAAAATACATCAATATTTCCTTAAGTCCGCCAGAAACTCATTATCACAAAAAAAACTTCGAAAACAATCAGAGTTTCCCCGGAAAGGTCCTAATTTTTTCGAAAATCTAGTACATATTTAATACATATACGAAACTGCACTACTAGTTGCCGAAATTTACCAGAAAACTAAATTCCGAAAAATTCGAAAAAAATAGAAAATTGGGAATTAAATCTGAAAAGTCTGACGCATAAGTAATTAATATGTTTGGGATTCTGAGGAAAACTGCCGTATTCATATACATACATATGTAAAGCACGTTCCGTCATAAATATCCTAGTTCCAAATGGGAAAATGGTGTTCATTTAACCGAGTTTTCTAAGTCATTAAATATGTAGTAAAATAATCGAAAATTTTCTGGTATGCCGTTCCTGCACATTTCTGTGATATATTATCCGATTAATATCAGATAAGTCTGCACATTGTAGGAAAGAAATTAAGTTTCCTTTAAGACATTTAAATTTATAGACTGCACATTGTCTGACTTTAGTTTTTGCATAATTCTCATTAATTTCGGTAAAGTTGTTGCATAAGTTTCTAATTTTATAAACCTATAAAATTTGGATAAATGTTTTCTGGTATGTTGGCACAAGCAAAAAAAAAATGCATGGTATACGAAGTCACAGACGTTTTACAATTTAATGATTCTATACCCGAATTTTACATATATGACATTTCTGTTGAAATTCTGATTTTATGTCAGACTTTTCTTCATCATTTAGACAACAGATCGGAAAAATTATAAGAAAAAACAAAAATTTTTTCGACTTTTCTCATATACTTCGAAGAAAATGGTTCGTTTTCTAGGCAACCAATCGCCACCGATAACAGATACGAATTCGGAAACTTGTGCAGACTTTCTGAAAGAATTCGAAATGTTCGCTGGGTAAATGAAAGCTATTGAAAAGTATTGGAATTTAGTATTTAACAAACAAAACATACAACAATATAACAAAAAGGTTTACTTACTTACCAAAATTTCACGTTCTTGTCAGTAAGCATTTTGTATATTTTATGATTTTTTTTTAATATTACTTAAACTTGAGGCAAACCCAGGCGGAGGCTATTTTATATACTACATACTTCTAAAAGACACTTGAGCTTAATAATAATATATGTGTATTTCCTTATTTCCCCCAACTTTAGTGTTACAAAATACCTCATGGCAATCTTTGACCCCTGGCACAACGGTTGCAGATTATCTGTCACATCTTCCGGCGAATACATTGCCATTATCACTGCATCATTTTTTAAAATATTCAGCGGATAATATTAAAAAGGAAAACCAAAATGTAGTAAGTATAAAAATTATGTCTGAAGCGCAAGAAAGTATTTATTGCCAAAAGGTGCTACTTGAGATAAACGAAATAATTAATTGGCAAATTTTATTTATTTATTTAGGGTAGCAAATTTCCTCATCGATTTTCACAAAAAAAAATTGTGGGTACAATATGCAAGCAAACCGTTTCAAAAAAAAAATAATTTTGAAAATCGGTTGACAAATGACAGTATTGCATGCGGGGGAAGAAATTTCCCCACCGATTTTCGAAAAAAATTGCGAGGCCAAAATGTAAACAAAGCCTTTCAAACAAAAAATGTCCAACAGATTTGCGAACAAAATTTATGGGACCAAACTTCAGGCAAACACTTTCAAACAAAAAGCCCATTGATAGTTCAAAAAGAAGTTCATTTATACAAAATTAACAAAAAAAATTTAGTTAGCTTACAAATGACAGAATTATGCGTGGGGGGCAAAGTTCCCCACCGATTTTCAAAAGAAATTTGGGTACAATATGCAAGCAAACCCTTTTAAAAAATAATTTTTGAAATTTGTTCACAAATGGTAGAGTTATGTAAAGGGGGGTTGTGCGAGCTAATTTCCCCACCGATTTTCGAAAAAACTCCAATCAACACCTTTCAAAAAAAATAAATTTTTAAATCGGTTGACATAGGACAGACTTATGCATGGAGGTGGCAAATTTCCCCCTCCGATTTTCGAAAAAAATATGGGACCAAACTGCAGGCAAACCCTTTCAAACAAAAAAATAATTTTGAAAATCGCTTGAAAAATGACAGAGTTATGCATGGGGGGGGGAGCAAATTTCCTCCTCCGACTTTCGAAAAAAAAAATATGGGACCAAACAGCAGGCAAACCCTTTGAAACAAAAAAAATTTTAAATCAGTTGACATATGACAAAGTTATGCATGGGGTATCAACTTTCCCCTCACCGGTTTCTGAAATAAAAATAATATGGGACCACACTGCAATCAACCCATTTCAAACAAATAAAGAATTTTGAAAAACGGTTGAGAAATGACAGAGTTATGCCCAAGGCGAATTAATTTTATAAATCCACCTTCGTCATGCCTGTACAAACATTAAAAAAATTACACTCGAATTGATCACCTCCTTCCTTTTTGAAGTCGGTTAAAAATTAATTATTATTTTGATCCAGCAAAATAGCACCTGCCTCTATTTTAATCCAGTACCTAAGAAACTAATCTCTGATATTTTTCGAACAACATGTCTTACAGGTACAAACCGGGCCACCCTTGGGCTTAAATACTATCGGCGGTTCAACCACAATCACAATACCTCAGCAACAATTGCAACACGTTACGGCCACAATACAAGAACAACAGCAGCTGCAACAACAGGCCACAGCAACTACATTGTCAGTACTACAAGCGCAGCCCTCAACTAGTGTATTAGCGGGTACCTTGCAAACCAATCAACAGACTGCTACAATTGAAGCCAGCACTAGCAGCGCTACAGCTACCACTGCCCCTAAACGGAAGAAGCGAAAAAAGCGTGTCAAAGAACGTAAACCGAAACCACGACCCGGTGAAATACGTTTAACCACCGCTTTAGATGGCAGCCCGCTTTATGTATGTCCCGAATGTCAAGTAGCTTATCCCGAGCCTGAACTGCTAGAAATGCATTTAATAGGTCACAATTCTGAAAGAAGATATATCTGCGATATATGCCAAGCAACCCTCAAACGAAAAGATCATTTAACGCGGCACAAGCAATCGCACAATCCTGAAAGGCCCTTCACATGTACGGTGTGCCTGAAGGCGTTTAAGAGAAAAGAACAATTAAGTCTACATTTTGTTATACACTCCGGCGAAAAAAGACACATATGCCAGGAATGCGGTAAAGGTTTCTATCGTAAAGATCATTTGCGAAAACACACTAGATCTCATATAGCACGTAGAGTTAAAGCTGAATTGAGTATGCAAAATGAAAGTGAAAATGGTACCAGTATGTTGCAGCCGGTGGCAGGAGCTTTGGCAGTTGTACAGGCCACATTGCAACAAGTGCAGCAGCAGCAACAACAGCAACAGCAGCAGCAACAACCTCAAACCCAGCCAACCTTACAAGTTCAACAGCAGCAGCAACAAGTACAACAACAGTTGCAAAGCCACCAGCTGCAGCAACATCATGTGGTGGTCACCCAACAACCCCAACAGCAACAACAAAATCCTCAACAGCTGCAGCAACAGCAGCAAATGCAAATGCCTAATTAGCCCCCACCTGGTGGCGCACAGCAAGAATTTTGTAAAGTTAGCTAGTTACACATTTTTCTTGTTGTTGTCACAAACAATTAACAAAAACAACACTTTCTATATGATTTACATATTTCCCGACAACTCTTCTTAATTAACTTTTTTCTTCTATATTAAACCTTTTACATAAATTGCAATTGCATTTCATTAAAACACTTTATTTCCTTAACATTTTCTTAAGAAATAACTAACACCACACAAAGAGCTGCTGCTTTTTTCATTTATTTCTTTTGATTTTGCGGGCACAACAACACATTTATAACAATAAGGCTTTGCTAATTTTCATTTAGCATTTTCAAACACTTATTTTTGCCATTTTTCACTATTTTCCTACAGATTTTCTTAAGAAACCTTCCACTATTTTATTTCCTAAACATTTTCTTAAGAAAAACTAACACAACCAAAATAGCTACTGATTTTTTCATTTATTTCTTTTGATTTTGTGTGCAAAACAACACATTTATAACAATAAGCATTTGCTATTTTTCATTTATCTTATTCAAACACTTATTTTCGCCATTTTTCACTATTTTCCTAAAGATTTTCTTAAGAAACAATTTCACAACTCAAAAAACGATTGTTTACTTTTCGCGCTTAAATACCGTTGGTGAGCCTTACCAGGGTTGTATATTAACTTTGTTTTATATCCTCCTTTATTTACTTTTTACATAGTTGTATTTTTTAGTAGTATGCAACAAGTAAAAAACGTTAATTTGAAAAGTAAATATTTGTATTGTAAATAGATTACTTTTATTTGATTGTTTCATAAAATAGCCTCAATTATTATAAATAAATAATTATAAATATAATAAAATAGTGTATGTTTATTTGTAACATATTGTATGTAATAGATTTTTTTTTAATCCAAAACAATTCTATTTTTTTATTGTAGATATTATGAAAAAATGTTTGCAACAATACTAAAACAATAAATAAATTTAAATTGTATGTGTTTTTTATATAATAAAAAAATTATTTAAATAATTTCTTAACATGTAATGTAAAATAAAATAGTTTTAAGTATTTTATTATACAATTAATAAAACATACAAAAATTATGACATATTTTTCAATAAATCAAAAATGTTATATATTTTTAATTAGAAGGTGACATACTGGCAAAAATCAGAATGGCTTTTTATGTTTATTGCACAACTAGGAAAAGTGTGTAATGTTTGGGCAACATTGTTCATTGTTATATTTAGTTTATAACAGTGAGAAAAATTTAGCTACATTTATTTGAATGTATTATGCCACTATTGCATTGTATTGGTTAAAACGACAGTATATTCAATAATATTGCATAATGTACGGGCCGCTTTAGAAATTAAAACATATGACTATTTTAGGCCGAAACTAGTTCAGAATTAATGCCTGTGCTCACGTAGTAAGTTTTATGCTTGCAATTGTCGAATTCTATACAAAACGTACCCAGTATTTTTCAATTGCTTCTATTTTCATTTGAAGTTTAACATCGTGGGACAGGCCCTAAATAGTTCCCATAAGAGCATAAAACATTTTTTAGGTTTATTTATTTAATTATTTATGTATTTTTTTATATCATAAGAACGTCAAGAAAATAATTTTTAGTAATAAAAATATTAATTTCAGTCATAAACTGGTGCTTCCTCGCAATGACAACCAGTGCAGTGGCCTCTGTATGTCAAATATTTCTTGTCCCATATGATTGAAACGTCTAGACTGTTCACATACAACTCAGTTGGCAAAAAAAGATACAAAAAACAGATGTGCGTTTTACCAAAAACAATATTCTGATGGAAGACTAGAAAAAAAGTGAATTGCTCTTAAGAAAAAGTGAAATTTCCTTAATAAAGATCTTCTTAAAAACCACAAAATATTGATAGCCATAATAAATAGTTTGTGTATTCAGTTTTTCACATAAATTTATTAATATCTACTTCATATATCAACTAAAAATTGGTTTTTAATAAAAGTTAACTGGAATCCCAAGGAAAATTTCTAATTTCCCCTTCCCTTAATAAAGCAAATCGTGTATAAAAAACTATAATAAAAGAAGTCAAAGATACAAATATAGAGAAGAAAATACAAATAGCCAGAAAAAGGTGGAAGAAGCAACGAACAAAAAGGAAAATCTGACATTTAATAGTCAGATAATAGAAGAAATAGTATATAAAATAAAAAAACTAAAAGAAGACAATTGTAGTGCAGAAAGTTAGATATAGAGAAACGGCTGCAGCCACGACTGAAATATTTCAAGATTTGCGTCATTAGTTGAAGAAATTTTAGTTTTAGCAACAATTTTCAAGTTAGAATGACTATAAAACCTGTAATAGCACCTACTCAAAAGAGGTCTGGCACATCGGCCAGCGAGGCAGACAAAAAGGAGTCTCATCAAGTGGCCAATGTGGGTGATGCAGGAACTAATGCCCTCAATCAACATCGTAATGTGGTAATAGATTCTCATGGCCAGGTATATTAGCAAAAATTTAGAACACATTAATTCACCATTTTTATTTTGCCTTTTTCACTTAACAATAGAGTCCCCAACGTCGTGTTGATGTGTACGATGAGTTATCGAGACATCGCCGCAGTCCCCATAAGACATCTCGTAATAAACGACGCGATCATCATAACGATGCCTCGCAAATGCATCATAAAAGGGAACGTGGGGCAGCCGCACTTAATGACAAACATGGCAATGTTGGCATGGGCGTTTCAACTATTAAATGTAACAGTCCTCATTCTTCGACTTCATCTTCTGTAGGGACGGGTGTAAACGCTGCTAACAGCTCTGTAGCTCATTCATCTGTCTTGGGTAACAAGTCGCCCGAACACTTACTTAAGAGTTCGCAATCACCCCAAACTCCATCTGGTTCTGTGACTCAGGCAGCTAGTGGTTTGCTTAAAGCAATCGAAGATACATATTCGGGTTATAACTCAGGCGATGAACATTTGCAACCCAAAAAAGAAGGCTTACCTACGGCCGATGAGTGGCAGAAGAAAGATGAACAATTTGCAAAATGTATGGCCGATCGTGGTTATATTTTGAAGCCAGTAGAAGAGGATGGCGCCTGTTTGTTTCGTGCTATCTCTTTACAGATATATGGTGATGAGGAAATGCATGATGTTATTAGGCAACATACTATGGATTATATTGTAAGTTTTTGGGAACACTTTTGATCTTCAAAGAAAATGAAAATTGTGGGTTTAGAAATTACAAAGTTTTCCGATTTATATCTACAAACTGGGACTCGTTTCTCGAAACCACAAGTTATCAATCTACAAGTAAAATACACAGAAAAAAACAAAAAATTTTGTAAAAGTGTAAGTACATATATTGCTTTTGGGTTTTTAACTTGTAGTTTCGAGAAATGGTGGGTAGTCCCCATTTTAAGTGATCTTACGATAGAAATACATGCCATCCTGGAACTTCCCGCTAATTTTAATCTCAAAGCCTTAGATTTTGGGATTAATTAACCAATAAAAAAAACTTCTATTAAAAAATTTCGGTAACTATATAAATATGTACGCAAATCCCAGGAACGCCCTGGAAAATATTTTTTTTAGTGTACACAGAAAAAAGCAAAATACGATATCAATTACGAAAACGGGAGATTCAATTAGTTTTGTTGTTGAAGCTTGTACATTCAATAACTGAAATTCAAATTTTCAATTACACATTCTAAACTTGTTAAATTTATCATAACATTTTGTTTTTGATCACCTGAGTATTGTGAAATTAATTGAAACTAGTTTTAATTTTTGATTCACAGCCCTTTTCACAATGTTCGCAAGTTTAGCATACAAAACTTGCTATTAAAGACAACGTTAACTTTTAATCGTACATTGCGAAAAGGACCGTAAGTGTATTAATTAAAAATTTTTATAAAAAAAATTTTTTTGTGTACTTATTAAAAAAACTGATATATTTTTGATATTATGAATTGCACAGGGGAAAACGAAGCCTAAAAGTTAAACATTATTGTTTTATATTATTGGTTTTTACAAAATGCATTTATTCGAAATATTCTCAAGAATTTATGTGTAAAAATTGATTTTTATTATTTAACTAGTATTTAACATGAACCCTTCTAATTAGGTTTTGCATGGACAAAAATTCAAATTATTAAACCAAAACACGTTGCGTTGTACAAAAAATACCATAAGTTTTGCCTGTGAAAAATTACATAACTTTCTATAGCAATTTTAAGTTGCAAAAGTAATCAGGCTTTTTTTCACTTCAAGAATTTTGAACATTTTTATTTTACAATTCTTTCAGAACAAAAATCGTGAATATTTTAGTCATTTTGTCACTGAGGATATTAATAGTTATATTAAACGTAAACGTCGTAAGGATTCTCACGGCAATCATATTGAAATACAAGCCATGTCTGAAATATATAGTCGTCCAGTCGAAGTCTATTGTTATAAGCCCAGTAAGCTAAACAAAAATACAGAAACAGTGTAATTTGTAACAAACTTTTAACAATTTTTTCTATCACATTGTAGCGCCCATAAACATATTCAATTCAGAACAATCAAATAACGGTTATGCTCCTTTACGTTTGTCCTATCAGAGAGGATCACATTATAATGCTATTATAGATCCCTATAATGCTACAGTGGGTGTAGGTCTCGGCTTAGCTGGTTATAAACCAGAATTGCAAACAAAAGAAGCTGTACGAATGAGTGAACAACTTGAAATCGAACAAACTATGTTTGAGGATAAATTAAAGACGACAGACTGGGAGGCAACAAATGAAGCAATCGAAGAACAAATTGCTAGAGAATCATATTTACAATGGTGTAGGGATAATTTGCATAAAAATCGTAATGCCACATCTACCTCGGCGGCAGCAGCATCAACATCGGCCACTGTAACCTCCGGTGAAGCAGCTTATGATTCAGAGGCTTCACCCTCAAAATATGCTATACAACGTTTAAATTCCGCTAGTAAGAATATGAGTATGATCAATGGCAATAAGATTAGCAGTACTGTTACAAGTTTAACAACAAGTTCCTCTTCAACTACAACAAATAACAATAGCAATAATAGTAATTCCAACAGTATAACTTTAAACAATATGGAACAGCATCAGCATATTGCTTTATTGTCACACTTGAAAAAATCGGAAGATTTAGGTTTCGATAGCGATGATACCGATATGAGTAGTACCAGTTCTTTAAGTGGCAGCAAAGCCTGTGAAGGCTCAAGTTCTCCATCAGCATCGACCAGAAGTAAAAAATCGAAATCACGGAATCTCACAAATACGAAAAAGTTAAGCATTAAACGTCGCAGAGATGTACAACATTCACAACAGTAAGTATTTTTGTAAAACAACAATATACTGTTTGTAATAATTTTTCTAGTTTTAGTGATGACTCGGCTACAGTACGTAAAAGTCCCAAACGAGACTCTTCATCTATATTGAATGAAACTGTAGAAAAACGTCCATCTACCCCAGACATTGAGCAGCAACAGCCTTGTACCTCAAAACAATCTAATTCGCCGGATAAACATAATAAATCTAGCACTGCCGATACTGCAGCATTGCCATCATCTTCATCGGCTTCAGTTAAGCAAACAATAGCGCCCTCACCATCATCTGCATCACCCGTTACTAAGCAATCATTATCTAGTTTTTATCAAGAGCTTTTAGAGGCATCGTATGCCAATGATGGTGAGTAGAAAAATCATATAAATAATGATATTTTTTTTTGTTAACTTTTTTTGTTAATATTCTTGGTTCTATATAGTTGAATATTTTATGGAGTTTATTTTTATGGAAAATTAAAGGCTTTTTATATATATTGTCAACTTATTATTGGTTTGGCGCATGTGCCACAAACTCGGAATGGAGAAAAATGAAAAAGAAGGTTTACATAAAGTTTTCTGTCATTTTTACCATGTACAAACATGCAAATTTTTATCAACTTTTATGAATATAATTAAAAGTTTATAAGATTTTATTGAAAATGAAAAACCTTATTTTGTGCTGCATATCAAACTTTATTTCAAATTTCCCCTTTTTGCTGCATATGCATACTAACAGATGTAAATTGTTAAGGAAACACATTTAGAGTGCAAAAACTTTTAAATATTAAAGAAATCAATAGCATGGCATAATTGCCATAATACGACTGGAAAATGTTGTGTAATTTATTCTTTGGCCCACTTCGGAGTTACTGGGTTCAAAATATTTATTTTTAACGAGTCATAACTTGTACAATATAGCACGGATATAAACGATATAGATATAATTTCAAGGTGCTATTGGATAAGTTTTTAATGGTGTGGAAATTTTTCATATCTTTTAACCCATTGCGAAACAAATGCAATTTTTATAGTTTTTGACCTGAGTGCGTAAAAATCTCGCTTTCTCAGAAAATTATCGATATAACGGTACTTTTATATGTAAGCAATTTTAGCTTTGGTTTGATGTATATTTTAATGGCCTTGCTTTTATATGTGTAACTCATACCCACAACAAAACCTGTCTCTTCTAAAAATATAATTTTTGAAAAAATTTATAACGAAGTTCGACAACCTCGACAGGAAGCATATATGAATCTCCCAGTTATCCCCGGAAACCGAGGATACATACATATTTGTATCTCAATTTTTAACTAAAATTTCGAATTTCTGCAGAATTATTGCTATATATATATTTTAATTTATTGTTATTTTTAATTTAGTGAAATTAATATGATCTTTTGGTGCATTTTCGAAAATGTGTTAACTTCTCTATGCAATAATATAAAACCTTTGTCATAATCTTTGATGATATTTTCTTGATGGATTATGGTCCATTAACTATAAAAACAGTTGAAATTAAAAAAAAAAAATCGAATACTGAATTTTTCAAGAGGCTGCTCTACTCTATCAATTTCATTATAACTTGGGCAGGGATTGTCCAATTTTATTACAAAAGATACTAAAAAACTTGAAATAAAATTACCTTTAAGTCGTTCTAGTATTGTTTTTTTATACTCAACAATTTCGCAGTTATTCAGACCGCAATTACGAAAAATATTTTTAAGCAAAATTATTAATTTTTTTTTTTAAATTTATAAAAAATCGAAAATTGCAAAAACTTACCATTTTTATTAACTAGGAAATGGTAAATCGATTTCGATTCCAATCGAAAATCGATTTTATGTTATAAAAAATTGATTTTTCGGAACCGACTTTACGTCTGCGATTTTATACTGAAATTGCTGATTATTGGGCTTTTAAAATCGATTTTTTTATCATATCAAAGATTGGCAATTCTTATGTGTTTTTATGGACTATTGAGAAGCATTTCTGTTGAATTACTCCAATATATAAAGAGACCAGTGTCCACTAAACGAGTGGAAAACAGCAATTTCTTCCTACATATATGTAATGCAAGGCAAAGTTTGTGCATCCCTGAGACATCAATCTGAACGTTTGTTTTCTAAAAAAAAACAGACAATGCACTTATCACTTAAATTAACACCTTTTGTACGAAAAACCTTGAGAAATCTTTCTGAAAATAACTACGTCGAATAATTTGTAATATTTTTTTAGATTTACCTAATTTTACATAAAATAAAATTGTTAAAATTCAAAATTTTTCTTTTTAATTGTGTTTTTATCTGGTTTTCTTTGTTAATGTTGTTTAATATTTATTTGGAATCCCATGATTAAAGTTTGTTATGCTTAGAAATTTGAAAATGTAATATCATCTTCGATTTTAAAATCGATTTGAAAATCGAAACGAAAAAGGTTGATCGAAAATCGATTTTAGCGCCTTTTTACCATTTTCGTCTAAAAATTATTTGTCTAAAAGTTATTCGAATAAAAATAATTAGAATATAACATTTTTGTAATAAAATCTTTATTTCTTTTTAGGATTTGGGCAGTTAAGTGAATCTGAAATGCTGCAACGCGCTATACAAATGTCCACACACGATTATATAGAAGATCAAAAACGTAAATATTATTATGGACCTTAAATGCAATACATATTTAACTTTTTCGGCTCGCTAAACAAACAAACGTTTCCAAATAAAACTTAAGGTATTCATAATTTCATTTATCTTTTATTTAAACATTTTTGATTAAATCGCAATACTTTTATAACTAACAGGTTTCTTCTGTTGTCGAATAATGTTAATTAAATCTTAAATAGTTATTTTTACACATTTTATTTTCAATGCAAAACTTTAAAAAGAGATAAATGAAAACAAATTATATATACTTACATATTTTAAACATTTTTCTTTTGTACGTTATATAAAAAAAAAGCAAAAATCTTATATGTCCAATTCACAAGATAGCTGTATCTCTGTATCATGTATATTTCTGTATTACTTTACAATAGTGTATATTTGTTGTTGATATTTTTCATATAAAAATTAAATAGACAAATAAATACACTTTTATTTCATATGTTTCGAAAAATTTTTATTTAGAGAGACTCCCTCAGAGAGTATTTGTATGTCTCTTGTTCTTCTTTTGTCCATTAATACAAGATATAGACCGATACAGTAAATATGACTGTTCAGGAGTATTTCAAAGGTTAAATACACAATACTGAGAGAGCTTGTGAACTAGGCAATAGAAACATACATGCATACACACATATTCAGCCTTATCATAAATAAAATTTCACATGGCAATTTCTGGACGTGTTACCAGCTGGTATCATGAATAAAAGGTGTTGTGAAAATTTCCGAATGTTTATATTTTTAAAATTCGAAAAAATTTATTTTTGAATTTGTTTGTTTTCAAAAAAATCTGTAACTTTTAAGAAGTTCTCACATCGAAAATATTTTTAAATTATACGTGTTATCCGATCTTTTATAGGACGATTCATGGAATAATAGTTTGATTATTATATGAAGCAAACCTAACAAAAGTACAAAAATATAAAACTTTTTTCTACTAACTCATCCTGTTTTTCACAGAATGATAATAATTTTTTCGATGCAAGAAACTCTCACATTAGTTACAGAAACGAGGAACAGGTATGTTATTTTATTCAAATGGAATTCATAATACAAAATTAAAATTTATGCGAACAAAAAAATTTTGTTCGCAAATTTTCACATGTGGAATTTATGATAAGGCTAATTATATTTATATTTTATAAGGTTTTTGAATGGAGAAAAAAATAATTATTATGTTAATAAACCATCCCGTTTTATAGAATAAAATAATGAATACATTTAAAGCATACTTAACTAATGAATAGAAAGAGAAAACCTTAATAATGAAAAGAAATTATGAAATAAATTTACCAAAAAGAAATGTGAAAATATCAACATTATGGAAACTAAATTATTATTGGAAAATTCTTAAAACATAAAATTAGGTTTACTTTAAAAATGATGACAAAATGTACTGTAATGCAGTTTTATTAAAAGTCCAAATATAATTCAAACACTGAAAATTGGAAGTATGTATTCTTTAAATACAATTTTCTAAATTTCCTTACTATATACATAGTACATACATTAGGGAGGGGTAAATTTCTTTGACAAAAGATCGTAGGTGCGGAAATAATTCTACGAAGACTTCTTAGCAATTTTGCCCTAGAAACCATAGATGTAAAATGGATTTCGAGCTTCCGGAAATTTCGAATCCACCCGAACTTAGTATGACTTTTAAGTCCTGTGCAGCTAACATTTGAACAAAAAACTAGCGGACTGTCACCAAAATTCTTTCATCTTGCTTAAATGCTAAAAAAAGTTATTACCAATTATATTAGAGTAGTTTCAAGGAAAATTTTGTAATTTTTACCCTTGCGGGTAAATAATTGCCTTATAATTTGGGAAGCGTTGGGGCTAGTCCTCTAACTTTTTTGATAAGATGAGCGGGTCGGGTCCAGTCACTAGTTGGTTTTACATATATAAACCAAGTCACTCTCAACATATTTTTAAATTTGCGCAGGCTCGTAATCCAGTTAGACCTCTGGTTTCAAGAGCAATGTTGGTTAGAATTCTTCATAAAATCATTTAGGCCCCTACGATTTTTAATATTTTTTCGTCCATAAACATACATATAATACATACATACATACATAAATACATATATAAATACATACATACATACATACATACATACATACATACATACATACATACATACATACATACATACATACATACATCCATACATACATACATACATACATACATACATACATACATACATACATACATACATACATACATACATACATACATACATACATACATACATACATACATACATACATACATACATACATACATACATACATACATACATACATCCATACATACATACATACATACATACATACATACATACATACATACATACATACATACATACATACATACATACATACATACATACATACATACATACATACATACATACATACATACATACATACATACATACATACATACATACATACATACATACATACATACATACATACATACATACATACATACATCCATACATCCATACATACATACATACATACATACATACATACATACATACATACATACATACATACATACATACATACATACATACATACATACATACATACATACATACATACATACATACATACATACATACATACATACATAAATACATACATGCATACATAATTTATATTCATTAAATAATTTCTCAATGTAAAAATTGAAAAATATTTTTAATATTTTTTTGTTTAATTTTTTATATAAAATATTTTAAAATGTATATTTAAATTTTTCAACTTAACATATGTTTCAAAACCGATGCATATTTAATTTGGATTTCAATCCAAATTTTAATTTCAATTGGAAGAGAAAAATCTTTGGTCTCAAAATTAAGAAAATAAAGCAAAATTTGTCTACTTATCCATATTCTTATTATATATTTAGATTTATATAAAAATACTATATGAAACACTCTTAAATACACGAAAATTTTGCTGGTGCATAATTCAATATTAAATTAAAATTAAAAGAAAAGAGAAAACTCATATAAATTTTAAGTGTAGCTGTATGTCAATAACTTTTTAAATCAATTTATCGGTAAAAGCATTGTAACGATAAATATACAAAAAGCATCAATAAATATGATCAAAATATGCAAATAATGGAGTCTATGTTTAATCTAAAACTAGTTTCAATTAACTTCGTAATTTAATCAATTAATCATGTGATCAAAAATAATTTTTTTCTAACAATTTTTTACAAATTATGAGTAATTGAAAATTTTGTTTTTGATCACATGTGTGATTGATTCAATTACGAAGTTAATTGAAATTACATAGCTTTAATTTTTTAGGAATAATTTTTTTTATGGTTATTATTAAGTTAAAGTTCGTAAAACCTTTTTAGCAAGAAATAACTGGACATGAGACAATATTCCACGGGTCAGGGGAAAAATTAAAGTTAAATAATGACAGAATATAACAACATTGTTTCCACAAGCTGCAACACTCCCTGTGTTCAGTTGAATCTGTTCTATATTAATTTAAATCTTATTTATACAATTCATGGCTGGAAATAGGAAACGAGAATTACATATTATTCTAATGCAAACTCAACTCTAACATTATTATCAATAAAAACATTTTCGCACTCTATAGAAAAAAAATTAAAAAATTTTATCTCAGCCCACTTCGAAATTTCTCTTTTTAACCGACTTAAGAAAAAACAAAAATTTCGGTGTAATTATCACTTAGAATGGAAAGAAGTCTTTAGAGCTATGTATAAGTTGTATGCTTTAGATGAACTTTCTTCGCGATTTCTGTCAATAACTTAAAAACCCTAAAATTACAGTTTTTTCAATGCAAATATCTGGAAAACTATTTTCTTAAAAAATATTAATATAATATTCGTGTTCAGTGGGCTTATTTTACTTCAAAAAATATCTATTTTAGACTTCGTTATAATATAAAATAGTGTTATAGATAAATTAATAGCAAAACTAAAATTTAAACAATTCGAAAAAAATAGAAAAAGGTGAGAGCACATCTTGAAATTTTCCTAAAAGTTGCCGTAATATAGAGCAGTATTTTTGGAAATTAAAAAAAATTGAAGGGGTCGAACTTTTTTAAAATGTCGATTTTCATTTTAAAACGTTAATAGCTAAGTGATAATTACACCGAAATTTTTGCTTTTAATTTTTTCTGAAAGAACATTTAAAGATGAATAAAATGATACCACACTTTTTTAACATATCAATTTTTATTATTGATCTATAATTATTTTAAATTTGTTTGCTAAAAATTTGGAAAAATCTATGACTCCATCCCTGGTGGGATTAAAATAGTGAAAATTGGTATGGAAATTGCGTTTAATACGTGCCAAAAGATATCCGAAAATTAAGGAAATCAAAGGAGGTCGGGTCACAAACGGGCCGATTTGGCATGGAATGCATGTTGCAGGTACCTGTGTCGGTGGTTTTCCTTTATTTTTCTTAACTTTATTTTTCCCAGTGTTACATTTGGTTTATTTTTCTTCATTCTCAAAATAGACGCATTTGTTTAGTTCTATTAATTTTTATTATTTGAAATGCAAATTAATGTATTATTGTAGAACATGTTACGAATGATGGAAGTCTCTGAAACAATTGTTGGTTTTTATGTAGCATAAGTCTACCCCGGACTTTTCACATACACTATGGATAAATTCAATACACTTCCGAAGCTTGCATCTTATTTTCTTTTCAGTGCCCAATCTGGTCGTGTCGGGCTGCTTTTGGAGGTATATGCCGCGCAGGTCCTTTGTGCTTTTTGGCATCAATCTCGTTCTGCAACGACCACCGACCAGAAAAACTAGCTTTTTCATCCATTTTGCAAAGGTCACTGCAACCTGATGACGAAAATCTGCTGATGATAAGTAGTTTGATGGAAGCCCTTTATATTGAGCAATCTTTTTGTAAAGTATCCATGCATTTGCCATCGTGATATCCCAATAATGATAAAACATTCGCATGGGCCTTCAGTTGAGACATTGATCTTGCTGACGTTAGCTACGTATTCTTCTGAATATCGTTCGTTCCATCTTGGAGGAATTAAAGTCTATTGGAGGGTCTCCTCCCCTCGTGGAAGACTTTGATGTTTACACAGATGGTTTCAGGGGAGGGGGAAAGGGTTAGAGGCGGAATACCTGGAAGAGTATATCCTTAAGACTTCGGCGCAAATATAGTATATTACAAGCCGAGATATTAGCAATCAAAAGGGCAGCAAACTAGTCTCGGCATCCATCACAGGCTATTTATTTGGAATATGAGACCTACAGCAATCAGGTCCGTGACAGGTGTATATGCAACATCTAACCTGGTCCAACAATGCCGGGCATCCAATATCGGGATGCCGACTTATCGGCTGATCTGGGGCAGGCTGGACCCAGTCGGTACCAGGAATCTCTTAAGGCTCCGGAAGACGCATCTGAGAGACATCATCGCAACGAGCATAGGACACTGAAAATTTGACAACCACACCTAACTAATGATTTCTGTGGAAGCTGCCAAAATGAGAAGGAAGAGGGGAAGTTTTTTCATCTACTGTGCTTGTGTCCTTCACTGGAGAGCTAGTGGCTAACGTACTTGGCCAGCAATCATCCGTCATTCGTCGTCAGGTTCGCTCCCAAACCATTCATTTATCGGCTTCTCTTCTTCTCTGTTCTTCTTCACTATCACTTTCATATCTTAAAATTTACCTATTTGCTTCCTCATCTTTCCTCTCTCATTTGCAACAAAATCATGAAGCCAAGTGAGCGGAAGCTGTCTGTCTAACCTAACCTAACTTTCTCAGAGATTGCACTATACGAGTTGTTATAGATGGGATCTCACCAAACGAGTTCCAGATTAATTCAAGGGTGGTAGTCCTACACTAAGTAATCAACATCAATATCTACATCTGAATCCTCATCTTCGAAAATCTAAAATCAAAATCTAAGCCATCTTCACGACTGCAAGATCAGATATCAAATACGGAGTACAAAAATGGCCACTGCTATGAAAGTTTATCAGAAAACTTGTATTAGCGTTGCAAACTTAGCCCAACAAACTTTTATAAATATGTATGTGGGTAAACAAAATGTCCTGTTTTGTAAAGCACTAAGGAAAAATTTTAAAATAAAGCGCTTAATAATGTGCTTTAAAATAAAAGCTCAATTCGGAGCAGAGAACGTATATGCGTTGAAGCTTTGCAATACAAGCTATACAAAAAGCTATACGAAAAGCTATAGAAACAAGCTATACAAAAAAGCTAATTTCATAGCGCTGATCCAATGCAGGTTTTTAAGCGAGAAAGAAGAGTAAGTTTATTTGAGCTTATTGATGCCGTTTTGCAATAGTGTTTTTGGCCGAGTGGTTGGTTGGTGCGTTGGATTTCAAACCTGAAGGAGCTTTGTTCGATGCTAAAATAACAAACATTGAGTAAATATATAAAATTAATAAAAGTAAATAAAGTTACGAAATAATCCTGCCTGTTCTGTAAATCGAGTCGATTTGAAAACGTTCGATTTGGACAAACTAATTCCAAAAAATTGTCAAACTCTTTTGAAGTTTTCTATTCTTTAGAGCTTAAAATATCATATCTGATATTAATTTACTATATATTATTTAAAATACATAAATGGGAGCATTACTTATTTTTGGAAAACGAGAAATTTACTCGGATTCGGTTTACAGAACATGGCCGAATAACAATTCAAAATAACGTTAGCGCCGCCAATCCACATCGAACCACTTTTTTTTCATATATTTTCAGTTTTAATGCTGAAAATGGTGATGATTTTCAGTGCTTCAAAAAGCGCTTTTTGTATCAAAAATGTAGTGCTCCAAGCCGGGAAATTACTATACAAAAATCAGCAGCGATGTCGGCAGTTTTGTAAGCACTCATTTTACTCTATAATAATAAAAAACCTGCTTTTATTGAAGCAGTTTTTTTACTGGGTATGTAAGTATATAGATGAACGATTATACTGTCAGATTGATCTAGTTGTTTTAATTTTTCAGTTTTGGATCTGATGTCCGTCTTTCTGTTTTGAAATTGTGGTTTTCAAAGAACTATTTAAAGAAATATTCGTTATCCACGAAATTCTTTTAACTAGAACTAGTATGGTAATTATTCGCTTCTAACAAGCATCTGTTTCTTATCTCATGTTGTTATCTGCTGTTGCAATTATAAAGTTACATTTATTTATACAAGCTTTTTGTTTGCTTTTAATATATCACACTCCACGAAATAATTATGAGACTGTAATTGCTTGTGGAAATTTCCGTGAAAGACAGCGGCCATCATGTAATGAAACAAATAGGAAACTTTTAAATGTTTAACTTAAATAATTCTTGCAAAAATAGGCCTGCCACTGCACACATTTTTGATCACAATTTTGTACTTTCATTAGAACTGATTTTGTGTGCGAAGTCTCATAAGAATCGGTTAAGTAGAAGAAGTTAAAATAAATATTTACTTTTCATGGGCGTGTCACTGCCCATTTTTCTAACCGAAATGCTGTAATTGCCACGATAAATATAAGTGACTGCCAAGTTCCATAAGAATCTGCTTAGTACACGTTGTTGAAAAAGAATATTTACTTTGTATGGGCGTGACCCTGTCCATCTTTCAACGGGACCAATCTAAAAGTACATCCTTCACAGAAAAAACTAAATTTCATTTTCTGTAAAGGAATTCAATGAAATAGTAAATATTTTGTCTAGGAACGGACCTATAAACAAATTTGTAAATATAGACAAAAATATGTCAACAGTTTCATGGAAAAAAACGTGTCTTTTTTCAGTGATAAAATTGTCTAAAAATATTTACAAATTGCAAACAAAACAATTTACTTAATCAAACAAAAAGATTTACTGGATTTTCTGAAAAATATCAAATGTTATTTTTGTCTGAATTTATAAAACAATTAGTCTAAAAATACTAACAAATATTAAAGAAAAATGTTTACTTAATCAACCAAAAATATTTACTGGATTTTTTGTCATATATCAAACAAAATTTTTGTCTGGGTTATTATCATCATCCATTAAGTATTTATGAAATTTCACTTTGTTAAATGTGTTCAAGTCTAACCCCCATATGCAAAAAAAATAAAGTGTGTTTGAAATGTATGTTAAAACCGGTTTTTGCTATGGAAATTTTGTTTTAACATACATTTCAAAGACAATTTATATTTTTTTGCATATGGGGGTGAATGTTTATCTAAAGACTCTAAAAAAAATGAATGAGAATTAACAAACTTGATACAATCGCACTCCATTTGCTATTATTGTTGTGGTTGTTATTTGTGTGTATGTCGTCATCAGGGTTGTTTTTTACGACACAGTTGTTTTTGGTGTTTGCGTTCTAAATAAGAGTCAAGCAAACAATTCATTGATTATGTAAAGAACATTTACTGAAAATGAAATTTATTTTTAGACAAACTTTTGTTTGAAAAATTTTTGGTGATAATTTTGAAATAAAGAAAAAAAGTACGTAATCGGTGTCTATATAGCAAAGTTTTGAGGGAACATACATACATAAGTCGGTTAAAAAGAACTGGGGTCTAATTGTCGCTTTCGATATCGAGCTGATTCGATCGGATTTTCTTAGTTTGAGATTACGACATTCGATATCGAACAATGTGTTCATATTGTTCGATAGGAATGGCATAATCTCAAACTAAGAAAACTCGATAAAATCAGCTCGATATCGAAAGCGACGATTAGGCGCCTGATGTTATTATTTTGTGCTTAAAAAAAACTTTTTCGTTTTTAAATTGAAGCCGAATCGTGCCGAGCTATCAGTCTCCGTTATGGAATATGTAGTCATAAGTTTTATTTAGCTTCTCTAACTATTTCGGAAAGTGTACTTTGAAGTAGTTCAGAGACACTCTAAAAAATGAATGTCAAGAACCTGACAACAGCACAAAACACTTAACATCAAATTACATTAATATAATTAAACACTAGCAATTTACCAGGTAAAAGAACTTGAGTTAAATTAATAGGTACATATAGTAAGTATGTATTTACAAATATATGTAATAATTTTAAGCACAACATAGTACGGTGGAGGGATCACCTTTCGGCGGGAGCATGCCGTTTAGGAGAGCCCCACTTGCGGTTCTCAGTGGTGGTAGCCAAAACTTTAATGTTGCGGCGGTTATTACGGAAAAGCGAGTAAAGCGCCAGGTTCTTAAAGTAGACTCCAGCTTCAACAGCTTAGGATATAAAATAATGAAGTTAGGAAAGAACGCGAAAAAATCGCAAGTTCGCCAATAAATGAAAATGTATTGAAAAAATCACTAACACTGTAAAGAATAACAAAATCTCAGATAACACTATACAACAAGAAAAATGTCAAGGAGTAACTCTATTTTTGTGTGTGTTATGGTCCCCTAAATAAAAAAATCAAAATTTTAAATTCGGAGGTTTTTTTTGAAAAAATTAAGGAAAACAATTTTTTCTTATTTTCAGAATATCTTGCAGGAACTCGTAATTTTTTATTAACAATGTTTGGCAAAGTTGTAGAGCGATATTTCAGTACCTGTGATCTAATCACTGTTACTGAAAAATCACGATTCACAGTTGTGACAAAATTTGTCAAGTAACTGCTACTTGCAAAGTTGCTCTTTTCTATTTGTTACAGAGAGAAAATTATGATATTTCACTGTTTGTGTGGGTAATAACGTTTTTTTATTTACGTACAATAAAAACAAATGAATTGTGTTGCTATTTCTTGTGTTCTCTTCTTATTAGTATTTCTTTTTAAAATTCAAAGTATATTTTAAGGCGTATTTAAATCTGCCTTTATACCTTAAATGTAAGCCCTACAAGATATCCTATGTCGAGTCAGTGCAACTATGTGCAAAAGGGAGGAAATTCAACTCCCCCTAAAATGAAGCTCAGATGTAAACTTTTATAACGCCGATACACGTTATATTTTTTGTGGTCTCTACCAGAATCAGTAATTCGAACCTACTTAGTTAAAAAAATATAATTGAATTTGTTGTGCAGTTTTTGCAAAAATCGTGTGACTTCACTTTATTATGAACAAAATCAATATTTATCCATCGATTTTTATTAAATAAAGCTTATTTTTATTTGTAGTATATGTGGCTTTATGATTAATTAATAAAAAGTGTAAGTTTTTGCCATTTTCGATTTTTTATAAATTAAAAAAAAATAAAAATTATCCAATTTTTCATAAAAAATATATATTAATCATCATTGTGCTCTGAATAATTCCGAAAGCATTGAGTATATAAAAAATAATATTAAAACAGCTTAAAGTTAATTATATTTCAAGTTTTCTAGTGGTAATAAAATTTGACTATCCCTTCCCAAGTTATGATGAAATCGCTGGAGCAGCCTCTTGAAAAATCCGTAATTTTAAAAAAATGGAAAAAAACGTATCTGAGTAATTCCATTTAGCCGGGTGTGACCATTTTACACACATTTTTTGTTATAAATCTAGAATATAAAATTGTTTACTTAAAAAAACTTTGCGGCTCGCAAGGACATTAAGCTTAAAGTAGTAGACACTGATAGAACACGATTTCTGCTCAGAATGGTCGTCAGAAAGCTGTGACGGGTGTGACCTTACAAATCTTGGTTTTAAAGACTTATGACTTTCAGTATAAGTTCTGTAAAATTTTGACTATAAGCTACTCAATAATTTTGGTATAGATATCTGTTTAAAGTGTTTTTAATTGTATTGTTTATTTACTGTTTGACAAAAAATAATTCTTCTTATAAAAAAAAACTATTTTTAAAATGAGGCGGGTGTGACCGACGGGTGTGACCTAGTACGAAAATTTTAAAAATTCGAAGAAATAAAACTTTACATTGATTTAATTAATATAAATAATATAAAGGAAATAATAAGATATTAAACTATTAAATATTATAGACAGTAGAATACTCTAACTGAATATTTTTTTTAATTCAATAAAAAGCAAAAAAATATATTTTTTTCATAGTTAACCGTTTTTGTTAATAATGAGAAAGGGATTAAAAGAAAATCTGAAATAAATATTAAAAATACAAAAGAGGAGAGCAAAATGTTTCTTGCATGATCATTTAAAAGTGCCCCAAATTGATGGAAAAATATTAAATAGTATATTTTTCTATTTTTTCTTTTAAATGAAATTTACTTGCTGATGTTTAAGCATTGTCTATATGCAGCATTTCATTGGTGCTTTACCAAATCGTCAGTAGACTTCAAACACAAACCCTTTATCTTATGTACAGACTTTCAAACCCCATTTGAGAATTCACAAATATGTAAATGATTTTCAAAAATAAACAAACTAGGCTTTGAAAATTATACAAAACCCAGCAAATAATTTTTTATTCGATATGAATATACATATTTTATTTTTCTACACCTTAATTGTGTTTGAAGTCTACTGACGATTTGGTAAAGCACCAATGAAATGCTGCATATAGACAATGCTTAAACACCAGCAAATAAATTTAATTTATAATAAAATTATGACAATATGTCAAATAAATTTCATAAAGGTTTCTATTTTTTCTATACTTGTCATTCTCTAAAAAAAACATCAATTGAGAAATTTTTATTAAAAATGAGAAAACTAGTTTTTCCTTGCATAGAGGGCCGTTTTACGTGGAATCACTCATCTATAGAATTTTAAATTTCGACTAATTTTATAGTTCGGGGACCATAACACGGCAAAAAATATAGTGGTGATCAAAAGTCATGGAAAAAGTTTAATTTTGTTGCATAGTGTAATTAAATAGATTGCGAAAATGGCGAAAATTCGCAAAAAATTACTAACATCGCGGAAATTGCAATGTTTAGTAAACTTGTTTGTATAATTTTGATGTCGTAATAAAACCGCACCACCTACAATGGACATTTTTTGATATTTACAAATTAAAAATACAATTGATAAAAAGCAGTTTGTCTCACTTTGATGAACAATTCATTGAAAGTTGAGTTGAGTTGTAATCCATAATAACAATTTTACAACTACAACTCAACTATCCATTTAGTTGTGAATCATAATAGGGACATTATGTGCTGTTTCCACAATGCAAACAATCGACTTGAGTAAAAAATGTTTATGAAAATCGCTCCAATAACTGAGTGCTTTTCATAAAAAATTTTAGACAAACAACGCTTGTTTGCATTGTGGAAACAACACATTAATCTAAGTAAAACATTGTATATTTTTAGATAATTTAGTTTATTTTGTTAATATTTTTCAAAAACTTTCCTTTTATAAAAATGTTATCACAAGTGTGAAGCTTTAATATTTTGAGCAAAGCACACATACACATACATACATATGTATGTACATATACACATGAGTTGCAAATATTTATTTAAATGTTCTATTAAAGACAATTTTTTTATATAAAAAAAAAATTTAAATAAAATTGAAATTTTAGTAGAATAGGAAGTTTTTAATTTTAAGTACAAATCAGTTAAAATGGCTTGTCTTCAGTACATATATGAAATATTGCTTGCAATCTTTGACCAGTCCTGGCTCGGAATTATTCGCTCATGCTCATCAAACAGTTTAACTTTAATACGAGTAAAATGTTCAATAAAACTTTAATAGATTTCCAGTTTAAAATATTTTCTTTTGCCAACATTTTCACTCTTTAACAATATTTGACCCTGCTTCTAAAAACTGTAGAGTCTTAAGCATATTTCTAAACTTGCCAAACTCAACTGAAATTACTACGAGTATTTGCCAAGTCTTTTTTTTCCTGACAATTTGCATATTACTTTTCAAATTTAATTACTCTACAGCTCTTGTAAAATTGTTTGTTAAACAAGAATTTACTTAAAACAATATAAATATGTACTTTAAAATTGAATTTCTATAATTAAAAAAGTAAGTATAAAAAGACCAACAGCCTCCATAGACCATTTCAATATCGTATAAGTTTCGTGTAAAAAAGGAATATTTTCTACTAGAAGTTATGTTGAAAGGTATGAATGAGCTCAGAGAACATAAATATCTTAGAAACTACACACGAAATTATTTAATTTCTTTAAATTTTAGTTGTTTATTACATCATACTTTTTGGCTGCAGTCTGACGACCAGTGTTCTAAGCTTAGATGTTTGTGAGGGTCAAAAGGATGGTGCACGTTTGGCGCATCCAAACGATTGTACTCGCTTTATTCAATGTTATCGTGGTGAAACAGTCGCTATACGATATTGTCCATTTGGTTTGCACTTCAATCGTTACGAGTCGATATGTGATTTTAAGTTTCGTGCTGGTTGTGACCTCAGTTACGCTTTGCAGTTAGTGGCTCTTGATAGTGACAATAAATTATATTGTAATGTTTGTCGCGCTAAATGTAGTGGACTATTTGGTAATGAAAATCAGTCTACCAGACTGATAGGGTACTCAAATGATCAAAATCCAGAAGCTAAACCCATACCTAAGCCGAAAATAGCAACACCTTGTGTAACGGTACCAACTCCAAGGCCGATATCAACACCATGTGCGTCTACGAAACCTTTTGAACCAACTACGCCAACAGCATCAACTCCTTGTTCTACGAAACCCTCTGAACCCTCTACACCAACAGGATCAACTCCTTGTTCTACGAAACCCTCTAAACCCACCCCGCCAACAGCATCAACTCCCTGTCCTACGAAACCCTCTGAACCAACCACGTCAACAGCATCTACTCCTTGTTCCACAAAGCCCACTTCGCCCATTCTCCCAACAGCATCAACACCTTGCTCCACAGAACCCTCTGAGCCAACTACGCTAACGGCATCAACTCCTTGTTCCACAACACCATCTTCAACAACACCATCTTCGCCAACACCTTCAACTCGATCAACACCTTGTTCCACAGAAGACTCTGAGCCAACTACGCCAACAGAGTCAACACCTTGCTCCACAGAGACCGCTGAGCCAACTACGCCAACAGAATCAACTCCTTGTTCCACAACACCATCTTCAACAACTCCACCAACACAATCAACTCATAGTTCTACAACACCATCTTCGCCAACACCTCCAACCGGATCAACACCTTGCTCCACAGAACCCGCTGAGCCAACTATGCCAACAGCATCAACTCCTTGTTCCACAACAGCATCTTCGACAACTCCTCCAACACCATCAACACCTTGTGTCACAAAGCCCTCTTCGCCCACTCCGCCAACAGTATCAACACAGTGCTCCACAGAACACTCTGGGCCAACAACATCAACTCTTTGTTCCACAACACCATTGCCGCCAACTCTATCAACTGCATCAACACCGTGTCCCACAAAGCCTTCTACACCAGCTCCACCAACAGCATCAACACCTTCTTCCACAGAACCCTCTGAACCAACTACACAAACAGCATCAACTCCGTGTTCCACAAAACCCTCTTCGCCAATTCCGCCAACAGCACCAACACCGTGTTCCACAACGACCTCTGCACCAACTCCATCAACACCTTGTTCCTCAACAGCCTCTTCACCAACTCCTCAAACAGCATCAACACCTTGTTCCACAAAAGCCTCTAAACCAACCACACCAACAGCATCAACACCTTGTTCCTCAACAGCCTCTTCAACAACTCCTTTAACAGCATCAACACCTTGTTCCTCAAAATCCTCTTCACCAACTCCGCCAACAGCATCAACACTTCGACCACTCAAAGCCTCTGAACCAATCAGAATGTTACGAATAGGACTAGGTAACGATATACCATCTTTAGCAACTACTGGCTGTTCGGCTATAAAATGTGATAGTCCGGGAAAATGTGCAGGCCGAAGTGAGGGTGCGGTATTTGCAGATGATGCAAGTAGCGGTTATATTGTATGTCAGTGTCAGTGTGAAATCAAAATGCCCTGTCCAGCGGGTCTAGTATTTAATGTCAGACTACAAGTTTGCGATTGGCCACAATCTTAAGAAGACATGCTTTATAAAATGATGTATGTTATTTAAACGAAGACTACCGTTTTATGAAATAAAAAAATATTGCAATAAATGATAGATTTGTTTAATTATAGAAAGTGTGAAAAATTTCGAAATAACTTCGAATTTTCGATATATGACAAAAGTATTTTTTCGAATTCTAATTAACAAAAAAATTATATTATATGAAAATAAAAAGACAAAATATCAAGTATTAAAGTTTTTTTTTCTCGAAATTTCGAACATGCATTATGATTTTAGGCATAAAGCTTAAAGCTTTTGAGTTTTATTATGAACAAAAAAAATATATATATATAATACAGTGACATAATTTCTAGCTACGTGAAACATTTGAAAATTTATAAAATTTTAAGTTCGAAGTTAAGTAGCCTCTTACTTAATTTTTAAATACATGGAGAAAAACCATAATTTTAAACTCAGAAAAACAGAAATTATTTCTTTTATGCGAAAATGGTATACAAATAAATATTCGAAAAATGTTCGAAATTTCGAACATGGTTTATAATTTTCGAATTTTATTAGAGTGAGAATTTCAAAGCAAATTTTTTTGTTTTTAGGAAACAATTTCACATTATGATCGAAAACTTTTTTTAATATTGCAATATAGAAGAAAAAAAATTTTTAATGCGAAAATGCAAAATTTTAAGACTTTGAAACATGTTCGAAACTTCGAACATGATTAAAAATGTTCTTCATTTCCATAAAATATCAATTTCAAAGCTAATTTTTTTAGAATTTTCGTTGCAATTGAAAATTTTGCAATTTTTAATATTTATTATGATTATTATTTATTATGATCGTAAACTGTAATTTAATATAAAAAAATCTACAATAAAAGTTCAACTGATGCTAGAATTATTTTTTTTTAAGCAAAGATCATATTCACAATGCGAAAGTGCAAAAGTTATAAATATTCAAAATACTTTTGAAATGACGAATGTGGCTTAAAATCTTCGACTTTATGATTATAGTCTACTACAATAACAACAGGTTGCGATTTTTTATATGCGAAAATGTAAAAATGGCAGATATTGAAATATTTACGAAATTTCGATTCCAAATGTTCGAACTCGTTGGAAATACGAATTTGATAGCTTAAATTTTATACAACTTTCATTTTCAGGCAAAAGTTTCACAATTTCTAAGTTGTAGTAAGATCGAAAACTCGAATTTATTTGCGAAATTTAGAATAAAAAAATTTTAAGCCAAATTTTATGCCAACAAATATTGTGCCATTATTAAATTATAAAAAATTTAAAATAGGAATATTTATGAGTGTGTTCGAAAATTTAATATTACATTCGAATTTTCAAAATATGAAATATCATTTATTTAGGAATACAATTGATAGAAAAAATTAATGTTTGTATAATAAAATACCAAAATATAAATTTTCGAGATATTTTCGAACAGTTTTAAATATTAAGTAGGCTATGACTTTCGTTTTCTAGTTTTATTAGGATCGAAAGCTCAAATCTAAGTTCGAAATTTAGCAAACACAATTAAAAATATCATGACATTATTTAATTATTAGAAATTTAATTATTTTCAGCATGTTTGAATATTCGATATTAGTTTCGAATTTTCAAAATATGAAATATATCATATTTCTAGGGGTTCAATTCATACGAAAACTTGCTGTTTTAATAGCAAAATGCTGAAATATAAATATTAAGAATATTTTCGAAATTTCGAATATGATAACAAATGTTCAATTTTAAATAGGTTGTAAATTTTAAAGCTTAAATATTGTTCAAGTTTCGTTTGCAGGCAAAAATATTACCATTTCTAAGTTTAAGTATGTTTGAAATTTCGATATTAATTTAAAATTTTTCAAATATTTCGGTCTACAATTGACACGAAAAATTACTGATACAATAGGAAAATGCCATAATATTCTTAGGTCTAGCTAATGAGAAAAATGTATATTTTTATGCGATAATATATATGAATATTTAAACTTTATGCCATGTTCGAAACTTTCGAACGATTTATCTAGAAATTTTCTATATGTATATATGCATTTTGCATTGTCTTGTTATATTTTTAAATTAAAATATTATATGTAAAAGAAACAAGTGTTTTAGATTAAATAGCACTGTTTGTCTACGTATGTATGGATTAGTATTTTATATCTAACACTTGTCTTTTAAACCTTTAAGGACTACAAGCAGTTATTAGCATATGCTTGTCCAAAAGATTTTGGTTATAACAGTTGCCCAGGGATGACGCGGGATATTCATATATGTATGTATGTATATCTTAGAGTTACTTTTAGAGGAGGGTATGATCAATAAAACTGGGGTCGGTTGGTAGTCCCCATTCATTCCCTCAGAGAGGAGGCTGACATGTAGTGTGAAACTATAAGGCAACATTTGTGTACATGTTTGTTAACTATGTTTGTCAATTAATTTCGGATATATCCTCATTTATTTTTCGCTTATGCACAATCGAATTTTAGAGGAGTTTTGTGAGTATGTATCCGTACTGAATTTTCGAACATGCAGAAAGTCAAAGGGTTAAATTTGTTAAACAAATATTTAATAAAAATAATTTATGTATGTAGAGATATTTCACTGCAATAATCCATCTATTTCATGACGCTTGTATATAAAAGCCCAAAAATTAGCTTGGAGATTATTAATTTAGATTTTTAATTCTTCATTGCGATTTTTAAGCAAATATGAAAATCCTATTCTACTGCTGTCTTCTAAATCTGATTTATTTGTCAGTCTGTCAGAAAACGAATTCATATTTCTTAGATGACATGGAAATTATCGAAGTAGCCTATGATGATAGTGATGAGGACGTATTCGAGCAAGTAGTGGATGATTCTATCGAAATAATGGTGGAGCATGGCAAAAATGGCGAAGATGGAATGATTATTATTAAAGTAGGTCATGATGAAGATGAAAGCGGTGAGAGCGAAGAAGAAGAAGTGGTTGATGAAACTGCTGAAAATAAGTTAGGATTTGGCAAAAATTCCCATTTTCAGCAAATTTATGCTGGTAAGCCTCCCGGTTTTTATGGGCCTAAATTTCCCCAACTCCCATTTAGATATTATAGCTTTTTTTTAAACAAAAGATGAATTAACAATTGCTTTCTATATGAAAGTTAATTCAAATGCTATTTAATAGCTAGTTTTCGGAAAGATACATTTTGAAAATATACTCTACAAAAAATATTTTTAAAAATATTTTTGAAAAATATTTCTTTATTTACATATTTAATTTGAATAAAGTTATGCATCAATTTGAGTTGGAGTACCACCATATTTTTTCATGCTCTAAAAGTTACCTAAAAGTCACTACTGTAGTTCGGAAGATGTAGGAAAATTAATAATTACTTTGTGTGGGGAGTACCCGTCTCCCTCCTCCTATACCGCCAAGACTTTTTTGGATTTTGCACTTTATTTTAAGGATGACCATTATAAAATTTAGATTGTTTTGCAGATATAGGGATAACAAAAATGGATTTGTATGGGGAGTACCCTTTTCCATAATTTATTTACCCAAGAGACATGTTGGCTACGAGACTGAAATCGCTAAAAACTTGACAGGCCAAACGCTTATCCAAAGGAAAGAAAAAAATGCCTTTCATCGCTTCGATATCTTTTTATTTCTCGAGTTGCGTTTTTATTATGTATAATTACTTAGTGGGCGAGGTAATTAAACGTATTCGCATAAATGCATTCCTCGCATAATTACTTAAAAATTTTGTCGATTTTGTGCCAGGTAATTAACCTGGCATAACTGTATCGGCCATGTTCTGAAAACCATTTCTTTTTGAAATCGCTAAATTTCAAAAACGAAAAATATCGTTCTTTAATCGGACAATTTAGTGCATTCGTAGCTGAGTTTGAATAAAATATCTAAAACATCTGAAACATAAAAATTAACTGAAAACTGCAATAAGTGAGAGTTTTAGTTAAACTTTTTCCTGAAAGTTGCGGATTTAAATACGAAATGGTTTTTAGAACATGCCCGTATATCTTTCGTTCAAATCATCATCCTTCTGCGAGTGTTGCGTTACGTAATATGTGAATAGCGCCTACCCAGAAAAAAATTCGACATTTAGAAGCACTAAAAGCTGTTAGAAGCAATGTATTGTATACTTTAGAACAAATGCTTCCAAAAATGCTAGCACAAATACACTAACGTTTGCCAAAGAACACGAACAAATAAGGACGACCACTTATTAGCTTTTGCGATAATTTTCAAACGTAAAAAATATAGGCGAAGTAAGTATTTACGATTTAACTTTTCTCACTGACGATAGTGCTTCTTGGAAGCACTAACGTATGCGAGACCCTTAAAATATCCCAGCAGCTAGATTTATAAACTAGATACGCTTTGGGATAGTCATATTACTAGTTGTAATAATACTAGTCAAAAAAAGACAGTCATATTACTAGTTGTTGTAACGAGACTAGCAACGATATTAGTAAAAAAGACAATCATATTATTAGTTGTATTGAGTAACGATATTAGTCAAAAAAGTACAACATTTTCAGGTATACGACCTATACATAAAACATATTTTTAGCTCTTAAAAAAATAAGTAGAAAGTTGCACAGTGGGTAGAGTACTTGCCTTGAAACATGAGGAATGTGTGTTCGTAGCTCGGTTGAGCCAAAGTTTTTTTTAAAGTTACAAAACTATAAATAAAAAAAAAACTAGTAGGAGCAATAGTTTACAATAACTAGTATTTCAACTGGAATATAACTATATACAAATGAACTATTTGGGCTCCTATGAAATTCTAATGCTAAGATCGTTAGTTCGATATATGAAACAAGGACAGGAAAAAAGGATAGGCAACTAGTCTGAAGTAAAAAGTAACTAGTTTAGTTCTAACTACATACTAGTTACTTACTTTATCTGCAGGGATATTATACGATTGTATGTATATACGAACAGTACATACACAAGCAGTATGCGTGTATCAGAGAAATGTATGAGTTAATTCAAATTCAAATTTTGAAGATTTTCAGCACTAATATAAGTATTTTATTGGAAACAGGAACTATTTCTTAGGAGCAATTGCAAAAGAGCAATTGCAAGTGATTCCATTCTGTTGTCTCCCTTACAAAAATGCTTCCAGAAGGCGCTAATTTTTGCTGGGTAATTACTTAAAACACTTAAGAAATCAAAAAAAAATTTATCTCCAAAACTTTAAAAATGTGTTCTAGTTTTTCGCACAAATTCTGCAATGAAAAAACTAATAAAAATTCACGGTCTTTCATAATCTTTTGAATTTGTATGAAAAACAAAAACATATTTTTAAAATTTTGTTTTCATCATCCATATACTGAATTTCATTTCATTTTCAGCTTAGACAATTAGGTCCATTATCTAAAATTATTTTTATAGCACGCTCTAACTGATATCAGCATGTCGTAAAAAACAACTTCTTATTTAGTTGGTTAAAACAATTAAACGTTAACCCTTTTACTAACACTTTGCAATAAAGTGTAGACTCATAGGAAAATTCATATTCGGATTTATGACGCCCTGTCATCAGAATTGTTACATCAGTATGATGATAAATGTCATCAATAAGGCGAAAACTGACATCAATATGGTCACAAATTTCATCATAGAAAAGAAATCGAGGGCTTATATTCAAATAGTGCTATCTGCAAGAACCCACAATTTTTTATGAGGACAAAAATTCTTTTCGATCTCTGATTATTCAAAGTTTTGAACAATCAATATTCTACAAGATTGATAGCTTATATTATAAGGGTTTTTATATTTAGAAAATTGATTGTCCAAAACTTTAGTAATGCGAGAAAGGGGCGAGTTTTTGCCCTCCATAAAAAGTTTAGTGTTTGCAGATAGCACTATTTTAATAAATATAAAATATTAAACTGTAGACTTACATTAAGCATCTGTTTAAATACTACATCAGGATAAAAAAGTGGGATTTGCCACGCCCATGCAAAGTAAATATTTTTTTCCATCAACTTCTACTAAACCGATTCTTATGAAACTTTGCATTCACTTTTAGTTATCGTTACAATACAACATTATGTTTAGTACAGTGGGCAGTGCCACGCCCATGAAAAGTAAATAAGCATTTTAGCTACTTCTACTTATCCGATTCTTGTGAAACTTTGCATACACACTTAGTTATCGTTACAATACATACATCATTGTGGTTAGAAAAGTGGACAGTGCCACGCCCATGCAAAGTAAATATTAATTTCAACTAATTCTACTTATCCGATTCTTATGAAATTTCGTATACACAATTTGTTTTCGTAAAAGAACATGATGATAAAATATGGGGGCGGTGCCACGCTTATTTTAGTCGGTAGTCGGTTTTTTTGCATGAATTATTATTTACTTAAAAAACGTTGCGGCTCGCAAGGACATTAAGCTTAAAGTCGTTGAATAACGGGTAGACTCTGATAGAACACGATTTCTTCTCAGAATGGTTGTCAAAAAGTGTGACGGGTGTGACTTTACAAATCTTAGTTTTAAAGAATTATGACTTTCAGTATAAATTCTGTAAAATTTTGACTATAAAGTACACAATAATTTTGCTATAGATATCTGTTCAAAGTGTTTTTAATTGTATTATGCATTTACTGTTTGACAAAAAATTATTTTTCTTACAAAAAAAAAACAATTTTTAAAATGAGACGGGTGTGACCGATGGGTGTGACATAGTACGAAAATTTAAAAATTCGAAGAAATAAAACTTTGTATTGATTTAATTAATATAAATAATATATCGTTTCTATTATAGACAGCAGAATACTCTAACTGAATATATTCTTAAATTCAATAAAAAGCAAAAAAAGTATATTCTTTTCAGAGATAACGGTTTTTTAATAATAATGAGAAAGGGAATAAAAGAAAATCTGAAATAAATATTCAGCATACTAAGAGGGAGAGCAAAATGTTTCTTGCATGATCAGTAAAAATTCCTCAAATTTATTAAAAAATATTAAATAGTGTATTTTTTTTTCTATAAATTCTATTCTCTAAAAATAACAATTGAGAGATTTTTATAAAAATGAGAATATTATTTTTTCCTTGCATAGGGCCGTTTTACGTGGAATCACTCATATACAATTCTAATGTTTGCAATTTGTATATAAAAATAAATTTTATTGTGTCATTTATGACATCGCATTAATGAATGTACATCATCATAGCTATGACAAAAGGAATAGCAAAATCTACAAGCCTACAGAATAGCGCATATGCCAAGATAAAATATGCAAGCGAACGGGAAATTGACACCTTGTCTTTATGTTGATGACACTTCATCATATATGTTGCATCAACATCAACAACAATGACTCTCTGCTGTTGATATTTTAAGTGGTGACGTGCCTGAAGTGATAAAGGTATTGGCTTATAAATACATATGTATACAATAATGAATTGAACATTATACGAAAAAATATCGTGAAAAGTTAAATTAAAATAGAAACACGCAAGAATAAGAAAAATTAAATAAATTTATTTTAATCATTCTATTGATGATAGAATTGTCATTATTTTCATTGATAAAAAAAGATGACCAACTGATATAAAGGATGACAACTGTCATCGAATAAATAACGAAGACACTTGCCATAGTATAGATGTAAAATCACTTTAGCGTTATGACGGTCTTTCTATCAGTGTGATGAGTTAATAATATTAAAAGCAATTAACCAGGCTTGTAATAGAAATAGATTTCAAAAACGAAACAATTTCAATCTGAAATAAGTTGTGATGAGCTCATAATTTTAGTTTAGTTATTCTATATTGTTGGCACGCCCAAGAGATTATTCTTAAAATCATTCGAAATTCGTTAATCCTTTTCAAAAGCTATCGTTTTGAAATTGGTTGATTTTCATCACATACCTGAATACTTCAAAGTCAAACAAAATAGTTAGTAGCACAACTAGTAGGTAGTAAATGGGTTAATAAAAGTTTTGTTAAGTATATTTCCTAGTTTACCAAAAATTTAAATAAGACGAAATATATCTGAATATACATATGTAAAGTGTTAGTGCGCACAATATAATATATTTTTTATTTGTCCACGTCAAGAAAGTTTTTAATAAAAACCCGAAATTATGCTGTAAAATTATTTCATTGAAAGTTTCGTATTCAATAAAACAAGTTCTAAGCTAAAATGAAAATTTTACTTTTCTGCAGTCTCTTAAGTGTAATTGTTTTAGCAGCCTGCAAGGACGATTTTTATGATCTGATAAATGATGATGATATCATATATGACAATTATAGTGAGGAGAGTGACGATGGTTTAAATGATAAGGATAATGTTCAACAAACTAATGGAAATAGTGACCAGAATGGAGAAAATCTAACAACTGAAGGTAGTAAAGATGTGACTAAAGACGTTTCTACTACACCAAAAGGTGACGATGGTTTAACTGAAGTAGAGGAGGTTCCCTTAGCTAATGGAGGCAGTGTTTTAAATAACGATAATGAAATTACTGAAAGTGGTGAGGGTTCGACTGAAGATGTTGCTTCCATCAAAGCTAATGAAGTTAGTAGCGAGAATGTTACTACAGAGAGTGGTGAACGTGTTACTGAAGACACTGCCACCACCACTAGTGACGCTGATTTGAATGGTTATGATGAGGTAACCAATAACGCTAGTGACGAAAATGTAATAACTGAAGGTGTTCAAGGTGTGACAGAAATTATTTCTACTACACCTAAAGGTGATGATGGCTCAATTGAAGTGGAGGAGGTTCTCATACATTATGAAGATAGTGCCGAAAATGGCAATGATGAAGCTACTGATAGTAGTGAAGGTGCAACTGAAGCTGTAGCTACTGAAAGTGGTGAAGTTGTGAATGAAGCAGCAGTACCTTCAATCCCAGAGAGTGAAGAAAGTGTAGAGAATGAAAGCGGCGAGAATGAAAGTAGCGAGAATGAAAGTGGTGAAGCTTTGACTGAGACTGTACCTTCAATCCCAGAGAGTGATGAAAGTGGGGAGAATGAAAGCGAGAATAAAAGCGGCGAGACTGAAAGTAGCGAGAATGAAAGTGGTGAAGCTTTAACCGAGACTCTTGGTACCATCGTAAAAACTGAAGTTACTGACGAGAATGAAGCTACTGACAGTGGTGATGGTTTAAATGATCATTTCAAGAATGTCGAATCAAATTTGGAAAAGATTTTCAATATGTTAGATAAAACTATTATTGCAACTGGTGACGCGATTGAAAAAATTTTAATACCTGAAGACGCTTTCGATTCGATTATCAATTTAGAAGAATTTTTCAATGTAAACAATGAATTTGGACTTGAAGCTAGTGACCAGAATGACGAAAATGTAATAACTGAAGAGTTTTCCGGTAGCCCAAGCAGTGATCATCGTTACAGCTCGGACTTCAATTCCGAAGAAGATGTTAATGAAGACAACGAAATTAGTGAGCAGAATAACGAAGACTTTTTCGGTTTCCCAAAGCGCGGTTTGAAGTTCAATTTCAAGGCAATTTTTAATTTAAATAATGATATTAGTATTGCAGCTAATGACGAAAATAACGATGATTCAATGGAAGATGATGATTCAATGGACGATTTTGGCAACTGGTCTTTTTAATTTGGCCATGGTCAAATATGTTCATTAATTGAGCACACATATATTCAAGTTTTGAAAATATCTATGGGTTATTCTCATTTTCAATGCTTTTTTCGTGTCCGGTAAAAGTATAGTAAAATATTTCATAAAATAAACGAATAAATTTGAAAATTAAATTTGCTTTAGCGTGATTTAATTTATTATAAATAAATGTACACAAGTTTTTTAGCTTCAAAAAAAGGAGAAAGGTTATCAATTTGTCATGTATTTGTTTTTTTTTATGTATGTTCCCTCAAAACTCCACCATTTATGAACCGATTTCGAATTTGTTTCGCTAAAAAAGTGGGCTGTGCCACGCCCATGCAAAGTAAATATTTTTTTCAACACCTACTAAACCGATTCTTATGAAACTTTGCATACACCTTTAGTTATCGTTACAATACAACATTATGTTTACAAAAGTGGGCGGTGCCACGCCCGTAAAAAGTAAATTAGCATTTTAACTACTTCTACTTAGCCAATTCTTATGAAACTTTGCATACACATTTAGTTATCGTTACAATACAACATTGTGTTTAGAAAAGTGGGAAGTGTCACGCCCATTAAAGTAAATATTAATTTTTGGTACGTCTACTTATCCGATTCTTATGAGACCTCAAACACATAATTGAGGGGGTTAATAGCAAAGGGGTACAAGTACCAAAACTGGAGAAATTGAGTTATATGCACAAATCAACACAAAATACTAATATTTATAACCATAAAAAAATTCAGATCCGTAGGATGACAAAAAAAACGCTATGTATTAGAAACCAAAAATATTAGGCATGAAGCTTACTTACTCAGAATTTTGGTTTTTGCACTTGTATCCCTTTGCCTTTTAAGCCCCTCAATTAGTTCTCGTAAAAGTACATGATGATAAAATATGGGAGGTGGTGCCACGCCTATTTTGTAGTTGGTTTTTTGCAAGAACTACTTAGTGTAAGACTGTCCATTAACTCCTAAAAATATATAGATTCAGTAAAGTGGCTCGCACACGAAGAGTTCCGTACGGATACCATATATGCACACTAGGGTGTCCGTTATTTTTTAAAGTGGACATATTTTTGGTCTCACCTCCAAAAAAGTATTGGATTGATGCAAAAATGAGCTTAAAAAAATTTCACACGCCCGGGACCACGCCTTCCCGTGCCGACTTACGGTTGAAATTTGATTAAATTACATTTATGCGGCCTGATGACCCACAAGTCGAAAACTATGACCACATCATGAAACAGTTTCTTCTAAAAAGTTATTATCTGTGAAGTTTTCAACAGCTTTTGTCTTACCGACTTCTATCAAAATCGTATATTTAATAAAATAAACAGTAAAATATCGAAAAAGCCCATAACTATTAAAATAACAAAAAAACCCATAAATTTGCAAATTTCGGTAAACTTTTCCTTTCCCTAGAAATTGAAGTTGTTTAAGTTATTTGGGCCGCTGAACGCGAATCTGAACTCAAAATTTTTTTTATCAGTTTCAGTTTTCGAAATATAACGCTATTTCGAAAATTAAGGCACTTGCATGACATATATCTGTGGTCATTCATATATCAGTGGTCGTTTTAAAATTTTTTTCGGGAGAGCTATTTAAAGTATCAAAAACTCGCTTCGAATCAGTCATCAGTTTGCTTTTCTTTAACTTATTTATAGATAATTGTCGTCTTAAAAAAGTTACATACTTATAAAATTGGTAACGATTTGATTTAGACACGAATGGAGTCCATCACACCAAAAATTAAATTTGGTCCTAACTCGACTTAGGCGGCTAAGGGTTGTGACCACATATTAACATAACTGGAGAATGGTTTGCCCTATTCAGTAAAAAAGAAAAAGAATTATCTTTAAGTCTAAAGAAGGTTTCGAGATCCGCCATTTAGTTTCAGAGATAACGTAAACTCACAGACAACAGCTTTTTAGAAGAAAATTTTGCATGATGCGGTCATATTTTTCGACTTGTGGGTCATCTGCCGTATAAATGTAATTTAATCACATTCCGACCGCAAGTCAGCACGGGAAGGCGTGGTCCCAGGGGCGTGAAATTTTTTGAGAGTAATTTTTGCATCAATCCCACACTTTTTGGTAGCTGAGACTTGAACATTTTCATAAAAAATTTTTCATATACAAATAATTGACAACTTAATGTACATGTTCGCCTTTTTCCCCTTTGGCGATTTTTGTTTGTTTTCGGGGACTTTTTAAATTTTAGCGTGTTTTTTGGTTTTTGGTTTTTTTGTCGACTTTTTCCTTTTTTTTTGGCGATTTTCGATTTTGATGTTTTTTAGTTGTGGCGATATTTTTTCGTTTTGAAAATTTTTTCATTTTCTTTACGATTTTTTTAGTTTTGACTTTTTTTTTGTTTTGGTGCTTTCTTTATTTTGCCGATTTTTTCGTTTTTGCAATTTTTTTATTTTAGCGATTTTTTCCTTTTGGAGATTTTTCATTTTGAGCGCTTTTTCCATTTTGGCTATTTTCTTTTTTGTTTGATCCATTTGTGTCATTTTAGGTTTATTAGTTTTAGCGTTTTTTAGCTTTGGAAATTTTTTTCGTTTTAGTGCTTTTTTGTTTCAGACCTTTTTTCTCATTTCGGCGTTTTTTTTTTTCGTTTTGGCTATTTTTTAATTTTAGTGTTTTTTTCGTTTGGTTTTTTTATTTTCTATTTTTTTTAAGAGAAGTAACACAATCAGGCAATTAATGCCTACCAGTTAATTAATTAATGTGTTATCTTCTTTGGGAAAGGGATAGTGTAGAGAGAACAGGTAGTGAAGTGGGAGAGAGATAGAAAGCTTAATTCATTTACAACTCTGCAATTGCGCGTTTTTGTTGTAGATTGGTTTAATGAAATTGTTAAATTTGGCCCCTGAAGCTCCTAGGAGACCTCTAGACGAATTAAAAGTATAGCCGACCCCCATTAGTTTTCTAGTTTGAACAATTTTTCTAAATGCATCTATCGCCCATCTCCATTCCTTTAGGGGGCTTCCCATACATAACAATTTCTCTACTTTGAACTAGATATTTACCAAGCAAACCAATATAATTGCCAGTTTTTGTAAATATAATTGTGAATATCTAACCAAAACACAACTTTTTGACACCCATCATTTTTGAAAAAAAAAAATAAAATAAATTTAAAAAAATTTACCCGCCCTAATATATTAAGTAGGTCGTATTTTGGCACGAATAAATATTTGAAATTGACATAACTTTTAACATTGCTGGTCGATTTGATTAGAATTAGTCTTATATAAAAGAAGAGTTAGCCTACTTTTTTTGCTCATGTATAAATATTTGCAAAGAATTATTTAAAAGATAAAAAGTTTTAGGTTTTCCATGTGAACCCAAGTCAAAATTGAAAAAGTTGTCATAACTTTTAATTGCGTAATGCGATTATAGTAATTTTTTGTTTTTAGATAGTGGATGTATAGTGCTTTCAAACCCCAAACTCATTTTTGTGGTGTATTTTTTTCGCAAAAATCATTCGCAGAACATCCGCGAAAGTAAATGTAACACACAATACACAAAAATGTAAAAAAAAATCGAAAAATATAATTTAATTTCAGAATCCATTGAATGAGGCGAAAACTGTAATATGAATCCTGCCTTCTCATATTTCATTTAGTTACATTGGTAAAAAAAAATACACAAAATATAGTTTAGAATGAGAATCACCCATGTGCTTTAGCCACAATGTGAGAGTGTCAAGAGTGTTGCAAGTTCTTGATACTCGAACGGCTGGAAGGTTCTGATTGCCAAACGCACTCCATCCCTATCTACTACAATGAATAAGTTCGATCTGTTATAATTGGAAGAGTTTACAACTCCAACTGTGTAGATTCGAGTTATCCTAGTAGTATTATTTCAACCTTCTTAATTTTTTATGTAACAACTAGTCTCGAGATTCAGAGTTAATTCAAGGTTAAGTAATCTATAGGCTGTGAGCTTCTGAAATATACACGTGTATCAGTAGTGTTCCCTGTGTTGGTTGGCAACATTTAGATTTAAGATAAGAATACATATTTAGAATTGATTTATTAGGCATAATTATTTAAAACACATGATTCAAGAAAGTTAAATTTATATGGCAGACGAAGAAGCAAAAAAAAAAAATAAATAAAACTTTCTTGCAAATTAGTTTTTGTTTTTAACAAAAATTCTTCAGCGAACAAACTCACAGAAATTCAAGGCCTTTCACAATCTTTGGAATTTGTATGGAAAACAAAAACAAAATTTTAAATCTTATAGTTGGCTTCCATATAAGTTTCATTTTCTTGACGTACATAGCCAATTAGGTCCATTATCTAAAAGTGATTTTATAGCATGCACTAACTGATATCAGTCTGTCGTAAAAAACCACTTCTAATTTAGTTCTTTAAAACTATTAAGCGTTAAAATTTTTATTTTCATATTTATTTGTTTACTTTAACCCTTTTAATACTCCTTTGCAATACAGTGTAGACTCATAGACAAACTCATATTTGGATTGATGATGACCTGTCATGAGAATCGTGTCATCAATATAATACTAAATATCCTCCTCAGTAAGCTGAAAACTTATATCAATAAAGCGAAAACTGGCATCAATATGATGACAAATTTCGTCACCGAATTTTGTCATATTTGAAATTTATAAATGTGTATAAAAGAAAAAAATAAATATGCTATTCTCAAATTTGTAAATTTTGTGTTTAAAAATATATTCGATTATTTTATAAATATATGACATCGCATTGATGTACATGCGTCATTATTACTATGACAAAAGGAATAGTAAAATCTACAAGCCCACATAATATCGCACATGCCCACATACAAGAGCACATCTCCAGAAAAAATACATAGGCGAACGAGAATATGACACCTCGTCTTTATATTGATGACACTTAGTCATTATATGTGTGTTGCATCAATAAGAAAAATAATGAAATAATAAAAACGAACCTATTTAAAGCATGACAAAAATTTTGAAGTTTTCCCTTTGTGTATATTTTAAAACAAGTTTTTTATACTTTTGTATATATTCTGAAAATCATACGAAATTCATCAATCCTTTTACAAAAGATCGTTTCAAATCAGATCGGTAGTGAAAGGATTAATAAAAGTTTTTCAATTCTGCTGTTTTCCAGTTTGCCTAAAATTTAAATAAAACACACATTTTATAGTAGAATATTTGTGCAGTGTGCAATCTCACAATATATTTTATTTATCCACATTATGAAAGTTTTGTATAATAAACCAAAATTATGTTGCGAAATTATTTCATTTAAAGTTTCGAATTCAATAGTACTAGTACAGAGCTAAAATGAAAATTTTAATTTTCTGCAGTCTCCTAAGTTTAATTATTTTAGTAGCCTGCAGGCCACACAATTTTGCAAATGAATTTGATCTGATAAGTGATGATGATATTATCATAATTGGAGAAGATAGTGAGGAGAGTGGTTTAAATGAAAAGGAGAAGCATCCCATAACAGATGGAGATAGTGAAAGTGGTGATAATGGTATTTCTGAAAGTAAGACAGGTGTGAGTGAAGCCATTGCTACCAATGAACCTAATGAAGTTAGTGGCGAGAATAATACTACTGAGAGTGGTGAACACACAACTGAAACTGCTACTACCACCACTAGGAGTGATGCTGGTTTAAATAATTATGATGACGTAACCAATAAATATTATAGGGAATATGTAACAACTAAAGGTGGCAAAAATGTCACTACAACCATTTCTACCACACCTAAAAGTGAGGAGGAGGTTCCCATAACTAATGGAAGAAGTGACGAAAATGGCGATGATGAAACTACCGAAAGGGGCGAAAATGCGATAGAAGCAGAAGCTTCAAACCCAACTAATAACGATATTGGCGAGAATGGAACTACTAAAAGTGGTGAACGTGCAAATAAAGCCGTGGCTACCACCGAAGCTAATGACGTTAGTGGCGAGATGGGCACGACTGAGAGTGGTGAAGGTGTGACTGAAGCTGTTACTACCACCGAAGCTAATAATGTTAATGGCGAGAATGTTACAACTAGGAGTAGTGAAGGTATGAGAGAAGCCGTTGCTACCACTAAAGCTTATGAAGTTAGTGGCGAGAATGGTACTACTGAGAGTGGTGAAAGTGTGACTGAAGCCGTTGCTACCACCGAAGCCGTTGCTACCACCGAAGCTAATGAAATAAAAGACGGAAATGATACTAATGAAAGTGGTGAACGTATGACCGAAGCTAAAAAAGTTAGTGGTGAAAATGGTACAACTAAGAGTGCTAAGCGCGTAGCAGAGGCTGTTGCCACCACTAAAGCTAATGAAGTTAGTGGAGACAAAGGTACTACTGAGAGCGGTAAACGAATAACTGAAGCTGTTGATACAACCATTAGGAATGATCTTGGTTTGAATGGTTATGAATATGATTATGGTTTAATTAAAGATGAGGACGTTCCCATAACTGATAGAGGCAGTGAAGGTGTAACTATAACCGACGCTACCACCAAAGCTAACGAATTTATTGGCGAGAAGGGTACTACTGAAAGCGCCGAACTTATAGTTGAAGCTGTTGCTACCACCACAACGAGATATCATGAAAAAGTGACTCAAACAATTTATACCACACCTACAGGTGACGATGGTTCAACTGAAGAGGAAGCGGTTCCCATAACTGATGAAACTATTGAAAGTAGTGAAAAGGGCGATGATGAAACTTTTGAAAGTAGTGAAGTAGCGACTGAAGCCGTTGCTACCACCACCAACAGTGGTGAACGTGTAACTAAAGGCGTTTCTTCCACCAAAGCTGTTGAATTTAGTGACGAGAATACAACTACTAAGAGTGGTCAACATATAAAAGAAGCCGTTGATACCACCGAAGCTAATGAAGTTAGGGGCGACACTGGTACTACTGAGAGTGGTGAAAACTTAATTGAACCTGTTGCTACCAACACTAAGAGTGAAGCTGGTTTGAATCATAATGAGGTAACTAATAAATACAATACCGAGAATGACGAAAATGTAACAACTGCAGGTCGTCAAGATATGACTCAAACCAATTCTACCACAACTAAAGTCAACAATGGCTCAGTTGAGGAGGAGGAGGTTCCCATAACTGATGGAGGCAGTGTCAAAAATTGCGATGATGAAACTACTGAAAGTAGTGAAGCTGTGACCAACGATGTTGCTACCACCACCAATAGTGGTGAACTTGTAACTAAAGGCGTGACTTCCACCACAGCTTTTAAAGTTCGTGGCGAGAATACAACTACTAAGAGTGGTCAACATATAGCTGAAGCCGTTGATACCACCGAAGCTAATGAAGTTACTGGCGTCACTGGTACTACTAAGAGTGGTGAACACATAACTGAACCTGTTGCCACCAACAAAAATACCGAAACTGGTTTGAATGATTATGATGAGGTAACCAATAAATACAATAGCAAGAATGACGAAAATGTAACAGCTGCAGGTCGTGAAGATATGATTCAAACCATTTCTAGCACACATAAAGCTGATAATGGTTCAATTGAAGAGGAAGAAGTTCTCATAATTTATGGAGCAAGTGTCGAAAATGGTGATGATGCAACTATTGAAAGTAGTGAAGTTGTGACTGAAGCCGTAACCACCACCACCGTTAGTGGTAAACGTGTACCTAAAGCCGTTATTTTCACCAAAACTAATGAAGTTAGCGAGAATACAACTACTGAGAGTGGTCAACATATAACTGCAGCCGTTAATAGCACCGAAACTAATGAAGTTAGTGGCGACATTGGTACTACTAATAGTGGTGAGCATAACACTGAACCTGTTGCTACCACCACTAAGAGTGAAGCTGCTTTGAATGATTATAATAAGGGAACCAATAAATACAATAGAGAGAATGAGGAGAAAGTAACAACTGCAGGTCGTGAAGATGTGACTCAAACCATTTCTACCACACCTAAAGGTTACGATGGTTCAGTTGAAGAGGAAGAGGTTCTCATAATTGATAGAGGCAGTGTCGAAAATGGCGATGATGATGGTTCAATTGAAGAGGAAGAGGTTCTCATAATTGATGAAGGCAGTGTCGAAAATGGTGATGATGAAGCTATTGAAAGTAGTGAAATTGTGACTGAAGCCGTAGCTACCACCACCGCTAGTGGTAAACGTGTACCTAAAGCTGTTATTTTCACCAAAACTAATGAAGTTAGCGAGAATACAACTACTGAGAGTGGTCAACATATAACTGAAGCCGTTAATAGCACCGAAGCTAATGAAGTTAGTGGCGACAATGGTACTACTAATACTGGTGAGCATAACACTGAACCTGTTGCTGCCGCCACTAGGAGTGAAGCTGCTTTGAATGATTATAATGAGGGAACCAATAAATATAATAGGGAGAATGACGAGAAAGTAACAACTGCAGGTCGTGAAGATGTGACTCAAAACATTTCTAGCACACCTAAAGGTTACGATGTTTCAATTGAAGAGGAAGAGGTTCTCATAATTAATGAAGGCAGTATCGAAAATGGCGATGATGAAACTATTGAAAGTAGTGAAGTTGTGACTGAAGCCGATGCTACCACCACCGCTAGTGGTGAACGTTTACCTAAAGATGTTTCTTTTACCAAAGCTAATGAAGTTAGTGGCGAGAATATAACTACTGAGAGTGGGCAACATATAACTGGAGCCGCTTATAGCACCGAACCTAATGAAGTTAATGGCGACAAAGGTAATAGTGACAGTAGTGAACACGTAACTGAACATCATACTACCACCACTAAGAGTGAAGCTGGTTTGAATGATAATAATGAGGTAGCCAATAAATACAAACGAAAGAATGAGCAAAATGTAGTTACTGTAGGTCGTGAAGATATGACTCAAACCATTTCTACCACACCTAAAAGTGACGATAGTTCAATTGAAGTCGAAAAGGTCCCCGTAATTCATGGACGCAGTGTCAAAAATAATGACGATGAAACTATTGAAAATAGTGAATCTGTGACTGAAGTCGTTGCTACGAGCACCGCCAGTGGTGAACGTGTAATTACATCCATTTCTTTCACCAAGGCTAATGAAGTTAGTGGCGAGAATATAACAACTGAGAGTGGTCAACATATGACTGAAGCCGTTGACACACCCGAAGCTAACGAAATTAGTAGCTACAATGGAACTACTGATATTGCCAAGCACATAACTGAACCTGTTAAGAGTGATGCTGCTTTGAATGATTATACTGAGGTAGCCAATAACAACAATAGCGAGAAAGACACAAATGTAAAAACTGCAGGTAGTGCCGTTACTACCACTGAAGCTAATGAAGTTAGTGTCGAGAATTATACTATTGAGAGTAGTGAAGGCTTGACAGAAGCCCTTATAACCAGCGAATCAATTGCAGTTAGTGGCGAGAATGAAACTACTGAGCGAAGTGAAGGCATGACTGAAGCCGTTGCTACCACCGAACTTAATAAAGTTAGTAGCGGGATTGTTACTACTGAGAGAAGTAAAGTTGCGGCAAATGCCCATACTACCACCTATGCTAATAAAGTTAGTGGCAAAAATGGTACTACTGAGACTGGTGAAAACGTGACTGAAGTTACTACAACCGACGTTAATGCAGTTACTGAGAGAAGTGAAGTTGTGACAGAAGCCGTTACTTTTACCGAAGCTAATGTCAAGAGTTATACTGCTGAGAGAAGTGAAGGCGTGACTGAAGACGTTACTACCACCAAAGCTAATAAAGTTAGTATCAAAGATGGTACTACTATGAGTGGTGAAGGTGTGACTGAAGCCATTCATACCACCGAAGGTAATGAAGTTAGTGTCGAAAATGATACAACTGAGAGAAGTGAAGGTGTGACTGAAGCCACTACTAGCACCGAAGGTAATAAAGTTAGTGTCGAAAATAGTACTACTGAGAGAAGTGAGGTTGTGATAGACGCCGTTGCTACCAGCGAAGGTAATGAAGCTAGTGGTGAGAGTGGTACTACTGAGAGAAGTGAAGGTGTGACAGAAGCCGCTACCACCACTGAAGTTAATAAAGTTCGTGGGGAGAATGATACTACTGAGAGAAGTGAAATCGTGACTGAAGCCGTTGCTACCACCGAAGCTAATGAAGTTAGTGGCGAGAATAATACGAGTGAGAGACGTAAAGCCGTGACTGAATCAGTTAATATCACCAAAGCTAAAAAAATTAGTGTCAAGAATGATACCACTGAGAGAAGTGAAAACGTGACTGAAGCCGTTGCTACCACCGAAGCTAATAAAGTAAGTGGCAAGAACAATACTAGTGAGAGAAGTGAAGGTGTGCCAGAAGCCATTACTATCACCAAAGCTAACAAAATTAGTGACGAAAATATTTCTACTCAGAGAAGTGAAGTTGTTACAGAACCCGTTGCTACCACCAAAGCTAATGAAGTTAGTGCCGAAAATAGTTCTACTCAACGAAGTGAAGTTGTGATAGAAGCCCTTGCTACCACCGAAGCTAATGAAGCTAGTGCCGAAAATAGTACTACTGAGAGAAGTGAAGGTGTGACAGAAGCCGTTACTACCACCGAAACTAATGCAGTTAGAGCCGATAATAGGACTACTGAGAGAAGTGAAGGTGCGACAGAAGCCGTCACTACCACCGAAGCTAATGAATTTAGTGCCGAAAATAGTTCTACTCAGAGAAGTGAAGGTGTGAAAGAAGCCGTAACTATCACCGAAGCTAATGAAGTTAGCGCCGAAAATAGTACTACTGGGAGAAGTGAAGGCGTAACAGAAGCCGTTACTATCACCAAAGCTAACAAAATTAGTGACGAAAATAGTTCTACTCAGAGAAATAAAGTTGTGACAGAACCCGTTGCTACCACCGAAGCTAATGAAGTTAGTGCCGAAAATAGTTCTACTCAGAGAAATGAAGTTGTGATAGAAGCCCTTGCTACCACCGAAGCTAATGAAGTTAGTGCCAAAAAAAGTACTACTGGGAGAAGTGAAGGTGTGAAAGAAGCCGTTACTGCCACCGAAGCTAATGTAGTTAGTGCCGAAAATAGTACTACTCATAGAAGTGAAGGTGTGACAGAAGCCGTTGCTACCACACAAGCTAATGAAGTTAGTGCCGAAAATAGTACTACTGTGAGAAGTGAAGGTGTGACAGAAGCCGTCACTACCACCGAAGCTAATGAAATTAGTGACGAAAATAGTACTACTCAGAGAAGTGAAGGTGTGACAGAAGCCGTTACAGCCACCAAAGCTAATGAAGTTGGTTTCGAAGATAATACTACTGAGAGAAGTGAAGGTTTGACTGAAGCCGTTGCTACAACCGAAGCTAATGAAGTTAGTGCCGAAAATAGTACTACTGAAAGAAGTGAAGTTGCGACAGAAGCCGTCACTACCACCGAAGCTAATGAATTTAGTGCCGAAAATAGTTCTACTCAGAGAAGTGAAGGTGTGAAAGAAGCCGTCAGTACCACCAAAGCTAATGAAATTAGTGACGAAAATAGTTCTACTCAGAGAAGTGAAGTTGTGACAGAAGCCATTGCTACCACCGAAGCTTATGAAGTTAGTGTCGAAAATAGTTCTACTCAGAGAAGTGAAGTTGTGACAGAAGCCGTTGCTACAACCGAAGCTAATGAAGTTAGTGCCGAAAATTGGTCTACTGAGAAAAGTGAAGATGTGATAGAAGCCGTCACTATCACCGAAGCTAATGAAATAAGTGACGAAAATAATTCTACTAAGAGAAGTGAAGTTGCTACAGAAGCCGTTGCTACCACTGAAGCTAATGAAGTTAGTGCCGAAAATAGTACTACTGAGAGAAGTGAAGGTGCGACAGAACCCGCTACTACTACCGAAGCTAATGATGTTAGTGCGGAAAATAGTACTACTGTGAGAAGTGAAGGTGCGTCAGAAGCCGCTACTACCACCGAAGCTAATGATGTTAGTGCCGAAATTAGTACTACTGTGAAAAGTGAAGGTGCGACAGAAGCCGGTAGTACCACCGAAGCTAATGATGTTAGTGCCGAAAATAGTACTACTGTGCGAAGTGAAGTTGCGACAGAAGCCGTCACTACCACCGAAGCTAATAAAGTTAGTACCGAAAATAGTACTACTGCGAAAAGTGAAGATGTGATAGAAGCCGTCACTACCACCGAAGCTAATGAAATAAGTGACGAAAATAATTCTACTAAGAGAAGTGAAGTTGCGACAGAAGCCGTCACTACCACCGAAGCTAATGAAATTAGTGACGAAAATATTTCTACTCAGAGAAGTGAAGTTGTGACTGAAGCCGTTGCTACCACCGAAGCTAATGTAGTTAGTAGTACTACTGTGAGAAGTGAAGGTGCGACAGAAGCCACTATTACCACCGAAGCTAATGATGTTAGTGCCGAAAATAGTACTACTGTGAGAAGTGAAGGTGTGAAAGAAACCGTCAGTACCACCAAAGCTAATGAAATTAGTGACGAAATTAGTTCTCCTCAGAGAAGTGAAGCTGTAAAAGAAGCCGTTACTACCACCGAAGCTTTTGAAGTTAGTGCCGAGCATAGTACTACTAAGAGAAGTGAAGTTGCGACAGAAGCCGTTGCTACAACCGAAGCTAATGAAGTTAATGCCGAAAATAGGTCTACTGAGAAAAGTGAAGATGTGATAGAAGCCGTCACTACCACCAAAGCTAATGAAGTTAGTGCCGAACATAGTACTACTAAGAGAAGTGAAGTTGCGACAGAAGCCGTTGCTACCACCGAAGCTAATGAAGTTAGTGCCGAAAATAGTACTACTGAGAGAAGTGAAGGTGCGACAGAACCCGCTACTACTACCGAAGCTAATGATGTTAGTGCCGAAAATAATACTACTGTGAGAACTGAAGGTGCGACAGAAGCCGGTAGTACCACCGAAGCTAATAAAGTTAGTACCGAAAATAGTACTACTGTGAAAAGTGAAGATGTGATAGATGCCGCCACTACCACCAAAGCTAATGAAGTTAGTGACGAACATAGTACTACTAAGAGAAGTGAAGTTGCGACAGAAGCCGTTGCTACCACCGAAGCTAATGAAGTTAGTGCCGAAAATAGTACTACTGAGAGAAGTGAAGGTGCGACAGAACCCGCTACTACTACCGAAGCTAATGATGTTAGTGCCGAAAATAATACTACTGTTAGAAGTGAAGGTGCGACAGAAGCCGGTAGTACCACCGAAGCTAATAAAGTTAGTACCGAAAATAGTACTACTGTGAAAAGTGAAGATGTGATAGATGCCGCCACTACCACCAAAGCTAATGAAGTTAGTGCCGAACATAGTACTACTAAGAGAAGTGAAGTTGCGACAGAAGCCGTTGCTACCACCGAAGCTAATGAAGTTAGTGCCGAAAATAGTACTACTGAGAGAAGTGAAGGTGCGACAGAACCCGCTACTACTACCGAAGCTAATGATGTTAGTGCCGAAAATAATACTACTGTGAGAACTGAAGGTGCGACAGAAGCCGGTAGTACCACCGAAGCTAATAAAGTTAGTACCGAAAATAGTACTACTGTGAAAAGTGAAGATGTGATAGATGCCGCCACTACCACCAAAGCTAATGAAGTTAGTGCCGAACATAGTACTACTAAGAGAAGTGAAGTTGCGACAGAAGCCGTTGCTACCACCGAAGCTAATGAAGTTAGTGCCGAAAATAGTACTACTGAGAGAAGTGAAGGTGCGACAGAACCCGCTACTACTACCGAAGCTAATGATGTTAGTGCCGAAAATAATACTACTGTTAGAAGTGAAGGTGCGACAGAAGCCGGTAGTACCACCGAAGCTAATAAAGTTAGTACCGAAAATAGTACTACTGTGAAAAGTGAAGATGTGATAGATGCCGCCACTACCACCAAAGCTAATGAAGTTAGTGCCGAACATAGTACTACTAAGAGAAGTGAAGTTGCGACAGAAGCCGTTGCTACCACCGAAGCTAATGAAGTTAGTGCCGAAAATAGTACTACTGAGAGAAGTGAAGGTGCGACAGAACCCGCTACTACTACCGAAGCTAATGATGTTAGTGCCGAAAATAATACTACTGTGAGAACTGAAGGTGCGACAGAAGCCGGTAGTACCACCGAAGCTAATAAAGTTAGTACCGAAAATAGTACTACTGTGAAAAGTGAAGATGTGATAGATGCCGCCACTACCACCAAAGCTAATGAAGTTAGTGCCGAACATAGTACTACTAAGAGAAGTGAAGTTGCGACAGAAGCCGTTGCTACCACCGAAGCTAATGAAGTTAGTGCCGAAAATAGTACTACTGAGAGAAGTGAAGGTGCGACAGAACCCGCTACTACTACCGAAGCTAATGATGTTAGTGCCGAAAATAATACTACTGTTAGAAGTGAAGGTGCGACAGAAGCCGGTAGTACCACCGAAGCTAATAAAGTTAGTACCGAAAATAGTACTACTGTGAAAAGTGAAGATGTGATAGATGCCGCCACTACCACCAAAGCTAATGAAGTTAGTGCCGAACATAGTACTACTAAGAGAAGTGAAGTTGCGACAGAAGCCGTTGCTACCACCGAAGCTAATGAAGTTAGTGCCGAAAATAGTACTACTGAGAGAAGTGAAGGTGCGACAGAACCCGCTACTACTACCGAAGCTAATGATGTTAGTGCCGAAAATAATACTACTGTGAGAAGTGAAGGTGCGACAGAAGCCGGTAGTACCACCGAAGCTAATAAAGTTAGTACCGAAAATAGTATTACTGTGAAAAGTGAAGATGTGATAGATGCCGCCACTACCACCAAAGCTAATGAAGTTAGTGCCGAACATAGTACTACTAAGAGAAGTGAAGTTGCGACAGAAGCCGTTGCTACCACCGAAGCTTATGAAGTTAGTGCCGAAAATAGTTCTTTTCAGAGAAGTGAAGTTGTGACAGAAGCCGTTGCTACAACCGAAGCTAATGAAGTTAGTGCCGAAAATTGGTCTACTGAGAAAAGTGAAGATGTGATAGAAGCCGTCTCTACCACCGAAGCTAATGAAATAAGTGACGAAAATAATTCTACTAAGAGAAGTGAAGTTGCTACAGAAGCCGTTGCTACCACCGAAGCTAATGAAGCTAGTGCCGAAAATAGTACTACTGAGAGAAGTGAAGGTGCGACAGAAGCCGCTACTACTACCGAAGCTAATGATGTTAGTGCCGAAAATAGTACTACTGAGAGAAGTGAAGGTGTGACAGAAGCCGTTGCTAATACCGAAGCTAATGAGGTTAGTACTGAAAATAGTATTACTGAGAGAAGTGAAGGTGTGAGAAAAGCCGTCACTACCACCGAAGCTAATGAAACCAGTGACGAAAATAGTTCTACTCAGAGAAGTGAAGGTATAAAAGAAGCCGTTACTACCACCGAAGCTAATGAAGTTAGTGCCGAAAATAGTACTACTGAAAGAAGTGAAGTTGCGACAGAAGCCGTTGCTACCACCGAAGCTAATGAAATTAGTGCCGAAAATAGTACTACTGAGAGAAGTAAAGGTGTCACAGAAGCCGTTACTACCACCGAAGCTAATGAAGTTAGTGCCGAAAATAGGTCTACTGAGAAGAGTGAAGATGTGATAGAAGCCGTCACTTCGACCCAAGCTAATGAAATTAGTGACGAAAATAGTTCTACTCAGAGAAGTGAAGTTGTGACTGAAGCCGTTGCTACCACCGAAGCTAATGTAGTTAGGGCCGAAATTAGGTCTACTGAGAGAAATGAAGGTGTGACAGAAGCCGTTACTACCACCGAAGCTAATGAAATTAGTGACGAAAATTTTTCTACTCAGAGAAGTGAAGGTATAACAGAAGCCGTTACTACCACCGAAGCTAATGAAGTTAGTGCCGAAAATAGTACTACTAAGAGAAGTGAAGCTGTGACAGAAGTCGTCACTACCACCGAAGTTAATGAAATTAGTGACGAAAATAGTACTACTGTGAGAAGTGAAGGTGTGACAGAAGCCGTTGCTACTACCGAAGGTAATGAAGTTAGTGTCGAAAATGCTACTACTGAGAGAAGTGAAGTTCTGACAGAAGCCATTACTACCACCGAAGCTAATGAAGTTAGTGTCGAAAATAGTACTACTGAGAGAAGTGAAAGTGTGACACATGCCGTTACTACCGCTGAAGGTAATAAAGTTCGTGGTGAGAATGATACTACTGAGAGAAGTAAGGGTGTGACTGAAGCCGTTGCTACGACCGAAGCTAATGCAGTTATAGTTGAAAATGGTACTACTGAGAGAAGTGATGGTGTAACTGAAGCCATTGCTACCACCGAAGCTAACGAACTTAGTGGAAAGAGTAGTACTACTAAGAGAAGTGAAGGCGTGCCTGAAGGCGGTGCTACCACCCAAGATAATAAAGTCAGTGGCGATAAATATACTACTGAGAGTAGTGAACATGTAACTGAAGCTACCACAAATAGTGATGTTGGTTTGAATGATAATGGCGAGAATGACGTTCATGTACCGCTTAAGCCCGTTCGCGGTCTCAATAGCGATTTTGATTCGGCTATGCGAAAGTTTTTCAATCTAGGAGAGAAAGGCCGTGACACGATTGACAGAAGTGTTAAAGCTGAAGATCGTTCCGGTGTGAAAAGCAATGATAATAGTTACGATTTGGACTTCAATTCCGGAAAACATTTCAATGGTACCAATGAATTTACTGTCCATAATAACAAAAATTTATTATCTAAGGACGTTGTCGGTACTTTAAGCAGTAATGATCATCGTCACGGTTCGGACTTCAAACACCGAAAACCTTTCAATGAAGATAATGAGTTTAGTGACCCGAATAACGAATATGTATTATCTAAAGACATTTTCCCTACTCCAAGCAGTGGCGTCGAGAATAATAACAATTTATTACCTAACGACTTTCTCGACACCCCAAGCAATAATCATCATCTTTACCGTTCGGACTTCAAAAAACCAAAATATTTCGATGCAGATAATGAACTTAATGACCCGAATAACGAAAATTCATTATATAAATATATGTTCGGAAAACCTAGCCGAAATTATTTGAATGCAGATAATAAAACTATTGACGAGAATAGCAAAAATGTATTACCTAAAGCCATTTTCGGTACCCCAAACAATGATCAACATCGTTACGATTCGGAGTTCAATTACGGAAATAATTTCAATGCAAATAATGAACTTAGTGTCCAGAATAACAAAAATGTATTATCTAAAGACTTTGTCGGTACCCCAAGCAGTGATCATAATCGTTTCGTTTCGGACTTCAAAAACCGAAAATATTTCAATACAGATAAAGAGCTTAGTGGCCCGAATAACGAAAATTTATTATATAATAATTTATTCGGATCGCCTAGCCGAAAATATTTCCATGCAGATAATGAGTTTAGTGATACGAATAACGAATATGTATTATCTAAAGATATTTTCGCTAACCCAAGCAGTGGCGTCCAGAATAACAACAATTTATTATCCAACGAATTTGTCGACACTCCAAGCAATAATCATCGTCTTTACCGTTCGGACATCAAAAACCGAAACTATTTCAATGCAGATAATGGACTTAATGACCCGAATAACGAAAATTCATTATATAAATACTTGTTCGGAAACCCTAGCCGAAAATATTTAAATGTAGATAAGACTATTGATGAGAATAACAAAAATGTATTATCTAAAAACGTTTTCGGTACCCCAAGCAGTGATTATCATCGTTATGGTTCGAAATTCAATTACGGAAATAATTTCAATGCAGACAATGAACTTAGTGTTCAGAATAACAAAAATTTATTATCTAACGACTTTGTCGGCACCTCAAGCAATGATCATCATCTTTACGGTTCGGACTTCAAAAACCGAAAATATTTCAATGCAGATAATGAACTTAATGGCCCGAATAATGAAAATTCATTATATAAATACTTGTTTGGAGCCCCTAGCAGAAAATTATTCAATGCAGATAATAAAATTATTGACGAGAACAACAAAAATGTATTATCTAAAAACATTTTCGGTACCCCAAGGAGTGATCATCACCGTTATGGTTCGGACTTCAAATATGGAAATAATTTCAATGCAGACAATAACAATAATTTCGGTACCCCAAGCAGTGCTGATCATCGTTATGGTTCGAAATTCAATTACGGAAATAATTTCAATGCAAATAATAACAATAATTTCGGTACACTAAGCAGTGCTGATAATCGTTATGGTTCGGGACTCAATTACAGAAATAATTTCAATGCAGATAATAACAATAATTTTGGTACACTAAGCAGTGCTGATCATCGTTATGGTTCGAAATTCAATTACGGAAATAATTACAATAATTTCGGTACACTAAGCAGTGCTGATAATCGTTATGGTTCGGGACTCAATTACAGAAATAATTTCAATGCAGATAATAATAATAATTTTGGTACACTAAGCAGTGCTGATCATCGTTATGGTTCGGACCTCAAATATGGAAATAGTTTCAATGCAGACAATAACAATAATTTCGGTACCCCAAGCAGTGATCAAAATTATGGTTCGAAATTCAATTACGGAAATAATTTCAATGCAGACAGTAACAATAATTTCGGTACCCTAAGCAGTACTGATCATCCTTATGGTTCGGAACTCAATTACGGAAATAATATCGATGCTGACAATGATCTTAGGGACAAGAATAACAATAATTTATTATCTAAAGACTTTATCGGTACCCCTAGCAGAAAATATTTCAATACAAATAATAAATTTATTGACAATAATAACAAAAATGTATTGTCTAAAGACATTTTCGATGCCCCAAAGCAGAGTTTGGACATCGATTTCAAAAATTTTTTCAATTTAAATAATGAAATTAGTACTAAAGCAGTTGCTGAAAATGACGGTGATGCAATTGAAGACTTTTATCAGAAAGGTTCTAACTTTGATAGGTATTTGAATTTGGGAAATCAGCGCAATCCAAAAAAGAATTTTGATTTTGCCAGCTGGTCTTTTTAAGCAGACCATGGTCAAAGTTGTTCATTAATTGAACACTCATATATTTAAGTTTGAAACTATGTATGTACATAAATGTCGATTTAAAATTTTTTGTAACTTACGCCTTTTATGATTTTATATGACGATATGTATATTATACAATAAAAGACATAAAGCTTGTTTGTTTATTTATATTATTGGGTTTCACGTGACAACTTTTAATATTTTTTTTAATTTTATTCAAAAATTTGGAATTTTGCAAGAGTCTGCTACACCGATTTCATCATAACTTTGGAGGTTGGGTAGTCCCATTTAATTACAAAACAAAAACTAAAAAACTTGGAATAGAACAACCTTCAAGCCGTTCTAACATAATTTTTTATACACTTAATGGTTTCGGAATTATTCACCCCTATCGCGAATGTTATGGGAATAAGTTGTTTGGGAACAAACCTATATTCACATTCCCAACAAACCAGTATCGCGAATATATTGGGAGTAAAAGTGTCTATTGTGAATTATTTGGGAGTAATAGTTTCTATTGTGATTTGTTTATCAGCGCTTTATAAATAATTTGTGTACATACTTGTAAAAGGAAAATATACACATTTTGAAGAAATTAATAAAGTTTAACTGCGTTTTGTGGTACTGGAAGGGAAGAAGTAATCCGTAGATTGCGAAGATACATACGCGATTAATATTTAGGGGACAAATTTGCCTGCTAGCAACAAGATGTTCGCGATATCACCCGTAGTGAAAATGGCTGGCACTTTGGCTAGCGCACGTCTCCTCCAACAGACAATTAATTTGCTATTTATTAACACTTGTGCTCTTTTAATAAAATAAAAAAGGAATTTAATACAGTCCTAGCTTAAATACAAATTGCAACTTGCATGTTCCTTCACGTTGTGAACTTATTTTGTAAAATTATTCGCGGGAGTAAACATTGGCGATGCCACATATTTTAAGTTTGTAAATTCGCTCCCAAAAACTTTGTTATGGGTAACATTCACGATAGCAAATCAGAATAGGTATTCGCGATAGGGGTGATTCAGACCGCAATGATGAAAAATGTATTATTTTATGCGAAAATGGAAAATTTTTATTTCTTAAAAATTTATAAAAAATCGAAAACAGCAAAAAGTTTAAATTTTTAATAATTGACCAGAAAGCCACATATGAATACAATTAAAATATGATTTATTTCATGAAAATCGCTGCATAAGTATTGATTTTATTCATAATAAGTTGAAATCACCTAATTTTTTGCAAAAAACTTCGAACATTTACACTGTACAACAAAATCATTTTTTTTTAAATAACAAGATTCTAACAACTGATTCTGGAAAAAGGCCCCCAAAAAAATATATACGTGTATCGGTGTTTGCAAAGTTTACATCTGTGATTTATTTTAGGGGAAGTTAAATTTTCCCTCTTATGGTACCATATTTATTTAGGGGTCTAAAAGAACCATACCGCAAAGAGTTAGAGGGCTGAAATGTTCTACAAAAATGTTCTACATGAAAGTGCTGAACACATTTGATGCCTTACACATAAGCACTACAGGATATACTATGCCCAGTCAGTATAACTATGTGGAAAATGGGGAAAATTTAACGACCCCTAAAATGAATCCCAGATGTAAACTTTCAAAACGTCGATACATGTATATATTTTTTGGCGGCCTTAACCAGAATCAGCTGTTAGAATATTGTTATATGTTTATCACCAGGGCTCGGACTTTCGTGCAAATGCATATTTTTTTGTAATTATCTATGCGAATCGTCAAATTTTAAGTAGTTTGACATCGATTTGTAGTTGCATATTTTTGCATATTTTGGTGGTAAGTACATATTTGTGCATATTTTGGCAATAAATGCATATTTTTGGAATACTAAAAATTTTTTAATGCATATTTCTCAATTTTGATCTTCAGTTGGGTTGACAGTTGCTGAAAATGATACTACTGATGGCAACTGGCAACTGAGAGCTGTACATTTCAGTTGCTATTTAATACCTTTTTTGGTAACCATTAATTTTCAGTTGCCGACTGGCAACGCAACTAAAGTTCGGTTGCACTAAATAATAGACGGAATTGTGTTTGTATTATGTTTTATTTTCTCAGAATATTAATAAAAAATTACAAAATATATTTTCATGTTATTTTAGTTCTGGTACTTTGTTCGTAGGTAAATGCATATTTTTGCGCATATTTTCCATTTTTAGGTGCATTTTTTAAGCGCTTAAAATCAATTTTTACTTGCATGAAAGTCCGAGCCCTGTTTATCGTCAATTGTTGTCATTTCCAATAATCGAACTAGTCTCTGGATTTCGCTTTAAAGAGAAGTATATATTGTCACAGAAAATGCAAAAATCCATATCTAAAACTTTTAAAGTTTTACCACCGACCAACCAGACGCGACACAAACAGCAATATATTGCCTACTCACTCTTGACAGACTGGCGTTCAAAAGAGAAATAAGAAAGTATTGGTGTTCAATTTTGTTTTGTTTTTCGCATACATACGTAATATTTGCAACACTTTTATTTGGATGAAATGAGACAAGAACATATAATTGTTGTCTCTCTCTCAAACGGCTGCCCTCAAAAAATTATTTGGGCAATTTTTAACTGTCACAATTGTCGTGTGTGGTTGGTCGGTGGTTTTACAGCAAAAGTATAAAAATTGTTTAAATGAAAAAATATATTGACAACTAGTGCCACATTTTACAATACGAGTAAAAAAGGACCAACAAATTTATATATTTATTGTAAAATGTTGCAATAATTTGCTTACGGTTAAGGCTCGATATAAAGTCTTGGATATAATATGAAAGCTTTTTAAAGGTCTTAAACTTTTAAATATCAATGTTACTGATGGAGCAATCGGATTAATTTTGTGCTTAATTGGACACCCAGCGTCACAAGGCTCTCAAAATGCTGCACTACTTTTTATTTTTTGTTAGAGAAAATCCAAATAAAACAAAAAATCAAAACAACAAAAAGACATCCTTTTTACGTTTTTATTAAGGGTTTTTACTTAATAAACAAATGTTTAACAATTACTAGATATGACATTTTTATAAAAATTCTGGTGATTTCGGTAAGTAAATGGAATACATTTACGTCTTTCCACACATAAAGGAATTTTTAATATTATTTTTTTTAATTTTTAATAATTCTGTGGGGACATTGTCCCCCTCCCCCCCAAAAGGTACCTTGCTACGCCAATGATGGAGGATACTCCCCTCCCCATCCTATACCACCAAGATTTTGTTAAACTTTGCACTTTGTTCTAAAAGCTGTTCTCGTCAAATTGAGAGAGCCTCACCATTGTAGTGCTGTAGATATAGGAAAACTAATATTTTCAAAGGACACGAAAAAATCAGTTAAAATAAGAATCAGCCATATACATTAGCCATGTTGTGATGAACGACTGAAAGCTGCTGATTGCTCAATGCACTCTATCATTATCCACTGCAATATATGACCTCGGTCAGGCATAGTTAGAAGAGTTCAAAATTAATTTTTGGTGTAACAACTTATCTCGAGATGCAAAATCAATTCAATCTAAAGTGATCTATAGGCTGTGAAATGCTTAAACATACATTCATATTTCTCAGAAGTATTTCTCTGTGTTGGCAACATTAAGATTTAACACAAAAATACACATTTACATAAATATATATCTACGAGTATATACGTATTCTGAATTGATAAAAAAGTAATAAAGAAAAAAATATATTAGACCTAATTCTCTAAAATACGTTAGGAAAGTGATATTTATATGAAAGACAAACAAAAAAAAATTTTATTAAATTGTCTCCCAAATTTTAAAAATTTACTTTTGTTTTTTACGCAAACTCTTCAACCGATCAAACTCACAGAAATTTAGGCCTTTCATAATCATTAGAATTTGTATGAAAAACAAAAACAAATTTTTTATATTATATTTTGTCTTCCATAAAAATTTCACTTTCTTGACGTTTTTTTAGACAATTAATCCCTTTTATCTAAAAGATATTTTATAGCGCAGACTTTGCTAGCAGGATGTCGTAAAAACTTACTTTCTATTTAGTTTTTTTTTAGCAATTAAGCTTTAATATTTTATTATTTAATTCTTTACTTTAACCCTTTTACTAACCCTGTATATTACAATGTATACTAAGGCAGGTCGAAAAAAAGTTGAACCAGTCACCCAACCCCTAGAATAAAAGATATGCCAATGATATTTCCAAAACAGTAAAAAATATTTTGCCACGCCCCAAAATACAGTACTTTTATTTTTTTTGTGTAGCGCCAACATCTAAAGTCCGGCCTCATCATATTGCATATCAGTGTTAATGACTTGACTGTGGCTTAATTTTTTTCCTCGGCTGGCTTCTTAATCCGACATTAAATTCTGGGCACCACTTATGCCATTTCGAATCTTTCCCTCTTAATATCCAAATTGTTTCATGTGGCAAAAAAAACCCTTCTAAAACTTTGTATATGTAGTTTTTAATATACTTTTATGCAGGTGCGGATCCAAGGGAGGGGAAAAAGGGATATTTTTAGCTCCAAAACTAATAAAATATACCTCATTTCTATGGAGTTCCTAAAAGAAATTTTACAAAATGGTATGTTTCATTTAAAAGTTCCCCTTCCAAAAGCTTAAGCTGAATCCGCGCCTGTTTCATGCCACGCCCCATACTTACAACTTCTTTTTCATATACAAATTGCTTTAGACCGGGTAGATGCCAATTCAAAACAAAAAAATTAAAACTTAAGTACATTAATTTTCGTATTAAATTTTCAAGAAAAATTTTTATATATAAGAATTAAAATCATATTCAACAGAGCCATTTGACCAGTGGTGATAAGCAGAATGCACATGATGAGCACTGATGATGGAAGTGTAGCGGCTGCATTGCAAAACCACAAACAACTTGAAGAAGTTCGGTAAAAAAAAGTGGAGGACTTGTCCTCCTTGTATCTTTGCTATTGACAGTTATTGTTAAAAACGTATCCTATTTATTTTGGTTTCTTTATCCACATATGGCGTTTTTTAAATAAATAAAAAATAAAAAATAAATAAAAAAATAAAAAAAACTACATTTTTATTTAAAACGTTCAAAAAAATTCAAAAGTTCAACAATTTTAGGCTTTAATTTCTCAACAACTGCAGAGCCGATTTTAATCAAATTAAGATTTGCTAAAAGTTATTTGTCCGTTAAAAAAGATTTACTAAAATCTCTCAACCGGCTTAAAAGTTAGAGAATTTTAGCCAACATAAAACGATTATGAGCCACTGTGCAATGCTATAATTAATATTTTTTTCTAATATTCTTTGAAATAATAACTTTCAACTTATTAAACCCATTTAGTTCAAAGAAAATTGCCCAAAAATATCGAAATTTTTATTTACAAAAAAAGTCGGTAGTGAAAGGGTTAACAAAAGTTTTTCTAGTTTTATTTACTTATTTTTATTTGTAAATTAACTGCCATTTTTGTAAATATAAAAAAAAGTATCGGTGCTGTTTACACTACCCAGACAGTCAGTCGACTTGAGTGAAACATTTTTATGAAAAGCACAAAGTTTTTTGAGTGATTTCCAAACAAATTTTCTACTCAAGTAAATTGTTTGTGTTCCATAAACAGCACATTCATTTTGAAAGTTCTATTGAAACAGACGCGAAAAAAAACTCAAATTTGTTTTTGCTTTCAATATAAAATCCAAAACGAAATTTTTTATATTATTTACAAACCCACAACTAGTGGATTATACTAACTAACGCCTTATACTTATGTACATATTTGTAAAGGGTGCAAACGCATAATATGTTTTATTTATCCACATCATCAAAGTTTTGTATAAAAAACCCAAAATTATGTTGCGAAATTATTTCATTTCAAATTTCGGGTTCAATAGTACAAGTTCTAAGCTAAAATGAAATTTTTACTTCTCTGCAGTCTCTTAAGTTTAATTGTTTTGGCAGCCTGTCGGCCACAAAATTCTTCAAATGAATTTGATCTGATAAAAGATGATGATATTATCATAATTGGAGAAGATAATGAGGAAAGTCATAACGGTTTAAATGATAAGGACAATGTTGACCCAACTAATGGAAATAGAGACGATAATAGGGAAACTGTAAAACATGAAAGTGGTGAAGATGAGTCTGAAACTGGTGTTACTGGCGATAACGAAACTACTGAAAGTTTTAAAGATGTAACTGAAGCTAATGAAGTTAGTGGCGAGAATGTAACTACTGAGAGTGGTGAAGATGTGACTGAAGACGTTGTTACCACTACTAGGAGTGACGCTGGTTTAAATGATTATGAAGGTCATGGAGATATGACTAAAACCATTTCTACTACACCAAAGGCTGACGATGGCTCAATTGAAGTGGAAGAAGTTCTCATAGCTGATGGAGACAGTGGCGCAAAAGGCGATAAAGAAACTACTGAAAATGATGAAGATCTGACTGAAGCCGTTGTTACCACTACTAGGAGTGACGCTGGTTTAAATGACTATGAAGGTAATGGAGATATGACTAAAACCATTTCTACTACACCAAAAGCTGACGATGGTTCAACTGAAGTGGAAGAGGTTCTCATAGCTGATGAAGACAGTGGCGCCAATGGCGATAATGAAACTACTGAAAATGATGAAGATGTAACTGAAACCGTTGCTACCACCAGCGATAATGGCACTACTGTAAGTGATAAAGGTGTAACTGAAGCCGTTGTTATCACCAAAGGTAATGGAGTTAGTGGCGATAATGGTACTACTGGGAGTGGTGAAGGTGTGACTGAAGCCGTTTCTACCACCGAAGCTAATGAATTTAGTGGCGAAAATGGTACTGCTGAGAGTGGTGAAGGGGCGACTGAAGTCGTTTCTACCACCGAAGCTAGTGAAGTTAGTGGTACTACAGAAAGTGCTGAAGGTGTAACTGAAGCCATTTCTAATACCGAAGCTAGTGAAGTTAGTGGTACTACTGAGACTGGTGAAGGTGTAACAAAAGCCGTTATTACCACCGAAGATAATAAAGTTAGTGGCGAAAATGGTACTGCTGAGAGTGCTAAAGGTGTGACTCAAGACGTTACTATCACCAAAGCTAATGAAGTTAGTGGCGAGAAACGAACTACTGAAAATGGTGAACGTGTAACTAAATCCCTCTCTATCACCGAAGCTAATGGTACTACTGAGAGTGGTGAAGGGGCGACTGAAGTCGTTTCTACCACCGAAGCTAATGAAGTTAGTGGCGGCAGTACTACTACTGAGAGTGGTGAGCATGTAACTGAAGCCGTTGCTATCGCCAAATCTAATGAAGCTAGTGGCGAGAGTCTTACTACTGAAAGTGTGGCTAAAACTGTTGATACTACCACTGAGAGTAATGACGATAAAGGCTTTAAATTGAATTTTTATATAAATATGGGAAACCTATTTAGAGTAAAGAAGAAAATTGTTATTGGAGGAAAGGCCAAGAATGACGAAAGTGTAAAGCCCGAAGCCGTTTCTACTACCCCAAGCACTGATCATCAACACGGCTCGGCCTACAAATGGAATTATGGTATAGGTTCCCTAAATGTTGAAAAGGAAATTAGCTTTGGAGCTAGTGACAAGAATGCCAATGATGCGACAGAAAATGATGACCATCAAAAATATGGCTTCGGTTGGGACTTCAAATTTAGAGATTACAGCTCGAAAAAGGATTTTGGTAAAGGCAATTGACGTTTTTAAATGGCCGTGTACATTCATATTTTCCACTTTCAAATTATGCATCCATATATGTTTACTATAAAATATTAAAAAAATAATAAAATTATTTTTTGGTTGAAAATATCGTTTTTTTAGTTTGTATAAAAGTTTTTAGAAAGTTAAGTTTTTTAATTGAAAATCGTAGTTGGTTTCAAAACAAATTGCTAATCCTGTTTTCGAGTTATTCATAAAATCAGATTTTTTTCATTTTCCAGTTTCATAAACGGGGTTTTCAAAGAGAATTGCTTTCGAATTGTTCGGGCACTTCTTTATTCGTTTTGCACAATGAAGAAAATGGCCCTTGAAACCTCTGTGGTATAATCGTCGAACATAGGGAAATATACAGAAACAAATAAAAGTTAATTTTAATTAAAAATTCGTGATATCAATTAAAAATTTAATTAAATTTTGCACCGGTAAACAATTGAGTTTTTGTAAAAAAAAATTTTTTTTTCGAAATATTGTAAAAAAAATATTTTTGCATATTCATACAGGGACAAGATTTCCTTTCTTTTCAGTGTAATTTTGTTTATAGTTTGAGTCAGAATATGGAAGTTTCATTGCAAGGAGTTTAGAAGCAGAAATTGTCTTCTAAGCTCATCTTGATCCTAGTTCTTAAAAAAAGTAGCTTTAGACTCATTCGGCTGCAGGATCAGCTACTGTCCTTATCGGACAATGCAAAATATCTAGGAGATACCCTAAACTATAGTGAAAACTAAATGTGCAACACAGCGTCAAAAAGGCCACACTTGCCTATTACTCAGTTGCCTATTACTCCTGGAGAATACTTAAATGGATGTACACAGCAATTGCACATCATATATTGACTAACGGATCGGTAGTATGGTGGTCCGCCACAGGTAAAAAATGTGTGGTAAACCAACTATACAGTATACAGAGATCTGTTTGCATCGGGATTATTTGATGTTTAAGTACTAGTCCTTCAGAGGCTCTGAATGATATAATAAACTTAATTCCGATCGACCTTCATGTATTGGCTGTATCGTCAAGCAGTGCGGTAAGACTAGCGGCATCTGGGAGGTGGAAATCAAGGACCTATGGCCATGCCAGAATCCTAGATCAGTTACCTCCGAAACTGAGGAAGCCTTCCGATAACATGGTACCTCGTATAGACTTTGACAGCACGTTCAAAGTCCTTATTCCATCCAGGCGGGAATGGAAGGGAGGAAAAATAAAAAAAGAGTTTCAACTACTTCAGGATGTATACTGATGGATCAAGAATGATTTGCGGTGTGGGCTCTGAAGTCTTCTCGAAGGACTTTGGAAAAAAACTCTCCTTCCGACTTTCATATGAAGCTAGTGTATTTCAGGCTGAAATATTGTCCATAAGGTAGGCGGGCAGGGTATTGATTGATAGGGATGTCCAAGGAAGAATCGGCATCTTCGTCGACAGCCAGGCGGCACTTCTGTCTCTAAGGTCACACATTACTTTTCCTACTTTAGTTAGCTAGTGCAAAGATATGTTATCCATGCTAGGTGGTCAGACTGACGTTACCCTCATCTGGGTGGCCGCACATAGCAAGTTCCCTGGCAACGAACAGGCGGTTGAGCTGGCCAAGGCTAGCTTTGCTATGGACGGCTCCACTGCTGAATCCGTAGCCATGCTGTTTGGCACTATTAGAAAATGTATTCTCAAATATTATTATTGTATTCGCAAATATTAAGGTAGCTAGGAAAATGGGACCTTGTTACAACGTGAGCGCATAACACAACTAATTAATAGAAATCTTGGGGACATCTCGAGGCTGTGGTTGCCGGTATCTTCAATAAAATTGAACTAACAATAAGTAATCAAATCTTAAATCTAAAACTTAAATTTTCAAGTCCAGCCAATGCCAGACAAAAATATTTGTTTCACCGGTTGGTTCTTTGGCTGTCTACGTCCTCGTGTTCGGCTGAGAGCAAGAGTGTCCCTCCTTCTCAGCCGAGTGTGGCCTCTAAAGTTAATGATGTTTCGGGCTAGGGGATTTGATTGCAACTCAAGTTTTTTGATGTAAATTGTCACGTGTTTAGAAAACACTGTCTTAGCCAGCGGCACATCTAAATCTTTATCAATTCGCTTGTTTCTGACATACAAAAAACACTAAACCGACTGTACATTCAGACTCAGCGTCCCAAAATACATAAGAAGACACTTCCAGTTGCTCCATTCCAAAACATTGTAGATTAGTGTTTTAGTAGCTGGGAGGACGAATGAAGCATTAAAACAAGCTAATGACGCTTAAAAATTTTATACTTATTTTGTTAACTATTAGATTTAGCAAAAAGTTGTTGGACTATGAAATATTGCATATTTCAGAAGTAAAATTTTTTCCTACAAAACTTTTTTGTGAAATTAATATTTTGGAAATTATGAGGCAAAAAAAGTAAAGTGTATGGTTTTTCCTAAATTTGAGTTCCCCCAACCGATTGACCTAAAAATTTAGCAGCATAATTTATTTATAAACTCCCAGCAAAATGGGGGTGAGACTGGGAGAAATCGAATTTACGCAAAATAAGGGTCACCCTTAACACCCTGAACATATAACGTGTCCCAAAAGAAACTTCGTTCCAACTAAAAAACTTCTTTTAAAGACTTGCAGCCAATTAGGCATAATTCGTATTTGTATTTCAGAATACTCAAATTAGTTCTTCGGAAATTTAATATAAATGTATATAGCAAACCAATCACGAAACAATCACGCAAAAGTGCTTGATGCAAAAGTGCTACTTAAGCAGAATTATTTATGTAGAAATTTTTTGTGCTCAACTTAATGCATGCCTACGTGATGGAGGAAAAATTGGTCATGATCAGTTGTGATCATGCATGACTTATATAAATCACTCTGCTTTGCCAGCACTACTTGTCGAAAACTTCGCTACCACTCTGAGCGCTAGCAGAAGATAGTGCGCAAATTCGTTCTGACGTCCATACGTTAAAAGTCTGTTTCTAATTTGATGCTAGAAAAATATTTACATTATTAAAAGCTTTGTTAATTTTAATTCTTATAACAAATACTATTAAAAGGTCTTATTCAAATATTTGAGATGTTTGCAAACCGAAAATAACTCTGTTCCGTTAATTTTGTGAGACTTTACTATAAAAGGCCAAATTTGTGATGCAATAAGTTAGAGTTTGAGTTTAATTTTACAAGTTCTAAGCAAAAATGAAAATTTTACTTATCTGTGGTCTCTTCAGTCTGATTATCTTGACAGCCTGTCAAGAAGACTTCTCTCCACTTGATAATGAATGGCTAAATGTTGGTGATGTGACCGAAACTAACGACGATGCCAGTGGTGAAGATGTGACGGATGTCATTCCAACAACGACTACAAGACCTAAATATCATCATCATGGATATCGTCATCATCATGATGGTCATCATCACGATGGTCATCATCATGGCGGTCATCATTATGATCATCATCCTGGTTATTATCTAGGCCATCATCATGGCCATCCCCATCGTTATCCTGGTAACCTCGATTTTGGTAATCACAACAGTCACGGTTACTAACGTGCTTAAGATGAAAGCCCTGGCTCAAATAGTGAATCTGGCCAGGAATAATATATATTAAGTATTTTAATTGCTAAATTTAAGCAATTTAAGTTTCTTTGAAAAAAATTAAACATTTTTATTAATATAATAAATCTCACAATTAATTTATTTAATATAAAGAAAAAGTTTCCTTAAAAGAAAGAAAAGCATGTGTGCAAAGAAAGTTTCATAAGTATTGGTTAAGTAGAAGTAGCTACCCAGCAAACAATTTTTGCCGATTTCGGTCCGAAGTCGGTCAGAAAGTCTGCACAAGATGCCGAATTCGTATCCGATTTCGGTCAGAAAACGTACCGAAAATCATATGAGTGGTTGACAAGAAACCGGATCTGTTTGCCTGAGGAAATTCTAAAACTATACCGAAAGGTCTAACAGAATTCTGTACGAATTCCGACGAATTTCGTAGGGAAATTCTAAAGGAGTTTCCGACATGTCTTATAAATGTAGGGAAAATGTCTGACAAAACATCAGAAAGTTTTCCGATTTATCTGATACGTTTTACGTCCTGGCGTATTAATATCAGAGAAAAGTCGGAGCTAAAATTAGAAATTTATCAGAAATGTCGTTTAAAATGCTCCTTGCATTGTTTTGCTGCTTATGGCAGCTCATCAGAAAACATTTAACCATATTTTATAAGTTTCAAAACTCAAATCTTTGTGCGTATAAATGCAAGAGATAAATGAGAATTGTAACAAAAACTAAAATCAGGCAATGTGCAGAAGTGACTGCTAAAAGTCGTAAGACGTAGATCAGAAAATGTGCAGACTACTCTGTTAAATGTCTTAAAAGAAATTAAATTGACTTCGGATAATATGCAGAGTATTCTGATATTAATCAGATAATATTTCAGATAATGTGCAGAAACGTCGTACCAGAAAACTGCCTACTGATCCGCCAAATGTCTGAGGGAAGTTTACACAACTCGGCTGATTGTCTGGCAAAGTCTCAGATTTTTTCTGATATTAGACATGTCGACCAAAATTGTTTCCTGGGTAAAAACTAATGTGAATTATTGCTTTGTACGAGCGAGACACTCGCTGCCCATTTTTCAACGGGACCAATGTGGAAGTACATTCTTTCCAGTAAAGAAAACAATCCGAAATTGTTTTGTAGATGGCATGTATGCATGTATGCTGTAATAGTTTAGTTTATAAAAAGAGTTGTACATTTTATTATTATCGCTGTCGTTAGAATACTGATGAGTAGTGTACATCAGCGTTGCCCAAGCCCTATGCGTTTGGTGCTCATTTGTTTTTGTAAAAGCACTTAGCTATAGGCTGTATGTTTTAATACACACACAGCACTAGCAATACGTGTGTTTGGCTGTGTGTTTTAATACACACATACAGCACTTAACACTAGCAATATGAAATACACAAACAACTTTGTCTTATTCGTTTTTTTGTCATTCTTCACTGTATACAGGCAAGTGCAAAGCAACAACAAATAAATATATGAAATATTTTTTTTCTTTGTATGCATTAGTTTTTACAACAAAAAATATTGAATAAAAATTAGTTTTTCATTAAATGTATTGCTCTTCCATAAGAAACTTTTGGGCACTTCTAGTGTACATCAATGCCATAGTTCCCAGTTTTATTTCATACCTTATCCCCAAACTTTCGATTTTTCGTCCCCCAAAATCCCCAAAATAGCTATTTCCTCATACCCAAAAGTCCCCTCAGTACCTTAAAAAGAAAATCATATTATTTCAGAGGAAATATATGCGTACATCTATTTATTTAATTAAATCCAATTATATAGAATATTTTAAAGCTAATTTAATTTCCATATATATCCCCAGCGGTAAATGGAAGGAGTAAAGAGGCTTTAATTAGCACACCGAAAAAAATATACAAGAATTATGCTCAATAACACCATGTTAGTGACAAAAAAATGAATTTCAATAACATTTGTCATTAACTTAATAAAATATTTCGTTGTATGTATTTTTTTCTCATGCCGGTTATTTTTTTTTTTCATGCATAAGTATTTAAAATAGGGATGTAACGATACGCCGTTTTGCCGATCCGATACCGATACCGATATTTAAAAATAAATATCGCCGATACCGATTCCGATACCGATACGAATATTGAAATTGAGTTCAAGTTTAGATTAACAAAACTCAAGTGCAATTTTTTATTATACAAAATTACATTATAAGAGAGAATATTTAAAATTGATAAAACATTGTAAGTAATTTTTAAGGAGCTACATTTTCTTTGCTTCCAACAAATCTATATTAAAAATATGCAGATAATTAGTAGAAAATCAAGAAAAATTTTTTAATTCCTTTGTAATTTAAAAAAATACTCGCCATGCTTCTTAAAAAATCGATTTTTTTCAAGGACATTTATCAACTAATATTCATCTAAATAACTTAAAAGCTTAATTATTAAAAGACTTCTAAGTTTATATTTATTCACTTAAATTTACATGAAAATACAGTTCTGAGTTTAAATTCGCATAAAAAATTGTGAAAATGGGTACTTGTTTATCCTTTTTCCTTAAGGAAAAATCATTATAGAATACCGAAAAAGAAATTTGTCCTAGCATCGCTTCCAATTCGGTGATTGGTAATCGAAAAACAGAACTTCTTGCAAGGGCAAGGATATGTAAAACTAATTAGAAATTATCCAAATTTGCAATACTTCCAAATCGCGAATTTTACATTTTCATGACTTCTTTGGAGTATCTCTTTTTTGCTGGAATAAGATTTAAAAAACAACGGCTTGAATTTGAATTCATGGTAAAATTAACAAAAAATAAATAATTTTTTTTTACAAAATAACAGCATAAAATATTATTAATTTTTAAAATTGATATTAATATTCATGGTAAAATCGAACAAAAATAAATTATTTGCTATAAAAAACTCTGAAAAAATGTTTAAAAGTATCGTCGTATCGGCAGTAAAATATCGCCGATACCGATGTATCGGAAAATCTGAAGTATCGCCGATATATCGGTATCGGTATCGGTATTCGTTACATCCCTAATTTAAAATAAGTTTTATCTCATAAAAAAATAACTGGGGTATGGATCGGCTGTAGAGAGTATACTTTACGTCCGGGAAGCCCGGGTTCGTATCCCAGCCATTTCAAAATTTTTTTATTATTTATATGTTTTTTTTATTTTGAATTAATTTTGTTATCAATATAGCGGAGTTCTTTATCACAGGAAATTAAAAAAAATTTATATATTGAATTCCGGGATTTTTCGCTATCAAGAACGAAATTTATTTTTTTCTGTGCAGGCTCTCGTACTTCCACTCCCTTTGTATATTCGTATATTTTCTATTGAAGGCATTATTTACTAGGTGGCATGCCTGATAGAAGGAATGTTCTAGGAAGGTCTGCTAAAAATCACATGGAGGTAGGTTTTGCTTATCTGGGCATTTCTATAGCGGCTTCTATATTTTTGATTACCGTGATTTCTTATTTCGAACTACTTTTCATTCAGAGAAATTTTTTATAACGGGTGTTTTTTTTAGAGGTATAGAACTTCGAATTGAAATAAAACACAAGAAAATCGTTTTAATGTCCATCAATTTGGCTTTATTGGAAGGATAATTTTATGCCATTAATGTTTAAATATGATTTCGGGCATGTGGCCGCCGCGGCTGGCTCGAATAAAGCCAATTCTACAGGTCCAATTTTCAACCACTTTTTCGAGCATATGGGGCCGTATGTTGGCAATAACGCCACGAATGTTGGCTTCCAAGTCCCCTAACGTTTCTGGTTTGTTGGCGTAGACGAGCGACTTCACATATCCCCAAAGAAAATAATCCAATGGTGTCAAATCACACGATCTTGGTGGCCAATTGACAGGTCCATTCCGCGAAATTATGCGCTCATCGAATGTTTTCTTCAATAAATCGATTGTGACGTGCGCTGTGTGGCATGTAGCGCCGTCTTGTTGGAACCACAACTCATCCACATTCATGCCATCCAATTCGGGAACAAAATAGTCGGTTATCATGGCTTATTCATTCGGGTCCTCTTCAACACTTTGCTCTACAGCGGCAATTGTTTCTTCGGTGCGCACTGTTCGACGTCTCTGCGGATGCGTATTATCACATAGAGTAAACGTAGTGCGAAAACGATCCATGGTTAACCGAATTAATTGCTCTGATGGACGATTATGTCGACCATAAAATGGACGGAGCTTGCGGTAAACTTCGCGAACTGAACCATTATTTTCGAAATAAATTTGCACGATTTGCAAGCGTTGTTCTTTTGTCAACCTGTTCATGATGAAATGGCAAACCAAACTAAATATTAATCACTTGACAGCTGACAAAATGGCCGCCAGTTAAAAAAGTGATGCCAACTTAAAGTTCTATACCTCAATAAAAAACACCCATTACATATGAGGCTGAATTTCGTGTATTTATTAAGAAGGAAAATACAAATAAAAATACAAATAAAAATGATGAAATAGTAACAATAGAAAAAAAATTTAAAGAGATAAAATTATCCAAAAAAATTGGGTTTCATATCCAGTTTAGAAAATAAGTGGCTAAACTACTATTATAGAAATAAAACTACATAACTTTGTCATTTCTTTTTTGAAAGTTATTGAATTTCGAACATGGGCTAAGTAACTAAATACCTTTGCACTAAAGTGTTTAAAATTTTGACACGTCCATAAATTCCGTCCTAAAGTTATTTTAATATTTCTCCTCAATTTAATGGGCAATCTTAAAAAGTTACGATCCAATTTAATTTATATTTTTTAATTTAATTTATAGTTTGATAAAAAAAAATACCCTTAGAATACTTGAATACTTAAAATGTTAATAAACATACCCTTTACTACTTCTACTTTGGCATTTTAACCAATTACTTTAACACGGCGATGTCATTGGAGGCAAGTACTTACCACATTTGATTACAAATAACAAGTTAAACATTTCAATATTTAGAAGGCATTGAATATACAATAAAAAATTAAATATCTCGGCTAAGCATTGAACTCATGCCGTTTTCAGTTATTGTGTTATTTTCTGCCAAGTGTTTTACTCACTAGGCTACTGCACAACTATTTTGTTACGAGCTTAAAACCTGTTTTCACAAACATGAACACAATTTAAAAAAAAAATCAATTTTTCTTTCCCGGGGGTTGAACTGTTTATCGTCTGTATGATAAGCAGATACACTACTACTCTGCCAATAAGAGAATAAATGGTTTGTTTAATTACTAATAAGTAGTTGTTCAACTACTGTAAAGTAATTCAGACGGTATATAGTTTGTGGTTGAAAAGTATATTGTTCGGTAATTACAACTCATTACCAAGTTTTTGCTGGGTACTGTGTAAGTTCTCATAATAAAAATTTAAACATAATTATCCTTAGACTTAGAAAAATAAGAATATGTTATAAGAAGTTTATATCATAAAAAGCGTAAATAATTTGACGTCAGGTTTTATAGTAACTAAAGTAAGAAACTTAGCTGTCTTAACCCTTAAACAACTAAGACCGTCTACAAACGGTCATCAACAAAAAGAATTTTATGCGAAATCAGTACTTTTACACTCGAACAACCAAAAGCTTTTTTATTCGACACCAAATTGTGAAAAAATGAAAAAGTGAAAAAATACAAAAAAATTGGTTGTAATTTTTGCAAAAATTAAAATAAAAATAAAACTACTTTCTAACCGCTCAACAGCCTTGGTAATTTTTGTGGTAAATATATAAAAGGTTTATTTTGATAATTTGTTTCTAGTTTGATTTTTGAAAAAAAAAAATTAGTTCCAATTGAGATTTTTGCGAACACCGTCTGTAGACGGTCTTAGTGACTTAGTTGAACAAAATTTAGTGTAACTTTTTTATCGGAGTAAAATGTATTCATTATTACCTCTACTCTTTTGGCCTACTGAAAGAGGAAAAATAGCTCTAAACTATGTCAACAGGTGGAGTAAAAAATAGATACTGCGATAAACAGAAAAAATTCAAACTTTCCTCATTGAGTGATCAAGAAATTGCTGCTTTGATGGACTCAGGTGAGGATGAAGACTTTGAAGATTTTGATGATATCATAGAATATCCAGATTATCATTGTGATGAATTGAAACCGGAAGACACTTCAATGATAAATAATTGTTTGGAGTTATTAGACTCTTATGGCTTAATGGAAGTGCACAAAAAATATCAAACTGTGTTCAACCAGAGTGAAGTGCTTCTTTGAAAAGGATTAGTGAAAAAATACGCTGAACAGAGTTTGACATATTTTGTGTTTTTCCATAAAACTGTGGTCATGTCGATCCCATAAGCTAATCCAACGACCTCAGTTGAATAATCTTTCGGTGCGTTCTCCAGTTCATTGCTTTTGTTAGTTGGTCCTTTACAACTGGGAATCCGATTTGCTCTAACAGTAACAAGGCTATAAATGCCACGTGCTCTCATAAGAATCTAATAATTCAAAACAATCGGTTATCATAGCATTATCTTCCGGTTTGAGTTTATCACAATGATAATCTGGATCTTCTATGCTGTCATCAAAATCTTCAAAGTCATCATCATCCTGAACTGGGTCCCTCACTCTATGAAGAAAGCTAAAATGTTTCTGCTTATCGCAGTCTCTGCGTGTTGACAGTCAGTCAGCCAACTAAAGTTACACGTTACAATCGGAAGCAAATATCATACCATAATATTGATTGCCTACAGGTTATCTGTGAATACAATGTGCACATGGGCGGCGTAGACCTATTTGACAACCAGGATATTTTACCATATTCTCGATATGTCCATAACAAATGCATTTGCATTAAATCGCAGACTTAACGTCGAAAACCCCCAAAAATTCTGATCAGAATGAAATGGGAAGGCATAATAATGCAAGAGTTTTGCAGGTGCATTGCAAAAGAACTAAGTGCTTCTGTTGAGATACGATTCGCAGGTTGTCCTTCATATGCCGAAGAGCCCACCCGGTGGCTCTTTTATTGGGAAAAAGGTTATTTATCTGGTGGCTATTATAAGGTTCGACAAGATAAATCATTTTCAACAATGGGGTTCAAAAAATTTTGTAAACTGTGCAAAAATCGAATACACACATGTTTTGTACTAAGTGCAACGTCCATCTATGTTTTGCAAAGACTAAAAACTGTTTCATGGAATACCATTTAGTTACATATCATATTTAGTTTGAACGTAATATATATTTTGATATCAAAAGTTAAAAATAAAACTGATATTCTTCCAACTATAACCATCATATTTTATTTATTTCTGAAAAAAAAAATTCCCCTAAACCACTAAGACCGTCTACAGGCGGTCGTCCTTATTTTGCTCCTTGAGCTTTCCAGGAGCATTTTTTTTTAGCAATTGGAACTCAAATTCGTAATTTTTAGCAGAAAAATATCCTAGAACAAAAATTATTACCGCAGCACAATTCGTATTTCAAATTCAGGGGTTTAAGGGTTAAGACCATTTACATTGATATATAAATATTTAAAGCTGAGCAAGAAATGGCGGAGTAATGGGCATAACAATATAAGGGGCGTTACTCATGGGCGTGGCAAAAATTTAAGAACGGCAATACAATGGCTTTTAACTAATTAAGTCGGGTACTGAAATTTATGACCTTACAACAAGAAATAAAAAAAGTCTTGTGTTTTGTAACTTTCGTTTAAAAAATTAAAAAGGAAATAATAAAATTTTTATTAAAATATAAATTACAGGCGTTATAACATTCTTTAATTTTTTCTTTTATAAATATTTTACACATTAATAATATATCAAATGGTTTGCCTAAAGCTGAGTCCCATAATTTTTTTTCGAAAATCGATGGCGGAATTCGCTCCCCCTTAAAATGAATACCACGTATACACATATACATTTTATTTGCTGCCTTTAGCAGAATTACCTGTGTTGTAAAATATTATCAGCGGAAATTCTGAAAATCAAAGAATCCTCTAGCTTAACTAAGATAGTATGTTCTGATATCAGGCTGACGCAATAACTGGTTCGTATTACGCATTTCTTCAGAGCAATTATTGTGCGTTAAGATAAATAGTTAATTTAAAAAATGTGTTGATTTTAATTGTCATAACAAGCACTATCAACGGTATTATTTATGTATATATTAAACGTATTTTTCAAAAGTTTGAACAGCGCTTAAAGCCATTTCCTACACTGAAAGAAAAACACTTCGTAACGGTAGTGAAATCATTGCGTTAACCTCCCACCGAAAAACTCCATTAATGTCATTCATAACCATGTCGAAAATTAAGCGGACAGGAGCTATTTGGTACTTTTTTGATACTTGTACATTAAATGGATGAAAAGGGTAAAAAAAATATGTTTGTTAATTTTTGGTACCCCCATGCATCTTCTAATGGTATAAACTAAGAAATTTAATTTAAATTGCATTGTTTTCTTTTTAAGAAACTCTAAAATATATTTGGGTACTTTTTTGAAAGTTCTCATTTAAAAAACGTAAAAATTTCACGTCTTTTTGGTATATTGATATAAGGGCTGCCAATTGGGATTGATTTTTTAAAATCCCAGGATTCGGCATTACAGCAATCAAATCCCGAAATCATTGAATTTTCGGTATTGGGGGATTTTTTTAATTGCTACTATAAACTTGTTTGCTGATATATATTTAAAAAAATTTTAATTAGAATCATCGATATTTTTTTTTCTGTGCAGTCAATATTTTGCCAGCAGTACTCATTTGAAGCTTCTCTCACACATATTACGCAGTTGGTTATTTCATATGACGTTGTTCCTTAAAACCAATATCCGTCAAAAGTTTTTGTCAGTTTAATATTGAGTAAATATTTACTTTAAATGTTTATTAATAAAATAAATTTTTTCTTCATTTTATTTCTTTTAATGGAAATTTATTATAAAAACTCAACATCATACTGCAGAGTTATTTAGTTTAGAGTTTTAGTAAAAAAAGTACAAGTTGTAAGTAAAAATGAAAATTTCAATTTTCTGCGGCCTCTTAAGCCTGATTGCCTTGACAGCCTGTCAGGAAGAAAAATTGCCACCAAATGATGTTGTGTTAAATGATGATGATATAATCTCAACTGAAGGAGATTATGAGGAGTTTGACAATGGTTTAAATGGAGAGGGAAATAATCCCCCAACTAATGGTGATAGGGGTGATAATGAAACTACTGAAAGTGGTGCAGGTGCGACTGAAGCAGTTGCTGTCAGCAATGCTGAAATTGACGATGGGTCAATTGAAGAGGAGGAGGTTGTCATTGCTGATGAAGACAGTGGCGATAATGACAATAATCAAACTACTCAAAGTAATGGTGGTGTGACAGAAGAAACAGTCGCTACAATTCCGCCTAGTGAAGATAGTGGCGTTGGTGAAAGTGACGATGGTTCAGCGGAGGAGCGTCCCATAACTGATGGCAACATTGCCGAAAATGACGATAATGAAAATAATGAAGGTGATCAAGGTGTGACTGAAAAAGTTGCTACAATTCCGCCTAGTGAAGATAGTGGCGAGAATGGTGACAATGAAACTACAGAAACTGGTGCAGGTGCGACTGAAGCAGTTGCTGTCACCAATGCTGAAAGTGACGATAGTTCAGCGGAGGAGCGTCCCATAACTGATGGCGACATTGACGAAAATGACGATAATGAAAATATTGAAGGTGATGAAGGTGTGACTGAAAAAGTTGCTACAATTCCGCCTAGTGAAGATAGTGGCATTGGTGAAAGTGACGATGGTTCAGCGGAGGAGCATCCCATAACTGATGGCGACATTGCCGAAGATGATGATGATGAAAGTATAGAAGGTGGTGAAGGTGGTGTGACTGAAAAAGTTTCTACAACTCCAGCTAGTGAAGATAATGGCGAGGATGTTGATAAGAAAACTACTGAAAATGGTGAAAGTGTGACTGAAGACGTACCTACCACTACTACCCGTAGCACTTTTAGTCCTTCTGTTAATCAACAAACCACCAAATATCCTCATCATGATGGTGGTCATGATCATCACCATCATCACTGTTTTGGCTTTGGCTTTGACCGCCATCATCACTGCCATGGTTATGATCATCACCATCATCATCATGGTCATGGTTATCCACACCATCACCATCATCATGATGGTCATGGCTATCCACACCATCACCCTGTACACAATGTTCATGATCATGGACATCCTCATAATCATGGTTATCCAGATCAGTACCCTGTACACAATGCTCATGATCATGGACATCCTCATAATCATGGTTATCCAAATCAGTACCCTGTAAAAATTGGTTATCATTTTGGTCATAGTTCTCCACACCTGCATACTGCTCTCCACAATCCGGCTTTTAATTTGCCAAATAATTTCCCTTTCAGAAAACTCTTTGGAAACGTTTACAGACGTGCTTAAGATTAAAGCTCTGGTCCAAATAATGAAGCTGGCCATGATCTTGTTTGGCTTAATTAACAATTCATATTTAAAGTTTAAAATTATATCATGTAATAAAAGTCAAACTAATTAAAAGCTTTTGTAAAATTTTTTCTTCAAGCTCTTTTAGAAAGGAAACTTTTCTAATGCTAGTATTCACTTCCGCTTGACTTTTAGGACCTAGAAATTTAGAAATAATGACTTTCGAAATTACTTGGGGATTCACACAAGAAAAATGTCGCGTTAATTGACCATGAAGCATATTTTAAACATACTATTGAGTTATTTATTCCACCTCAAATAACTAAGAAAAAGGGGTGAACTGAACCTCAACCGCTCCGATATTGATGAAACTCGGTATGGACTGTTTTTAATATAACTAAGACACATATACATATAAAATGTTAGGTTCCTGGGTCGCTTAGTTAAGGAGACATGACGTCAAAAAAACTTACAAAATATATCTACAGAAATTCAGTAAAGTGCGACTTTGGTTCGCACACAAAGGACTCCGTACGAATACACATATATCCCTGTTCGTTTTTGCCCTTTTCCATTTTGGCAATATTTTCGTTTTGCTTTTTTGTTTAATTTTAGTTTATCAGTTCTTAATTTTTTTTTCGATGTTTTGCCGATTTTTTTGGTTTTGGCGCTTTCTTCATTTTGGTGATGCTTTCGTATTTTTTTTGTGAATTTTCTTTTTTTGCAATTTTTTTGCCGATTTTTTAGCTTTGGAGAATTTTTGGTTTTGGCGTTTTTTTTCAACGTTTTTTTAGCTTTTTGACGATATTTTCAGTTTAAGCGGGTTATTTAATTTTGGCGCTTTTTTTAGTTTGGTCGCTTTTTCAGTTTTTGGATACTTTCGGCTTTTGGTAATTTTTTCAGTTGTAACGATACTTTTTTTGTGTTCACTTTTTTCGCTTTTTTGTTTAATTTTAGTTTATCAGTTCTTAATTTTTTTCTCGATGTTTTGCCGATTTTTTTGGTTTTGGCGCTTTCTTCATTTTGGTGATGCTTTCGTATTTTTTTTGTGATTTTTTTTTTTTGCAATTTTTATGCCGACTTTTTAGCTTTGGAGAATTTTTTGTTTTGGCGTTTTTTTTCAACGTTTTTTTTTAGCTTTTTGACGATATTTTTAGTTTAAGCGGGTTATTTAATTTTGGCGCTTTTTTTAGTTTGGTCGCTTTTTTCAGTTTTTGGATACTTTCGGCTTTTGGTAATTTTTTCAGTTGTAACGATACTTTTTTTGTGTTCACTTTTTTCGCTTTTTTGTTTAATTTTAGTTTATCAGTTCTTAATTTTTTTCTCGATGTTTTGCCGATTTTTTTGGTTTTGCCGCTTTCTTCATTTTGGTGATGCTTTCGTATTTTTTTTGTGATTTTTCTTTTTTTGCAATTTTTATGCCGACTTTTTAGCTTTGGAGAATTTTTCGTTTTGGCGTTTTTTTTCAACGTTTTTTTTTTAGCTTTTGGACGATATTTTTAGTTTAAGCGGGTTATTTAATTTTGGCGCTTTTTTTAGTTTGGTCGCTTTTTTCAGTTTTTGGATACTTTCGGCTTTTGGTAATTTTTTCAGTTGTAACGATACCTTTTTTGTGTTCACTTTTTTCGTTATGGCGATTTGTTCGGTTATTAGCGTTTTTTAGTTTTGGCGCTTTTTTTGTTTTGGCGCTTTTTCATTTTGGTGATTTTTTCCCCATTTTTGGCGATTTTGTTCGTTTTTTTAATGTGATTTTTTGTTCGTTTTAGTGCTTTTCTCCTTTTTACGACTTTTTTCGGTTTTTGTCGTTTTTTTAAGTTTTTTGGCGATCTTTTTAGTTTTGGCAATTTTTACCGTTTTAGCGACTTTTGTAATTTTTGTGATTTTTCCTTTAAGCGCTTTTTCATTTTGGCGATTTTTCGTTTTGAAATATTTTTATATTATACACGCATCAGGCATAATATAAGACCCAAAATGCTACCTTGAGGAACCCCAGCTTGAATCATTTGAGGTGTGCTTAGAAAATTGCCTACCCTGAAGATGTATTTTCGTTCAGTTAAATACACTCTAAAACACTTTTGTTGAAAATTACGTCGATAATAGGCGGCAACACTTTACAGATTATTATCGACCTAAAATTACACACGCATTATTTTTGAACAAAATGTTTTTACTAAAAAAAAGCGATTGGCTGCGTGCAGTTTTGAGCCGCGACCTCCTGACAGATAGTCTGACGTATCTACCATTCAGCCATAGCCGTATTATACTTTATGTTAAATTTTTTCCACTTGGACTAAATATGTTTAATTTGAAAGGTTTTGTGTTTAACAAAATAACTACAAAATCGATGTAATTTTATACAAGGAAAAATTTTCAACACAAATTTAGACAATATATGATCGTAAATTTTAAGTAATGTTTTAGAGTGTAGCTTTCTAATAGCTTGTGAGTGTTACAGGTTAAATTTTGCTTTAATTTTTTAAATAAACTTTCATGTCATACTTTATCAAAAGCCTTAGAAACATCAATGAAGTACAGTTGTGCTTTTCAGTTCTTTTGAGTGAGCGCTCTTTACAGCTCAGCTAACTTCACTGAACTAGGACGCTCTTTTCGTTCAGTTAGTTCAATAGTTCAGTTGCTGAGTATAAGTATGTGCACTGGGCAATCATATCCATAACAGGCAAAGTTGACAGCGCAGTTGATAACTTTTTGTTTGTGCTAATATCAAAATTTCTTTGCTTGCTTTGTGCTTCTGACTTTGTGCAATGGTTTTACAAAAATAAAGTAGGTACTTGTGGTTTTTGTAGATTTCGTACTCGTTGTACTAGCGAGTTTACTAGTATGGATGCTGCCTTCGTTACAAAATGTAATCTGATTATTGTGAGAGTGAGGAAAAAATAAATATGAACTAAAAAGAAACGTGAACGAAAAAGAAATATGAGTATAAAAGAAATATGAACTATGAAGTTGAAAAGAGCTCAATGATATGAGCAGGTCATTTCGTTCACTTGTGTGAGTAGTTCAATTGAACTAGTTCGTTCATGAACTACCCAACTCTACAGTGAAGAGAGCAGAACAATATTGCATTTGTTCGAATGTTTTTCTAACTACATTCACAAGCCTTTGCGTTTGCTCGATAGTGCTATGTTGTCTTCTGAAACCAAACTGGTGATCTGGGATGCATCCACTCTCATTTAGTATGAAGGTCAACTTACTCATAAGCACTTTCTCAAATAGTTTTATTATATTTGACAATAAGCTTATAGGCCTATAAGAATCCACCTTACACAGAAAAAATTATCACCAAAAAATTTTGAAACAAAAGTTTGTCTAAAAATAAATTTCATTTTCAGTAAATGTTCTCTGCATAATCAATGAACGGTTTGTTTGACTCTTATTTATGACGCAAACACCAAAAAAAAAACAACAACAAGAAAAACTGTATCGTAAAAAACAACCCCGATGGCGACATACACACAAATAACAGCAACAACAATGATAGCAAAAAGAATGCGATTGTACCAAGTTTGTTTGCTGAAGATTTTTGAGTGAATCAATTCGTTAATGTCATTGCATTAATTCTCATTCATTTTTTTAGATTCTTTAGATAAATATTCAGATTTGAACACATTTAACAAGGTGAAATTTCATAAATGCTAAATGGATGATGATGATTATAATCCAGATAAAAATTTTGTTTGATATATCACAAAAAATACAGTAAATATTTTTTTTTGATTAAGTAAACTATTTTGTTTAATATTTGTTAGTATTTTTAGACTAATTGTTTTATAAATTCAGACAAAAATATTGTTTGATATTTTTCAGAAAATCCAGTATATCTTTTTGTTTGATTTAGTAAATTGTTTTGTTTACAATTTGTAAATATTTTTAGACAAACTGTTTTATAGAGTTAAACAATTTGTTCACTGAAAAAAGAATTCGTTTTTTTCAATGAAATTGTTCATATTTACAAATTTGTTTGTAGGTCCGTTTCTAGAAAAAATATTTACTATTTCATTGAATTCCTTTACAGAAAACGAAATGTTGTTTTTTCTGTGAATAGTATGCTCTTTTCCAGGCTTAGGTATCATGGTGATCAATGACAACTTCCATTCCGCAAGATAGTATTCTATTCGAAAAACTGAATTAAAAATTAGTAGAATTATCCTTTTTGCTATATGGGGTAGCTCTAGAAGCCCCTGGGGTTTTCTTCGAATTTAAGTCAGCGATAGCATTTTCAATTTCTCATCTTTATCGACAACAGGTGTGTGTGTGTGTGTTTGGAGTAATTACACTTTTTCAAGTGGTTAACGAACAGCGTACCTTTTTCAGCATCAGTTCTTGCCCAGTCGCCGTTCGAGCTTCGTCGTGGAAGTTTACAGATCACTGGCCTTTTAAGTCCTCTGGCTGCTCGCCATAACGAATAATCCATTTGCGGTGTTGCATCGAGTTCGTGCAGGAATTTTTGCAAAGATGCAGTTTTGTGGAGTTCTAATAATTTTTCAAGCTGCTTGGTGCATTCCTACAGCATAATTTTTAACTGCTGGGATCTGTACCGTTGCCATTCTCTTCGAACTCTTCTTTTTTTTAGACAATATCCCTTTCACATCCTCAGAGTAACACAGAAAAAGCTAAATTTCATTTTCTTTAAAGAAATGTAATGAAATAGTAAATATTTCGTCTAGGAACGAAGATACAAACAAATTTGTAAATATAGACAAAAATATTTCCACAATTTCATTGGAAAAAACGTATTTTTTCAGTGAACAAATTGTTTAAATCTATAAAACAATTCGTCTAAAAAAATTTGCAAATTGTAAACAACGCAATTTACTAAATCAATCAAAAATATTTACTGGACTTTCTGAAAAATATCAAACAATATTTTTGTCTGAATTTATGAAACAATTAGTCTAAAATTACTAACAAATATTAAACAAAATAGTTTGCTTAATCAAACAAAAATTTTTACTGGATTTATTGTAATATATCAAAGAAAATCTTTATCTGGGTCATCATCATCATCATCCATTAAGCATTTATGAAATTTCACTTTGTTAAATGTGTTCAAGTCTGAATATTTATCTAAAGACTCTAGACAAATGAATGAGAATTAATGCAACGACATTAACGAATTGATTCACTCAAAAATCTTCAGTAAACATACTTGGTACAATCGCATTCCTTTTGCTATCATTGTTGTTATTTGTGTGTATGTCGTCATCGGGGTTGTTTTTTACGATAAAGTTTTTCTTGTTGTTTTTGGTGTTTGCGTCCTAAATAAGAGGCAAACAAACAATTCATTGATTATTTAAAGAACATTTGCGGAAAATGAAATTTATTTTTAGACAAACTTTTGTTTGACAATTTTTTGGTGATAATTTTTTCTGTGTATAGTTAAGCTAAGAATTAGCTGTTGGACAAAAACTGATGACACCCTTTTTGAGGGCTCGCAGATTTTCCAAAGCTTTAGAGACCCATAAAAATAATTTTCACCAATTTGGCCAAACTAAGTACAGGGTTTTACTACCCCGTGGTAGTACAATCGAACCTATACTATTAAGTAGGTGTGTTTTTTGGACTGTTGCACTGTGTTATTAATCAATTATTACAGCTAAATATCGAAATAATATTTATATATAATTTATATTTTTCTACACCGATTAGGTCTCCATAAGATAGTTCAGTGACAAGTCACAAAGTGCATAAAAAGTATCAATTAACCCCATCCTAGGCCATCTTCATGTTAAAATGACTGGTCCGCTTCATAGAAAGTGTTAGAACTCGGACTGGTCCTTACCACCTGGTCTCGGACTCGTCCTTACCACCTGGACTGGTCCTTACCAACACGTGACCGGTCCACGTGACTTGTTTTGCGTCAGTAATGACACGTAGGCGTGCCTGCGGGCGAATTTGTCTAATTTCTTGCACAACTCTTCTTTAATATGTAAGACATCTCTATGTCAAAAATCAGCTTTTTTCATTTATATACACCCGTATCGTGAATAAAAGGCGAACATTTTGTTCAAGTGAACTTTTTCCCATAAACAAAAAATTGTGAAAAAAAATTACAAGATAACACAACAACAATACAAAGTTTGCGATAGCGATTTTAGGGATAGGGGAGACATCTTACGTGAGATACGCGATCAGGGTGATAGTTTTTGAATAATAAATTTTGGCCTCGTAATTTTAAATTTCGAACCCTCTACCAGAATCAGTCATTAGAACTTTGCTATTTAAAAAAAATTGTGTTTGTACAGTGTTATTATCTAATCTAATGTTCAAAAAATTCCATAGAACATTTTTTAACTTATTATGCTGTTAATATTTTCTTAATATCGAGGGCTTATATTCCAATAGTACTATCTGCAAAATCACAATTTTACAGCAGAGAGAAAAAACTGTTTTGTTTTTGGTAATTTTTAACAAGTAATGTACATTTTGTATGGGAGCCTCCTCAAGGAATGCAGATTTAGGTGAGATACACACAAAAAAATTTCAATGTAAAATCGTCGAAAACCAGGTTAATTTAACATTTTCGGTAGTGATGTTGTTTCATAAGTGTTTCATGTTAATTAAACATGATTTACAATAATCTTGAAGGAACATTTATCCTTTTGAATTAACTATATTTCATGTTGAATTAATATTGGAGTACAGTTAAATCCAAATGAAGTTGATACTGAAATAATACGAACAATTATGTTGAATTAAAGTTGTTGCGAGTTGAAACAACGTAAATTTGTTATTGGAACAACACGAAAAACCATGTTGAACCAAAGTTATTTCGAGTAGACACAACGTATATTTGATATTGAAAGAACGCTAAGAACCATGTTGAATTATAGTTATATCAAGCGGAAACAACATGACTTTAATGTAGCTACCCAGTAAAAAATGTTCACGTTTTTTGAAGCACTAAAGAAATAAAGCGCTTCATAATTCGCTTTAAAATATGAGCTTGTTCAGAAGCTGATTTCATAGCGTCACAACAATGCAGGTTTTGAAGCGAGAAAAGTATTTGCTTTTTACTTATACAAAAGCTTCGTACACAAGCTATACAAAAAAGCGATTTTATAGTGCTGATCCTAAGCAGGGTTTTCAGCGAGAGTGAAGAGTAAGTTTATTTGAGTTTTTTGGTGCCGTTTTGCAACAGTGTTTTTGGTCGAGTGATTGGTACGTTGGACTTCAAACCTGAAGGTTCTTAGTTCGATACTAGTTGAAGTTAAAATAACAAATATTGGGTAAAAATATGAAATTAATAAAAATAAATAAAGAAAAGAAATAAAAAATCAAAATGGCGTTAACGACGCCAATCCACATCGAACAATTTTTTTCATATATTTTCAGTTCTAGTGCTGAAAATGTTGAGGATTTTCAGCGCTTCAAAAGCGTTTTTTTGAGCAGCGATATCAGCAGGTTTGTCAGCGCTACTTTTATTCCATAATAGTAGAAAACCTGCTTTATTGGAAGCAATTTTTTTACTGGGTATTCTATTAATTATTTTACTTACGTGTGATGGTTATTAATATAGATATCAGAAAAGTTTGTGTTGTAGTTGGTTACCCCAGCCAAGAGTTGAACCCGTGCCACTTGCATGATAGTCAGCGCGCTAACCACTGCAGCCACAACAGCTTCAAACTTTACTTTAGGTATACACTAAATAAGTACCCAACTCAGTTATAGTCATGTTGATTTAAAAAGAACTGTAACTTTTATAGCAAAGTTTTTATTAACATGTAAAACATTTTAAATCAAAGAGATTTAAGGTTAGATTAATAATTGTTCATTCAAAATTAATATGAAACGATGGTAATTTTAAACCAGCAGTAGTAAATTTTCGCTGGTAGTTCGTTTTTTGTCGTCTACATATTCTACACATGTAAGAATAAACAACAACAAGTCACACAACTAAGCACAACAGTGAACTGTAGCAATGAACAAAGGAAATAAAAACTAAATGATAAAACAGAACTGTGGCTAGGCGAGTTTTTCCATACAAATTGACAGTAATCATACGGCGTAAAAAGCAGTCATGAGATAGAATATATTTTGTTTTGAGAACGTTTTTCTCATGCTCTTAAGGCCGTGTCAGATACAACTTTGTCGCTTTGCGTAACGTTTCTAACTTTGATAGAAAAGTGTAAAGCAAAAGATGTATGACACAATGAAAACTTTGACAACACTCGTCGTGCATTGCTAGTTTACCAAAAAAAGTAGTTGATAATTTTGCTATTTTTTGTTATAAAAATAAAAGTCAATTATGTTATTTTACGATTTATTATAAATAAATAAAAGGCACATACATATTTACCTCTTATTAACACAGATTCAAATGCACGATATGTTTCGTTTGGCAATATAATAAAAGAAAATTATTCCAGCTGATTGTCAAAGCAAGCAAAAAGATGAGAGTTGCCGAACTTTTCGCTTCACGCTGCGTTAAAAGTGCTTTATGTAGCATGTTTCGTATAAGTATGTACATTTCATCTTAGATGTCAAAGCGAATCTGTAACGCAACGCGAAGCAAAAGTTTTATCTGACATGGCCTTTAGTTTTAACTACTCATTCTCTCAACAATGTTGCCATATTTTAATAAAATTGCATACATTTTTCATACGAAATATAAGAACAAAAGAAAATAAACAATAATATGAGAGAATTTTGAAGCTACTGCCGTCGATTTAGTTTTGGGCTTGCTTACTCGGCACCGTTTTCACCTGAAGTTGCAGACTTAGTTCTGCTTCAGCATTACCACACTTAAATCTAACTACAAATCACAATTGCGTCATGTTGATTTTACATTCCTTTTTTTCTGTGTGTATGGTACAAAAAAAATTTTGGGAAAGAAAAATTAACTGGATTTGGTCAAGGGACAACTTTATCAATTTTATTGAACCCTACCCTTAAAGGTCTAATTAGTAAAAACGTATCGCGTAACGTTAGAACTGTCAGTGCCGCTCAACTTTAGGTGTTAGTTATAGAAAACGTATCACCCCGATTAAATTTGGTCAGCTTTTAGTATTGGATTGTAATGCCCTTGGCATTAGTTTGACATTTGCTACGTAAAAATCTACTTTCTGTAGATTTTCTACGTGAAAAAAGCAACAATACGTTTTTAGTAAACGGAAACAACAAGCCTTGATTATGTTGCAGATTTTGCCAGCTGATGCCCACGAACGCGATAAGTTTTTACTAACTATACCTTAAGGGTAGCGAATTAATTTTGTTTGTTGATCACAAATTTCGATGTATATTTATTATTTATGTATTTACGTATATTTTATAAGAACAAATCTTATTCTTTTGTTTATACACAAATATTTCTGTGCATATAGCACTTTTTTTACTAACAGAACAACGTGTATGTTAGATAGCACAATAAAAAATATATAAAAAAAACATTTTTGAAATATTTTTGCTTTCAAATTAAAATAAACTTATTTTCGAGAAAAATGCAGATAGCACTATTTGAATATAAGCTCTCGATATGCTTTGTTAGTAAAATTTTTGTATTTATTGAAATTTTTATTTAGACAAGTGTCCTAAATATGCGCAACTGAGAAATAATTTTCATCGATCCATCTCATAAAGGTTTTGTATAAAAAACCAAAAATGTGCTGCGAAATTATTTAGTTTAAAATTTGATTTCAATAAGACAAGAGTTACAAGCAAAAATGAAAATTTTACTTATCTGCAGCCTCCTGAGCCTGATTGTTTTGGCAGCCTGTCAGGAAGAAAATGTGGATGACGCAGAGTTGAAGGATGGTAAAGATATAATAGCAAGTGGAGAGGAAAATCTTGATGACGCAGAGTTGGAAGATATAATAGCAAGTGGAGAGGAATATGGTGACTATGACTATGATACGATTGACTCCGTTTCTACTACCACTACGAGTCCTACTCCAGCCGATAAAAAAGCTTATTATCTTCCTGATGGTAGATGGATATGGCCATCATAGTTGTAGTTTTACAGCCACATTCATAAAAATTTTTATTTTAGATTTAAGACTCACAATTGTTATTGAACAGTTTCACGCTAAAAACTGTTTAATATAAAATTGTATTCATAAACACTACAATAGACATTGTGTGTTTTATGGAAATTTAGATTTAGATACTGGCAACACCATCATGTTTTGTAGTTAGTGTTGCAATAAAAAGAATATAATTTCATCTGGATATTGAAATAAACGAATAGCTTTTTATTGTTTTCGTGTAAGTTAAGATTTTTTGAACTCTCTTTATAATATATTTCTGAACTTATTTCACACAAGTTTTTTATGAAGTAAAAGCAAAAAATAGAAATGATTAGAAAAGAGTTCACACGACTCTTTTAATCATGTATGAAAAAGGTACTCGAATAACGAGCCTATTTTCATTTGTGTTGATTGTTTCTACATCACTAACATTTCTTTTTGCTTTTATGTGTTTTGATGGTGTTTTTTTTGTTGCTAATTTTGCTGCGAATTTTGTTTAACTTAAACAATTAAGTGACATATTCTACCAAATTAAAAAAAAAAACATACGTAAACGCTTATAGCCCAGACTTCAAGCTTTAATTTAAGGCATATCATGTATTCCTGTGTACTAAATTTGCAAAGATATTTGAAGTTGAAATTGATATATCGATGATATGAATTTATTGAAGGTTTATAGCAGGTGCATACCATCTTTAAACCTATTTTAAAATTTTCATGTAATATACATTTTTGAATGCAATTTTATGAAATTTTGCTTAAAAGTAGTTTATTGCCCTGTTTTAAATATTTATGAATATGCCTGTTAATATAAAACTTTACCCCTATGGAGCTATTAATTTACTGCTACTAGAAATTGCTACAAATAAAAGTGTAATAAGACAACTGCCACAAGCACCTGCAATCATAGTTGCCAGATGAAAGACGGACGAATTCGTCAAATTTCGACCGAAAAATCGTCAAAAACGTCAATATAATTATTCGAAATCGTCAAAAATTCGTCAAAAGTAAAAAAACACTATTTCAAGGTTAATAAAACAAATTTTGTATAGAAATCAGCGTTATAAAGAGAATAATAATTTATTATGAATACCTAACATAACAAATAAATTAAAATTCCAAAGTTATTTAATTAGTTTGGCTTAAGTTCATTTTTAATTTATTCTTTCGATCAAATTTTTTTTTATTTAAGAAAAAAAAATTCTAAAGCATGTAAATTAGGGTATTCATTTTAATCAACTTTTCAATTGTTCGAAATTAATCGAAATTGAGGTTCTTAAATTACTCGAACAATCGAATAAAGCTTTTATTTCGTTCGAGTTATTCGAGTAACTTTTTCGATTAAAATTTATTCGAGTTAATCGAAAACCTTTTGAATTTACCCGCTTTTTTCTAATTTTTGTTTGAAAAAATTTTAAAAATCAAGTTTTATTGCCGTGTTATATATATTTTTTTTTATGAAAATAGTGGATCATCTAAAATAATACGCTATGCATTGCTTTAAGAAGTTTCTGCTTTGGGACAAATTTTATGATCATATTTTCGTCCCACTTTATGCAGGGTAATTCATTAAATAACACTGGCTTGCAAATTTTTACTTTTGGAATGTTTAAATGTTGCATTTTTTTAAGTCATTAGGATTTTCTGAACATGAGAAAAATAATTTTTTTTATTTCGGCCATTATCCGTATAACCGCTCATTTGTGTTTTTCGATGTATTCTTCTCATTAAAGCTCCATTCAGCGTGAAATGATGGTTCGAAAAAATAAAATCTTGTTTTAAAGTCTTTTAAATTACGCGTCCAATAGTCGTTTATTTGCTTCGATCGGATAAAAATGACTGAGTTGCAGTAAATCGAAGTTAAAATTTAATGAAATTTTTAATGATTTTCAACAATTGTTGTAATTTCAGAAGCTGCATAATTGACGCAAATTGGACAGAAACTGAAAATCCTATGATAAAAAAACGAAAACACTACCATTTAAATTTACTATCTACCAACTACTTGGTATCGAAATATTTTCTTTATTTCAAATATGTATGTAATTATTGATCGATGCAAATATTTCCGAACTTTGCTGTATATTGCTGTATATTTCACTTAATTCGTTAATATTTACATCAAGCGGTCCAAAAGTATCTCATAACGATTGAATTGAATGGCAAATTTTATAAAATTAAAATATTTTGCCAATTTTGATTAAGAAATCTTAAAAAATTCATTAAAAAAAATAACATTTACATAAAACTTTTTACTCGAGTTATTCGATTAATCGACTTAAATTACTCGAACAAATTTTTACTCGAAATTAGACATTTTTGTTTGATCGAACATTATTTGACTTCAATTTTCCCATTAATCGATCAAACATTAATCTAGTGAATACCCTAATGTAAATATTGCGCATTCAAAGAAAAATTTGGATGTACGGAAGGTTGATCTGACAGATGTTTCGAGACTCATTAGAATCCTTTTTTACCTACAGACAGACCACTGACAGTGGCAACAACACTGTAGCGAAAGTCCTACTAATTTTAGTAAGCTCAATTAACAGACTGTCGCCATCTCGCGGCGAGTCGCACCTATTAATGAGCTTTTTTCTAAATTTTCGGAACTACACTAACTGTCTTTTCTTCGCATGTTCAACTATTTTAAGCTTTTTTCATTTCGGTCTTAGCAGTTTGATCGAAAGATTAAATTAAAAATGAACTTAAGCCAAACTATTTAAATAACTTTGGATAAAAATCATACAGTTCGCCTAAAAATTCATAACTCAATTATTAAAACTCTAAAGGCACTTAGCTTAGCTATAACATGAATGTTTACTGTTCCAAAAATTTGGGCAAAATAAACATTCAAGAAATCCCAGCATTGAGAATATTGATGATATTCCACGCTGGTAAGACCGAAAAGACAGTTAGTGAAGTGCCGAACATTTAGAAAAAAGTTCATTAATAGGTGCGATTCGCCGCGACGGTCGGTCTGTTAATTGATCTTCATAACTCAGTTAATTTTCATATAAATTTAAATTGTAATTAAATACAACTTCTGTTTTTCAGTCGTATTTAGTTGTTCTTATTTAATTGTGACAAAAATATGGTAGCACCATAAAATACCACAAATTTACCCTAAATTTGCCAAAAAAAAAAAGAAGCAGTTGTTCAACATAAACAAAGAAAAATTAGAAAAAATTTTATTTTCTTCATTCAGGAAATAAGAATAATAAAGAATTTCTGCAATGTTTTAAAATAATAAAAACAGCTAATAAAATCACAAAACGACAAATATAGACAAAGAAAGCACAAATTTCTCGACAACAAAAGTTGAATTGTTAGCGGCCACAATTTTTTGTTTCCACAAGAATAAGAAGCATTGTCAAAATCATATGGTAATTTATAAAACTTAAATCGAATTTAAATGTACAAGACTGGAGATATAGTAAGTTATATTTAAATATGATCTATAGAAATGAATTTTCTGTTTAAATAGAAATTAAGTTTAAAAACCATTTAATTATTAAGTCAAAAACTGGGAGTAAGTGCAATAATTTCTTATATTTGATATATGTATTTGATATACATACATACATCCATATGTATGTATGCAGCAGTTGCCTAGAAAAGAGATGGTATTGTACCTATCAAGAACTTGGTCCTTATTTTGATCTCAGTCCTTTTTACGGCCGAATTTTTTGGATAGGAACTTGGCCTTATTTTCACATTTATGCTTTTGTGCGGATCGTTATTTCATAAAATGACTTAGCTGAGATGTTAAAGGCGTCCGGCTTATAGACATTAGTAAACTTGTGAGAGCCTAAGTTCAAGACCAAAATATTACAAAAAAAAATTTTATTTTTTTAACAAACACACTTACTGGTTAAGCCTTGGCAGGCATCTAGCCTGCGATTTTCCGGTTAGTAGTTTTACACACTTTCAACTAAGCTACAATTCCATTGGTTGATTTTTACTGTATTTTAGGAGTTTACGCAATTCTAATCTATGAAATCGGTTAGATTTACCAATATTTTATTTTTAATGTAGCTTTTCGTTTTATGGGTCTTTAAGATTTTTTTTAAAGAGGGGCAAAAGCCTCCCCTTCAGCGTTAAGGGCTAAAAAGTTCTACAAAAATACTTGCCATAAAATTTTGTTGTCCTTACAACACACCGAAGCTCCAGACTCAACTTGAATGCCAGAAATCGTTCAAAGCTTAAAATGTGTTTAAGGGTTAAATTTGTATTTATTAACAATTAGTACTCGAGATAGGAAATCTTGTAAGCCTTACGTTTAAGCTAGCGGAAGTGATCAGCAGTTTTATGTAAAACTCTATGAGGAACAGTTAGTTATGTAGAACATTTCGGCCCACCATGTCACCGCTGAAACGGAGTTTTTTGCCCCTTATTTATGAAGGACACAAAAAGATCCATACCACGAAGGGTTAGAGGGTTAAAATGTTCCACAAAAATTTTTCTTGTGGTATTTAACATACAAATGCCGAGACATCTTATTTATACCTTAAACGTAAGGTTTACAATATTCCATATGCCGAGTCAGTATTACTAATGACAAGTAGGCGTGTCTGTGGGTGGATTTGTCTAATTTTTTGCACAATTCTTTTTTAATGTGTAAGAAATCAGTATGCCAAAAATCTGTTTTTTTTTCATTTCATAGTTTTTGGGTAATTAATTTTGGCCTGCTAATTTTCAATTTCGAACACTGTGCGCCGATACAAGTGTATCTTGTATATTTTTTTGGTGCCTCTACCAGAATCCGTCATTAAAACTTTGCTATTTTTAAAAACTTTTATTTGTACAGTGTTATTATCTAATCTAATGTTAAAAAATTTCCATAGAAAATTTGTTAACTTATTATGCTGTTAATATATTCTTAATATCAAGGGCTTATATTCAAGTAGTACTATCTGCAAAATCAAAATTTTACAGGGGACCGAAGAAACTGTTCTTTTGTTTTCGGCAACTCTTGGCAAGTAATGTACATTTTGTATGGGAGCCTCCTTAAGGAATACAGATTTAGGTGAGATACACACAAAAAAATTTCTCTGTAAAATCGTCGAAAACTAGGTTAATTTAACATTTTTCGGTAGTGATTTTGCTTCATAGGCGTTTCATGTTAATTCAACATGATTAGCAATAATCTTGAAGGAATATTTATCCTTTTGAATTAACTATATTTCATGTTGAATTAATATTGGAGTACAGTTAAATCCAAATGAAGTTGATACTGAAATAATACGAACAATTATGTTGGATTATAGTTATTTCGAGTTGAAACAACGTGAATTTGTTATTGGAACAACACGAAGAATCATGTTGAATCAAAGTTATTTCGAGTTGATTTGATATTGAAACAACACCAAGAATCATGGTGAATTATAGTTATATCAAGCCGAAACAACATGACTTTAATGTAGCTATTCTATTAATTATTTTACTTGCGTGTGATGGTTATTAACATAGATATCAGAAAACTTTGTGTTGTAGTTGGTTGCCCCAGCCAAGAGTTGAACCCGTGCCACTTGCATGATAGTCCGCGCGCGTTAACCACTGCAGCCACAACAGCTTTAAACTTTACTTTAGGTAAACACTAAATAAAACCCATCGTATGTAAAATGAATTTCATTTTACATACGATGGGTTTGATTTAAATGATTATTTAACATAAAACTTATTTGAAATTAAAGTTATAGTGATGTTGATTTAAAACGAAATGTAATGTTTATAGCAAAGTTTTTTTAACAGTGAAACATTTTAAATCAAAGAGATTTAAGGTTATATTAATAATTTTTCATTTAAAATAAATATGAAACGATGGTAATTTTAAGCCAGCAACAGTAAATTTTTGCTGGTAATTCGGTTTTTGTCGTCTACATAGCCGACACATGTAAAAATAAACAACAATAAGTCACACACCTAAGCACAACAATGAATTGTAGCAATGAACACAGCAAGTAAACACTAACACACTCAAACGACAAATTATTTCTTTTAAATTTAATATGATTTTCAATCAAAATTGCGACATGTTGATTTTACATCCTTTTTTTCTGTGTATATGGTAGAAAAAAATTTTGGGAAAGAAAAATTAAATGGATTTGGTCAAGGGACAATTTTAACAATTTTATTAAGGGTAGGGAATTAATTTTATTTGTTGATCACAAATTGCGATGTATGTATGTATATATTTATTATGTATGTATTTAGGTATATTTTATAACATTAAATCTTATTATTTTGCTTACACACATATATGTCTTTGCAGATAGTACTTTTTTACTAACAGAACAGAACGAGTATGTTAGATAGCACAACAAAAATTTTATAAAATTTTGTTGTCCTTACAACACACCGAAGCTCCAGACTCAACTTGAATGCCAGAAATCGTTCAAAGCTTAAAATGTGTTTAAGGGTTAAATTTGTATTTATTAACAATTAGTACTCGAGATAGGAAATCTTGTAAGCCTTACGTTTAAGCTAGCGAAAGTGATCAGCAGTTTTATGTAAAACTCTATGAGGAACAGTTAGTTATGTAGAACATTTCGGCCCACCATGTCACCGCTGAAACGGAGTTTTTTGCCCCTTATTTATGAAGGACACAAAAAGATCCATACCACGAAGGGTTAGAGGGTTAAAATGTTCCACAAAAATTTTTCTTGTGGTATTTAACATACAAATGCCGAGACATCTTATTTATACCTTAAACGTAAGGTTTACAATATTCCATATGCCGAGTCAGTATTACTAATGACAAGTAGGCGTGTCTGTGGGTGGATTTGTCTAATTTTTTGCACAATTCTTTTTTAATGTGTAAGAAATCAGTATGCCAAAAATCTGTTTTTTTTTCATTTCATAGTTTTTGGGTAATTAATTTTGGCCTGCTAATTTTCAATTTCGAACACTGTGCGCCGATACAAGTGTATCTTGTATATTTTTTTGGTGCCTCTACCAGAATCCGTCATTAAAACTTTGCTATTTTTAAAAACTTTTATTTGTACAGTGTTATTATCTAATCTAATGTTAAAAAACTTCCATAGAAAATTTGTTAACTTATTATGCTGTTAATATATTCTTAATATCAAGGGCTTATATTCAAGTAGTACTATCTGCAAAATCAAAATTTTACAGGGGACCGAAGAAACTGTTCTTTTGTTTTCGGCAACTCTTGGCAAGTAATGTACATTTTGTATGGGAGCCTCCTTAAGGAATACAGATTTAGGTGAGATACACACAAAAAAATTTCTCTGTAAAATCGTCGAAAACTAGGTTAATTTAACATTTTTCGGTAGTGATTTTGCTTCATAGGCGTTTCATGTTAATTCAACATGATTAGCAATAATCTTGAAGGAATATTTATCCTTTTGAATTAACTATATTTCATGTTGAATTAATATTGGAGTACAGTTAAATCCAAATGAAGTTGATACTGAAATAATACGAACAATTATGTTGGATTATAGTTATTTCGAGTTGAAACAACGTGAATTTGTTATTGGAACAACACGAAGAATCATGTTGAATCAAAGTTATTTCGAGTTGATTTGATATTGAAACAACACCAAGAATCATGGTGAATTATAGTTATATCAAGCCGAAACAACATGACTTTAATGTAGCTATTCTATTAATTATTTTACTTGCGTGTGATGGTTATTAACATAGATATCAGAAAACTTTGTGTTGTAGTTGGTTGCCCCAGCCAAGAGTTGAACCCGTGCCACTTGCATGATAGTCCGCGCGCGTTAACCACTGCAGCCACAACAGCTTTAAACTTTACTTTAGGTAAACACTAAATAAAACCCATCGTATGTAAAATGAATTTCATTTTACATACGATGGGTTTGATTTAAATGATTATTTAACATAAAACTTATTTGAAATTAAAGTTATAGTGATGTTGATTTAAAACGAAATGTAATGTTTATAGCAAAGTTTTTTTAACAGTGAAACATTTTAAATCAAAGAGATTTAAGGTTATATTAATAATTTTTCATTTAAAATAAATATGAAACGATGGTAATTTTAAGCCAGCAACAGTAAATTTTTGCTGGTAATTCGGTTTTTGTCGTCTACATAGCCGACACATGTAAAAATAAACAACAATAAGTCACACACCTAAGCACAACAATGAATTGTAGCAATGAACACAGCAAATAAACACTAACACACTCAAACGACAAATTATTTCTTTTAAATTTAATATGATTTTCAATCAAAATTGCGACATGTTGATTTTACATCCTTTTTTTCTGTGTATATGGTAGAAAAAAATTTTGGGAAAGAAAAATTAAATGGATTTGGTCAAGGGACAATTTTAACAATTTTATTAAGGGTAGGGAATTAATTTTATTTGTTGATCACAAATTGCGATGTATGTATGTATATATTTATTATGTATGTATTTAGGTATATTTTATAACATTAAATCTTATTATTTTGCTTACACACAAATATGTCTTTGCAGATAGTACTTTTTTACTAACAGAACAGAACGAGTATGTTAGATAGCACAACAAAAATTTTATAAAAAAAAACTTTTAGAAATATTTTTGCTTTCAAATTAAAATTTTCGAGAAAATTCCAGATAGCACTATTTGTATATAAACCTTCGATATGCTTTGTTCGTAGAATTTTTGTATTTATAAATTTTTTTTTATTTAGAGAAGTGTCCCAAATATGCGTAACTGAGAAATAATTTCCATCGATACATCTCATAAAGTTTTTGTATAAAAACCCAAAAATATTCTGCGAAATTATTTAGTTTAAAATTTGACTTCAATAAGACAAGAGTTACAAGCAAAAATGAAAATTTTACTTACCTGCAGCCTCCTGAGCCTGATTGTTTTGGCAGCCTGTGGATGACGCAGAGTTGAAGGATGGTAAAGCTCTAATAGCAAGTGAAGAGGACATTGATGACAATGGCTACGATGTGACTGCAGCCGTTTCTGCTACCACTACCAGTCCTACTCCAGCCGACAAAAAAGCTTTTTATCTTTTCATTTGATATTTTACTACTATGGAGCTATTAATTTACTGTTACTAGACCAATTGATAAAAATAAAAATTAAATAAGACAATTGCCAGAAACACTTACAATATTTTTTGTATGATATAATTATAGTTTTATTGCATCAAAGCCATTAATATTAATTAATTAAAGTAATTAAATAGCATATAAAAATTAATTCGCCAAAAGTCCTATATGTTTAAATAAAAACAAAAATAGCTGCTGAAGTGCTTTTCTCACAAAACAAAAAAAAACTAATTAAAGATTTGCATTATTTTGAAAAAATTAAAGCCCTTTTGCAAAGAAAAATACTAAAATCAGATGAATCTGGGGTAATTTCTGCCTCACCGAAACATTTAACCGATTTTTATGAAATTTAAAACATAGTTAGATCTGCATCTAAAAGGACACATACGCCTATATAATTTTTTTTCAAAACTAGGATCGAGAGGCTGATAGGGGGCAATTTCTGCCTCCCCGAAACTATCTGTACAAACAAAGATTGTAACTACAAGCAATTTTGATGAATCTTCAAACATAGACAGATATAATAGAATTTCTGCCTCCGAAGCCCTTCAAGAATAGGACAAAAAGGGGGTAGGGGAGCAATTATTATCAAATACATATCGATGGTCATACGTTTACAACTCGTATCTGATTTTTTTTTATTATTTTCCACAAAACGCAGAAAATGTTACATATAACTCGCCAGAAAATTTTCCTATCCTCAAAGTAAATAAACTAATAGCCTAACCCACGATATCGATCGACAATTCGATCGACTAACGACAAGTCACTCATTGTGGTTCGTTTGAGCGACCCACTAACTATCGACTTGTCGGTCGTCAAGCTTTACGTTGTTCACGTAATGCATTTACTAATTGTCAAATTAAAATATTGCCACATCCAAAATTGCACAAATAAAACGCTAATTTGAAAATAAAAAGCGCTGAAATGTGAAAAGTGTACCATAAAAAATGCAACTCTATGCTAATTAAAGCTACTAAAAATGTAAACAAGACATTTGTATGTATGCATAAGTATATGTTTCAAATTGTGACACAATAAAAAAATTTTTTTATATTCGCACTACATATTTAAAAAAAAAAACTTTGTCTTATTTGATTTACAAACATATTTTTGTTGAAACCGGTTACGCGACACATTTCGACGCATAGAATCCTTATCATCTAAGTTCCATTGTCTCAAGCGCTGCTTCAGCAGTATCTAGTGCTGTTTTAGGTACAAGCTCCCCATTGGCGCCACTTCGGAAGCATCATCAGCTTCAAACTCCCTATTATCAAAACCTTATAAAAAGAAAAAGCCCGCTTGAGATCCCGCTGAAATTGAACATAGTAATTTGATAAATATTTGTAAATTGGTGGTAAAAGAATTACCCGAACAATCGGTGCGCTATGGGCGTACATATGTTGGATTCTGATCATTTGCTTTTGCAACAATTCTTTACTGTTATTGAACATGTTTTGGGTCATAGTTTGCGTACAAAGAAGGGACTATTGAGTCCACGAAAATAACTGGGATCTATTGCAATGTGTCGAGGCCTATTGTCCTGAAGTTCAGGATATAACAACAAGTGTTCCTGATTTACCAACTGTTCGCACTCACATAGGTCGCGCACGAGCGTATAGCTTTGATGCAGAAACAATTGACGGATTATTTACAAGCTCTTACAGAGCATAGGGAAGATGCTTTATACGAATGCTGGACCACCTTCAATCAACTCCAGCTTCATTCTTTTCGGCTATAATACTTCTAAAATTATGATTTTTTACTTTATTTTATTATTATGTATTGTTTTTATTATTATTTAACTTTATTTTATTATTATTAATAATTAATAAAATTTAAACACTTTATTGTTTTATTTTTTTATTTGTCGACATCAATCAACAACACAAGTGACTGATTTTGACAATTGTCGTCGCTTGACTTTTATTAGTGGGTACCAAATTTGTATGAAACTCTTACGTTGTCGATCGCTTGCATTATCGATCGACTTGTCGTGCTGAGAGTTTTTAGTGAGCCGCAAATCAGCTGTTTGTCGTGTAAAATTCAAGCGAGCGATAGCGGTCGATATCGTGGGTTAGGCTGTAAGTAAAGTGCGACTTGGGATCGCACACGAAGGGTTCCGTACGAATGCACATAGAATATATCCCTTTTCGTTTTTGCCCTTTTTAATTTTGGCAAAATTTCCGTTTAGTTTTTTCATTTAATAAAATTTTTTTGTTTTTTAACTTTTTTTCATTGTTTTGGCGATTTTTTTCATTTTGCTGATTTTTATTTTTTTGCGATTTTTCGTGGTTTGGGCGTTTTTTTGTTTGCTTTGGCGCTTTTTTCGTTTTTGTGATTTTTTTCTATTTTTAGAGGTTTTTTTTCATGATATTTTTTAGTTGTAGCGATTTTTTTCGGTTTTAGTGATTTTTTTTTGTTTTGACGACTTTTTTAGGTTATTGGCGTTTTTTTTTAATTTTTTGACGATCTTTTTAGTTTTGGTAATTTTTTGCGTTTTAGCGATTTTTAATTTTGGTGCTTTTTTTCTTTTTAGCGCTTTTTTCATTTTAGCGATTTTTAGTTTTGACGTTTTTTAAATTGTTATATTTTTTAGTTTTAGCATTTTTTAAAATTTCAAGAATTTGCCTCTTACGGTTTCCAAGATACAGCAAATTATCTAAATTACATAGTCAAAATTACATTAAGTGATAGAACACCCTTTATTCAACTTTAGTATGGTCTTTCCCGAGCTTAGGTATCAAGGTAATTACCGAAACTTTCCAATCCGCAGAATAGTATTCTACTAACAAAATAAGATTCAAAATAAAAAGAATTATCTTGTTGCTGATTTTATCGGCACCAGGGGCTTTCTTTGAGTTTAAGCCTACTATAGCATCTTCAATATCGCAAATATTAAATCCAAGGGGAACGGCTGCTTCGGCGACAACCGGCGCTCAGTGGTTCATAGTCGCTTTTCGTTGGCCAAAATTCTGTAACTTTTGAACCGGTTGAGATATTTTAATAATTTTTTTTATTACGGACAGATAACTCCTTGAACTTTGAGCAGCCTTTGTTTTCATTAAATCGTCTCAACAGTTGTTGAGAAATTCAAGACCAAGTTTGAACTATAAAATATTTGTTTTAACATTTTACATAAAAATTTGGTGTTTTAAGTTATAATTATAAGTTTAGTCGAACTGTATGGGTTTATATCCAAAGAAATTTTAATTATTTTGGCTTGAGTTCGGTTTTAATTTTATTTTTCAATGAAATTATAATTTTATTTAGAGATAAATGTGAAGCACGTAGACAAAGAAGATTTTTACTGCGCGGAGGGTTGAACTGACGTTTCGATACCTCCCGCTAATCTCATCAGAGTTCTTTACCGCTTAGACACCACTCGACCAAAGTCGGGTGTTTGCAGCCAAGAGCTGAATATCATCAATAAAAACCATATTGATTCAAAAATGAAAATGATTGATTTAAAATATTTCAATAGAGTTTTTCTTTTCAATTGAAAATTACTGAATTCATATGACGAGTTTTTATTTTTAAATTGCCGTTTTCCCATAGTGTACATATATCCTTTTTTCCACGCTATCGATTTTTTTTGTTTGTTTTCTGGGTACTTTTTATTTTTAGCGTGTTTTTTCATGTTAGGAATTTTTGTTTGGTTTGGAAAAAATTTTTCGTTTTTTAGCGACTTTTGTAGTTTTGTTGATTTTATTGTTTTGGTGCTTTTTCGTTTTAAAGATTTTCTTTATTTTGGTGACTTTTTTCGATTTGGTTATTTTTTAAATTTTGGATTTTTTTTTTAGTTTTGGCGGTTTCTTTTTTGTTTTGTTTTGGAGTTTTTTTTTTTGTTTTAGCGATCTTTTTTCGCTTTTGCGATTTACTTTTCCGCTTGTTCGATGCATTTTTGAAAGGACATCCTTTAATAATTGATTTACCCTTTAATTATTAATTTTTGCTTGTTTAAAGTGTCTAATTATTACAGTTCATAAGATACAGCTTAATTAAAAAATTACATTGCCTGATAAAATACCCTTTACTTTTTAGTTAGTTTGTTTTTTTTAACATTCGTTAGTGTTACCTTTAAAATGCTGCAGTAGCTGTGAAAGTTTGAGCAGTTTACCTTTTACGGTTTAAAAGATACAGTTAATTGTCAAAGTTACATGGTCAAAATTACATTAACTGATAGAATACCCTTTAAGTTATATTATGTTTAAATTTCAGTATTTTTCGATGGAGTCTGTAGAAGTGTTTGTATATTAGATTAGGACTTTGCCATGTTACGTAGCTCGCTTTATAACAACCTTTAGTTTTTAACTTTCATAAATTTTTGGTATTTGTTGTTGTAGCAGCCAAAGTTACACATACATATTCCGAGAAAATTTCCTGTCACAGACAGACAGATAGACGAACGAACAGCGAAGCGAAAACAATAGGTTTGCTTTTCACCTTTGGTGTACGGAACCCTACAAAAGGCCAAATGTGTATAATCAAACCAATCAATCGCACAGATATAGGGAGTGGGGAGTACCCCTTCCCACGCACCTAGTCCGTCAGTTTTTCCCTCAGCTTTGTATCTTGTATTTAAATTAGTTCATACCAAATTTGAAAACTCTTGTTGTTATATCTTTCCAGCTAGCAGGTTATTATTAGCTACTTTGCATAGGGAGTACCCCTTCCCTCGCATGTACCCTGTCAGTTTTTATCTTACTTCGTATGATGTCTTCAAATTAATTCATACAGAATTTGAAGACTCTTACTGTTCTATATTTCCAGTTAGCAGGTAATTATTGATTGCTTTGTATGGGGAGTACCCCTTCCCTCGCACCTACGCTGTCAATTTTTCACCTTACTTCGTATTATGTCTTCAAATTAATTCATACAGAATTTGAAGACTCTTACTGTTCTATATTTTCAGTTAGCAGGTAATTATTGATTGCCTTGTATGGGGAGTACCCCTTCCCTCGCACCTACGCTGTAAATTTTTCACCTTACTTCATATTATGTATTCAAATTAATTTATACAGAACATGAAGACTCTTACTGTTCTATATTTCCAATTAGTAGGTAATTATTGATTGCTTTGTAGGGGGAGTACCCCTTCCCTCGCACCTACCCTCTTAGTTTTTCACCTTACTTCGTATTATGTATTCAAATTAATTTATACAGTACTTGAAGACTCTTACTGTTCTATATTTCCATTTAGCAGGTAATTATTGATTGCTTTGTATGGGGAGTACCCCTTCCCTCGCACATACCCTGTCAGTTTTTCACCTTACTTCGTATTATGTATTCAAATTAATTTATGCAGAACTTGAAGACTCGTACTGTTCTATATTTCCAGTTAGTAGGTAATTATTGATTGCTTTGTAGGGGGAGTACCCCTTCTCTCGCACCTACCCTGTCAGTTTTTCACCTTACTTCGTATTATGTATTCAAATTAATTTATACAGTACTTGATGACTCTTACTGTTCTATATTTCCAGTTCCCCTCGCACCTACCCTGTCAGTTTTTTATCTTACTCTTACTGTTGTATATTTCTAGTTAGCAGGTAATTATTGATTACTTTATATCGGGAGTACCCCTTACCTCGCACCTACCCCGTCAGTTCTTTACTTCGTGTCTTTTTCTTCAAACTAACTCATATCCAGGGAAACCGCAAAAATGCCCTAAGAAATGTGTTTTATGCGCATTAAATAAATATTCACTAAAAACTTAAAAATATGCTCTCAAAATGTAAAAAATATGCTCTTAAAGCTTTATGATTTCATTTATAATTTATATGATATTTATTGCTGCTACATACCACGAATTATGTAAATATATTGGTGGCATGCAATAATATCCAAGAAGATAACGTCCAAGGACATTATTTCCTCTTCAAAAAGAAAATAATGTAATTGGAAATTTCGAATAGTGGCTTCGCAGAGTAAAGGTTTTCTGCCTAGTCAAAAATATGAACTCTGCGTAGCCACTATTCGAAATATCCAGAGAAGAAAACCCGGCAATGCAGTCAATCTTTACTCTGCATTACTATTAGATGAACTTTATTTGAATTTTTTATGGTGATTATTTCCTTTTAAATACCGTCCAAGGACACTTGTCACGCACAATAGTTTGTGCGTGTGATAAGGACAAATCTATAGAGCCCTCTACTTGAATCATTTCGGAAGTTACACGCTTTACTACGCCGAAATCAATAACATTAGGAATTTTTCTTCGATTCGTTGGCCACTAGGTTGGTTGTCCACTTGAAATTGCATTCAAAACTATTTTAGAGATTGTGTCATACAAAATGCGACTCTCGGTGTGATGAGACAAGATACCCAGAACGTTTGTTTGGCATTGTAATCGCCAGCTTTTGATGAAAATTTTATATTCTTGAAGATATTCTTCATAAAGATCACCATAACATTTGGGAAGTGTACCTATGACAAACTGTTCGTGAATAAAGAATTCCTGTTTTTCCTTCTTTTTATTTTATTTTTTGTATCGTCTTCCATAGTTACATATAACAAATGTACAAGTCACTTAAGAGGCTTTTTGAAGGTGCTTCGACCCACGCCCATAAAATTGTCTTCGGTCGGATATTGATGATTTTTGAATGCTGTTAATTTTAAATTTCGACTATATTTGTATTAGTGTTTATGTTAGTTAACTCAATTGTCGTTTTATCTATTACGTTTTATTAAATAATGTTAGTTTTTACTTTTTAAATCTCTATTCTTAAAGAGTTTGCATATAAAAAAAGATGATTTATTTCGTTATCACACCAAAATAAAGTAATAAAAATTAATGAAAAAAACAAGTTCCTAGTGTGCTAATTTGAAGATTTAGTTTTATTTCTTATCTTGTCTTTTTTATAATTTTAAAAGAATTCTTAAAAAATTGGTTTATGTGGAAAACGTGTGTGTACATAAATAACTACCCAGTGAACATATTTTGGGAACATGTCTGACGTCAGAAGTAATCTGAAATTTTATCAGACAATTAACCGAGTTGTACAAAATTCCCTTAGACATTTAGCAGAATATTCTTCGGCAGTTTTCTGTTGCGACGTTTCTGCACATTCTATGAAATATTATCCGATTCATTTCAGACTAGTCTGAATATTAACGGAAGCCAATTTCGCTTACTTAAGAATTTAAATCGTCATTTCTGCACATTTAATGATATATTATCCGTTTAATTCCAAACTAGTCTGCTCATCTTTGGAAGATAACTTCATTTGTTTTAAAACATTTAACAGAATAGTATGCGCACATTTTCGATTTACGATTTTTACCCGTCACTTTTGCACATTTTCTGATTTTAGTCTTTTTTTCGTCATAATTCTCATTTATTTATTGAGAGCTTTTGCATCAGTCTGTAAGTTTTAAAACTTACAAAATATGGGTAAATCCAGCATAAAAATTCATGACACGACATTTCTGATTTCAGTTTTGGCGCCTTTTTTCGGTTTTTTTTTTATTTTTTAGTTTTAGCGATTTTTTTTAGTTTGGACATATTTTTCGTTTTGGCAATTTTTTCGGTTCTTGGCAATTTTTTTTAGTTCAGGCGTTTTTTTTTTTGTTTTGGCGCTTTTTTTCGTTTCGGTGTTTTAGCGACTTTTTTAATTTTGGTGCTTTTTTCTTTAAACGCTTTTTCATTTTTCGTTTCAAAATTTTTTTAATTTTGGAACGTTTTAGTTTTAGCGTTTTTTTTTTTTGTTTAAATTACATGTCAAAATTACATTAACAAATTAAATGACATGTCAAAATTACATTAACTGATAGAGCACCCTTTAGTTTTTATTGTTTTAAATATCGGTGTTAATTGGTGTATTCTATTCTACAGACTACACCAATTAACACTAACTTTTAAAATTTAAAGTGTCTATATATAAGTGTATGTATATTACATTAGTAATTTAACATTTTTCGTTGCTCACTTTAGAGCACCCTTTAATTTTTAACTGTCATATATTTGTTGTTGTAGCGGCCAAAGTTTTACATGTTCTGTGAAAATTTCAGGTCCGTAGATCTTACGATTCCCGAGAAAAGAGCCTGTAACAGACAGACAGACGGACAGCGTAGCGAAGGGTTCCTTTACACTTTTGGTATACGGAACCCTAAAAAGCATCAAAGCAAAAAAAAAATCGCAAAAAGAACGCCAAAACTAAAAAAACTCTAATTTCTAGAAATAGCCAAAATGAGAAAAAATCGCCAATATGTAAAAAACGAAGAAACCAAAAAAAACCCAAAACTAAAAAACAGCTTAAAATGAAACAAATAGCCAAAACGGGGAAAAAATCCCCAAAATGTAAAAAAACGCTGGAACTGAAAAAAACCAAAACGAAAAAAAAACCAAAAATTAAAAAATCGCAAAAAAGCAAAAAATCGCTAAAAGAAAACAAAATTGATAAAGATAAAACAAACAGTCGGCAAAAACGAAAATATTGCAAAAACAAGAAAAAAAAACATCAAAACTAAAAAGCTCCAAAATTAAAAAAAACAGCCAAAACGAAACAAGTCTCAAAAATAAAAAAAAACTCAACCGAAAAAAGCACCAAAACGAAAGAAAGCACCAAAGAAAAAGAAACAAAAAAACCTAAGACGAAAAAATACGCTAAAATGAAAAAGTCGCTAAAAACAATCAGAAATCGACAAAACGAAAAAATGAATATATGTATGAGTAGGCCCCGCTAAGTTACAAATAAATAAAAATTCTGTAAAAGGCGTCATTTTATTTGTTGTTTGTGGACTTAATCGACTATCTAAAAATGTAGTTAGTGAATGACATACATGAAAACTGACAAACATTGGTATTTGTCAGTTTTTCTCTTCACACTGTTCATGGAAACTGACTAACATTTATTTAAAATTTTTTCAAAAGAAAACTGAAAAAAATTTTCAATTTTCAATCATATTTAAACTAGATACAATTGCGACAAAACCAATAGTGATTTCAAATTTGAATTGAAAAATATAAATAACTAGCTATACCCGGCGTGCTTCGCTACCCCATTGTTGAGCAGATATAGAAAAATTAATTAACTCATTTAAAAATAACCATAAAATTGGTTAGTTTTTTTTGCGATTTTTTTAGTTTTGGCGAATTTTTGCTTTTTAGCGATTTTTTCATTTTGCCGATTTTTCGTTTTGACTTTTTAGTTCTGGAATTTTTTAGTTTTAGAGTTTTTAAAAATTTCAAGAGTTTGCCTTTTACGGTTTCCAAGATACAACAAACTGTTTAAGCTACATACTCAAAATTACATTAACTTTCAGAACACCCTTTAATTTTTGTAGTGTTAAATATTCTACATACTACACCAATTAACACTAAGTGTCTGTATAAAAGTGTCTGTATAAAAGTGTCTGTATAAAAGTGTCATGTTTCGTTGCTCGCTCTAGAACACCCTTTAATCTTTAGCCCCTAGTTCTTGCGGCTCTCGAGAAAACAGCCTGTGACAGACAGAAAGACAGACAGACTGATGGACAACGTATCGAAAACAATAAGATTGATTTACACTTTGGTGTACAGAGCCCTAAAAAGAACCTTTTCCAAAAAGTAACTTTTCAAAATATGTAGTACCATTTTCAAAATGTACCCTTTCCAAAAAACATTTTTCAAAAAGTACAATCTCTTAAGACTACATTTTCAAAAGAGTAGGTTTTCGAAAAAGTACCTTTACTATAAAATATTAGCGGTTAACAAAAAAAAATCCAAAATTATATTTTTAACCTTTTTCGGCCCCGTAAATGTACAAATTTCAAAAAAGTACAAAACACCAATCCACTCATTTTTCTATCTTATTATGAGGCTTTTGGAATTTTATATCTACCTTACTTAGATTCGGAGATATAAGAACACCGAGTTTACCCGATTTTACCCCTTTTAATCCCGTTAGAATTTAAGTTTTCAAAAATTCGTTCTTAGAGAATATATACAAACATATGCATTCAGTATGTGTATCAATGTGCATAAAAAATAGTTGTATGGAAAAAAGTACCAATATGGGCTACCAATTTTACCCATTATATATTAAAATTTAAAAAAAAAATAAAAAACTGTTTTGAGGGCTTTTTAAGGAGAGCAGAATGAATTTCAAGTTTAGTTTCTAACTTTATTACTTTAGGAGATAAAGTGTTAACACAAAAAAAAAAAATACCAAAATTATATTTTCACCCTTTTTCGGCCTCTAAATGTACAGATTTTAAATAAGTTTCACACACCTGTCCGCTCATTTTTCTATCTTATTATGATGCTTTTAGAATTTTATGTCTACCTTACTTGGATTCGAAGATATAAGGTTACCGATTTTACCCGTTTTTACCCCTTTTAATCCCCTTATAATTAAAATTTTCAAAAATACTTCCTAAGTGAAAATACACAAACATATCCATTCCCTATGTATATCAATTTGCATAAAAAATTGTTGTATGGAAAAAAGTACCAAAAAGAGCAACCAATTTTACCCTTTATATAGAATTACAAAAAAGTACCAAAACATGTTTGAGGGCTTCGTAAGGATAGAAGAATGCATTTTATATATAAGTTCTATCTTCATTACTTTACGAAATAAACGGTTAACAAAAAGAGTACCAAAATTATATTTTTACCCCTTTTCGGCCCCTAAATGTAAAAATTTCAAGAAAATATCAAACACCCTCCTCTTATTTTTTGACCTTATTATGCTGTTTTTGGAATTTTATGTCTACTTTAGTTAGATCCGGGGATATAAGGTTACCGAATTTGCCCGTTTTTTCCCCCCTTAGCGCCTGAATTTCCAAGAACCCCGTCTATACATCTTGAGGGGAGCCTAAATACGAAATTTCAACTTTCTAGCTTTAGTGGTTTGTGCTGGGCGATGATGAATCAGTCAGTCAGTCAGTCACTCAATAACGATACTCTTTTATTTATATAGATAGATTTAAAAAAATATGTCACTGCATATAAAAAAATCAAAATTTTGTACGTTTTCCTTTGATATTTTCATTTTAGTATGTCACTCTTCCCCTTACACCATATGAAATGTTTGAGCAAAGAAGAAATTATTAAAACTTTTTAATATTCGTCCAACATGTGTCATTCAAAAAATTTAACCATACACAGTCGGGGAATCAATCCGTATAGGGTACCCTTAAGATAGTGGACTACTCATATGTGCGAGTCAAAGTTGCAATTTACTGAATTTATTTATGCACATAAATAGATTTGTAATCCCTTGAATTCCCGCATAAAATTCCCGGGAAAACGGGAAACGAAAATAAGCGATTCTTGCGGGAATTCCGGGAAAAAACCCCTAATTGAAATAGGCCTCAATGTATCTTTGTTGTTTTTTTTTGACATTAATGCTATAATTTTTCATATACAAATATCAGTTTCATTTTAATTTGAATATCAGTTCTTTTTTGGTCTTCAAAATGAAAACATTTAAAGTATTTTTCATCTTTCTACTACTAAGTTGTTTACAGCAACTAATAACAGCACAAAACGATTCCATAAATAATGTGGCTGAAAATGGAAAGGAACTTTATGAAGGCTTATTAGAAGAAGTGTTTAATAATTCTAAAGATAAAACGAAGAATTTAACAGACAAATTCATAAAAAATTTAAACAAAGAAGATGTTAATAGAATTTTTGCCTGGGTAATACGTAATAGGAGCCAATTTCTCGACAACGACAAAACAATAGACGGTAAAACAATACATAATAAAAGGGAATTTTTCAACAATAAGTTATACGAAAAATTGCTACAAGCCCTAATGCAAGTATACAATAGTTATGGCCAAGCAAACAATAATGGAGACAAGTTGTATTTGGTGTCGTACGCTAAAAATTTGTATGAATTGAAAAAACATGAATTATATACGAATGTGGATAATAAACTAAAAGAAAAATTAGAAGCAATTATCCAGGAGTTGCCTGAAAGTATAAAATACTTTTTCTTCGAGAACTCTTTTTGCCTTTTGAATATTAAATATTCGAGTTACCTTTACAATGCCATCAAAGCTGATGCCAGCAAAACAAATAGAGTTAATCCAGTTTGGCTTGGGGACGATCCTCAAACTATAGATGGCAAATTCGAGATTAAAGCGGAAGCAGTTAAAAAAACTGACAATGGCAATAAATTTGTTATTGCACTTCTTGACACCTATTATGATATGTATTACTTTATGGATGGCGCAGGCAAACATGAGGTATTGAGCTGGGATGCCTCTTCTACTCCTGATGAGGGACACATATGGACTATAGAGTTTTCCGATATTGATCGTGTTGTATTTTTGCAAAACGATTATTTAATGTGTGCCGTAAAAGAAGCTGACAAGGAGAGACTTAGTCCTGCAGGACGACAAATAGGAGAAATATTTAAAACAACCAGCCCTGAATGTCAATGGCGTTTGCGAAGATGTGTATTGTAATATGTTCCTAAAAAATATATGTTTATTACACTATGCAACATAAAAAAATCCCAAAGAGTACTACTATATATTTTTTAATGTGTTATGGTCGTCTAATTACCAAAACGGTAAAAATTTTAAATTCTATTAATAATTTTTTTTTTTTTGTTTTTTCTAAGATTTGGAGTTTTTGAAGAGGCAGCTCTACAGAAATCATTATAACTTGGGAAGAGGTTGTCCAATTTGATAAAAAAAAAAAATAGAAAAATTACCTTTTAGTCATTTTAAATGTATTTTTTTATATTTACTACCCGATTTCGGCATTATTCAGACAGACAGCAATGGTGAAAAAAAATTTGTTTTTGCCAAAATTGGAAAAATTTTTAATTTTTTAAAAATTGCTAAAAAAAAATTTTAAATGGCAAAAACTCACCATTACAATTTTTCCAAATATTTGGTGGCTTCACTTTATCATGAAAAGTGTGCAACATTTCTTAGAAATCGGTTGAGTATAAATAGTTCAAAATGCATATTTTCTTTTTATAGGCGTGGCGAAGACCATTTTTCAAGCTACAAATTTGTATTGTGACGGGAATCCAATGCATGTGAGAAATTTGGACTCCCTAGCTGATCAGGAAGTTACTTCGAAATTAATTTCAAAATTCCAACCGAACAGACATGCATGCACCAAAGCGAGTTAATAGAAACGTGGTAAAAATATAGTAAATTTTTTGGTATTTGCGATTTTTTATAAATTTTTAAAAATTCTCCAATTTCGCATAAAAAATAAAAAAAAAATATATAAATTTGTCGTTATTGCGGTGTGAATAATTCCGAAACCATAATATTAGAACGGCTTAAAGGTAATTTTATTTCAAGTTTCTTTTGCGCATTTTGTATTAAAATTGGACTACCCCTTCCCAAGTTATGATAAAATCGGTGGTAACGACTGTTTTTGTAGTTAGATAGCATAACACATCAAACAAAATATATAGTCCTGATCAAAGGTTATGACAATAGTTTAATTTTGTTACATAGTGTTATTTATGTAAACTAGGTATAGAACTAATTTTTACGAAAAATTTATAGCAAATGTACTAGTAATGAATATATATATATATATATATATATATATATATATATATATATATATATATATATATATATATATATATATATATATATATATATATATATATATATATATATATATATATATATATATATATATATATATATATATATATATATATATATATATATATATATATATATATATATATATATGTTAGTTTAAATATTTATTTAGAACTCAAAATGTTTTATAAAGTTTGACAAATTATTGAATCAGAAAGAAAATGCTATTATGATTATTTTTAAGACAGAATAACAAGTAGTTGTAAGAAAAATATGCACAGGTTAGAAAAGGAAATATAAATTGTATGAAATATTATTTCCAACACTTCTCCTCAAACTTGCATATTTTTATACATACATACATAATTAAAAAAGAAAAAGAATTAATTGAATTCGATTGAATGAAGTCCAAGACCTCTTACAAACTTAAAGTGTTTAGCTTTAGTTAAATTTTTGGTTAGTACATCTGATACGTTTTCATCTGTTGGAATATACTGCAATTCAATCTCATTTGCATTCACGACATCTCTCACATGTAAATACTTGACATCGATGTGCTTGCTTCTTCCATGTAAAACTGGATTTTTAGCCATACACTGAGCGCCTAAGTTATCTCCATAAACCAATATTGGCTTATTAACATCATAGCAGTTTATTTCACCAAGCAACCTTTTTAAATACACAGCTTCTCTCGCGGCCGTAGATAAGGCCACAAATTCTGCTTCAGTGCTACTTAACGCAATATTTGGTTGTTTTTTGCTTTCCCAACTGATCGAACTTCCTGCCATAATAAATGCTATACCAGTGTAAGATTTGCGGTCTTCCATACAACTAGCCCAATCAGCATCCACAAACGCTTTTGGTGGCTAACCTGTTTTAGAATAAAGTAGTCTAAAATTCAATGTTGCTGAAAGATACCTTAAAATATGTTCGGCTGCCTTCAGATGTTCAATGTGAGGAGTTGTATTTTTCTGCGCCAATTTTCCAACAGAATGAAGTATATCTGGCCTGGTTGAAATCGCTAAATACATTAGCGCTCCGATTAACGACTGGTATTTTTTAGGGTCAACTGTTTGACAATCTGACCTGCTGCAATGTATTTGAAACCCAGGATCTAAGGGCGTTGATACTGATCTACAATTTGTCATGCCATACTCTTGCAACAGATTTTTAATATACTGCTTATGACCCACTACAATGGAACCTGTTTCGACTTCTCTCTCTATTTCCATTCCCAAAAAATGCTTCACCTCACCGCCATCAACAATCTTAAACTTTTCAGCTATTTTACGTTTTACTATCTTTAATTCTTTTTTATCGCTGCAGGCAATCATTATGTCATCAACGTACACCGCTATCAAGTTGAACTTATCACCATCATTCGCCTGATAAAGGCAGGGTTCATTTTTACAAGGCACGAAACCAATTTCACGAATAGCTGCATCAAGAGTAGTATTCCATGTACGTCCGGACTGCTTAAGACCATAAATCGAACGCTTCAACTTAAGTACTTTATTTGGCTTAAACTCATCCGCGAATCCATCTGGTGGTTTCATAAATACCTCTTCTTCTAGCTTGCTGTTCAAATATGCAGTTGAAACATCAACGTGATGCAAATATAAGCTATGCTCTGCTGCTAGAGCCAGCATCATTCTAATAGTTGAGTACCGTACAACTGGAGAAAATGTTTCGTTGAAATTTACGCCAAACTCCTGGCTACAACCCTTAGCTACAAGGCGTGATTTAAATCGTTGTACGTTACCATGCTCGTCTTTTTTCAAACTAAAAACCCACTTACAGCCAATCACCTTTTTGTTTTTTGGCATATCTACAACACTCCAGGTATCGTTTTCTATAAGGGCTTTATATTCTCTTGTCATGGCATCTTTCCAATATTCACAAAATTCATTGTCATAAGCTTCTTTTACTGTTTGGGGAATTTCTATATTTTCGCTTCTCATAAAACTCACAGTTTGGTATACTTTTCTAGGCCTTCCTCTAGCTCCCGTACGAACAATCTTAGGCCTACCTCTTCCTCTTGTAGGTTCATCAGAAAGTGCATTTTTCTTCTCAGCATCGCTATCAGAACTGCAGGTTTGAAACTCTTCGCCACTTTCTCTATCTTCTTCAATATTATCACCAGCCTCGTCATCTTCTTTATTGTTACCTTGTTCTAAATTGCTATTTTCATCTTTTTCGCCTATAATATCAGCAAAATTGTATGAGTCTGAACTTCTCGACATGTCCTCACAAAATTTAACATCTCTTTTCTCTACGACATTTCTTGCGTCGCCATCATATAACCTATACGCTTTGGATGTTGTTGAATATCCTACAAATATATAACTCTTACCCCTTGCTGCAAACTTTTTATGTTGAGTTTTATCCAGCGCAACAGCTGGTGATCCAAAAACACGAAAGTGTTTAACGTTTGGTTTTCTTGAGTGCCACATTTCAAAAGGCGTTTTATCTTGCAAAATTTTCGTTGTCGCTCTGTTGCGTATATAAACGGCTGTGTTTACAGCTTCGGCCCACAACGACTCATTTACGTTCGCGTGCAACATCATACTTCTTGCCATTTCGATAATCGTTCTGTTAGCACGTTCTGCAACACCGTTTTGCTGTGGCGTATACGGTACAGTCAGCTGCCGAATAATGCCACACTGCTCAAGGAAATTATCAAAGTTTTTATTTACGTATTCCGTACCATTATCGCTGCGAATCGCTTTTATTTTGCGCTCAGTTTGATTTTCCACAAAAGTCTTGAAAATTTTAAATTTTTCAAACACCTCGTTCTTCTGTTTTATAAAATACACAAACATCCATCGAGACATGTCATCAATAAATGTCACGAAATATCGTGCACCTCCAACTGATTGTGTGCTCATCGGTCCGCAAACGTCACTATGAATCAACTCCAATAGATTGTTCGATCTGGTTTCACTTACGGAAAATGGTTGACTGCAGATCTTACTTTGCATACATGTATTACACGAAATATGTTTCGGAATACTATCCAACCTCAAACCATGGACGGAATTTTTATTGAAGAGATCACCAAGGGTTTTAAAATTGAGGTGACCATAACGATTATGCCAAAGAACTGCACTGGTAGCTTTCAAACAATAATTATATGACATTTCTTCTGAAAATATAAACAAATTTGAGCTTTTATATGCTTTAAGTAGTTCTTTACCACAGTAGTCAATGAATCTGACAAATTTTCGCTCGAACTTCACCGTAAGACCATTATTTGTAGCTCTTGACACTGAAATGAAGTTGGCCATCATACTTGGAACATATAGAACATCTTTTAGTGTTATGCTGCCTTGCTCTACTCTAATAACCACATCCCCTTTTCCTTCTGCTTCTACGAACTGGTCACAAGCTAGCATAATTTTCTCTTTATATTCGACAAACGAAATAAATCTCTGACGGTCGCAGCATATATGCACCGTTGCACCGCTGTCAATGCACCAAGACGTTCTGTTCAACCCATTGTTTTTGTATGCAGCTAATAAAGCAAATGAACGTTGTTGCTGGTTGTTTTGTTCAGCTTTTGCTCGACAGTTTTTTGCATAGTGCCCACGTTTTCCACATTTATAGCACTTAAAATTATTTTTGTTAAAGCTCTTTTTGTTATTTGATATGGGATTTGATTTTAATGAAAACGCTTGTTGTACAGCAACAGTTTCTACTTTTTCATTTTGCTGGTTGCGTCTTTCCCACTCTTCTAAAAGCTTTACCTTCAAAACATCAAACGTCGGCAATTCATCCCTCGTCTCAATAGCGATGACGAAATTTTCGAAGTCCTTAGGAAGACTGGACAGTAAAATTATTGCTAGTAGCTCATCGCCCAGAGAAATTTTTACTTCTCTTAGATTTTCAGCAATTTCGACAAACGAATTTAGATACTGCATCATGGTGACAGCCTCCGACATACGAAGCGCTAACAATTTTTTATAAAGACTTACTTTTCTTAACGGCCCACTTGGCTTATAAACACCAGCCAATTTATTCCATGCATCCACAGCTGTCTCACAATTTTTCAAATAGCTTAGTTGAGATGGTTTGACTGAAAGCATAATGGTTGTTAAAGCCTTTTCGTTCTGCTGCTCCCATCTCGGAGCCTCTGCTGCAATTTCTGGTTTTGGTGTACTTCCATTTGCTACACTCCATAGTTCCGAATGTCTGAGAACACACTGCATCTGGACACACCAAGTTTCATAATTTTCTTCATTAAGTTTATCAATTTGATAAAGCGAATTCATTTTTAAAACAATTGAATATTGCGACTAACGCCAAATAATGTGACTAACACAAAATATTTCTTGAAAATATATTTTTTATTTTTATGCGAGCTCTGTGCCCATAACCTGTTAGTTTAAATATTTATTTAGAACTCAAAATGTTTTATAAAGTTTGACAAATTATTGAATCAGAAAGAAAATGCTATTATGATTATTTTTAAGACAGAATAACAAGTAGTTGTAAGAAAAATATGCACAGGTTAGAAAAGGAAATATAAATTGTATGAAATATTATTTCCAACAATATATATATATATATATATATATATATATATATATATATATATATATATATATATATATATATATATATATATATATATATATATATATATATATATATATATATATATATATATATATATATATATATATATATATATATATATATATATATATATATATATATATATATATATATATATATATATATATATATATATATATATATATATATATATATATATATATATATATATATATATATATATATATATATATATATATATATATATATATATATATATATATATAAATATATATATATATATATATATATATATATAAATATATATATATATATATATATATATATATATATATATATATATATATATATATATATATATATATATATATATATATATATATATATATATATATATATATATATATATATATATATATATATATATATATATATATATATAGTTTTTTTTGATTTGGGTTGAAAACCCTTCCGAGCCAAACGCGATTTTCAAAAAGTCAGATTTTTTATAAAATTTTTATTAAATTAAAAAATTTTCAAAACTTCCGAAGAAAATAGATGATAACTTCAAAACGGCTGGACCAATTCTCTTCAAACATTAGATCGAGTCAACTTTCAAAAAAAAAAAAAAAATACTACATTAAAATCGATTTAGCCGTTTGGGAGGAAGCTACAGTGTCAAAGACTCAACAGGATTCCACAGGATACATCTAGAAAAGATGTGATATCTTTTAAACGTCTGGAGCGATTTTTTTCAAACATAGTTAAGAACACTCTCGATCAAGTCACCTTTCAAACGTAAAAAAAACTAACTCAAAATCGGTCCAGCTGTTTGGGCTGTATGATGACTTGTACCGACACACAGATCCACTGATACATAGAACCACACTACAAACTTATAACACCCATCTTTTTTGGACGGGGCTAAAAATACATGCAAATGTTGTCAATTGTTATATGAAATAAATTTTAAGTATTGTAGTATATATCGCTCCTTTATTACAACATAGTCTCACATCTCAAAAAAAAAAAACGAAACTCTAAAAGAACGAAAATGCGTTTTAAGCTTTAAAAATGTTAGCAAGTATATGGGCGGGCGGTATTAGCTTTTTGGTGTTATAACTTCGGTTTCGTTTAAGATATGTTTAATTTTTTCTTCAGTGACTTAAAAATTTTGGTTTGTTTTTGTTTTATCATCGTTTAATCATAATATCTTAAGTCCAATTAAGTCAAAATCGAGTAATATTCTAGTTCGTCTTCTTACAATTCACATTTGGGTTCAATATGTTCTCAAATACTCCGATTTTCGAAAAAGTTATCACGGTTATTCCTACTTTTTTTATCCTCTAAGCCATTTTTCCTATTCGCAAAAATTGTAAAAAGTTATATGCCTAATGTACACACAACAAAAAGATTGTTTAATATATGTAAAACTTATGCTATATTCACAAATATTTAATAAATCCAATTGAAAACTAAAAACACATTGAAAATTATTATTGAGGGATATTACTAAGTGCATTACACTGGGGCTAAATGCAGATCGTCAGGAAACCTTTACTCAAAAATCTCATAGAAAAAATAGAGATATTGTAGCAAATTTTCATTTAAAATAAATAAGAAGTTTAAACAACAATATCAAAGCTGTAATATGAACTCAATAACAGCTGATTAACATTGAGGGCGATGTCACTTGCGACAAAGTCTTGCGACACGTGCTCACGGTTTGAGGGGTAGAGAAGCTAATCATAAATAGTTTTCTTTACTGGATGGCATTAAGTACATAAATTCCTATCTAACTATAAGATTTCATAACTAACGATTTTATAGCTTTAAGAAAAAAAGTCTTTCAAAGAAATTTAAATTGTTTAAATTTGAATCCACTGTTGAAAACTATACATAATTTTTGTAAAGCAAGAGAGCTGAAATTCGGTATACAGGTATGCCTTAGTGACCAAGAACTCGGAAAATCTTCAAAACGAGAACTTTTGGAAGGCCATGCACATCAATGCTTTGAATAACAAAAATTAATGCTTGGGGGGTAAAATAACAATTTTTTTAAAATGAAAAATGGTATTTGCCGCTGCGGATTTTTTAGATGTTTAGTTTTGCCGTAATTTTCCGCGGAAATGCCGGGGAATTCCTCTAACGTTTGGGTATTTTTTTAGCCTAGCTTTGGGAATCTCCAATATGATTTGTGTCTTCACCAAATGGTTTGTGGCTTGGGTAAGCGGTTCGTGTCGGTGTTAGCTGAAGGTGTCTCTGCTAATTATATCAATTCTTGTAAATGATACTACATTTTTTGACATGACACAACATAACATAACATAATGAGGTTGCCGCTGCAGATTTTTTAGATTTTCAGTGTTGCTGTAATCTTTCGGGTAAGTGCAGGGGAACTCCAGGGATTTTGGGGATTTTCGGCCTAGTTTTTGGGAATCTTTAATATGGCATTTGTCTTTACTAAATAGTTTGCGACTTGGCCAAGCGGTTCGTGGCAGTGATAGTTGAAGGTGTCTCTGCTAACTATTGGCGAAAAGTATCATCTTACTATCTTCCAACTGATTGTTTCATATTATTAATATTATTTACATAGATACTATGGGATAGGTGTTAGATCCAGCTTCATCGAACTTGTTCAGTACCGTTTACTACGTTCGCAAATTTTGCATAGAATATATGCACACAAAATGTAGAAAAACAGAATGTTTGAGTAACGTCAAGCTTATGTCGTGTTTAATTTCGTGATATCATTGGGTGAGCTATAAGAGAGGTGAATGGAATAAGTTGTTTGCATAATGATATAAGCGAAAAATCTACCTAAAAAGTAGAAGACAAAATTTGGTATATAAAATTTTAATTTACGCGTTCTTATCTAAGATCATGGAAAATTTATCAAGACGCAAAAACTTAATCATGAGGAGATAAATCGTTGAACTTAGACGTAGTTTTAAATATTTCTATTTTATTTAATTACTAACACTATATATATATATATATATATATATATATATATATATATATATATATATATATATATATAATTACACTATATATATATATATATATATATATATATATATATATATATATATATATATATATATATATATATATATATATATATATATATATATATATATATATATATATATATATATATATATATATATATATATATATATATATATATATATATATATATATATATATATATATATATATATATATATATATATATATATATATATATATATATATATATATATATATATAATTACACTATACAACAATTTCGAATTTTTTTCAAAATTACGGTGTTTTGACAACCGAGTTTTGCAAGATACATCGGATTTTTTTTTAGGGGGGATTGTTATCAATTGGTCATGTATTTTTTTATGTATGTTCCCTCAAAACTCCGCCATTTATGAACCAATTTCTATTCAAAAGGATGTACTTCCAACTACTTCTACTCAACCGCTTCTCATGAAACTTTACACACATATTACGCTTCTGTTAAAATACTACATCAGGGTCAAAAAAGGGGGCTGTGCGACGCCCATGCAAAGCAAATATTCTTTTTAAACAACTTTTACTAAACCGATTCTTATGAAACTTTGCATACAGCTTTAGTTATCGTTACAATACAACATTGTCTAGGAAAGTGGGCAGTGCCACGCCCATGAAAAGTAAATAAGCATTTTAACTACTTCTGCATAGCCGATTCTTGTGATACTTTGCATGCACACTTAGTTATCAGTACAATACATCATTGTGGTTAGAAAAGTGGGCAGTGCCACGCCCATGAAAAGTAAATAAGCATTTTAACTACTTCTACTTAGCCGATTCTTGTGAAACTTTGCATGCACACTTAGTTATCGGTACAATACATCCTTGTGGTTAGAAAAGTGGGCAGTGCCACGCCCATGAAATGTAAATATTAATTTTAACCCGATTCTTATGAAACTTCGCATACACAATTAGCTCTCGCAAAAATACATGATGATAATATATGGGGCGGTGCCACGCCTACTTTGTAGTAGCATAAAAAAAATATATTTTTTTCGTAATTACTGTCTGAATAATTTCAAAACTATTAAGTTAAAAAAATATTATACTCAAACAGCTTGAAGGTAGTTTTGTTTAAAGTTTTCTAGTGGTTTTTGTAATCAAATTTGACGCCCCTTTCCCAATTTATGATAATATCGGTAGAGCAGTCGCTTCATAAGTCGATTTTTTTGTAAAAATCAGGCAATTTTACTTTTATTATGAATAAAATCAACATTTATCGCTCGATATTCATGAAATAAAGCTTATTTTATTGCTAGTATATGGAACTTTATGATAAAAGAATAAAAATTATACTATTTTGCCATTTTCGACTTTTAATAAAATTTTAGAATATAAAAATCTTTTTAAATTTTGCACAAAAATACATTTTCCATCGTTAAGGTCTGAATAATTGCAAAACTATCGTGTAATATAAAAAAAATTATGTAAAAATTGCTTAAAGGTGATTTGAAATAAAATCCTTTGAAAGTTATGATAAAATCTGTGTAGCAGCTTCTTCAAAAATCCCAAATTTTAGAAAAAAAAATTATCCATAGAATTTAAAATTTCGACTGTTTTTGTAGTTAGGGAGTCATAACACATTAAAAAAAATATAATGGTGATTAAAGTTCAAGACAAAAGTTTCATTTTGTTACATAGTGTAATTAGCTGGTAGCCAAAAATTTTCTAGTTGTGTTACTTCTCTTTAAAAAAAAACCTGATCCTCAATCAAAGTGAGTAATTTTAAAGGCCGAAATTTTTCGCTAGAAACTTGGCCTTATTTTCACATTTATGTTTTTGTGCTGATATTTATTTACTTTAAAATTTTTATTACTACTATTTCTTATCTATTTTTCTTTAGAAAAATATACTTATATTATTTAGATATGCGTTTTAAAAGAAGCTGTGTCCATCCATTTAATTAAGGTTTCGTATCACTGCCACATTGCTCATTTGTTTCGTATAAAAATTCCTAAACATGCAGTGAAGTTTTTAGTTTAGCGTTTCACTTTAATACTATAAGTCATACACAAAATGAGATTTTTACTTGTCTGTAGTAGCCTGCTTGTTTTGACTGCTTGTGAGAGAAACGATTCTGAAGGGCAAGCAGATTTCGTGGCATTCGATAATCCTTGTAATCAAGAAAATCCAACCAACCAATATCCTGATAAACATAATGGTCTTGCCAAGATATGGGCATTAGTTAAAAAAAATCTTGGGTCCGAAGAATCGTATTATTCTTCTAACACAGAATATCCTTTTAATGATGGTAGCCAAGATAAAAGGGATGATTATATAAGCACAGAATATCCTTTTGAATGGATTGATTCTACTACCACAGAAAATAATGTTTATGTTCATGTTCCTAATAATCACCAATATGAAAGGGATGTTTCAACTAGTACAGAAAGTCCTCCGTCTAATCAGCCAAGCCCAACATATTTGGATTATGTTGTGGAAGATAACCAGGCGGACTTAAAATATAATTACGATTATTCTGATAATAGCCGAGATGAAACATCTGTTTAATCAACAAAATCCAAACTCCTAATATTCTTATAATCTTGATGATGGTAGAAAGATATGGTCGGTCACCTCTTAGTTGTGAAAATCCATGCCCCGAAATTTCGTATTGTTCTGATGACAGTCGAGATGAATGTGGGTACTGTACTAACACTGGAAGTCCTTTTAATCAACAAAATCCCACTCCAAAATATCATACACAAAAAAAAAAGATTTGTAAATACAATTAACTTTTTTGTAATAACAATTAAATAATTAATTGATTTTGAACCCACAACAATACTGTTTGTAAATACATTTATTAAATTTTGTGAGTTAAAAAAATCAGGAAAATATTTGCTATTAAATATCTCAACAAATAACACTATGCAACAAAAAAAGTTAACTATGAAATTAATTTCTGTTTCTTAAAAAGAGCTTTCGAGATATTCGTCAAAAATGTGCTTTGCAGTTTTTCTTTTCAAGCTATTTCCAAAAATATTGAGAACGGTTCATTGGAATTATGTACAGGAATTTGCACAGTTAAATATATGTAACCTGCTCCGAGAAAAGGGACCTAGTGTGTCAAAAAACGGGTTTGGACTAAGAGTGGATTCTGGTACCTAAAAGGGTGTAGAATAAGATGAAATGAGTTTTCTCAAAACTTCATTTTCACACTCTAGGTCCCTTTTCTCGGAGAAGGTCACAAATATGCTTTTTCTCTTACATCCAATACATACACCGTAATGATCGGATCAAAACTCAATGAGTTACAGGCGTTAAGATTTGAACAAATTTGAATTTTTTCTGTCTTTTCAAAATTCACCATTTTTAGTCGCTCCATTAAGGGGGAAAAAATAATATTTGGTAAACTTTTTTTCCTAACATCTTAGTAGTAAAATTGTTAACATCCGGCAGAAAATAAGAAAGTTACCAACACATTTAGTGAAAACATTCGAATTTTAATTTTAATAAAAAAAATTTATATGGAGTATAAGTAACCAATAAAAAAAACTTCATATTTTTCAAAGCACTAAGGCAAAATTTTAAAATAAAGAGCATAATAATACGCTTTAAAATAAAAGCTTATCTCGCAGCAGTGAATGTATATGGGTGATTCTTATTTCAAATGCTTTTTTCGTGTCCGTTGAAACTATAGTAAAATAGTTCTTAAAACAAACGCATAAATTTTAAAATGAAAACTGCTTTAGCATGATTTAATAGATTATAATTATATATACGTTTTTTTTTTTGTGCAGGACTGTACATTATATGTTTAAAAAAGAAAAACGAAAATACTGTTTATACTCTCTTCATACAAAATGGCATGTCCGTAATGCATGCTGTTGATTTTTCACATTAAGAATCTATGATTTGTCCCAAAAACGAGATTAAGTTTAAAACGGCTTTAGAATATTTGCATTTGCTTCAGTTATTTTACAAATAAAAATTTTTTCAAATATTAGAAATTATAATTTGTTTTTGATTGTTGCTGTGAGCAGTCTTGTGTATTGAACGTTACGCTTTTTTAACCCAGAAAGTTATCAGTTCGTGTGTATTTCTTTTTCTACTTTTTTATGTTTGTACACGCATAAATCCGTCATTTGTAAACCGATTTTCATAATTATTTCTTTGTTTGAATGGGCAAACCCTGCCATAATTCATTTTAGAAAATCGGTGGGGAAATTCCGCTTTTGGTAAATGACTAAGGAGTTTATGTTAAAATACATCGCAGATTATACATCTGAATTGTATTGAATTTAAAATAAAGTGTGTGGTCTGAAAAAAATATTGAATTCTTATAAAAATGTATTGAGCGTTACGTAATATTTTTTTTTTAAATATAAATTGTCTATAAATTTTAGGACGTTAAAAAAGTTAACAGCAGCTGAAGGCTAGAAACGATTTAAAGAACATTTATCACTGTTTAAAAATTTTTGATTTTCTTTGCAAAAATTTCGCTTCTACCGCAATATGGGCAGTTATATTTTCGAAGAATGTATTAGGTAGGCCATATTTTGCTACGAATAATTATTTGATATTGACATAACTTTTAACATTGTTGGTCGATTTTATTCAGATTAGTCTTATTAGCCTACTTCTTGTAAAGAATTGTTTTGAGAGACAGAAATTTTTAATTTTTCCATGTGAACCCAACTTAAAATTAAAAAAGTGGTCATAACTTTTAATTTCGTCTTGCGATTATTATAACTTTTTTTTGTTTTTAGAGAGTAGATATATAGTGCATTCAAACCCTATACTCATTTTTGTAGTGTATTTTTTTTTCGCAAAAATCATTCCCAGAACAACCGCGAAACCAAATGTAACGCTCAATACACACGATTGTAAAAAAATCGAAAAATATAATTTTATTTCAGGATCCATTGAATGAGGCAAAAACTATAATATGAATTCTACCTTCTCATATTTTATTTAGTTTTATTGGTAAACAAAAAAAAGAACACAAAATGTAGTTTTAGAATGACAATCAGCCATATAACTTCAAGCTATACAAGAAAGCTGATTTTATAGTGCTGATGCAAGGCAGGCTTTTAAGCGAGACAGTTAAGTAAGTTTATGTAAACTTCTTGCTACCTGACAGTGTTTTTGGCCTAGTGGTTGGTGCGTTGCATTTCAAACCTGAAGGAGTTTAGTTCGACACTTGTTGAAGTTCAAGTAAAAAACAATGAGTAAAAATAGAAAATAAATAAAATAAAGTTACGAAATAATAAGAAATCAAAATGACGTTACCGCATTTGGAACACGTCCATCCATCGCCCCCTCCAATCCACAGCTGCCAGTGAGGCAGAATCAAAATATTTTAAAAATATATCAGCTATTTCTAGCCCGATAGCCCTATCAGTATAAAATTTCACCGAAAGATGGCAGAGGAGTGTTCAGATCTAATAAGGAACATAAGCTTCCCACATTACTCAAGAGCAGAGGAATGAAGTGCAAAGTAGTGCACTTCGGGCATGTACAGTTTTTCAACACTTGTCATTTCTCTGTTTTCCACCCATTTCCAAAAATTTTTTATGTGCTTATAGAACTTATAATTTTCTAAAAAAAAAAATATCTTTGGTTAAACAATTACCTTGTATAGTTAGTGAGGTATACACATTTTAAAATTAAAATTTCTAAATTTTATCCAAAGTTATTTAATTAGTTTGGCTTAAGTTCATTTTTAAAGGCACTTAGCTAAGACATGAATGTGTACTGTTGCAAAAACTTGGTAAGACCGAAATGAAAAAGCTTAAAATAGTTGAACATGCTAAGAAAAGGCAGTTAGTGAAGTTCCGAACATTTAGAAAAAGTTCATTAATAGGTGCGATTCGCCACAAGATGGCGACAGTCTGTTAATTGAGCCTACTAAAATTAGTAGGATTTTCGCTACAGTGTTTTTGCCACTGTCAGTGGTAGTGTAGGTAAAGGACTCTGATGAGTAGACTTGGTAGTCACGAAACAACTGTCAGTTCAACCCTCCGTACATCCAAACATTTTTCTTTGAATGTTCAATATTTACATGCTTTAGAATTTCTTTCTTAAATAAAAAATAATTTGATCGAAAGTTTAAATTAAAAATTAACTTAAGCCAAACTAATTAAATAACTTTGGATAAAAACCATACAGTTCGACTAAGAATTCATAAATCAATTTCTAAATTTTTCAAAACCTTGGTACAGAATTTTTAATATATCGGATCCAAAGAACAGCCGATTGTCATAAATTATTTCTTTGTTAGTTACACAACAAAGTTTGGAATTGTTAAAAAAAAACTAATTGAAATATTGTTTCGTCTAAGTTAGAAAATATAAAATTTTTAATTTGAAAATTGAAAACTGTTGAATTTTTGAAAATGGTGCCCAAAAAACAAGGTCATTATTTTCTCTATTAGAAAATGTTTCTTAAGGATAATACCATTATTATATATGTACTTGTCTAAAAGGTATCCTCAAAAACTTAATCCAATTTACATTTTGTTGGTTATTCTGTTTGTTCGTTCAGTGCCGACTAATAGCCTACAGACGTCGTATTACATGGTGCTGGTTTATACTGGATTTCAGCTGTCGTTCTTTCTATACTGAGTTAGCTGAGTGATCTAAGGCGTTGGTTTACAAACATAATGCGCTAAGTTCAATACTAGGAATGAACAAAAATTAATTTTAAATTAAAACAAGTAAGTAAAAATATTAAATTTATATAAGTAGTAAAAATATAAATTCTCAAGTCTGTTCTGTTCTAGGATTAAAAAAGTAAGAGTTAGCCTGCGGGATTGATTTAAAGTACACAGTTAGGATTGTCAAGTACGCGGCGGAATCATTCAAGTATACAGTGGACTTGAATCTACATGTAATACGACGTTTGTCAGCTACTTGTCGGCTATGCCCGAGCAATGAAAATAAACAACAACAAGAGCACAACAGTGATTTGTGGCTATCATCAAGCAAACAAACACCAACACATTGCGAGTACGACTGTATATAAAGTTTATAAACATATTCGCACTTAAAACAAGAATTTTTTTTACATAAATAAAGGGCTTAATCAATCTTTCTGTACTTGATTTCAGAAAAACCGGGATTACCGTACTTTTGACACCGCTTGAGATTAATTTAAGCACGGATGGATTGATTTTTAAATGGTTTTATTTAACTTACCCTGTTTGTGGAGTTTGTCGCGTTTGTGTCGTCGGGTTAAATCTAGTAATTAAAAAATTTACCCCTTTCCTGTTGACCGATTGATCTGAAATTTTGTAAGCGCCTGTAGCTTTGGTGACAATTTCATATTGTGATTAGAAAAGTGGGCGGCGCCACGCCCATAAAAAGTAGTACTCAGTTTTAGCCCTTTCCTGCCAACCGATTGATCTGAGATTTGCTGTACACCTTTACTTACGGTGACTATACAACTTTGTAATTAAAAAAGGGGCGGTGCCACACCCATAAAAAGTAATATTTAATCTTAGCTCTTTTCGGTTAACCGATTGATCTAAAATTTGGCGAACACATTAAATTTTCATGACCGATTGATCTGATGACGTTACTTTTATGTGTATTCAGTATTATTGTAAATCACAGATGGCCGCCACCAAAAAACACCTCATTATGGATATCAAATGAAAGGGTTTGACTAGTAGAATACAGTACGCAATGAAAAACTTCCAATTCAAAAATAGCGGCCAGTACAAAAGGGGGAGGGGGGGGGGCGTTATATTCATGCATAGATATTGTCAGCCCCTCAATATTGGTATTAAATGAAATCCTAATCCAAGGTACAATCCGAAACTAAATGCCAGATCATAGAGTTTAGGACATAAAGTAAAAAACTAAAAAAAAAATTGAAAATAAAATAAGTAAAAAAAATTTTCAAGTTAAATAGTTTTATTGTAATGAAACATAATAATGATGCAGATAATGCACTAAAAGCTAAAAAAAAAATTATGTAGTACCAGGTGCCGCCTACCATACCATTCTCCTCACCAACATAGGGCATTGATCAAACTAAAATAAAACCGTGCGGCGCATCGACTTTCGGTTATCTATAGTCAACAATACCCCACCCGCTCGGTGTAGAAAAGTTTTAAATTTTAGAAAAAAATTTTAAAAAATGTATCAATATAATTTTAAATTTCGACAATTTTTGTAGTTAGGGGACCGCAACACATCAAAAAATAATAAAAAATAGTGGTGATCAAAGGTAATGACAAAAGTTTGTACGGCCCTTTTCACTATGTACGATTAAAAGTTAATGTGGACTTTAACGGCAAGTTTTGTAGCTCCACCCCTGGTACAGCTAAAGACTTTAAAAGACACGATTCTGAAAGCTTAACTCTTTCTCTACAACCGTTTTAACATTTTTTAGCTTAGAAGTTCCATACTTATTGCCACTTTTTTTAATTTACACCACTGTGCAACGGATTGATCCGAAAATTTGGCAGTATAATTTTTTTTATCAATCGCCACACAACCTTGATATTTAAATTAGAAATATATATATATAAGATTACGTCTAAGTTAAACGATTTATCTCCTCAAGGTTAAGTTTTTGCGCCTTGAATATTATCTCATCATCTTAAATAAAAACACGTAAATAAAACTTTTTTATACCAAATTGTATCTTCTACTTTTTAGTTAGATTTTTCGCTTAATTATATCATTGTGCTGTGCCCTACTTCTTATTCCATCTAGGTCTTTCATAGCTCTTCCAAATACCTTACGCAACTTAACACGACATAATACTTGACGTTCCTCAAACATTCTGTCTCGCTAGTTTTTATGTGCACTACGACTCACCTAATTAATAACATTATGCAACAGGAAAAATGTCGAGTACTACTATATAATTTTTTTGATGTGTCGCCAAAAATGTTTGCTGGTATTTCTTTCTACCTTCCCGTTTAAAAATAATTTGTGAAAAGTTTAAAGGCATACTTTGGGGATGATTTTTATTTTATTTGTTTATTAATCATTAAAAGTGATGCCAACACAGCTCTTTTTGTGCAAGATTTAGCTCGTCGTTTTTTTCTGACGTTTTAGCTCGACTTAAAAATAACTTTATCGAGCAAGTGCCTTAAATTTTTGGCATAACGGTAGGTATATCTCGAAAACTAGAGCTGATAAAAAATGGAGTGCATATTCTCGTTCAGCGGCCCAAATAACTAACGAAACGGCTTTCAGTTTTAGGGAAGGAATAATGCTGTTCATTTTGTTAAATATGCGATTTAGATAAAAGTCGATAAGAAAAAAGTTGTTGGAAACTTCACAGACAATTTTTTTTTTGTAAATACTATGTTTATTAAGTTATGAGTCATGAAAAACAGATGAGGAGCATTTCCTCAAACTTCGGTGGGCGTGCGCGCCGTAAACTTAACTGATTGACCTGAAATTTTTTAAAAATTGTTTTTTATAAATGCCCATCGATTCGAGATATGAGACTTGAAGAAATCCAAATTTTATTTTTTGCGACCATTTTAATGTACACTAAAAATGAGAAACGCCCATGTGTAAGAAAAATGAAAATAATAGGGCGTCAATGAACCAAATAGCCGCAGCCATATGTTTTGATGTTTTACAATTTTTTTCTTATCATATAATAAAATTATGCGCAAATGTGAAATAATTATAAAATAATAAAGATATTAAAGTATTTTTATGATTCCGTATACCAAAAGTGTAAAGAACCCTATTGTCTGTCTGTCTGTCGGTCCGTAAGAGCTACGGACCTGAAATTTTCACAGAATATGTAAAACTTTGGCCGCTACAACAACAAAATAAAGGGTGTCCTAGAGCGAGCAACGAAACATGTTGAAATTTTAAAGTTAGTGTATATTATACAGACTACACCAATTAGCACTGATATTTAAAACAATAAAAATTAAAGGGTATTCTATCAGTTACTGTAATTTTCACTATGCAATTTAGTTAATTAATTTTCTGTATCTTGCAAACCGAAAAAGGCAAACTCTTGAAATTTTAAAAACGCTAAAACCAAAAATTCCAAAATTTTAAAAGTGCCAAACCAAAAATCGCCAAAATGAAAAAGTGCTTGAAGGAAAAAAGCATAAAAAATAAAAAAATCTCTAAAATGCAAAAAAAAAAAAAAAACTAAATAAATCGCCAAGAAAATAATAAAAAAAAACGCCAAAAACCGAAAAAATCTTCAAAACGAAAATATATTAAAAATATCGCTAAAACTAACAATATCGTTAAAAACAAAAAAAAATCACCAAAAACCGAAAAAAGTCACCAAAACGAAAGAGGCGTCAAAACTAGAAAAAAAATCGCCAAAACGAAAAAGTGTCAAAAGTAAAAAATAAATCGCTAAAACTAAAAAAATCACAAAAAAACCGAAAAAATCGCCGAAACGAAAAAAAAACCTCCAAAGCTAAAAAATCGGTTAAACTAAAAATATCGTCAAAAACGAAAAAAAAAATCAAAGCTGAAAATATTGCAAAAAAGCGCCAAAACTAAAAAAGTCACCGAAAAACGAAACAAACGCCAAAAAATTGGTTAAACTAAAAAAATCGCCAAAAACAAAAAAGATCTGCTAAAAATGAAAAACATCGACGAAAAATAAAAACGAAAAAATCGCTAAAACAAAAAAAAATCGACAAAAGTAAAATAATCGCCAAAACGAAAAAAAGGATATGAAAATTTGGTAGGATAATTTTTTCAAATATCAATATTCATCAAACTAGGTGGGTAAGACTGGGAGAAATCTAGCTTTTAATTTTAAGGGTCACCCTAATCTGCATACATACATATTACTGCCTTAATTATAGTGGTTATCAACGATTTTTAAATCAAGTAAGATAGCTATTATATATTTACTTTGTTAAATTTGTAAGTTATACATATATATTTTTTAAAAATATTTGGCTTAAAAATACGTTTTAAAATTACTTGTTGTATACCAACATTTTGTTAAGGTGTCATATCAAGACCAGACTGTGTCTATGTTTTCTATAAAAACCCAAAATTATGCTGAGATATTATTTAGTTTCGAGTTTCAGTTTAATAGTACAAATTGTAAGCAAAATGAAATTTTTAATTGTCTGCAGCCTCTTAAGCGTCATTGTTTTGACAGCTTGTTATAAACTTGATAGTAATCAATGGCTACCGTCTAATCACGAAAATCCAACTACCATAAATCCATTTGATGGTCAAGATACAAATAGTGGTAATCTTTATAATCTTCCTAATGGCGGAAAGGAAAATCCAACTACCCCAATACCTCATATTCGTAACGATGTTGCAAACATATGGTCAAAACTTGATGAAAAGCTAGGCCTCAAAATGTCGTATAACTCTTATGGTAGCCAAGATGAACGGAATGATTCTACTAACACAGGAAGTCAACAAAACTCAAACTCCCAATATACTAATAATCCAGATAGTAATAACCGGATATTGCCAGATTCGTATTATTCTGATGATGTCCAATATGGAACTTCTCTTTCTAAGCAGCAAAATCCAACCTCTCAATATAATCTTGGTGATCAGCAAAAAACAAATCCACAATATTATTATAATCCTAATGTTGTTAGCAGTATACTGCCACCTCCTAATCAGGAAAGTCCAAACTCCCAATATCTTGATGGAAATTCGAATAAAGTCCAATATGGAACTTCTGTTTCTAATAAGCAAAATCCAACCTCCCAAAATAATCTTGGTGATCAGCAAAATACAAACTCCCAATATTATTATAATGCTGATGTTGCTAACGGGATACCGTCACCTACTAATCAGGCAAAACCAAACTCCCAATATCTTGATGGAAATTCGAATAATGTCCAATATGGAACTTCTCTTTCTAAGCAGCAAAATCCAACCTCTCAATATAATCTTGGTGATCAGCAAAAAACAAATCCACAATATTATTATAATCCTAATGTTGTTAGCAGTATACTGCCACCTCCTAATCAGGAAAGTCCAAACTCCCAATATCTTGATGGAAATTCGAATAAAGTCCAATATGGAACTTCTGTTTCTAATAAGCAAAATCCAACCTCCCAAAATAATCTTGGTGATCAGCAAAATACAAACTCCCAATATTATTATAATGCTGATGTTGCTAACGGGATACCGTCACCTACTAATCAGGCAAAACCAAACTCCCAATATCTTGATGGAAATTCGAATAATGTCCAATATGGAACTTCTCTTTCTAAGCAGCAAAATCCAACCTCTCAATATAATCTTGGTGATCAGCAAAAAACAAATCCACAATATTATTATAATCCTAATGTTGTTAGCAGTATACTGCCACCTCCTAATCAGGAAAGTCCAAACTCCCAATATCTTGATGGAAATTCGAATAAAGTCCAATATGGAACTTCTGTTTCTAATAAGCAAAATCCAACCTCCCAAAATAATCTTGGTGATCAGCAAAATACAAACTCCCAATATTATTATAATGCTGATGTTGCTAACGGGATACCGTCACCTACTAATCAGGCAAAACCAAACTCCCAATATCTTGATGGAAATTCGAATAATGTCCAATATGGAACTTCTCTTTCTAAGCAGCAAAATCCAACCTCTCAATATAATCTTGGTGATCAGCAAAAAACAAATCCACAATATTATTATAATCCTAATGTTGTTAGCAGTATACTGCCACCTCCTAATCAGGAAAGTCCAAACTCCCAATATCTTGATGGAAATTCGAATAAAGTCCAATATGGAACTTCTGTTTCTAATAAGCAAAATCCAACCTCCCAAAATAATCTTGGTGATCAGCAAAATACAAACTCCCAATATTATTATAATGCTGATGTTGCTAACGGGATACCGTCACCTACTAATCAGGCAAAACCAAACTCCCAATATCTTGATGGAAATTCGAATAATGTCCAATATGGAACTTCTGTTTCTAATAAGCAAAATCCAACCTCCCAAAATAATCTTGGTGATCAGCAAAATACAAACTCCCAATATTATTATAATGCTGATGTTGTTAACGGGATACCGTCACCTACTAATCAGGCAAAACCAAACTCCCAATATCTAGATGCAAATTCGTATTATTCTGTTGATCAGCAAAATCCATCTTCGAAATATTCTAATCATATTGTTAATGGCAAATGGATAGCGTCACTCTCTAATCAGGCAATTATAAAGGGAAAATATCCTCCTAATATTTTCGTAGATAAGTTGTTCAATATTTTTGTTATTTCGAAGAAACAAGATTGTAAATAAAATTACAAGTATATTTTTGTAAAAAACGCTTATTCTCTTCATACTACTGCTTTAGCATTTTAACAAATTACTTTAGCATGGCGATGTCACTGGAGGCAAGTACTTACCATATTGGTTTACAAATAACAACTTAAAAAATTCAATATTTAGAAGTCATTGAATACACAAAACGTAATAAAAATTAAAAGTCTCTTATATAAATAATGAGTTTGTGGACTCTTTTTTATAAAAGAAAACTATATAACGAAGGCATACCCAGCAGGAAAAGATAATGAATAGTAGAAGAGAAAGTCATACAGAAAAAAAATTATAGTATTTCATAGCAAAATTCATTATTGTTAACACAAAACATGTCCTAGGAAAGTAATGAATTATTTTGTAATATAATATAATATTTGTCATATAATATAATTATTTGTAATATAATAATATACAAATATGAATGTATGTGAGTACAAACGAGGAAAACACGAACAGTTGTTACGAGCAGAAACAATACATTTTTTCTTCGTAGGATGTGGTAAAGCACGTAGTAATGAATGTGTAATTGTTGTGTGTGATCAAATTAGCTTCTCGCTTCCAAAGGAATGCATTGTTTCGTTTTTTCAAAATAATGCATTATTTCTTTCATTATATATATATATGTAATCGATTACTATTTTTCCCGCTGAACCAAACAGACATTTGTTCGGGAGAGTCAAAAACAGTGATGTATGCCAAAAATTTTCAAATATGTGTCAAACTATCGCAAAGAGGGAAAAAAGTTAAGCCTAGCGGCGGAAAAGTAAAATGAAATTATCGAATGTGAAAAATTTTAAACGCAGCATCAAAGCGGACAAATCAGTTTATTTAAAAATTAAATTTATTTATCACTATGTTACCTTTTAAACATTGATAAAAAATTGCGCTGTAATTCTTAATTGATGTATACCCGAGAATTTGTGAAATTTTAATATAGCTATTATAGAGTAATATTGTTCCAAAAATTAGCTGCGGAGACTTGCGTAAGCGAATTTTACAATTTTTCTATATATACACCTTTTTAAAATATTTTCCTACATCCTTGCCTATAACTCATCTACACATTTTTGTAGATCAGACTATTATAGCGCCCACTTTGTGGAAAATAGCCAATTTATTTAAAGACCTTATAGGCTACAGCCTTTCCAGGCATACACAGAAAAAATTATCACCAAAAAAATTTCAAACAAAAGTTTGTCTAAAAATAAATTTACTTTTCAGTAAATGCTCTTTACATAATCAATGAATTGTTTGTTTGACTCTTATTTAGGACACAAACACCAAAAAACAACAAGAAAAACTGTGTCGTAAAAAACAACCCCGATGATGACATAGACACAAATAACAACAACAACAATGATAGCAAAAGGAATGCGATTGTACCAAGTTTGTTTACTGAACATTTTTGAGTAAATCAATTTGTTAATGTCGTTGCTTTAATTCTCATTCATCTGTTTAGAGTCTTTGGATAAACATTCAGACTTGAACACATTTGACAAAGTGAAATTTCATAAGTGCTTAACCTTCCTATACTGACGTCAAAATATGAAACACCACGTATACTCGTTCCCGGTCTGTCAGGCCGATGTTTGTAGAGCCTACAAAACTTACGTTAGTTTAAAAATGTTTTAATAGAACTCCATTTAGTTTTAGAAATGTATGTTCTTAGTAATATGAGCGCAAGTTTTAAAGAAAAGATCTTTTTTGTATATGACTAAAAGTCTTTCACGACAGTCCTTGTAAAATATGGTAAAATTCCTAAGAGATAAAAAAACATAACACAGGAAATAAAAAAATAAAAACTAAATCTGAAAAAAAAACACAAAATTAAAATATATATGCAAAATATAACCTACGAAAAAGTGTTACGCCAATACTCACGTCAGTCTCGCAGACCAATTATTGCTATGTACGCACACCCGACTTATTGGCACAAACTTTGTAGCGGCGCTAAATTGAAGTTAATGATGAAGCTAGCAGAAATTACAATACTTTCGCGTTCCTCGTTCATAAGCAATATATTAAAGTGCTATAATTCGGTCTCACAGACCGTATGCGTGAGTATAGGAAGGTGAATGGATGATGATGATGATGACCCAGACAAAAATTTTTTTTTGATATATTACAAAAAATCCAGTATATGTTTTTGTTTGATTAAGTAAACTATTTTGTTTAATATTTGTTCGTATTTTTAGCCTAATTGTTTTATAAATTCAGGCAAAAATATTGTTTGATATTTTTCAGAAAGTCCAGAAAAATTTTTGTTTGATTTAGTAACTTGTTTTGTTTACAATTTGTTAATATTTTTAGACAAATGGTTTTATAGATTAAAACAATTTGTTCACTGCAAAAACACGTTTTTTTCAATGAAACTGTTGAGATATTTTTTGTCTATATTTACAAATTTGTTTGTAGGTCCGTTCCTAGACAAAATATTTACTATTTCATTAAATGCCTTTACAGAAAATTAAATTTAGTTTTTTGTGTGTACAGTTTTTTTTTTTTGTAGGTAGACTATTAGTTTGGAAGATATAAGCTTTTCGTCGTATATAAAAACATATAGCGCCTACTGTGCTAAAAATGGCTACCTAACTTTTAACACACCTTGTAGCCTACATCCTTCCTTATAGTTCAACTATACATTTTTTGTGGATCAGACCATTTGTTTGGAAGATATGATTCTTCCGCTCCTAGATTGGCCTTTTTCCCCAGTGTTTAACGATTTCATGTATTTGATTTCTTTGTTCCACCAAATGAGTCCCTAGAGTCCATTTTAGAATGTGAAACATTAGTTTCTGCAGTTCTTGTAATCAAATTAAGGGCTTGATGAATGAACACATTCCAAAATTATATAATTTATATGCAAAAAACTTACATATCGATAGTATTGCGTAAAAAGGGACAATTTCAAACCATTTAACCCAGCAGATTGGCCCTTTTTTCGCAACACCATCGATATGTAGGTAAATTTCATAAATACGATTTAATCTGATTTTAGTAAGACTACGAATGGCTAAATTAACGCTTTTTAATTATTTAAGCTTGTTTCATTTTTAGCAGAATTTTCTTGCATCATTTTGTTTGAAATCCATTTATTTTTTAAATATTTCTAAATCGCATTTTGTGGCGTTGTTATTGTTTGCATTATTTTGGTCAGTCAACTTCACATGCAAAATAAAATTCGGTCACCACGTTGGGCGCCTTATTGTCACAAAACTCATTGCTTGCACCGGAAGTTGCGGATATCACCTCCGCTGACATTCCTTGAGCTAGTTGGGAGATTATAAGCGTCTAGCCTGCATGCCAACAAAGGGTTTTGTTGATATAAATAAATAGATGTAGAGTTAGTTTTTAGGCTAAGCTCAAACTAAACTGTGAACTACTTTTTGCGTCTTCTAACTTTTGCAAATCTCTAATTTGTACATACATACTTATAAATATTGTAATGTTTGAGCATTTCTAACATTTTAAAGATATGATGCCACCGAAAATAAGTAAAAATCACTAAAAATTAATAATAAAAGCGCCCGGCACCAGCTAAAGAGAATTTTTCGCCCCTTTTTTTAAGAAATATGCAAAAAGACTCACACAACGAAGAGCTGGAGGGTTAAAATGTTCCAGAAAAATATTTCTCGTGGTGTTTTACATAAAAGTGCTGAAAATATCTTATACTTTAAAGGTAAGACTTACAAGATTTCCTATGACGAGTACTAATTGTGAATAAGTATGAAGTAGACCCTTAAACATAGTTTAAGTTTTCAATGATTTCTGGCATAAAAGTTGAGTCTGGAGCTTGGTTGTTTTTTAAAACCTATAGTAAAACTTTATACCCAACATTTTTGTAGAACATTTTATGCCCGCACTCCCCCTCTTTATGGGTGTTTTTTACTTTTTATTAAAAAAGAGCCGAAAATGACCGCTGGGTTCGGGAGTTAGAGGGTTAATATATTTCACAAAAATATTTGCCTTAATATTTTCTACAAAGTTGCTGAACATACCCTATATCTCAGATGTAAAGAACACATAGTTTTATGTACCGATATGCTGCACGAACGGGCCAAAAGGGGGAAACTTTAACCCGCTCTAAAATAAAATTCCGATGTGATCGTGCAAACCTCCGAAACACGTACATTTTTTTGGTCTCCTCTACTAGAATCGTTTGTCAGAATTTTTTTCGTGTTGTACATTGTTATGTATGTATGTATATAGTATTTATGTAGGAACTATATAAAATAATAATATTTAAAATTGCGTCTAAGTTAAACGATTTATCTCATCAAGGTTAAGTTTTTGCGCCTTGATTATTTTCTAATGACCTCAAATAAAAACGGGTAACTTAAAAGTTTTTTCATACCTAATTTTATCTTCTACTTTTTAGTTATATTTTTCGCTTATACTATTATCAGCGTTGTCAACTCGGTGCTTTTAGCACTGTTTTTAGTGCTTTTTAAGATTTGATTGCTTATTGTTAGTGTTAGTGGTAAGACTGGAAGAGGTCTAACTTTTAATTTTAAGGGTTAGTCTAATATGCATACATCGCACATATTACTGTCTTATTTGTAGCACTTATCAAAGATTTTTAAATCAAATAAGACAGTAATTATATTTAGATACGTAAGTTACATACTTACACATATTTTTTATAATTTTTTTTACAAATAAAATGCGTTTTGGAAGTATTTGTTCTATCTCTACATACACTGAACCAAAAAAGTACATAAAAACAACGAAAAAGTTCATTGTTTCAAAGAAATTTTTCCTTAATTTTGACCTAAGACACTGTTACGTTGAATCAATGAACGGAGGTTCATTGTCAAGAAACTGGTCCATTACAATTTTCGATATTTATCTTTAATGAATGCCTTCATTGTACCCTTTCATACGCAAGTTTAAGTTCATAATGCGTCTCAATGAATATTTTCATTGAAACAATGTATGTGTACATTAAATCAATGTATTTTTAGAAAAATATTAACGAAGCTCAGTCCATAAACTTCATTCTCTGATATTATGAAAAATAATTTTTTCAGTGTACATACAGACTGTGTTTATGTTTTGTATAAAAGCCCAAAATTACGCTGGCGAATTATTTAGTTTAGAGTTTGAGTTGAATACTACAAGTTTTAAGCAAAATGAAATTTTTACTTGCCTGCAGCATCTTAAGCCTGATTACTTTGTCTGCTTGTTATAGAGACGATTATAACAGTGAAGCAGGCTTAGTGGAAGATAACAGATATCCTTATAATTTTGATAACAGCGAAACAGGCTTAGTGGAAGATAATAGATATCCTTATAATTTTGACGGTAATCAGAAAAATCCAAGTACAACAAATCCGTTCAATGGTCAATATACAAGTGGCCAAGCACCTTATAGTCCTAATGATGTTAGAGACATATCGCCACTCATTGAAGCTGAAAATGCAAGGCGTCAAAAGTTTTATAATTCTCATGGTAGCCTAGATGAATGGAATGCTTCTACAAACACAGAAAGTTCTTCTTTTAATCAGCAAAATTCAGCCAGCAAATATCTTGATTATCCAGTTGATAATAACTGGAAGTCAAACCACGAAATTTCATATTATCCTGATGATAGCCGAGATGGAACTCCACTTTGGAATCAGCAACATCCTAATAATTTAAATGAAAGTCCATCCCCCGAAAATTCGTATTATCCTGATGATAGCCGAGATGGAACTAATCTTTTAAACCAGCAAAATCCAACTTCCCAGTATTCTAATCATATTGTTGATGGTAAATGGATAGCGTCATTTTCTAATCAGGCAATTCCAAAGGGAAAATATCCTCCTAATATTTCCGTGAATAAGTTGTTCAATATTTTTTTAATTTCGAAAAAATAAAATTATAATTAAAATTACAAATATATTTTTGTAATTTAAAAAATTTTCATGTTCTTGCAAATATTCGCAATAATTAAACGGCGCAATGAAGCGTACTAAAAAAGCGTAACGCTCAATACACAAGACTAAGGACAACAAAAATTAAAAAAAAAGTTATAGTTTCAAACATTTTTCAAAAAGTGTATGTGTAAATGAAAGAAGCAAATTATAATATTCTACAACCATTATAAATTTAATCTCGTTTTTGGAAAAATTCATAGTTAGTGGAAAATCAACAGCATGCATTACGGACACATCATTTTGTATGAAGAGAGTATAAACAGTATTTCCGTTTTTCATTTTTAACACATACGGCTGTGTTCTGTATTCCATGCGGAACTAAATTGTGCGGAATTAGCAAAGCATTATTGTTGCAACTTATTATTTATAAAAACAATGCTTTGGTAATTCCACAAATTTTAATTCCGCATGGAATACAGAACATACCCGATAATGGACAGTCTTACACACAAAAAAACTTGTGTACATTTATTTATAATCTATTTAATCATGCTAAAGTAGATTTCATTTTAAAACTTATGCGTTTATTTTATGAAATATTTTACTATACTTTCAACGAATACGAAAATATCATTTGAATTGAGAATCAGTCATATATGCTTTAAAATACATCAATGGGGGGTATTATATATATTTGGAAAACGAGAAATTTACTTGGATTCGGTGTACAGAACATAGCTGATAGTGTAATTAAATACATAAAAAATATGTTCAAATACCCAAAAAATAAATAAAATTTTTTTAGCCCGGTTAATGGAACGAAATTAACTGGTTTAATCGTTAATCGAAAAACCAATTCTCCACTCCAATTTTTAATTAAGCGAACAATCGGTTAACAATTAATCGGTTAACCGATTAACAGATAGCCGATTGAATTATTGAATTTTTCTCTCTTCCCTTTCTTCTACAAACTAAAAACTTTGCTAAGTAAACTTTCCCTGTCTACACTCTAAAACATTACTTGAAATTTAGTACAATATATTGTCTTAATTTGTGTTGAAAAATTCTGGTTGTCTAAAACTACATCGAGTTTGTGCATTCTAAAACATTACTCCAGATTTACGATCAAGTATTGTCTAAATTTGTGTTGAAAATTTCTCCTTGTCAAAAATTACATAGATTTTGTAGTTATTTTTTTTTTAAGAAAAAACCTTTCAAATTAAACATATTTAGTCCAAGTGGGAAAAATTTAACATAAAGTATAATACGGCTATGGGTGAATAGTAGATACGTCAGAATATCAGTCAGGAGGTCGCGGCTCACAACTCCACGCAACCAATCGCTTTCTTTAGTAAAAACATTTTGTTCAAAAATAATGCGTGTGTAATTTTAGTTCGATAATAATCTGTAAAGTGTTGCCGACTATTATCGACCTAATTTTCAACAAAAGTGTTTTAGAGTGTAGTTATTTGTTATAAAAAAATATAATTTGTCTAATTTTTCGCAAAAATACAAATATGCTGTTAAAAGTATTTATTTTTAAGCAAAGTATGTCTAAATAACATTAAAATTTTGAATATTAAGTAATATGTCTAAAAAACAGCCGAAAAATGTTTAAACAATAGAATCACGACATATATTTCTTCGGTCATCAACGTTTAATTTCTGGTATTTAAAGGTTTTTAAATATATATTTTGTAATTAACGGTAAGTAAATATTATTAACTTAGAAAGAAAATTCTAAAGCTTCTTCTTGGTTTAATAAATCTAATGAATTAAGAAAATGTACTTCATACATTTTTTATTAAAGAAACAACTTTTCAAATTAAACATATTTAGCTCAAGTAAAAAAATTTAACATAAAGTATAAAACGCCGATGGCTGAATGGTAGCTACGATAGACTATCAGGCAGGAGGTCACGGTTCAACGCTGCACACACCCAAGCGCTTCGCAGGCGTTTTTATTTAATTTTTTTTTTATTAAACATATTTTGTTCAAAAATCAACAAAGAGAATGCTTGTCTAATTTCAGGTCGATAACAATCAGTAAAGTCTTGCCGGCTATTATCAACATAATTTTCAACAAACGTGTTTTAGAGTCTAGAGGATGTCTTACATTCACAGAAAAAATTATCACCAAAAAATTTTCAAAGAAAAGTTTATCTAAAAATAAATTTCATTTGAAGTAAATGTTCTTTACATAATCAATGAATTGTTTGTTTGACTCTTATTTAGGACGCAACACCAAAAACAATAAGAAAAACTGTGTTGTGAAAAACAACACCGAAGTAACAACAACAAAAACAATGATAGCAAAAGGAATGCGATTGCACCAAGTTTGTCTTACTGAAGATATTATAGTGAATCAATTCGTTAATGTCGTTGCGTTAATTCTCATTTATTTTTTTTTGAGTCTTTAGATAAACATTCAGACTTGAACACATTTAACAAAGTCAAATTTCGTAAATGCTTTATAGATAATGATGATGATGACCCAGACAAAAATTTTGTTTGATATATTACAAAAAGTCCAGTAAATATTTTTGTTTTATATGTAAACTATTTTGTTTAATATTTGTTAGTATTTTTAGTATAATTATTTTATAAATTCAGATAAAAATTTGCTTGTCTTTTTGTTTGATTTAGTAAATTATTTTGTTTACAATTTGTAAATATTTTTAGACAAATTGTGTAATAGATTTAAACAATTTGTTCACTGAAAAAAACAGATTCATAGCAAGAGGAATGCAATTGTACCAAGTTTATTTACAAAAATTTTTTGAGTGAATCGATTAATGTCGTTGCGTTAATTCTCATTCATTTTTTTAGAGTATTTAGATAAACATTCAGACTTGAACACATTTAACGAAGTGAAATCTCATATATGTTTAATGCATGATGATGATGACAAAGACAAAATTTTTTTTTTGTTTTGATTAAATAAATTATTTTGCTTAATAACTGTTAGCATTTTTTGACTAATTGTTTATTAAATTTAGACAGAAATATTGTTTGATATTTTTCATAAAATCCAGTAAATATTTTTGTTTGATTTAGTAAATTGTTTTGTCTACAATTTGTAAATATTTTTAGACAAATTATTTTATAGATTTAAACAATTTGTTCACTGAAAAGAAAACGAGTAGCTCAGGCATGAAAAATAAAGTTACTCCTAGCTCATCCAATTTTCGTAATACAACACATTGATAAAGTATCGCAAAGGTGTCTTCTAGTAGTAAAACTTTACGGTTTATCTGTCATAAATCGCTATCGCTACTAAGAAAGATACTTCTACTCTTACAAAGTCGCTCATGACAAAGTCACTCATCACTTTTTTTTAATTTGACTGACGATTATTAAGTCATATGAGAGTTTTGAATGGATACCTTCAAGTCAATCCGCTAAATGACAATTTTTTTGAGGAACCTTAAAGTTTTGAGACCATAGCGGGAAAATAATCTAAGAAATGAGCCACTTTTTTCACACATTTTAAAATTCCGAAGAAATACTAAAATTAAATTTTTAGGAAAAGTGTATTAGAAAGGATCTTTGGGACTTTGCAGTATTTCGTATAGAAACTCAACTTTCCATCCCTGCTACATAAAGTTCATTATTAATTAAATCAAATTATTTGAGGAAATAATAGAACATTAATTGTATGCCAATCAAGTGCATGTTCTTTAAAGTTTTCTTTTTTCATATAAAGAAGATAAGAAAGTATTGTTAACTTATACAGAAACAGTACATATTCTTGAAGACGATAAGAAAGAAGAAAGAAAAGAAATTCAAGTAGAAATAATTATCACCTGTTGAAAAAAAAATGAAACAATAACAAGAAAAGATTTAATCAAATGATATTAATTTAAAAAAGTTCTCAAAAAGAAGATGTAATTAAAAGTTTCTTAAAAATAATTTATAAAAAAAGTACTCAAAATCGATTGGGGTCTCTGGGGTGGAGGCAACTAATAAAACAAAAACTGTCAGTATATAGTTCACAAGTCGTAACACTTCAAGTGTTCTGTGAGTTTAACATGTTGATGATCCAGGAGGATATTAATTGACAACATTTCGCTATTTTTGATAGATTCCAGAAGTAAATTAATGTTTTTAAGAATTTACTTCTAATGACTCATCTTTTTTTTTGTACCACTTGCTTATGGAACAAGGCTATATGGCTTAGTTCTTAGAAAAACAATCTGAATAAAAGCTAACAAAGATACGGAGGTTTTATCGGTCTCCCGGCTTTTATCGCACTAAGTAGGTGGTAAAAGTGCTCTTTCCCAGATTTAGGCTCACAGAAAAGTTAAAAGTACTGAAAACTGTTTCTTTAAGATAAGGTTTTAGTCAATTGCTAATTATGATACATCAAGGCGACATGCCGCCTAGCCTGGAATTACATAAAATATGAGCTAACTTAACGGAGACAGCCAATAGAGCTGTCCTCAATAAGACTTGGATCCAACTCATTCGAACTCTTTCAGCAGCTCGTTTTAGACACAAGCCTATGACCAAAGCAATTTGAGTTACTTGGGTTTGATCATAGGTTTGTGTCTAAGCCGAGCTGCTGAACGAGTTGCACCCAAGTCTATCGTCGATATGTGCTTCTGTCCTCTCTACAGTAAAAGAATGACAGACGCATTCCACTTTCGATAGGAGAAACTTCCGATACACCTTGAACTCTTTCAATGAACCTCACTAACTTAGAATGAGCCTTGCGGTTTCTCTTAAAGTTTGTTACCATCTGAATGATTTTGAGGAGATCACACTAAACTGTTTTGAGGAGATCACACTACGTTATCGGAAGGAAGAAAGAAAGGTACTCTGCGATATCTATGAACTCTTTTAATAAGATCACATTATATTTTAGAAGGCAGAAAAAGGGGCTTTACTGTACCCCTTGAACTCTTTCAATAAGATCACGCTAAATGTCCGCAAATAAGGATCTTTTCGGAGCGCAGAAATGTGAACTTTGCGACCACACCCGAAGCAGATGGAAAATATGTTTGCGATATCCACTGAACTCTTGTTAAGGAAACCACACAACATTTTCGGAAAGCAGAAGAAAAGCATGTAGACGATAGCTTATGAACTCCTTGGATGAGATCACACAAAAATATTATGTGGTAGTCGGAAAACAGAGAAAAAGATATTAGCGATATACCTGAACTCTTTCAATCATAACACATTAAATTTTCGAAAAGCAGAAACAAAGAAGCTCTGCAATATCCACTAATCTCTTTTAATTTGAATGTGGTAGCCCTTGAACTCTTTTAGTACCTCTTGAACTCCTTTAATAAGACAATACAAACATTTCGGAAAGCAGAAAGAAGGAAAGCTGTTTTATGATAGCTCTTGAACTTTTTTAATGAGATCACGGATATGAGCTTTGCGGTACCCCTTGACCTATTTTAATGAGATAACTCATTAAAATAGGTCAAGGCAAGAAAGCAAAAGGAAAGAAGCTTTGCATTGCCCTCTTGAATATTTCAATAACATCGCACAAAATTTTCAGAAAGCCAAAGTAAAGGATCTGTTCTCTCTACACCATCCTTTCCCAAAGAAGGTAACACATTAATTAATTAGCTGATAGGCATTAATTGCCTGATTGTGTTACTTCTCTTAAAAACAAAGTTATGGTACTCTTGTGCTATTGTACTAGCGGCACATATATTTTTTAGAAAGCAGAAAGAAAGAAGATTTGCGATACCTTCTGAACTCCTTTCAGGAGATCACACTTATCTTTACGAAAGTAAATGGTATGAAACCTTGTTCATCTTGCGCTTTTTTAGTGAGATTACGCAAATTTTTCGGAAAGCATAAAAAGAAGGAGCGTCATGATAATATTGATTTATTTTAATGAGGTCACACAAAATTTTCAGAAAGCAAAAGCAAAGGAACTTTACGGTCCACTTTGAGCTCCTTTAATAAGATCACACAAACTTTTCGATAAGTAAAAGAAAGGACCCTTACAATATCTCTTGAGGGATGTCATTCAAAACATCCCATTAAATTTTCGGAAAGTAAATGTTAGCGAGATCACACTATATTTTCGGAAAGCAGCAGGAAAGGAGTCCCATAGTACACAACAACTATTTTATTTAGGCCACATTTTATTTTTGGAGAACAGAAGAAAGACGATTTGCGATACCCGTGAACTTTTTTTTTTAATGAGATCCCACAAAATTTTCAGAAGGAAAGCAGCCTTGCGAAACCCCTTGAACTATAGTAATTAGATCACAAAATTTTTTTTGGAACGCAGAAGGAAAATAGCTTGGTGGTACCTCCAGAGTAACTAATTCATATTTATAAGTTTTTCGAAATGTATAAACAACTATTTTTTACAATCTTGTTTGCAATCTCCAATAATTATGCTAAAGAGAAGACGGGAAGCGGGGTGTAATTGAAACTCCTTCGCCACTGGAGTGTTATAGCCGGTGTCAAAAAAGGGAAGGAGCTTATTTCGTTGTCTCAAGGAAAGTGTCAAAGGTTTCTGATGCTCGATAAAGCGAATGCCAGTCCGTAGTTTATTACAAGGAACTCAGAGACTACACCATGCAGATTCTAAGAAATTTAGGGTGAGTTGTGTGAACATGTGCTCTGCGAATGTACGGCTTTAGGATCTCGAGCTCCTATAACTCCAAAGAAAGGATATGGTCTCTCATTGAATTAGCTTAACCACTTGCGCTGAACACAAAGGCTACACAAAAAGTTCCTAAATGGGAAAGTGTTCTTCTTTTGTAATAAGAAATTTGGGAATTTATAAAAGAAATCGCAAAGATGGAGTAGTCCTGATATCTCCACTTGGAGCTATAAAAGAAATATAAAAACAACCCTAAGGAAATAATAAAGTTGGTCATAGTTACTGATACTGCTGCTTCAGAATTTCGGGAAAACAACTCAACTCTAATCGAATGGTTCAGTTTAAAATCAATTTTCTTTCTTTTTAAACTATCTAACGATTCACCCTGTTAACGCAGAACGTCAAACATATATCAATTGCATTTTAAAATTTATATTCAACTATAACATTATCAAATAGATTGAATACAAATTTAGCAAACTGTATTAAATAGATAAAGAAATAAATCAAATATACTATCGGTATGAATATATAAATAAAGGTAAAAATTTTGCCAATCAGTTGTCTGTATTATGGGAAACGTTAAGCACTTTGAATAGTTTAGAGCACATTTTAAAAAGACAAACGAAAAATTATAATAATTATTTTCTAACTTTGAAAATGTTTAAAGGTGAGAGAGTTTTTATATAATTTTTTGTGAAAGGAAAACTGTGCTAAATTTTTATTTTTGTTTTAAGAACAAAATGCTTTGTTGCTCCTGAGTTTGAGCCTTGGACTAGCTTTAGCTGTGGACATTTGCGAATACCAACTGAATGGCATTCATTTATCACATCCAGCCGATTGCAATAAATTTGTGGAGTGTCAAAATGGCAAAACAGATCGCATTATGAATTGTCTTGTGGGATTGCATTTCAATCGTTTTACAGGAGAGTGCGATTTAAGGGAACGTGCTGCTTGTGACATTGCATTTATAAATTTAGCTAGCGAAGAAGCAAATTGCTCAGCATATTGTGCTCGTCATGGCTGCGATATCAAATCTGAACTTCCAGGAACAACTGACACAGACGAAAAACCAAATACTCAGGATACTCCAGCTATTCCAGCTACTTCTGGAATATCTAATACACCTCTAACTGCATCCAATGCAGGTGCAAGCGACACTCCTAGCCCAGAAACACCCGAGACGCCTGCCTCTCCCGAAACGTACGATATACCTTCGTTGAATGCACGCAGGTGTTCAAACAATTTAACCGTTTGTTCTGGCAAATCCGATGGCAGCGTCCTACGAGTCAATGGCACTTGCAATCAATATATTGTCTGTGACGGACAGTGTGCTTACATTATGCCTTGTCCAGCAAATTTGCAATATAATATTGAAACTAAACGCTGTGATCATCCTCAAAATGTAACGTGTCCTTGGCAATCGAACACACCTACAACTGGTCCGTCGGGTGTAACATGCGCTAATCGTGGCCAATGTGCTAACGAGGAGGATGGGAAAATGTTTGCTAGTTCACAAGGCAACGGTTATGTTGTATGCCAATGCCAGTGTGAAATAAAAAGACCTTGTCCCGACGGTACAAAATTCAATGTGCAGCTATTGACTTGCGCTCTAGAAAGTGGCAATGGTACTGGAAGTGGTAATGGAGGTGGAAACGGAGGTGAAAATGGAAATGGTAGCGGAAATGGTAATGGAGGTGGCAACGAAAGTGGAAATGGAGGTGAAAATGGAAATGGAAATGGTAGCGGAAATGGTAATGGAGGTGGAAACGAAAGTGGAAACGGAGGTGAAAACGGCAATGGTGGCGGAAATGGTAATGGAAGTGGATGTGGCAATGGCTGTGGATGTGGATGTGAGAATGGCTGTGGATGTGGGAATGGCTGTGGGAACGGAAATGGTACTGAGAATGGTGGTGGAAATGGAAACGGATCTGAGAATGGTGGTGGAAATGGAAACGGTACTGAGAATGGTGGTGGAAGTGGCAGTGGAAATAACAACTCAACTAGCAATATTTGTGGCAACGAGATACAAGTCTGTAAAAATCAAAACAGTAGCACACTACTTCCCATCAGCGGTATCTGTAATAAATTCTACCAATGCAACCATGGCTGTGCTGTCGAAATTTCCTGCCCCAATAATCTTGTTTTTAATCCCAACAAAAAAATATGCGATTACCCGAAAAACTACAAGTGTCCTTGGCCCCATAACCCACCATCGGGTCCATCAGCTGGACCATCTGGTATTGCTTGCGCAAGTGGTGGACGTTGTACTGGAAAGGATGATGGTACATTTTTCCCCTCTCTAACGAACTGTTCAAAATACATCGTGTGCCAATGTGAATGTGAAAGAGAAGTGAGTTGTCCCAAGAGTTTGTACTGGGATAGTAAATTATCAACGTGCAATTATCCACATAATGTTAAATGTGTATTAGCTTAAAAATATTATGTTATTTGTAATTACGTAAATAAAATAAATATATAAATATATGCAATATATAAAACAATTCTATTATTTCACTACTTTAAATCTTACAGGAGGAAAAACTTATATACTCCAAAATAATGCACCTTACAAATAAATCATTTTTAGGACTCGACTCTTTCTTGAATTTTGGTTTTATGCACATTCTACTTTCCAACTTGTATAAAGTTGTTAATTAAAAAAAACCCACGTATCAACAGCATTTCTGATAAAAACAAATGATCATTTGATAAAAATAAATAATGATCAATTTATTGATAACTTTTAGTTTGCAATGTTCTTTTGTTAAAAATATATATATTACATTGATAAAAATAAAATAAAATAACATCAATAACCTACATAAATATTAAATTAGAAAATAAGAATTCAATTGTTTTTATCTTTAAATTCTGCATGCAGCATCTTTTTTGTGCGCATATAAAAAGCAAGCTACTGCATCTTTGTCATCTATAACGCGTACACCTTTATAGGTTCTTAGCTACCGGACGGCACAGTTGGTTACAAAGGAAGAAGAGTTGTCATATTAGTAAATTTTGTTAAATAAAGACATAACATGAAATTAGCAATAATTTCATTAGCTGGTGTCCTCTCATTGCTACTGGATTACACATCAGCCAGCTATTGTAATTCGGATAATGTTGGACAACGTATTGCTTTGCCAACAAGTTGTTCGAAATTTCTCGTTTGCTCTCCTAATGGACGCGTTAATGTAAGAGAATGTCCAAAAGGTTTACATTTTAATAATGAATTGGAAATGTGCGATTTACCAGCCAGAGCACTTTGCAGATATGGTAAAGTGTTTTTATCGGCCGAAAGTCAATGTCAATCATGTGATTGTGATATATGTTGTAATACACCATCACCAACAACAACTGTCACATTGGAGACTACTACTCCTATATTAACAGAGACACCTGAAGTAACCACACCAAGTGAAACTACAAATCTTACGGAGACTCCAACAACGGCTGAAACCGTAAAACCCACACAAACTCCTAAAGTAACCCCTCCTTGCAAAACACCCAGTCCAGCGGAGACAACAACTCCCAATGAAACCACATTAACAACAAATGAAACTACGGATATCACGGAAACTCCAACAGCAACAGAGACTACAAGGCCCACACAGACAGAGGAAGTAACTACACCCAATGAAACAAGAACGAAACTAACAGAATCCTCAAACACAACTGAAACTTCACAGTCTACTAAGCCAACAAATCCTACTGAAAGTCCCACTCTAACTTCAACTGAAACCTCAATTCCCACAGAAACTCCTGAAGTTACCACTCCATGTAAAACAACAGTATCAATAACGCCAGAGCCCAACGAAACGTCGCATTCAACTGAAACTTCAAATGTCACACAAACTCCTGAAGTAAGTACCTCGACCGAAACTCATAATCCAACAGAAACTCCAGCAACAAATGAAACTCCAGCCACCACTGAAACTACAGCAACCACTGAAACTCCTGAAGTAACAAATCCCACTGACACTACGGCATCATCAACTTTACAGCCAACTGAAACACCAAAATCAACTGAAAGTCCAAAACCAACCGAAATCCCGAAATCCACTGAAACTTCAAGACCTACTAAAACTGTAACTGAAACTCCAACTCGAACACCAATTCCCACAAAAACTCCTGCAGTGACGTCGCCTTGTAAAGTTACTACAGCACCAACGCCAAGGCCAACTGCAACTTCAAAACCTACTGAAACTCCAGAGCCAACTCCAACCACTAATACAACTCCAAATTCAACGGAAACTCCAAGGCCCACAGAAACTATAAGCTTAACAGAAACTCAAAGACCCACTGAAACTCCACAGCCTACTAAAACTCCAAACCAAACTGAAACTACAGAATCTACTGTTACGATGACACTAACAGCATCTCCGAATCCCACAGAAACTTCGAAAGCAACGAAAACTACAGAAACACCAAAACCAACAGCAACTCCTGCAGTCACCTCTCCATGTAAAACAACTGCAACAATAAGTTCAAAACCAACTGAAGCGCCAAAACCAACAGAAACTCTGACTCCGAACCATACTGAAACTCCAAATACCACAGAAACTCCACACACGACAGAAACTCCAACTCACACCAAGTCACCAAATCCCACAGAAACTCCACAAACGACACAAAGTCCAATACACACCGAGCCACCAAATCCCACAGAAACTCCAAGACCAACAGAAACTTCAAACACCACAGAAATTCCGGCTCACACTGAGTCCACAAATCCCACTGAAACTCCCAATCATACTGAAACTCCAAACAGCACAGAAACTCTTAATCCTACCGAAGCTCCGAAGCCAACAGAAACTCCTGCAATCACTACTGCATGTAAAACAACTGCAACAATAACTTCAAAACCAACTGAAACTCCAAGCCCCGAAGAAACTCCAAAACCAACAGAAACTCCGATTCACACCGAAACTCCGAATCCCACAGATACTCCAAGACCAACAGAAACTCCAAACACCACACAAACTCCGGCTAACACTGACTCTCCGAGTCCCACTGAAACTCCAAGTCCTACTGAAACTCCGAGTTCCACAGACTCACCAAGACCCACAGAAACTCCAAAGGCAACAGAAACTCCCATTAACACCGAATCCCCAAATCCCACTGGAACTCCAAACTCCACAGAAACTCCAAGGCCAACAGAAAGTCCTGCAATCACTTCTCCATGCAAGACAACTACGTCAGTAACTTCAAACCCCACTAAAACTCCAAACTATACAGAAACTCCTATTCACACGGTGTCGCCAAATCCCACTGGAACTCCAAGTCCCACTGAAACTCCAAATCCCACTGAAACTCCAAATCAAACTGAAACTCCAAATCCCACAGAAACTCCAAAACCAACAGGAACACCGAACACCACAAAAACTCCAAAGACAACGGAAATTCCGGTTCACACCGAGACCCCTAATTTCACTGAAACTCCAAATCCCACAGAAACGCCAAAGCCAACGGAAACTCCTGCAATCACTTCTCCATGTAAAACAACTGTAACAATAACTTCAAACCCGAATGAAACTCCGAAACCGACAGAAACACCGATTCACACTGAAACTCCAAACCACACTGAGACTCCAAATCACACTGAAACTCCAAACCCAGCAGAAACTCCAAACCCCACAGAAACTACAAGACCAACCGAAACTCCAAGTCCCACAGAAACTCCAAGACCAACAGAAACTCCAAGTCCCACAGAAACTCCAAGACCAACAGAAACTCCAAGTCCCACAGAAACTTCAAAGCCAACAGAAACTCCGAATCACACCGAGTCCCCGAATCCCACTGAAACTCCAAAGCCAACAGAAACCCCAAACCCCACAGAAACTCCAAGACCCACAGAAACTTCAAAACCCACAGAAACTCCAATACTCACAGAAACTCCTGGACTAACAGAAACTCCAACTGCAGGAACTCCAACTCAAACTGAAACCCCAAATCCCTCTGAAACTCCAAATTCCATAGAAACTCCCACTCCAACTCCAAATTCTACCGAAACTCCAAAATCTACTGAAACACCAAGTCCTACAAAAACTCCACAGCCAACTCAAACACCAAAACCTACCGAAACGCCACAGCCAACAGAAACTCCAATTTATACAGAGTCACCAAACCCCACTGAAACTCCACGACCAACTGAAACTATAAATCCTACTGGAACTCAAAAACCCACTGATACTCCAAGAACAACTGAAAATCCAAAACCCACTTCAAATCCTACTAAGACTCCAAATACCACAGGCACTCCAATAGTTCCGCCGCCAACTACACCCACCGATTGCGAAGGCGAATGCTGTGGTAAGCGTAGCGGCTTCAGAATACCTGGTAAAACATGCCAACAATTTATTGTCTGCCAAAACAATCAAACCATCACATTCGATTGCCCCAATAACTTGCACTACAATGCTGCAACCGGCTCCTGTGATTACCCCGAACAAGCCAAATGTAATAAGCCCTATCAACCACCAAGCGGACCACATGCAGGCCCTTCCGGTACTCAATGTGCCAACAATGGTCGTTGTTTAGGAAAACGTGATGGCACTACTTTCGTCGATGCCAACAATAAATGCAGTAATAGTTATGTGGTATGTCAGTGCGAATGTGAAGTTAAGCATAAGTGCAGCAATGGCACAATGTTCAACAGCAAATTACGTGTATGTGATTATCCCAAGGCATTTGGTTGTTAACTTAAAATATGGCCATTATTATTAAAATTATTGCATAATATTCATAGATAAATAAAAAAAATATATGTGAATTAAAAACCGTTTAAATAAAATTTATGATTGCTAAGCGAAAAATGTTTGGGTTGGAATTTGTTAGCATAATCTTTTTTTGTTCAGATTAACACGTTTTTCTGTGATAGCAATTTTGCAAGCCGAAGGAACATCCTTTAGCAATAGGAACTCCCTAGCACTTCTTCCTTTTCTACAATCGCGTATTTGTTAGTATGCTTATTACGAAGGCTCCCATTTCTTAATTCCAATATGTATGGAAATTTTTTTGAAAGAAAGGTAAAACTTGCGAAATAAAATTTATCTGCATGAGTTTTAATCTTGATATGAACTGACACTTGAAATAATTTTACACTTTTATTTTTTACTAAATTTTATCTTTTGCCCGAATTTAATTTATAATTTTTTTTTTGTCTGTTTTGATTTCTACTTTGTTATTATTAATATTTTAATATCTGTTGATGTCCACATATCAGTTAATTTATATTTATTTGCTGTTATTGCTTAATCACCCAAATTTTTTCCATATAATTGACCAAAAATTTTAGTTAAGAGCAACATTTCGCAAAGTTAAGAACGCCAAGAATAGTAAAAGAAAAAAATTTACTTTTTTCGTAGTTCAAAGCAAATTTTAATCGAACAAATGGTCTCGAACGGTAACTATAGAAAATTATTATTTATTTTAAAAAAAAAATCACTAAAAATCGTATCGGCATTAATATATTATTGCAAATGAAAACGCATTTCTTAAGTGTTTTAGTACCCAGCAAAAAATAGCATGACAAATCATGTGTATAATCATGGGTTCAAGTGATGGAGAGAACTGGTTCGATTTAGGTGAAACATGCGTGATTTTTACATTAGCGTGACATTCGAGATCATGTGTTTACGTGAAAATTTAAAAAGTGTTCTCCATTAAAATGAATGGATTGAGCCCCTGCAAGTTCACTAATTCGATGCCGTTTTTCATATAAATATAATATAATGAAAATAAAGAGACATTGCCGCAGCTGGGATACGAACCATGCTGCTCTGACTGTTAAGATATAAGAAGACAATAGCGCAGTGATAGAGATACTGCGCTATTGTCTTCTTACATTTTGTTGGAGCTAAAATTTCTTTTATGAAAATGTGTCAATGTAATGATTTAATTCCGTTTTTCCATGCCTTTTTCGTTGGATATTTTATGCAATATATCACCTAGTAAAAGCGAATGCGTTTTTAATGAGTTCAGAAACTATAGCTTTATTTACGACTAGCTATACCCGGCGTGCTTCGCTACCCCATTGTTGTGCAGATATAGAAAAATTAATTAACTCATTTAAAAATAACCATAAAATTGGTTACTTTTTTTTGGCGATTTTTTTAGTTTTGACGAATTTTTGCGTTTAAGCGATTTTTTTATTTTGGCGATTTTTCGTTTTTAATTTTTTAATTCTAGAATTTTTTAGCTTTAGAGTTTTTTTAAAATTTTAAGGGTTTGCCTCTTACGGTTTCCAGGATACAGTAAACTGTCAAAATTACATTAACTTTCAGAACACCCTTTAATTTTTGTTGTGTTAAATATTCTACAGACTACACCAATTAACACTAACTTTGAAAATTTCGAGAGTCTATAAAAAAGTGTCTGTATATTACATTAGTATTTCAACATGTTTCGTTGCTCGCTTTAGAACACCCTTTAATCTTTAGCCCGTAATTCTTACGGCTTTCGAGAAAACAGCCTGTGACAGACAGAAAGACAGACGGACTGACGGGCAGCGTATCGAAAACAATAAGATTAATTTACACTTTTGGTGTACAGAGCCCTAAAAAGAACCTTTTCCAAAAAGTAACTTTTAAAAAAGTAACCATTTTCAAAAGAGTACCATTTTAAAAAAGTACCCTTTCCAAGAAAACCTTTTTCAAAAAGTACCATTTCTTAAAACTACATTTTCAAAAAAGTAGGTTTTCGAAAAAGTACCTTTACTTTAAAATATAAACGGTTAACAAAAATAAGTACCAAAATTATATTTTTACCCTTTTTCGAAAAAGGTACAAAACACCTATACACTCATTTTTCTATTTTATTATGACGCTTTTGGAATTTTGTGTCTACCTTTCTTAGATTCGGAGATATAAGAACACCGAGCTTACCCCTTTTTACCCCTTTTAATCCCGTTAGAATTAAAGTTTTCAAAAATTCGTTCTTAGAGAATATATATAAACATATGCATTCAGTATGTGTATCAATGTGCATAAAAAATAGTTGTAAGGAAAAAAGTACCAAAATGGGCTACCAATTTTACACATTATATATTCAAATTTAAAGAAATACAAAACTGTTTGTGAGGGCTTTTTAAGGAGAGAAAAATGAATTTCAAGTTTAGTTTCTAACTTTATTACTTTAGAAGATAAACTGTTAACAAAAAAGTACCAAAATTATATTTTCACTCTTTTTCGGCCCCTAAATGTACAGATTTTAAAAAAGTTTCAGACACCTGTCCGCTCATTTTTCTATCTTATTGTGATGCTTTTAGAATTTTATGTCTACCTTACTTAGATTCGAAGATATGAGGTTAGCGATTTTACCCGTTTTTACCCCTTTTAATCCCCTTAGAATTAAAATATTAAAAAATCTTTTCTTAGTGAAAATATACAAACATATTCATTCACTATGTATATCAATTTGCATAAAAATTAGTTGTATGGAAAAAAGTACCAAAAAGAGCAACCAATTTTACCCTTTATATATTCGAATTTCAAAACATGTACCAAAACAATTTTGAGGGCTTCGTAAGGATAGAAGAATGCATTTTAAATTTAATTTCTATCTTCATTACTTTAGGAGATAAACGGTTAACAAAAAAAGTACCAAAATTATATTTTTACCCTTTATCGGCCCCTAAATGTACAAATCTAAAGAAAGTACCATATACCTGTCCGCTCATTTTTCTATCTTATTATGATGGTTTTGGAATTTTATGTCTACCATACTTCGATTCGGAGATATAAACCTACCGGTTTTACCCGTTTTGACCCTCTTAGCATTTGAATTTCCCAAAACCCCGTATTAGTGAAATTTCAACTTTCTAGCCTTAGTGGTTTGGGCTGGGCGATGATGAATCAGTCAGTCAGTTAGTCACTCAATAACGTTACTCTTTTATTTATATAGATTTACGATGGCATTCAGAACGCATTCGAAGAAACAAGTGCTCAAGAAATCTTGAAACACTGTTTCATTTTGAAAGCGTTCATTTTTTTTGCTGGGTATGAGAGAACTAGTTTTTAAATAGTAACACGGCAATGCTTGTTATCAAGTTTTATATAAATAACAAGACAGCACTGCCAACAATTAATTTTTATCAACTCTAGATAAACGTATACTTGCTTACAAACACAATAAAGCAATAAGGTAAAAAAAGTGAAAAATATTTTAAAGTTTTCAATTACGAGTCGACTTGTTATACTTTTCATAAACTATAATCTTTTAACTTAATATGTATCTTTAATGGAGAAACTAAAAATTATGAATTTTGAAAAACCTCTAGAGAGTCCGTTTTTTTAAGTTTTAGGGCCGGTAGCTTAATGAATTTTCTAATTGTTAAAGTGTATTTGCAACATCCCGCTTTCCATAAGATAAATTTTTAAAGTCCTGCTTTTTGCTCATATTTTCTTCAAAATCTCGCTTTTCGATCGTTCTTGTCCCGGTTTTTGGTAAAACCTTCTGGTCACGTTATATTAACGGGCTATTGAATTTTTACCGCTTTTTGACAAATTTAGATCGTATAACAGTTTTTTTACAAAAAACATTAATTTAGTTTGTTTCTAATTTCTGTAAAATTTTATAACAGCCTATTTCAAGCTTAGTATACCAGTCATTATACCAGTCAGTATACCAATGCTTGCATTTAATTATAACAGATAAACATTTTTTTAATTTTTATTTAATTTTTTGTTTTTCAGTTTTGCCTTTTCTACGCTTTATAGCACTTGCTCTGTCCTTGTCACCGGCAGCTGCTGGAAACGGAGGCACTTGTGATAACGAACAAAGACCCGCAAATAAAAAAACTTGTGTTGGCCAAGCTTTTGGAGAATTGGTGCCATATCCGGGAGATTGTTCAAAGTTTTTGGTATGTAATTGTGAATATCCAACGGTGAAACAGTGTCCAGGTGGTACATGGTTCGATAATAAAATTAAAACTTGCAATTATCCGCACAATGTGGTTTGTGTTGAGGGGGATGGAGGCACCAGCTCAACAATTGGCGAAATAACGACGACGACGACGACGACAGTTGCAACAACTACAGAGTCTAGTGCATGGGGTAGAGATTGTGAAGCGCCTGCTGGCATGTCATTCGATATTTGCTTAAAATGTTCGCAAGGCTTTTTAATGAGTTATCCTTATAACTGTCAGTCTTACATTAATTGTACTGACGGATGTCCGGTTTTAAACTATTGTCCAGCTGACAAAGTTTTCAATGCATTTTTGAAAATTTGTGATACACCAGATACGGCTCAATGTGTGGAATTGCCTTTGGAAGCTACTACCGAAGAGATCACTACCAGCTTGACAACTACCGAGAAGCCCACTACCAGCTTTACTACTGCCGAGAAGCCAACTACCACTACCAAGAAGCCCACCACTACTTACACAACTACCGAGATACCCACCACAGCTCTCACAACTACTGAAAAGCTCACCACTACTACTGCTACAGAAAATATTCCAACAACCGAAGAGCCTATTGCCACAAACGAAGCAACAACTATTAAGCCCGATCAGTGCTTAATTCCACTGGGTGTTGAAACTAATATTTGCTACGGTGTGAACCAAAATACTTATCAAACTTATCCCTACAATTGCACAGCTTATATTAGATGCAAAGGTGAACACTCTTGTCTGGAATATTGTGAAAATGACAAAACTTTCAACTCTCTATTGGGAATCTGTGACGAGGGCATAGAGTGTCATGAAATACCTTTGCCCACAGCCCCTACAACTGAAAGCTCTACAACACCACTAACAACAGTTAATGCAACTAATTGTCTGCCACCAAATGTTGACCCGGCGTTATGCCAAGGTGAAAAAGACAATACTGTTTATCCCTATGAAGGAGACTGCAGCCAATATTTGTTGTGTGAAAATGGTGAGGTAAAATTAAAACGTTGTCCTAATGGTTGGTTGCTTAATTCGATACTTATGCTTTGCGACGAAGCTTCTGAAGTTATTTGCTTTACTATGGCTAATTCAACAACGGAGGAGTATGTGACTCTAACTACTGCTATTGAAGATCCCGTTTATAAACTTTGCCTGGGTCAAACAAATCGCACTACATTCCCTTATAAAGAAAATTGTCAATTGTATTATTATTGTCGTGATAACGGTCACTATTATATAATTTCTTGCCCTTATAATAATTTCTATGATCCTTATTCGGGTAACTGTGGTCCTGATGTATCAGACCAGGCTTGTCGCGAACCAATTACTACCACTGAGCCGACTACCATTGAGACTACAACTTTAAGTGTTGAACAAATATGTGCCAATAAGCCGGAAGGTGCTACCCATACATATAAGGAAAACTGTTCCAAATATATATACTGCAAAGGCAATGGAGGCTTTTTGATAATGAATTGCCCTTATAACAGTTATTACCATCCGGATTCAGGAAATTGTGGACCAAGTGATGATAAAAATATATGTCGCAAGTCAAGCCAAACAACCACTTCTACAGTACAGACAACAACCAATATAGCTTGGGACTCCACCGCTAGCACTACTCCGAAACCTGTTCTTGATAATATATGCGGCAATTATAGCAATGGGCAGCTTATTGCCTACCCGGACAATTGTGTGAAATATATTAGCTGTGTAAAACCCATACCCATTGCCTTTGATTGCTACAATAATTGGCATTTCAATGCGCAGCAACAAATATGTGTAGCGGCTTCGGAGAGTGGTTGCAATGGTTTGCCTTATAATGAAACTACTACAACTGCCCCACCACGAGATATTTGTCGGGGTCTTAATAAAGGTGATCGTCAAGCTTATCTTAGCAACTGCCAAATATATTACGAGTGCTTGGGTAATGGCAATTATATGTTGAAAGCTTGTAAAGAAAAAGAATATTTCGATCCCATTGCAGAGCAATGCAGTTCTTTAGTCGATGCTGACTATTGTCAGCAAAATTTTGATAGCACTTTACCACCCACCCAACCAACTGCTGAGATACCCCAGCCACAAGGCATATGTGAGGGCGAAGCAGTAGGCAGGAAAGTTAGCTACCCCCAAAATTGCTCCAAGTATATAGTGTGTGAAAGTTCCATACCTGTTAGTTTCAATTGCGACATTGGTTTGCAGTTCAGTTTGGAAGAGCAAACATGTGTAGAGCCCTCTCAATCAGACTGTGGGATTACAACAACAACCGATGCAGTAAGGCCCACAACCATGAGCACAATGGAAACTGAAGCAGCAATTCCCCCTACTACAGAGCCGCCACAAGGGGGCAATATTTGTTGTGGCCAAAAACTTGGTACACATTTGGCTTATCCAAGCAATGAAAAAAAATATGTTGTCTGCCTATATCCAATACCAGAAGTTCACACTTGTAACGAAGGCTATTTTTACAAAGCAAACACTCTAAGTTGTCAATTGCTATAAACTGCAAATAAGAAATCTATGTATTTGGGCTGCTAATTAAGGGCTACACTGAAAAAATGTTGCTTTATAAATCTACTGAAACGATTTCATTTAATTTAAATATTAAATTTCTTATATCTTATTTTCGATTTTTTATTTAATGATTTTAAAATAATTAAAAACGTTTTAAATATACAATTTTCTAAACATTCAAGGAATTTTACTTCATATTTTAGTTCAAATTAATTTGTTAGTTTTAATTTATTAAGTTCAAAATAAACTAAACCTTTTTTAATTTCAACATCTTCAAAACAGTTTAAAGGAAAATGAAAATTTGTTCTTGAGCAGTTTACCTTTAAAAATTTTCATTTAAAGACATTTTTTTGGTTTTTGACGATATTTTAGTTGTAGCGATTTTTCGGTTTTTACCGGTTTTTTTAGTTTCGAAGATTTTTTCGGGTTTTATTTTTGACGATTTTTTCGTTTGGCCGTTTTCTTAGTTCTGGCAATTATGTTCATTTTGGCGTTTTTTTTTCTTTTTTGGAGACTCTTATGTTTTTTTGTAATTTTTTTCGTTTTTTTTTGCAATTTTGTTTGTGATTTTGCGCTTTTGGAAATTTTATGCATTTTAGCGTTTATTTTTTATTATTGATGGTTTTTTTCATTTAAGCGCTCTTTCCATTTTGCCGATTTTTTTCGTCTTGGGATTTCATTTTTAGTTTTAGCGTACTTTTTTTGTTTTAGCTGTTTTTTCGTTTTGCCGACTTTTTTCGCTTTTGCGATTTACTTTTCGGCTTGTTGATTGCATTGCTTAATGGTATGGCTCTTTAATAATTAATTTACCTATTAATTATTAATTTTATTTGTTTCAAGTGTTTAATTATTGAGGTTGAGAAGATACAGCAAAATTTTAAACTTACACAACCTGATAGAATACCCTTTCATTTTAAGTTAGTTTGTTTTTTAGCATTCGCAACTGTTGCCTTTAAAATGCTGCACTAGCTGTGAAAATTTCAAGAGTTTGCCTTTTACGGTTTCCAAGAACTTTAGAAGCTTTAGAACACCCTTTAATTTGTTACGTTCATATATTTGTTGTTGTATCCGCCATAGCTTTTTTCAGGACTGTAGCTCTTACGGTTTTAGAGAAAACAGCCTGTGACAGACAGCCGGACGAACAGCGTAGCGAAAACAATAGGTTTCCTTTTCACATTTTGTGTACGGAACCCTAATAAATTCAGTAAAGTGCTCGCACACGAAGAGTTCCGTGCGAATACACATTTATCCCTATTCGTTTTTTTGGCAACTTTTTCGTTTTGCTTTTTTGTTTAATTTTAGTTTTTTATTCGTTAAGTTTTTTTTCGCTGTTTGGCGATTTTTTTTTTGTTTTGTTGTCTTTTTTCATTTTGGTGATTTTTTTTAATTTTTTTTCCAATTTCTCAATTTTTTTTTTGTTTTTGCCGATTTTTTAGTTTTCTGCGTTTTTTTTTTTTTTTGTTTTAAAGTTTCTTTTTTCGCTTTTTCACAATATTTTTAGTTTTAGCTCTTTTTTCTGCTTTGGGAATTTTTCCGGTTTTTTGTGTTTTTTTTTTATTTTAGCGATTTGTTTTTTATTTTGACACTTTTTTCGTTTTGGCGATTTTTTTGATTTTGGCGATTTTTTAGTTTTTTCGTTGTTTTAATTTGGTGATTTTTTCCTTTTTGTTTTTGCGATTTTCCCGTTTTTTATATTTTTAGTCTTAGCGAATGTTTTTTTTTTGCTTTTAGTGCTTTTTTCGTTTTCACGACTTTTTTCGGTTTTTAGCATTTTTTTTAGTTTTTAGGCAATCTTTTTAGTTTTGGTGATTTTTTGGCGTTTTAGCGATTTCGTAATATTGGTGTTTTTTTTTCTTTAAGCGCTTTTTTCATTTTGGCGATTTTTCGATTTAGCATTTTTTTAATTTGTAATTTTAAGAGTTTGACTCTTAGGGCTTGTCCCACGATGTCGACAAGTCGATATCGTTCTGTTATTTATAATAAAAAATGTATATTTGTTGTTGTTTTAAATATAAATAAGAGAACGACATCGGCTTGTCGACATCGTGGGACAGGCCCTTACGGTTTAGCTTTTTTAATTTCAAGAGTTTCACTCTCACGGTTTTCAACATACAGCAAATTGTCTAAATTACATAGTCAAAATTACATTAACTGATAGAACATTCCAACATTCTTTAATTTTTATTGAACAATAAAACATTTTAAATATCAGTGTTAATTAGTGTAGCCCACTTTCGGCCGCTGTGATGTCATCTTTATCGACCTTCGATACACTCCGCCTAGTCAGCGGTACTGGCGCCATGAAAAACAAAAATTTCTTCGTCTACCTTGATGACGCCAAGTAAACGAAGATACTAATTTCAACCTATAGATGAAAAAAGAAGATAATTCGTCAACAAAAAGAACTATCGCCTGGAAGATACTTAGCCAATACTTAAGCGATGCTTACGCGATACTTCTCAAAAATTTAGCCGAGACAACTGGTGTTTAGCCGAGACATCATTATTTAGCAAGAGCACCAAGCATTAGCCAAGACACAAACAAGGTCCAAGGATTCCCAAAAGCTTTAAAAAAATCTCCCCAAAATCCCAGAAGTTCTCCAGATTTCTAAAAACTAGGTCAAAAACCTCCCCAACATTCTAGAAGTTCTCAGGATTCCCTAAAAAGTAGGTCAAAAGTATCCTCAAAATCTTAGTGCGTCCCCGGAATACAACGGCAACAACGAAAACTGCGAAAATACCAAAGTGGCAACACTGAGGTTTTAAGGAATTTAACCTTCACGCCGGCCTGTTGCCCTCGTTTTGAATTGTCGTTAAACTTATTTCCTACCAGTATTCGTTACATGTATTTCCTACCAGTATTCGTTACACGTATTTCATACAAGTATTTTTTTATTTAAAAAAAGAATTTTTTAACCCTCAGCATAGAAAAATTTATATGCTGCATATCATATGCACTACGTGCCATAATGCACTTTGTTCTAAAAATTCAAATGGAAACTTCCTTCATTTTTCATTAAATTTATTTAAATTGCATTACACCAATTTGCTTTATTTAAATATCATTACAAACATTATTGACATCTTTTGCACATGAACTTTGAATTTTATCGAAATAATACCCACTCGCACATTGGGCCTCAAACAACGACTGATTCAAACAGACATAATACTTATAGCATTTAGAATGGACCATACGCACACCATCGTTTATATCTTTGCAATCGGGTGTTCTCAAATCTGCCTGGCAAATACCATTAACACATTTACCCAAATCTCTGTCAAAATGTTGACTATATGAACACGATTTGCTGAGAGTACTTTCATCTTGACATTCATAGTATTCATAGCAATTCTTGTGAGGTAGCCGGGTACCATCTCTCTTCTTTCTACACCACTTAGAGGTGGCCGCACAATTCGCTTCATAGAAGTTAAGACAAGTTTTCTTTTCTTCAGAATAATGTTGATTGGCAGGACATTTTTGGGGTAAAGGATCGATAGTTTTACCCACGCATATATAATACGAGTCACAATCTTTATCATTAGCCACACGATCCAATAGTGGTGTATCATCATCGTTGCAATGGTCCTTAACCGCTTGATCAGCTGCATTTATGTTTGCATTGCAATTGGCGGAACAGGGTGGATTACGCTCATCAAAACATTGGTTGGCAGCACATTCTTTTTCCACTGCGCCTCCCGGCACACAAATAACATAATTTTGCTGGTTTGAAGGGTGAGCAACATAGTGAAACTCAAAGCCTTGGCATATCTTGGGTAATAAAGGAAGTGCAAATGGGAAAAAAGTTTTAAAAAACAATTGAGAAATTAGCTTTTGTTTAGTTTTAGAGATCTGCTTATGTTGTAATTTTTCGTGTCACGGGTGATCATGATTAAATTTAAAAATAGTCACGAGAAAGTGCATGACTGTGCGCGATTGCGGATGATTTTATAAATGTAATTTTCACAATCTCACGAAATAACACTTGGTAGTTTTTGAAAAAAAACTGGTTTTTTTTTGTTAGGTTTCCAAAAAATATATCACCTAAACGTAATAAAACACCAAAACGAAAAAAGTCGACAAAAATCACCAAAACGAAAGAGAAATAGATAAAGTAAACAAATCGTCAAACGAGAAATTTGATATTAAGTGTTTAGTGTCAGTACAGTACTCTTCGTGTGCAGTCAAAGTCACACTGTACTGAATTTATGGATCGAATATGGTTGGCAGCCGCACGTCAGTTGGGTTGCCAGTTGCTGAAATTGACATTACGGATGCCAACTGAGAGCTGTTAATTTCAGTTGACATTAAGTGCTTTTCTGGCAACCACGAATTTTCAGTTGTCATCTGGCAACGCAACTGAAGTTCGGTTTCATCCATAACATTATGCAACAAAATGAAGCTTTTGTCGTGACCTTTGATCACCACTATATTTTTTTGATGTTTTATGGTCCCCTAACTACAAAAACAGTCGAAATTTAAATCTAAAATGAGGGATTTTTCAAAATGCTGCTACACCGATTTCATCATAACTTGGGAAGGGGTAGTCCAATTAAATTAAAAAAACACTGAAAAAAATTTTTTTATATATCCAATTGTTTCGAAGTTATTCGGACTGCAATAATGAAACCTATATTTTTTTTATGTAAAACTGGATTTATTTTTAAGAATTGATAAAAAATCAAAAATGACTAAAAATTGCAATTTTTGATCGTAAAGCCACACATACTACAAATTGATGGTAGTCTTTGGCATTTTTCTTGTTGCATAGTGCTATGAATGGCAACCAAACCTTAGTAGGATGGCTATTCAGTGCTCTTCTGGCAACCACGAATTTCAGTTGCCAGCTAACAACGCAAGTGCAACTGCAACAGTTCGGTTGCTATCTATATTTATGTTTGTTCCCTCAAAGCTCTGCTATTTACTAAACGATTTGGAAACTCTTTATTTTGATTTTAAAAAAAAAATATGCTGATAGACTAGTCTTATTATTGAAAAGGTTATTACTTTCGTCCTATCGTCTGTCCATCCGTTTGCCCGTTTCTCGGTTTTGGGGTCGGTATTTTTGCAATTTAAATACTTGTTTTGTTAAAAGAAAAATCATATTAACAAATTCTAGGACAAATCTTACGATTAGACTAATTTTATGAAAATCTTGTTGTATAAATACCTCTTTCGATTCTAATTCTGTTAATGTAATTAGACTTGACACTCCTTGTGAGTTGCTAAGGCTGGTGACATAGCAAAATATTAAAATTACTATATAAGCTGAAATAAAAATAAAATTAAAATCGCATTAAACTAAATGACAATTTGAAACTATTTTCCGTCATCTCACGTCAAATTTGATTGATACATAGACCGGTTTCGCCTATGAGTCACCTTCTCTTGAATATTCTTATTATTCAAGAGAACACTGAAGATGTCAAATAGCCAACACCGGTGGTCTGATTATAAAACGAATTTGACATGGGATGACGAAAAATGTTTGCAAATTCAAGTAAGCCGCATCGGAAGGAAATTTCAACAGTAAATATCAATTTATTTATGTTAAAAGAAAAATATTAAAAAACATTTTTGAGCAAAAACGAAAACCACTTGGGTTTTAAATCAATATTTGATTTAAATTATATTATTAGCCTTTGATTTTTGCATTTAAAGCAAAAATTAATTACATCAAACAAAAGTTTTAATAACAGCAACACAACAATTAAAAATATTTAAAATAAAAATCATACTTTTCTATTAATTTTTACCACCCGACCGACTATGACAACGCCTAAAGGAAAAGTTATTATTTTCACTTTTCTTTACCTTTATTAACAAACATTCTTTTCTTGAGCTTTAAACTAACATAAATTCTGTCTAAATTATTACCTTTATATAGGAAATTTCTTTAAAAAATATGAGAACAACTTTTTAATTAAGAAAATTAATCGTACAAAATATGATGTTTCTTTTCTTTTTTTTTGGTAATTAAAATAAGTAACCAAAAACAATATTCTTTATCTATTGCTTTCATTTTACAAAATTTAGCAGTGTTTAAGTGCAACAATTAATATTAGTCCCAGTAACCATTCTGAAATAATAACAAGTAGAGACCTAAAATCGCTCAAACGAAAAAGATACTTTAAATTGAGTTATGAATTTTTAGTCGAATTGTATGGTTTTTATCCAAAGTTGTATAATTAGTTTGGCTTAAGTTCATTTTCAATTTAATCTTTCGATTAAATTATTTTTTATTTAAGAAAGAAATTCTAAAGCATGTAAATATTGAACATTCAAAGAAAAATTTGGATGTACGGAAGGTTGAACTGACATCTGTTTCGAATCTACAACAGTCTACTCACCAGAGCCCTTTACCTACACTACCAGCGACGGCAGCAACAACACTGTAGCTTACTTGAACTTACGAGTACTAAAATTAGTAGGATTTTCGCTATTTGTTGCAGGGCCTCTGGTCCTGAGGTGGATATAGAAAAGGTGTTAAAGTGACTATTCTTCTATCGGTCTATAAAATATAATAAGAAATAAATTTAATAAATTAAAAAACCGACTGCGTAAAGAAACTAAAACAAAACAAAAAAAACAAGTCCAGTGTGCCGGAACATAGCGACTTTTACAGTAGGAAAGCATTAAAAATGGAATCTTCATATATTCGTAATAATGGTTAACGGATGTAAAAGTCGCTATGTCCACACAGTTTGGTTTTAGATTTTTTTTAAAAAGTTTTTACGGTTGTTAACCAACTTTAACAGATCCTAAATGGTTATTTGAAATGAAAAACGATAAGAGAAACCCAATGATTATTTGAATGATACCCATTTTAATATACTTCGCCAACTTGTTATTTTTTTCGTATTCACAAAATAGCATCTGTTGGCCGCCATATTGAATTTGACTACTGTCATTAGGGACAGTCGCAAAATGAAGACAAATCGATTAACTTAAGAATCATCAAAATGGGCCACCGAGTTCGGTGTACAAGTGCCGCAAAGAAACAAACATACATACACTCTAAAACATTACTTAAAACTTAGAATCATATTTTTCGGTATGCTCTGTATTTCATGTGGAATTAAAATGTGTGGAATTATGAAAGCATTGTTGTTATAAATATTAATTTACAACAACAATGCTTTGATAATTCCGCACATTTTAATTCCACATGAAATACAGAACACGGCCGATTGTCTAAATTTGTGGTGACAATTTCTCGCTGTCTAAACTTGCATCGATTTTGTAGGTATTTGCAGTAAAAAAGCATGATTTGTCTAATTTGACATCACAAATTAAACATAAATATTTAGTTCAAGTGGATAAAATGGCAGAAAAAGTATAATATGCCTATGGCTGATAGGCAGCCAACCGCTTCGCCGCTAGTTTTTTATTTGTTTAAGTAAACATATTTTGTTCAAAAATCAACAAAAAGAATACGTGTCTAATTTTAGGTCGATAATAATGAGTAAAGTGTTGCCTACTATTATCGACCTAATCTCCAACAAAAGTGTTTTAGAGTGTACGTTTTGCTACGTTTTTTTATATTATTTTGTTGGACAGGGGAATTGCTTGAAATCGAAGGATTTCAACAAAAATTTGATTGCAATCGCATGATTTCAACGAAAATTTGATTGCAACTAAATTGATTATATTCAATGATTTAAAAAAAGATTTCAAAATGATTGCAATCACAAAAGATTGCAATTTTTACAAGATTTCATTTTGAAATCTAAAATAATTTTGAAATCTGAAATAATTTTGAAATCAAAGAATGAAATCAATTTTATTGAAATCACTTTGGTTGCAGTCCCAATTGATTGCAGTTTTTTTTATACCTCTCATACATACATAGGCTGCTAAATACATTGGCGCATAATCATAGTCCAAACAAAGTATACTTTAGTAGTTTAAAACCAGTATTTTGAATGGCAATGCTGGTTGTAAATTCTTAAAGTATACTTTGTTTAGGACTATGACTATGCGCCAATATCTTTCTTTGGGTCAAGCAATCGGACACGTTCAGCCGATTAGTTTCGCTCGACCACTTTTTGCCAGTCAGCTTCGGCCTTAGCTGGTTGACTTCGCCGTTTTATTCTGTTACTATTTTTCGACGTCACATCAAGACAATATGAAAAATAGGGCACTTACGTCCTCCTTGTCGATAGCAATTGATTGCATTTAACAGCGTCTTGCTATTTTCTACACCTTAGAGAATAGTAAGAGGCTGACAATTGTTGTCCACAACGATTGCGTAAGCGTCCTATTTTGGATATTGTCTTGACGTGACGTCGACAAATAGTTACACAATAAGGGGGCCAACTTCGGTCGGGGCCCTTCGGTCAACCATCTGTCATCTTCTCTCGATCATCTTAGGACGGTCACCTTCAGCCGGTCACCTTCGGCCGGACACCTTCGTTCAGTCATATTCTCCCGGCCATATTCGGTCGGCCACTTTTGACCGGTCACTTTTGGCCGGTCATATTCGGGCGACCACATTCGGTTGGTCACCTTCAGACGGTCATATCCAGCCGGTCATATTTGTCCAGTCATCTTCGGCTGGTCATATTTGACAGGCGGGTATTCGGTTGGTCACCTTCTGCCGATCATATTCGGCCCCCAGCATCTCGGGTCCGGCCGGCCCACTTTTTCTGGACACCTTCGTCCTTTCGCATTTGGCCTGCCTGATTAGGCCAGCCAACTTCTTCTAGTTACCTTCAGCCAGCCGCCTGATGCCTTCAGGTATAGTCAGTAAGAACGTATCGCGTTCGCGGGGATGAGCTTTATTAACATAAACAAAGCCAGTATATTCCATAAAATTCTATTATAAGCTCTCAGAGATATTGAAGCTCTAAAATTAACTGGAACACCAGAAATCATTATGAACTTTAAATCTGTTTAAGGGCTAATTTGGTACTTATTATCAATTAGTGCCCGGCATAGGAAATCTTGTAAGCCTTACGATTAACGTACGAGTATAAATAAGATGTGTTTAGCATCGATTTTTGTGGAAAACATTTTACTTGCTATATCGCCGCTGAAGGGGATTTTTACGCTTTTTTTAAATGGGCAAAATGACCCGAACAAAGAAGAGTTAGAGGGTTAAAATATTCCAAAAAAAATTTTTGCCTGTGATGTTTTACATAAAGGTACTGACCATATCATGTACCATAAGCACAAGATTTCTTATGCTTTATAAAAAAAGTATTATTTTTCAAATTTTCAAAAATCGAAAAAAATAGTAGTACCGGACCGGGCTTAAAATTTGTTGGGTGAATGGAGGTTAAAAATTAAATATTTTCAAAAGATATTTTCATTTTCAAAAACATGATCCAAAATTTTCTTTCTGTAAAAAACACCTAAAATATATATATTAAAAAAATTAAGAAAGTTATGAGCAAAAAAGTAAAAATATTTTTTTTTAATTCAATATCTTTTGAACGTTATAAAAACCGTCCGATTTGGCGTGCAGCCTCATATAAAAATCCAGAATTCGTATACTTTTTGAACCGACAGGTGGCGCTGTTTGCGAGATCATATTTTAAAGTATTTTTTTCAAGATTTTTCATATAAATGTATGGTTCAATCCAATAGGTGGCGCAGTTATGGAGAGATATTTGCTATTATTCTAGGCTATCTGTGGCAGCACAACTCTTGGCCGGTCTGCAAGTTACGTTATAATTTGTCTGACTGATAAAATCGTTAATTTTTAGTTTTTATTCAAGCAATATATATTTGTATTATATTAAAAATTTAAATTATACATTTTCGAAAAGTAAATATAATTTACTTTTTCGCTGATATAAAATTTTAAATTTCCTTAAAATAAAATTATTCAATTTGCAACACAAATGCGATCACAAGTATTTAGTTTGGCATTCCAAAATAGATTGTCTGGACAATTGTGTATAAAACTCCAACCATTGCACTGTATAAATTTATGACAATCATTAGGATGAGGCAAATAATGGTGACGATAGTCATCGCACGTTTTAGCGCAATCTAAACATTCAATCGAAGAGTTTTCTTGAGAGTGTGTGGTCACTGCTGGAGTAGGCGGCGCTGTAAAAGCAGTGGGTACACTTGCCGTGCTTGTTTCGTGTACTTGTGGGAACTGAGGCTGTAGAGGACACTGTGCTAATTGAGGTAAATCACATTGTTGTGTACGGATATTCCAATGATAATTAGCTGGGCACAACATTGACTGACATTGCAAGAATTTCGAACAATCATTGGGATAATGTTGGAGATATATTTCACCTAGATTATTTTCCGTATCTACAGAAATCGAATGCATGGGATAGGCTGGAATAAGGGCTGCAGTATTACTTACACCTTTTTGAAAGGGACACTGAGCATTATGGGGGAAATCGCATTTTTGCATAAAAGAGTTCCAATAATAATTCGTAGGACATGAAAAAACTTGACACTTATAGTATTTGGCACAATCATTCGGATGTAATTGATAGAAAATCTCGCCCGTCAAGGAAGCTGTTAAAGTGTTAATTGTGTTAGCTGGTATTGGCAATAATGTAGTTTGACATTTGGCTACGTCAGGATAATCACAGCGATAGGTTATAGTACTCCAGTGCATATTGTTGGGACATTGCTGGAGATAAGCATTGCCTTTTAAACAGCTGTAATATTTATTACAATCCTGGGGATATGGCAACATTACGGCATGATTGATATCATCAATAGCAGGACAATCAGCGTGAGGTATGGGTGTGACCTGAAAAAATTTTGTTGAGAAGAAAAAGAAAATAAATGTCAAGAGATGGAGAGAAACCACCGAATTGTCCACTTAATTGAATTTTCTCTCTAGTCAAAAACTAAGAAACGGTTATAAGAAAAAATTATTTTCCTCCACATTCAAAATTCCAAATTTCGAGAAGAAAAGCATAATATTTTATTTTAAATGAAGTCTATTTGCTGATAGTTAAGCATTGTCTATATGCATTTCATTGGCGCTTTACTAAATCGTCAGTAGACTTCGACCACAACTTTGAAAAGTTACAAACCTCTTGTATTATGCACAGCCTTTCAAGGTGTTAATATTATAAAATTATTCATGGCTCTGGCTCCGAACACTCCAAGTTGATGTAGATCACATGAATGCGAGAAGAGCGGAGACGAAAGCGGAACTGACGCAAGTAACGTTAGTTGTCCTGTCAATTGAATCTTCAGATATTATTTGGCTAAGATGAAAATCTGGAAAGATGATTTTTGTAGACTGTGCCTGGTAGAAGCTAAGACAGCAACAGGCATACGCTGGGTATGAATGTCCAGCTTTGGCTATCAATAGATTAAGAACCGCTGGTCCACACCCTTCGATGTGGGTAAGGAGGTTGAACTCAACCCAAGACAATCACCCGTATTATGTATGTCGGAGATGTGACTACGACAAATGGTCCTAGAATAAAGAAAAGTTTTAAATGTGTTCTTTAATCTATGACAATTTATCGTAGTCACAAATTCGACTTCGACATACACAATACGGGTGAATATCTAGCATTACTAAGGATTCGGAGAATGGAGGTCGATAATTTCCTGCTGACTGTCAAAAATACTAAAGTCTAAGGCTAAACGCTGGTGACAGTGCATATCTCAGTGATTGGGTGGTAGCTCGACTTAATGGTTGGCTTTGCCAATAATCATGAAGGCGGTCGGAAAGGTACCCATGATAGTATTGGTCTGCTTCGATATTCCGATCTACGTACATACATCTTCGTAACTAACATCAACTTAGTGCTAAGCTTTCTGGGGAAAAGAGCAATCGGGTTTCTTCAGACCTTAAGCTTTCGGCGATTACCCATAGACACTTATATCTGTAGATGGGAGGTATTCTACACCAAGCCACAGTTTGGAAATTTTACATCGAACCGAGAGTACATGTCGAAAATCACAAATGCTTCTATCTCTGTGGTATTAACAATTCGGCGTTATTATTTTGTATAACTCTAATATTTTTTTTATGTCGAAGATATCCTTAGCAAAAGTACATGATATATTTTTGCCGTTATTTAATAATAAATTCAGTAAAGTGTGACACGGAGGGCTCCGTACGAACGCACACAGATCACTTTTCGTTTTTGTCCTTTTTTTATTGTGGAAATTTTTTCGTTTTGATTTTTCATTTGATTTTTATTAAGTTTTTTCGTTTTTTTAGATTTTTTTAGTTTTTGCGCTTTTTCATTTTGATGTTTTTTTTTGTTTTTTTGATTTTTCGTTTTTGGCGATTTTTTTTTTGTTGTTTCTTGTCGTTTTTTCCAGTTTTGGCGTTTTTGGTTTTGGCGTTTTTTTTGTTTAACCGTTTCTTTTTTCGCTTTTTGACGATATTTTTAGTTATAGCGATTTATTTTAGTTTTGGTGCTTTTTTCAGTTTTGACGCTTTTGTCGGCTTGGGGACTTTTTTCGGTTTTTTGGAATTTTTTTCGGGTTTTTGGCATTTTTTTAATTTCAGCGATTTTCTTTTGTTTTGACGATTTTTTCGGATTTTGGCGATATGTTTTAGTATTGGCGCTTTCTTGCCGCTTTTTTTTGTATTTTTTTTTCATTTTTGGCGATTTTCTTCGTTTTTTGACGATATTTTTAAGTTTTTGTGCTTTTTTCGTTTTGACGACTTTTTCGGTTTTTGGGTTTTTTTTAGTTTACTGGCGATCTTTTAAGTTTTGGTGTTTTTTGCGTCTTAGCGATTTTTTACTTTTCGTGCTTTTTTCCTTTAAGTGCTTTTTTTCATTTCGGCTATTTGTCGTTTTGACATTTTTTTTAATTATGGAATTTTTTAGTTCTAGCGATTTTAAAAATTTCAAGATACAGCAAATTGTCTAAATTACCTAGTCAAAATTACATTAACGGATAGAACACCCTTTAATTTTTATTGTTTTAAATATCAGTGTTAATTGGTGCAGTCGAGTCTACAGACTACACCAATTAACACTAACTGTGAAAATTTAAAGTGTATATATATGTGTCTGTATATTACATTAATATTTCAACATGTTTTGTTGCTCGCTCTAGAACACCCTTTAATTTTTAACTTTCATATATTTCTTGTTGTAGAGGCCAAAGTTTTACATATTGCGTGACGGTCGGACGGACGGATAGCGTAGCGAAAACAATAGGGTGCCTTTACACTTCCGGTGTACGGAACCCTAAAAAAGACTTGGTGTTCTTTATATCCCAGATAGGTTTGAGCAGTACTGAGTCCCTTGAAACATAGGACTTACTGGAATTTACCCATCGATAGAGGCAAAAATTCTGATTCCAATAGTATAAAAAATGTATTTTGAAAAAAATGTGACTTGGTGTAGTTTACCTCCCACCTACAGATATGTTAGTACCTAATTTCTGATATAACAGAAGTACGGGCCTGCATAGAATCATTCAAAGGAAGTTGGATGGCCTACGATAGTCTGGCTATAAAGAAGCGGCACATAAGCCGTTCACCCAGACCAAAGTCTACAGAAAGTTAACTTCTAGGAGTTTTCTTTTGAGGCCTTACCAGTGACCATACTACGGGAACCTCCAGTACCAGGGATGTACCTCACAGATGGTTAAAGACATGATGTTCGGCACTAAGGGAAATTCGTTTTTATCCGGGAATAGATATGATGGTGGTCTGCGTATTACCCTCAAAATGAGGGATGATTTTGAGATCAGTTATTGGTGAGGTATCCCTCTGGAATACACGTGGTGACTGTGGCTAAAACTAAAATCGCTGGAAGAGAATGTTGGCTAAGCCGCTGATGCTCAAGCAGGGCTAGTGACTGGTTGAACTTCGAAAACCAAATATGTCTCTTTTTGCTGTTGCTAATGCAACAGAAGCTGCATGATGCGTAAGCTGTTCATGTGGCATGTGTTTAGATATCTTAAGCTCCTCAGTAGTATTTGTGTATAGTAAGGCGGACGATGTCAGGTAGGTGACTTTAAACGAACACACATACTGCTTAAGCCTTTTTCGGTTTTCTCCTGATACACCCAGAGTCTTGGCAGGAATCGAACTGCGACCTCCTGGTAAATAGTCTAATACACTATCCACTACACTACGGGGTTACCCCGTACACGTGGTCGCTTTACTTCTTGGGTGGTAAAAAACATAAAAAGACACATGACTTGACGGAATACTGCGGGTGTCATGAATGGGCGATCTCAACAATAAAAGCCTATTTGAACGTCCTTCCAAAATCTTTTCCAAGGCCTTGAAAATTTTCGAAAATCTCTAATTGAAGTATATCAAGCTAAGAGTAGATAATGCTAGGAATTATTTTTTGTATGATACTAAAAACTTCCCCTATTATTTTTTAAATCCAAAATAAATTTATTTATTTATATATCTTACCGAATAGTCCACAGCCAAACTGCCCCATATAAGTGTTAAATGAAATAAAAGATTAAAATAACAAAACATTTTCTTTAATAAAAGTACCGGCAAGAAGTGGTTTTAAGGACAACTGCTTCTTTTTACCTGCAGTTAAGTTCTTTTATATCTTTTCAAAGTAAGAAATTTCTTTTTCTTGACAAACTACCTTGAACTCTGCATAAGAAACTGCCTCCACTGATATGTTTTGCAAAAATTTCAAGTTTTTTTCCTTATATTTATTTATCTTCAAGTTTTGTTTTTTTTTTTTTGTTTTGTGAGAAGTTTTGCCCCTGACTGTAATCTTGAATACATTGTCAATGTTATCTGGAGATGGTAAAGCACATTGAGTATCGAAGTTTGTATTGTTATTATTAAAAAAAAGAAACTCAAGTATTTGTTTGAATACGATACAATTTTGCATTTTATAAGTTTAATGATTCTTGAAATTCCAAGGGAGCTGCCTATAATCAAGAGGCTAAAACGATTGCATATACATATAGATAGAAAGAATAACTTATAGTAAATTAAGTGATTTCTTCTTACTTTTAGTAATGTTGAAAATATAAGTACGAATAATAACTTAAATGCATTTCAAACAAGAAAAAGTATGAAAATCATCAAAGAAATTTCATGTGTATGTTGACTTTGTGCTGTCGATATTTTGATAAAATGCTGAAGTGGCTGAGATAGTAAAGGTGTCGTGAATTGAAAGTCTTAAGTTCCAGTAAGTAAAATAAAGAAAATTAAAATTTAATTATTAAATATATTAATCAAGTCTCTTCAAGTATTAAAAACTAATAAATGAAAACCGGCCGAGTGGCACTTGGATTATAAGCAAAAAAAAATCCCTTTCAGAAAAAGTACCTTTTTACAAAGAGTACGTTTTCACAAATTGTACCTTTTCACAAAAAGCACATTTCCAAAAAGTAGCTTTAAAAACATACCTTTTTACAAAAATGGCGTTATCACGAAAAATACTTTTTTAACAGAAAGCACATTTCCAAAATGTACCTTTTCCCAAAAAGTACAATTTCCAAGAAGTAGCTTTTCACAATAAGTACAATTTCCTCAAAGCAGCTTTCCGCAAAAGAAGCTTTTGCAAAAGGTGAGTACTTTTCGCCAAAAATTACCGTTTCCATAAAATTTATTTTCCAAATAAAACACCTTTGCTTAAAATTACCCAATCCAAATACATCCTTTTCTAAATATAATTTTTCAAAAAAGTATCTCACGAAAAAGTTACCTTTGTAAAGAGTAATGTTGCAAAGAATCACCTTTTCAGACAATATTATTTTTCAAGTAAAAGTAACACTACATAACACATAAAAAAAGTATAAATTTCCCGTTTCAAAAAAGTACCAAACACCTGTTCCTTTATTTCTCGATTAAAATATGATAACAAAACAAATAACAAAACTATTGTCCAAAGCTAATAACTTAATATATAAAATTGTATAAGAGATTTTAAAACTCTCAATAAATAAATAAATCAATAAATAATAAAAAAATGTTCCTATTACAGATATACTTTACTTAATTTGCTACAGTTGTATTCTGTGAACACTCCCCCAAAAACACATGATACTCGTTCACCCATCCCAATAATAAAATTCGGGACAAATAAGTTCATATGCTTTCCTATTCAAACATTGTATAAATTTACTGCAGTCATTAGGATCTCTGAACTTTCTGTGGATGCTCTTGAAGTAGTTCTTTTGAAAGAAGAATTATTTTCGGTGGTTTCACTGATTATTATAGATCCTGTGCTCGAAACACTTTCAGTTGAAAAATTAGTTTCAGAGGAGTCAGTTGAGACAGTTGGGCTTGTTGATGGCAACGTGGTAATACTTTCGCTAGTTACGGCATCTGTGCTTAAATTTGTAGTTCCCTTAGAGCTGGCCTGCTCGTTAGTCGAACTATGAAAAGCGCCCTCAACTGTTTCGCTGGAATAATCATTCGAAGTACTTCCGCCAGCAGATGTACTCGATTCACTTTGGAAAATTGTATTATCGGTAGCTGTCTCTGTAGTTTCATTAGCAATAGCTACATCATTCCCAGTCGTAGAGTCTTTTTCTATAGTTGCATTTTCCGTTGATAAAATGGAAGTAGTAGTATCGGCGATTGAAAATTCTGCGGTCGTTTCATTTGTGGTTGATGTTTCCGTGGTAGAGGAAATTTTAGTTGATAAAATCTCTAAGGTCGTTGCAATTGTAGTTGATCGGTCTGAAGTTGTGGGAATTTCGGTTGGCGTTTCTATAGAAGCGAGAGTAGAAGCAGTGTCCACCTCCTTTTTGGTTGTTGAGATTGTAGACATTTCGTTTGCGGGTTCTTTGGAATCTTCTGTTGCAGACGTTGATGAAATCTCTAAGGTCGTTGCAATTGTAGTTAATAGTTCTGACGTTGTGGGTGTTTCGGTTGACGTTTGTATAGAAGCGAGAGTTGAAGAAGTGTCCTCCTCGTTTTCGGTTGTTAAGATTGTAGACATTTCGTTTGCGGGTTCTTTGGAAGCTTCTGTTGTAGAAGTTGATGAAAGCTCTAAGGTTGTTACAATTGTAGTTGCTGTTTCCGAGGTTTCCGAAGAAGTTTCAGAAGTTGGAATTGTGGTCGTTGTTGTTGTTTCCGTTGATGGTTCTTCTGTCGTTAAAATCTCGGATGAAGATTGACCTGAAGTTGAAGTTTGTTTCGATGGTGTTGTTTCTTCTGTTGATGGTTTTACTGTGGTTGGAATTTCGGATGAAGATTGACCTAAAGTTGAAGTTTGTTCTAATTCTGTCGTTTCCTCCGTTGTTGGTTCTGCCGTTGTTGTATTTGTTTTACTTTCAGTAGTTCCTTTAGAAGTTGTTTTCTCTGTGCTCGAGTCACTTAAAGTAGTTCCAACAATTGTTGTTACTCTTTCAGTAGACTCACTAGAACTTGTTGGCACAGTAGTGGAATCAGTAGTTTCAGCAGAAGTTGTTCCCTCCGTACTCATCCCATTTTCAGAAGTTCCAATAGAAGTTGTTGTTTCGTTATCACTAGATCTACTAGTAGTAGTTTCGTGTGGGATAGACGTAGTTTCAGTGCTTCCATTAATAGTTGTTTCAGTAGAATTCATATCATCTGTACTCGAGCCACTTGCTGTAGTTACTTTAGCAGTTGTTCCGATTTCATTAGAATCAGTAGAAGAAGGTTCTTTGGAAGCTTCTGTTATTGAAGTTGACGACTGTTCAGAGGTCGTTACAATTGTAGTTGCTGTTTCCGAGGTTTCCGAGGAAATTTCAGAAGTTGAAATTTGAGTCGTTGGTGTTGTTGCTGCTTCCGTTGATGGTACTTCTGTCGTTGAAATCTCGGATGAATATTGAATTGAAGTTGAAGTTTCTTCTGTTGATGGTTCTACTGTGGTTGGAATTTCGGATGAAGATTGACTTAAAGTTGAAGTTTGTTCTAATTTTGTCGTTTCCTCCGTTATTGGTTCTGACGTTGTTGAAATTGTTTCACTTTCTGTAGTTCCTTTAGAAGTTGTTTTCTCTGTGCTCGAGTCACTTAGAGTAGTTCCAATAATTGTTGTTTCGCTTTCAGTAGACTCACTAGAACTTGTTGGCCCAGTAGTGGAATCAGTTTCGATAGTTTCAGCAGAAGTTGTTACCTCCGTACTCATCCCATTTTCGGAAGTTCCAATAGAAGGTGTTGTTTCGTGCTCACTAGATCCACTAGTAGTAGTTTCGTGTGGGATAGACGCAGTTTCAGTGCTTCCATTGACAGTTGTTTCAGTAGAATTCATATCATCTGTACTCGAGCCACTTGCTGTAGTTGCTTTAGCAGTTGTTCCGATTTCATTAGAATCAGTAGAAGAAGGTTCTTTGGAAGCTTCTGTTGCTGAAGTTGATGACTGTTCAGAGGTCGTTACAATTGTAGTGGCTGTTTCCGAGGTTTCCGAGGAAATTTCAGAAGTTGGAATTTGAATCGTTGGTGTTGTTGCTGCTTCCGTTGATGGTTCTTTCGTCGTTGAAATCTCGGATGAAGATTGACCTGAAGTTGAAGTTTGTTTCGATGGTGTTGTTTCTTCTGTTGATGGTTTTACTGTGGTTGGAATTTCGGATGAAGATTGACCTAAAGTTGAAGTTTGTTCTAATTCTGTCGTTTCCTCCGTTGTTGGTTCTGCCGTTGTTGTATTTGTTTCACTTTCAGTAGTTCCTTTAGAAGTTGTTTTCTCTGTGCTCGAGTCACTTAAAGTAGTTCCAATAATTGTTGTTACTCTTTCAGTAGACTCACTAGAACTTGTTGGCACAGTAGTGGAATCAGTAGTTTCAGCAGAAGTTGTTCCCTCCGTACTCATCCCATTTTCAGAAGTTCCAATAGAAGTTGTTGTTTCGTTCTCACTAGATCCACTAGTAGTAGTTTCGTGTGGGATAGACGTAGTTTCAGTGCTTCCATTAATAGTTGTTTCAGTAGAATTCATATCATCTGTACTCGAGCCACTTGCTGTAGTTACTTTAGCAGTTGTTCCGATTTCATTAGAATCAGTAGAAGAAGGTTCTTTGGAAGCTTCTGTTATTGAAGTTGATGACTGTTCAGAGGTCGTTACAATTGTAGTTGCTGTTTCCGAGGTTTCCGAGGAAATTTCAGAAGTTGAAATTTGAGTCGTTGGTGTTGTTGCTGCTTCCGTTGATGGTACTTCTGTCGTTGAAATCTCGGATGAAGATTGAATTGAAGTTGAAGTTTCTTCTGTTGATGGTTCTACTGTGGTCGGAATTTCGGATGAAGATTGACTTAAAGTTGAAGTTTGTTCTAATTTTGTCGTTTCCTCCGTTATTGGTTCTGACGTTGTTGAAATTGTTTCACTTTCTGTAGTTCCTTTAGAAGTCGTTTTCTCTGTGCTCGAGTCACTTAGAGTAGTTCCAATAATTGTTGTTTCGCTTTCAGTAGACTCACTAGAACTTGTTGGCCCAGTAGTGGAATCAGTTTCGATAGTTTCAGCAGAAGTTGTTACCTCCGTACTCATCCCATTTTCGGAAGTTCCAATAGAAGGTGTTGTTTCGTGCTCACTAGATCCACTAGTAGTAGTTTCGTGTGGGATAGACGCAGTTTCAGTGCTTCCATTGACAGTTGTTTCAGTAGAATTCATATCATCTGTACTCGAGCCACTTGCTGTAGTTGCTTTAGCAGTTGTTCCGATTTCATTAGAATCAGTAGAAGAAGGTTCTTTGGAAGCTTCTGTTGCTGAAGTTGATGACTGTTCAGAGGTCGTTACAATTGTAGTGGCTGTTTCCGAGGTTTCCGAGGAAATTTCAGAAGTTGGAATTTGAATCGTTGGTGTTGTTGCTGCTTCCGTTGATGGTTCTTTTGTCGTTGAAATCTCGGATGAAGATTGACCTGAAGTCGAAGTTTGTTTCGATGGTGTTGTTTCTTCTGTTGATGGTTTTACTGTGGTTGGAATTTCGGATGAAGATTGACCTAAAGTTGAAGTTTGTTCTAATTCTGTCGTTTCCTCCGTTGTTGGTTCTGCCGTTGTTGTATTTGTTTCACTTTCAGTAGTTCCTTTAGAAGTTGTTTTCTCTGTGCTCGAGTCACTTAAAGTAGTTCCAATAATTGTTGTTACTCTTTCAGTAGACTCACTAGAACTTGTTGGCACAGTAGTGGAATCAGTAGTTTCAGCAGAAGTTGTTCCCTCCGTACTCATCCCATTTTCAGAAGTTCCAATAGAAGTTGTTGTTTCGTTCTCACTAGATCCACTAGTAGTAGTTTCGTGTGGGATAGACGTAGTTTCAGTGCTTCCATTAATAGTTGTTTCAGTAGAATTCATATCATCTGTACTCGAGCCACTTGCTGTAGTTACTTTAGCAGTTGTTCCGATTTCATTAGAATCAGTAGAAGAAGGTTCTTTGGAAGGTTCTGTTGCTGAAGTTGATGAATGTTCAGAGGTCGTTACAATTGTAGTTGCTGTTTCCGAGGTTTCCGAGGAAATTTCAGAAGTTGGAATTCGAGTCGTTGGTGTTGTTGCTGCTTCCGTTGATGGTTCTTCTGTCGTTGAAATATCGGATGAAGATTGACCTGAAGTTGAAGTTTGTTTCGATGGTGTTGTTTCTTCTGTTGATGGTTTTACTGTGGTTGGAATTTCGGATGAAGATTGACCTAAAGTTGAAGTTTGTTCAAATTTTGTCGTTTCCTCCGTTGTTGGTTCTGCCGTTGTTGAAATTGTTTCACTTTCTGTAGTTCCTTTAGAAGTTGTTTTCTCTGTGCTCGAGTCACTTAAAGTAGTTCCAACAATTGTTGTTACTCTTTCAGTAGACTCACTAGAACTTGTTGGCACAGTAGTGGAATCAGTAGTTTCAGCAGAAGTTGTTCCCTCCGTACTCATCCCATTTTCAGAAGTTCCAATAGAAGTTGTTGTTTCGTTATCACTAGATCCACTAGTAGTAGTTTCGTGTGGGATAGACGTAGTTTCAGTGCTTCCATTAATAGTTGTTTCAGTAGAATTCATATCATCTGTACTCGAGCCACTTGCTGTAGTTACTTTAGCAGTTGTTCCGATTTCATTAGAATCAGTAGAAGAATGTTCTTTGGAAGCTTCTGTTATTGAAGTTGATGACTGTTCAGAGGTCGTTACAATTGTAGTTGCTGTTTCCGAGGTTTCCGAGGAAATTTCAGAAGTTGAAATTTGAGTCGTTGGTGTTGTTGCTGCTTCCGTTGATGGTACTTCTGTCGTTGAAATCTCGGATGAAGATTGAATTGAAGTTGAAGTTTCTTCTGTTGATGGTTCTACTGTGGTTGGAATTTCGGATGAAGATTGACTTAAAGTTGAAGTTTGTTCTAATTTTGTCGTTTCCTCCGTTATTGGTTCTGACGTTGTTGAAATTGTTTCACTTTCTGTAGTTCCTTTAGAAGTTGTTTTCTCTGTGCTCGAGTCACTTAGAGTAGTTCCAATAATTGTTGTTTCGCTTTCAGTAGACTCACTAGAACTTGTTCGCCCAGTAGTGGAATCAGTTTCGATAGTTTCCGCAGAAGTTGTTACCTCCGTACTCATCCAATTTTCGGAAGTTCCAATATTAGTTGTTGTTTCGTTCTCACTAGATCCACTAGTAGTAGTTACGTGTGGGATAGACGTAGTTTCAGTGTTTTCATTAATAGTTGTTTCAGTAGAATTCATATCATCTGTACTCGAGCCACTTGCTGTAGTTACTTTAACAGTTGTTCCGATTTCAGTAGAATCAGTAGAAGAAGGTTCTTTGGAAGCTTCTGCTGCTGAAGTTGATGAAAGTTCAGAGGTCGTTACAATCGTAGTTGCTGCTTCCGGAGTTTCCGAGGAAATTTCAGAAGTTGGAATTTGAATGGTTGGTGTTGTTACTGCTTCCGTTGATGGTTCTTCTGTCGTTAAAATCTCGGATGAAGATTGACCTGAAGTTGAAGTTTGTTTCGATGGTGTTGTTTCTTCTGTTGATGGTTCTACTGTGGTTGGAATTTCGGATGAAGATTGACCTAAAGTTGAAGTTTGCTCTAATTTTGTCGTTTCCTCCGTTGCTGGTTCTGCCGTTGTTGTGTTTGCTTCACTTTCAGTAGTTCCTTTAGAAGTTGTTTTCTCTGTGCTCGAGTCACTTAAAGTAGTTCCAATAATTGTTGTTACGCTTTCAGTAGACTCACTAGAACTTGTTGGCACAGTAGTGGAATCATTTTCAGTAGTTTCAGCAGAAGTTGTTCCCTCCGTACTCATCCCATTTTCAGAAGTTCCAATAGAAGTTGTTGTTTCGTTCTCACTAGATCCACTAGTAGTAGTTACGTGTGGGATAGACGTAGTTTCAGTGTTTTCATTAATAGTTGTTTCAGTAGAATTCATATCATCTGTACTCGAGCCACTTGCTGTAGTTACTTTAGCAGTTGTACCGATTTCATTAGAATCAGTAGAAGAAGGTTCATTGGAAGCTTCTGTTGCTGTTGCTGTTTCCGAAGTTTCCGGGGAAGTTTCAGAAGTTGGAATTTGAGTCGTTGCTGTTGTTGTTGTTTCCGCTGAAGGTTCTTCTGTCGCTGAAATCTCGGAGGAAGATTGACCTAAAATTGAAGTTGGATTCGATAGTGTTGTTCCTTCTGTTGGCGGTTCTACTGTGGTTGGAATTTCGGAAGATTGACCTAAAGTTGAAGTTTGTTCTAATTTTGTCGTTTCATCCGTTGCTGCTTCTGCTGTGGTTGTCGGTGTAACTTTTGTCGAACTTGTGGCCTCAGTTGTGATCGTAGTTGATTTTGTTGTTGTAGAAAGTTCTTTTTTACAGTGATCACCAGACCACTGACACGTTAATAGCTCTTGATTCCAAAAAAGTGGTGTAGGGCACATTTGCCAATATGGTACTCCATTGCTGCATTGTATGAAATAGTGACAATCAGAAGGGTCTGCATAATATTGACCTCCCTGCGAACATACATTTGTAGTGGTCTCTTCTGTTGTGGTTGTCGGTGTAGCTTTTGTCGAAGTTGTGTTGTCAGTTGTGATTGTAGTAGCTTTTGTTGTTGTTGCAATTTCTTTTTTACAGTGATCACCAGACCACTGGCATGTTAATAGCTTTTGATTCCAATAAAGTGGTGTAGGACACATTTGCCAATATGGTACTCCATTGCTGCATTGTATGAAATAGTGACAATCAGAAGGGTCTGCATAATATTGACCTCCCTGCGAACATACATTTGTAGTGGTCTCTTCTGTTGTGGTTGTCGGTGTAGCTTTTGTCGAAGTTGTGGTGTCAGTTGTGATTGTAGTAGCTTTTGTTGTTGTTGCAATTTCTTTTTTACAGTGATCACCAGACCACTGGCATGTTAATAGCTTTTGATTCCAATAAAGTGGTGTAGGACACATTTGCCTATATGGTACTCCATTGCTGCATTGTATGAAATAGTGACAATCAGAAGGGTCTTCATAATATTGACCTCCCTGCGAACATACATTTGTAGTGGTCTCTTCTGTTGTGGTTGTCGGTGTAACTTTTGTCGAACTTGTGGCCTCAGTTGTGATCGTAGTTGATTTTGTTGTTGTAGAAATTTCTTTTTTACAGTGATCACCAGACCACTGACACGTTAATAGCTTTTGATTCCAATAAAGTGGTGTCGGACACATTTGCCTATATGGTACTCCATTGCTGCATTGTATGAAATAGTGACAATCAGAAGGGTCTGCATAATATTGACCTCCCTGCGAACATACATTTGTAGTGGTCTCTTCTGTTGTGGTTGTCGGTGTAGCTTTTGTCGAAGTTGAGGTGTCAGTTGTGATTGTAGTAGCTTTTGTTGTTGTTGCAATTTCTTTTTTACAGTGATCACCAGACCACTGGCATGTTAATAGATTTTGATTCCAATAAAGTGGTGTAGGACACATTTGCCAATATGGTACTCCATTGCTGCATTGTATGAAATAGTGACAATCAGAAGGGTCTGCATAATATTGACCTCCCTGCGAACATACATTTGTATTGGTCTCTTCTGTTGTGGTTGTCGGTGTAGCTTTTGTCGAAGTTGTGGTGTCAGTTGTAATTGTAGTAGCTTTTGTTGTTGTTGCAATTTCTTTTTTACAGTGATCACCAGACCACTGGCATGTTAATAGCTTTTGATTCCAATAAAGTGGTGTGGGACACATTTGCCTATATGGTACTCCATTGCTGCATTGTATGAAATAGTGACAATCAGAAGGGTCTTCATAATATTGACCTCCCTGCGAACATACAAGTGTAGTGGTCTCATCTGTTGTGGTTGTCGGTGTAGCTTTTGTCGAAGTTGAGGTGTCAGTTGTGATTGTAGTAGCTTTTGTTGTTGTTGCAATTTCTTTTTTACAGTGATCACCAGACCACTGGCATGTTAATAGATTTTGATTCCAATAAAGTGGTGTAGGACACATTTGCCAATATGGTACTCCATTGCTGCATTGTATGAAATAGTGACAATCAGAAGGGTCTTCATAATATTGACCTCCCTGCGAACATACATTTGTAGTGGTCTCTTCTGTTGTGGTTGTCGGTGTAGCTTTTGTCGAAGTTGTGGTGTCAGTTGTGATTGTAGTAGCTTTTGTTGTTGTTGCAATTTCTTTTTTACAGTGATCACCAGACCACTGGCATGTTAATAGCTTTTGATTCCAATAAAGTGGTGTGGGACACATTTGCCTATATGGTACTCCATTGCTGCATTGTATGAAATAGTGACAATCAGAAGGGTCTTCAAAATATTGACCTCCCTGCGAACATACAAGTGTAGTGGTCTCTTCTGTTGTGGTTGTCGGTGTAACTTTTGTCGAACTTGTGGCCTCAGTTGTGATCGTAGTTGATTTTGTTGTTGTAGAAATTTCTTTTTTACAGTGATTACCAGACCACTGACACCTTAGGATCTTTTGATTCCAATAGCGTCGTGCAGCACACTTTTTCCTATGTGGTTTGCCATTGCTGCATTTTATGAAATAGTGACAATTATAAGGATCGGGATAATATTCACCACCCTGAGAACATAAATTTGTTGTAGTACAGTGATGACCAGACCACTGGCACTTTAATAGGTTTTGATTCCAATAACGCCATGCAGCACAATTTTTCCTATTCGGTATACCATTGCTGCATTGTATGAAATAATGGCAATCATAGGGGTCAGCATGATACTGACCACCTTGAGAACACAAATTTATATAAATTGTATTATTTGTTAAATCGTTAGACAACGTATGGGCATTTGTAAGCAAAAAGTAACATAAAATATTCAAAAGTAGATCAAAAATCTTCATCTTTCTTAATCGCTGCCTATACGCCCATTAAACCCAACCGTTTGAAGTTATTTAAAAAACTGCAATCATTTAAATGTTTTTAATTTTTTTATATATATAATAATTCTATAAAACGTTTATTATATTAAATAGCTGTGGTATTAATTTTTCTAGCTTGTTATCTACTGATCATACAGCTTTAGGAATAAACAAATATTAATTCCAAAAAAGATTTGTAAAAAAAGAAATACAACGTTTTTATTTGTTAACAAATGAAAGTGCCTGGAATAAATAATAGACAACGTACTTTAATTATTTGTTTAAACAAGAACAACAAAGAAGAATTAATTTTAATTAATATGCAGATTAGACCCTCAATATTAATTTTAAGTACTTTCCCAAAACATGCAACGATTTTCCATACAAAATAAATTATAAGCCCAAGTTGCTATTCAAAAATTTCGGCCATAAAAAGTACTGAGATCAAAATGAGGACAATGTTCTTGATAGGTACAATAGCATCTCATTCCTAGACAGCCTGATGTCTGGGTAGAAATGTCACACTATGTGACAATAAAAATATTCTTCTGAAATGATCCAGTGTAGATTATAGGTCGATGTGAGTAGATAATCTTGACGTTTTTAGAAATTCGATTACACCCTAAAAATCGAACGTTTCGATTAAATACGATTTTTTTTGACCGACAAAAATTTTTTTCACTGCGTTATTTTTGCACCGATTTTCATTTTCTAAACAGATTCGCATAGAGGAGGATTTATGCTTTCCGTGTGTATTTACAATATTTTATTGTAACTAACATTTTGTGGAAATATTTAGTCGTGTCACAGATTCCGTTTGGATTGGTTTTGATTCCGTAGCTGTCATTCCGAAAAAGTACATATTTGCTGCTTCAGATTCCGTTTATTTTGTATTTCGATTTTACAATGATAAAGTTTTTATACCTTGAGGCGTTTGTTTACTCTTGTTTTTAGATGCAAAGCTCACATTCAGCTTTTTATTCACATGGAAAGCTCATGATCAAATCGAGCCATAACCGCCAAAAAAGCTCAAGCGACATGCTTTTCGAAAATCGTTTTTGGACGAAAATCGATTATTTACGATAAATCGGACTATCTGTCAAAGTTTCAAAGTCCTGCCATGTACCGTTACGGAAATACAGCAAAAGAAATTTTAGCTTAAGTGCATTTTCCCTTTAAATTTTTAATTTGTTTACATTTTTTTGTAACTGCAAAATGTCGCTGAAGCTAAAATTCTTTTTTGCAAATACAGCAAAACTAGTGTCAAAAACCCTTACAAACATGCGTTGTCTTATAGGAAATTTAATAAAACTATTAACATTACATATAACAGTCCACTACAATCCTATATAGCCAATAAAAGGGCTCTACTTCGATTTAAACCAAGGTTAACTAAAAAATACTTCTTTTTTGGCGGTTATAGCGCGAAATATTTATTTGATGCTCCCAAAAGTATGCACTTTTTTTAGTATTTATTGCAAATGAAATCAGTAGAAAAGTGTTTTTCAATTCCACTTTGAAATTTGAAAGTGGTTTGATTACGAAGAAAATTTTCGTTTTTCGTTTTCTGAAGAAGCAATTTACGGAATTGAAACCACTTCCGATCGGAATGGCATTCTGTGACATGGCTGATTAATTTTGTTATTTTTTTCATATTTTTTAAATTTTGGCGTCTTTTTTTGCAACACTTTTTTTTAAACCATATTAAGTTTTTATTTTCTTAAGAAGTGTATCTAATACCTATTAAAATAGGCCCAAATATATACAAATATGCTGAGAATTGTCAATGCTATAATTTTTTAAGCCAAATTTCCAATACAAAATAATGCATGCAACACATTATTAGTGTATTGTGGAGCTGCTTACAATGTAAATGGTAAATAATACATTACTTCTAAACTATTTTTCAGAGGTATTTGAAACTTGGCATATCAATAGAAAAGCAGCTATACCTTGCAAAATTTATTGATCTACGTGGTCCAATTTAGCTGATATGGTGGTTATAATGACTGTTTGTAATTAAAATTTAATTTTTATAGATGAGTTTTGTTTTTAAAAAAATCAAAAATGCTGTGTTGTTCGCATCATTAAAGGATACTTATTAAAATAGAGAGGGAAAACCATTTACGTAGACTTCAAAATGAAAACTAGTTCTCTGTTTGTGATCCATGAAGTAGTGATATAGAGTTTTAAAACTAGCCCCTGTAGGTGTTATGAGGGGGAAATTTTCTTCCCCCATGCATAACTCTATCATTTGCGAACCAATTTTCAGAATTAATTTTTTGTTTCAAATGGTTTGCCTGAAGTTTGGTGTCATAATTTTTTTTTCGAAAATAGGAGAAGGAAATTCGCTCCCCCGAATGCGTAACTCTGTCATTTTGCAACAGATTTCCAAAACTCATTTTTGGCTTGGAAGGTTTTGCTTGCAATTTGGTTCCACAATTTTTTTTTCGAAATCAAAAATAGTACAGAAATAACGTAGTGAAAGTCTTTTTTGTCCGTGAGGTCCCAAAAAAACGTATTTCATCGATAACTCTCGGTGTAGTCGAGTTTCTAAAAATGGCAAAATTATCTAACCAAGTACATATGCCTACAACCTACACTAGGTCTTTCCAAAATTATCTCTCATTTTTCGATTTTGTCATATAGTGTAATTAATAACTTAGATACTTTCTTAGTAACTTTCCTATACTGCAATAAAAAAATTCATCAAAGTGCGACTTTGAGTTGCACACGAAGGGTTCCGTTTGAATATCAAATGCATCCTTTCTCCGTTTTTTGCGATTTTTGCTTGTTTTTGATTACTTTTTCGCTTTGTGTCTTTTAGCGTTTTTTTTCGTTTTAACGAATTTTTTCGATTTTTGATGAATTTTTTAAGTTTTACGGTTTTTTCGTTAAGTGTTTTTTTTCTTTTTTCTTTTTTTAGTTTTTGTGTTTTGGCGAATATTTTAATATTAGCGATTTTTTAGTTTTGGCATTTTTTTTATTTAAATGGTATTTTTTTTTGTTATATGTAGTAGAAGATTTTTGTGGTTTTTGTGGTTTTTTAATGCTTTTTTTATCGCTTTATTCGTTTTGCGGATTTGTTCGTTTTTGGAATTTTTTTAATTCCATTAATTTTTTAGCTTTGGTGTTTTTATTTTTGTTTTGGCGATTTTTTTCGTTTTGGCAATTTTTTTCGATTTGGCGATTTTTTCGTTTTGGCTTTATTTATTAGTTTCGCGGTATTTTTCGTTTTGGTGCTTTTTTTTTGTTTTAGAATTTATTTTTCGTTTTGGAATTTAGTTTTCATTTGGCGATTTTTTTATTTTGGCGATTTTTTAACGCTTTTTTCGTTTTGTCGGTTTTTTCTTTTTTGGCAATTTGTAATTTTGGGTATTTTTTCAGTTTTATAGCTTTTTTTTTGTTTCGACAATTTTTTTTGTGCGATTTTTTTTTTTCTCCTTTTTAGCAATTTTTCCGATTTTTTGGTTTTGGCGATATTTTCCGCTTAGGCGCTTTATTGAATGGGGTTTAGCAAAATATAAATTGTGCAGATCTGTGAAAAAAAGTTGTGTCAAAATCGGCTGTATAATATGAGCATAAACTGCATCATAAAAAATGAGTTCCCCTATTAATTATATGGACAAAAATGCGCAAATCTAGTACTTTTTACAATTAGCTTTTAGGCCTTTTATCCCCTTTTTACTTTTTGATCAATGTGGGCACATTTTTTATATTTGAGAAATATTTCTTTTTTTATTCTATCAGTAGCGACTTGTGAATTAATGCGGCAACATCGTTTTTACTAATTTTCTGTTGTTAGTTTGCTTTACTAGTAATAAAAAGAAGAAGAATCTAGAATAATCTACTATTTTTTTTTTGAAAATTTGCTGTGATCAGTTTGCCTGCGGAAAAACACCCAGGGTCTATGGCGGGAATCGAACCCACTACCTCTGTACTGACAGGCTAGCGTCGCTACCACTCATCCACAGGGGCACTCATCCACATGGGCACTCATCATCTTTATATCTCGGGAAGCTTTTGGTAGAACTTTCCAACGTCACCCATGCGGTTACCTGTATTGAGAGGCCTTATTTTACAAATTTCAATATTTTATGATTAAGTGAAGTTAGGTTATGAGGGGGTAAATATAGCGTGAATGGTTTCATGCAATATACACACTGTTTGGCCTTAACATGGACTGACACACTACGGTCCACCTAAATTTTTAAAATGTACAAATGTCAAAAAAGTACCAACACCTCTTCGTTTATTTTTCACTTAAATTATGATAACAAAACCAATAACAAAACTATTGCCCATGCTCATTACCAGGGCTCGGCCTTTCATGCAAATGCATGTTTTTTATGGTGGTAGATAAAGACGAACTGACTAATTATCTGTGCGAATCATCAAATTTTAAGTAGTTTGGCATCGATTTGTAGTTGCATATTTTTGCATATTTTTGGCAATAAATGCATATTTTTGAAGTTATAAAAAGTTTTTTTAATGCATATTTCTCAATTTTTTTTTTAAATATTAATAGGTCGACTAGGCATAGCAACCGATCCTCAGTTGGGTTGTCAGTTGCTGAAAATGATACTACTGATGGCAACAGGCAACTGAGAGTTGTCAATTTCAGTTGCTATTTAGCGCCTTTCTGGCAACCATTAATTTTCAGTTGCCGACAGACAACTCAACTAAAATTCGGTTGCATTAAATAATAGACCCAATTATGGTTGTTTTATGTTTTTTCTCTAGTAATAATAAAAATTAAATAAAATATTTTCAATTAAGTTATGAGTTTAATTATTTTTGGCTTGAGTTCGGCTTTAATTTAATTTTTCAATTAAATTATATTTTTATTGAGAGATAAATATGAGGCATACACAGAAAAAATTATGATACCTTTTTTTTAAACAAACATGTTTTTGAAACTGAATTTAAATCTTTATTATTGTCTCTATTTAGTTTGACAAATAATTTTGTTTGACTTATTATTTCATTTCATTTACCTACCGCCAATGTTGGCAACCTGATAAAATTATGAAATTCTTTGATTTATTTTTTATATTTCTCTAAAATATTTTTTGATTAAAACAATTTCTTTATTGAAAAAATCAGAATTTTTTTTCAAACAAATTATTACAAATTTTTGCATTTGAATTTACAAATTTCTTTATAGGACCTAAATTGAAAAAATTTACATTTGATTCAGGGAATTTGGTATTTGAAGTGAAAAATTACTTTTTTCTGTGTATAGATAAAGAAAATTTTGACTGCGCGGAGGGTTGAACTAACGTTTCGATAGCTTTCGCTAATCTCATCAGAGCTCTTTACCACTTAGACCACTCGACCAAAGTGGTGTCGGTGTAACTTTTGTCGAACTTGTGGCCTCAGTTGTGATCGTAGTTGATTTTGTTGTTGTAGAAAGTTCTTTTTTACAGTGATCACCAGACCAATGACACGTTAATAGCTCTTGATTCCAAAAAAGTGGTGTAGGGCACATTTGCCAATATGGTACTCCATTGCTGCATTGTATGAAATAGTGACAATCAGAAGGGTCTGCATAATATTGACCTCCCTGCGAACATACATTTGTAGTGGTCTCTTCTGTTGTGGTTGTCGGTGTAGCTTTTGTCGAAGTTGAGGTGTCAGTTGTGATTGTAGTAGCTTTTGTTGTTGTTGCAATTTCTTTTTTACAGTGATCACCAGACCACTGGCATGTTAATAGCTTTTGATTCCAATAAAGTGGTGTGGGACACATTTGCCTATATGGTACTCCATTGCTGCATTGTATGAAATAGTGACAATCAGAAGGGTCTTCAAAATATTGACCTCCCTGCGAACATACAAGTGTAGTGGTCTCTTCTGTTGTGGTTGTCGGTGTAACTTTTGTCGAACTTGTGGCCTCAGTTGTGATCGTAGTTGATTTTGTTGTTGTAGAAATTTCTTTTTTACAGTGATTACCAGACCACTGACACCTTAGGATCTTTTGATTCCAATAGCGTCGTGCAGCACACTTTTTCCTATGTGGTTTGCCATTGCTGCATTTTATGAAATAGTGACAATTATAAGGATCGGGATAATATTCACCACCCTGAGAACATAAATTTGTTGTAGTACAGTGATGACCAGACCACTGGCACTTTAATAGGTTTTGATTCCAATAACGCCATGCAGCACAATTTTTCCTATTCGGTATACCATTGCTGCATTGTATGAAATAATGGCAATCATAGGGGTCAGCATGATACTGACCACCTTGAGAACACAAATTTATATAAATTGTATTATTTGTTAAATCGTTAGACAACGTATGGGCATTTGTAAGCAAAAAGTAACATAAAATATTCAAAAGTAGATCAAAAATCTTCATCTTTCTTAATCGCTGCCTATACGCCCATTAAACCCAACCGTTTGAAGTTATTTAAAAAACTGCAATCATTTAAATGTTTTTAATTTTTTTATATATATAATAATTCTATAAAACATTTATTATATTAAATAGCTGTGGTATTAATTTTTCTAGCTTGTTATCTACTGATCATACAGCTTTAGGAATAAACAAATATTAATTCCAAAAAAGATTTGTAAAAAAAGAAATACAACGTTTTTATTTGTTAACAAATGAAGGTGCCTGGAATAAATAATAGACAACGTACTTTAATTATTTGTTTAAACAAGAACAACAAAGAAGAATTAATTTTAATTAATATGCAGATTAGACCCTCAATATTAATTTTAAGTACTTTCCCAAAACATGCAACGATTTTCCATACAAAATAAATTATAAGGCCAAGTTGCTATTCAAAAATTTCGGCCATAAAAAGTACTGAGATCAAAATGAGGACAAAGTTCTTGATAGGTACAATAGCATCTCATTCCTAGACAGCCTGATGTCTGGGTAGAAATGTCACACTATGTGACAATAAAAATATTCTTCTGAAATGATCCAGTGTAGATTATAGGTCGATGTGAGTAGATAATCTTGACGTTTTTAGAAATTCGATTACACCCTAAAAATCGAACGTTTCGATTAAATACGATTTTTTTTGACCGACAAAAATTTTTTTCACTGCGTTATTTTTGCACCGATTTTCATTTTCTAAACAGATTCGCATAGAGGAGGATTTATGCTTTCCGTGTGTATTTACAATATTTTATTGTAACTAACATTTTGTGGAAATATTTAGTCGTGTCACAGATTCCGTTTGGATTGGTTTTGATTCCGTAGCTGTCATTCCGAAAAAGTACATATTTGCTGCTTCAGATTCCGTTTATTTTGTATTTCTATTTTACAATGATAAAGTTTTTATACCTTGAGGCGTTTGTTTAACTCTTGTTTTTAGATGCAAAGCTCACATTCAGCTTTTTATTCACATGGAAAGTTCATGATCAAATATTTATTTGATGCTCCCAAAAGTATGCACTTTTTTTTAGTATTTACTGCAAATCAAATCAGTAGAAAAGTGTTTTTCAATTCCACTTTGAAATTTGAAAGTGGTTTGATTACGAAGAAAATTTTCGTTTTTCGTTTTCTGAAGAAGCAATTTACGGAATTGAAACCACTTCCGATCGGAATGGCATTCTGTGACATGGCTGATTAATTTTGTTATTTTTTTCATATTTTTTAAATTTTGGCGTCTTTTTTTGCAACACTTTTTTTTAAACCATATTAAGTTTTTATTTTCTTAAGAAGTGTATCTAATACCTATTAAAATAGGCCCAAATATATACAAATATGCTGAGAATTGTCAATGCTATAATTTTTTAAGCCAAATTTCCAATACAAAATAATGCATGCAACACATTATTAGTGTATTGTGGAGCTGCTTACAATGTAAATGGTAAATAATACATTACTTCTAAACTATTTTTCAGAGGTATTTGAAACTTGGCATATCAATAGAAAAGCAGCTATACCTTGCAAAATTTATTGATCTACGTGGTCCAATTTAGCTGATATGGTGGTTATAATGACTGTTTGTAATTAAAATTTCATTTTTATAGATGAGTTTTGTTTTTAAAAAAATCAAAAATGCTGTGTTGTTCGCATCATTAAAGGATACTTATTAAAATAGAGAGGGAAAACCATTTACGTAGACTTCAAAATGAAAACTAGTTCTCTGTTTGTGATCCATGAAGTAGTGATATAGAGTTTTAAAACTAGCCCCTGTAGGTGTTATGAGGGGGAAATTTTCTTCCCCCATGCATAACTCTATCATTTGCGAACCAATTTTCAGAATTAATTTTTTGTTTCAAATGGTTTGCCTGAAGTTTGGTGTCATAATTTTTTTTTCGAAAATAGGAGACGGAAATTCGCTCCCCCGAATGCGTAACTCTGTCATTTTGCAACAGATTTCCAAAATTCATTTTTGGCTTGGAAGGTTTTGCTTGCAATTTGGTTCCACAATTTTTTTTTCGAAATCAAAAATAGTACAGAAATAACGTAGTGAAAGTCTTTTTTGTCCGTGAGGTCCCAAAAAAACGTATTTCATCGATAACTCTCGGTGTAGTCGAGTTTCTAAAAATGGCAAAATTATCTAACCAAGTACATATGCCTACAACCTACACTAGGTCTTTCCAAAATTATCTCTCATTTTTCGATTTTGTCATATAGTGTAATTAATAACTTAGATACTTTCTTAGTAACTTTCCTATACTGCAATAAAAAAATTCATCAAAGTGCGACTTTGAGTTGCACACGAAGGGTTCCGTTTGAATATCAAATGCATCCTTTCTCCGTTTTTTGCGATTTTTGCTTGTTTTTGATTACTTTTTCGCTTTGTGTCTTTTAGCGTTTTTTTCGTTTTAACGAATTTTTTCGATTTTTGATGAATTTTTTAAGTTTTACGGTTTTTTCGTTAAGTGTTTTTTTTTTTTCTTTTTTTAGTTTTTGTGTTTTGGCGAATATTTTAATATTAGCGATTTTTTAGTTTTGGCATTTTTTTTATTTAAATGGTATTTTTTTTTTGTTATATGTAGTAGAAGATTTTTGTGGTTTTTGTGGTTTTTTAATGCTTTTTTTATCGCTTTATTCGTTTTGCGGATTTTTTCGTTTTTGGAATTTTTTTAATTCCATTAATTTTTTAGCTTTGGTGTTTTTATTTTTGTTTTGGCGATTTTTTTCGTTTTGGCAATTTTTTTCGATTTGGCGATTTTTTCGTTTTGGCTTTATTTATTAGTTTCGCGGTATTTTTCGTTTTGGTGCTTTTTTTTTGTTTTAGAATTTATTTTTCGTTTTGGAATTTAGTTTTCATTTGGCGATTTTTTTATTTTGGCGATTTTTTAACGCTTTTTTCGTTTTGTCGGTTTTTTCTTTTTTGGCAATTTGTAATTTTGGGTATTTTTTCAGTTTTATAGCTTTTTTTTTGTTTCGACAATTTTTTTTGTGCGATTTTTTTTTTCTCCTTTTTAGCAATTTTTCCGATTTTTTGGTTTTGGCGATATTTTCCGCTTAGGCGCTTTATTGAATGGGGTTTAGCAAAATATAAATTGTGCAGATCTGTGAAAAAAAGTTGTGTCAAAATCGGCTGTATAATATGAGCATAAACTGCATCATAAAAAATGAGTTCCCCTATTAATTATATGGACAAAAATGCGCAAATCTAGTACTTTTTACAATTAGCTTTTAGGCCTTTTATCCCCTTTTTACTTTTTGATCAATGTGGGCACATTTTTTATATTTGAGAAATATTTCTTTTTTTATTCTATCAGTAGCGACTTGTGAATTAATGCGGCAACATCGTTTTTACTAATTTTCTGTTGTTAGTTTGCTTTACTAGTAATAAAAAGAAGAAGAATCTAGAATAATCTACTATTTTTTTTTTGAAAATTTGCTGTGATCAGTTTGCCTGCGGAAAAACACCCAGGGTCTATGGCGGGAATCGAACCCACTACCTCTGTACTGACAGGCTAGCGTCGCTACCACTCATCCACAGGGGCACTCATCCACATGGGCACTCATCATCTTTATATCTCGGGAAGCTTTTGGTAGAACTTTCCAACGTCACCCATGCGGTTACCTGTATTGAGAGGCCTTATTTTACAAATTTCAATATTTTATGATTAAGTGAAGTTAGGTTATGAGGGGGTAAATATAGCGTGAATGGTTTCATGCAATATACACACTGTTTGGCCTTAACATGGACTGACACACTACGGTCCACCTAAATTTTTAAAATGTACAAATGTCAAAAAAGTACCAACACCTCTTCGTTTATTTTTCACTTAAATTATGATAACAAAACCAATAACAAAACTATTGCCCATGCTCATTACCAGGGCTCGGCCTTTCATGCAAATGCATGTTTTTTATGGTGGTAGATAAAGACGAACTGACTAATTATCTGTGCGAATCATCAAATTTTAAGTAGTTTGGCATCGATTTGTAGTTGCATATTTTTGCATATTTTTGGCAATAAATGCATATTTTTGAAGTTATAAAAAGTTTTTTTAATGCATATTTCTCAATTTTTTTTTTAAATATTAATAGGTCGACTAGGCATAGCAACCGATCCTCAGTTGGGTTGTCAGTTGCTGAAAATGATACTACTGATGGCAACAGGCAACTGAGAGTTGTCAATTTCAGTTGCTATTTAGCGCCTTTCTGGCAACCATTAATTTTCAGTTGCCGACAGACAACTCAACTAAAATTCGGTTGCATTAAATAATAGACCCAATTATGGTTGTTTTATGTTTTTTCTCTAGTAATAATAAAAATTAAATAAAATATTTTCAATTAAGTTATGAGTTTAATTATTTTTGGCTTGAGTTCGGCTTTAATTTAATTTTTCAATTAAATTATATTTTTATTGAGAGATAAATATGAGGCATACACAGAAAAAATTATGATACCTTTTTTTTAAACAAACATGTTTTTGAAACTGAATTTAAATCTTTATTATTGTCTCTATTTAGTTTGACAAATAATTTTGTTTGACTTATTATTTCATTTCATTTACCTACCGCCAATGTTGGCAACCTGATAAAATTATGAAATTCTTTGATTTATTTTTTATATTTCTCTAAAATATTTTTTGATTAAAACAATTTCTTTATTGAAAAAATCAGAATTTTTTTTCAAACAAATTATTACAAATTTTTGCATTTGAATTTACAAATTTCTTTATAGGACCTAAATTGAAAAAATTTACATTTGATTCAGGGAATTTGGTATTTGAAGTGAAAAAGTACTTTTTTCTGTGTATAGATAAAGAAAATTTTGACTGCGCGGAGGGTTGAACTAACGTTTCGATAGCTTTCGCTAATCTCATCAGAGCTCTTTACCACTTAGACCACTCGATCAAAGTCGGTGGTTTGCAGTCAAGAGTTGAATATCATCTAATTTTAATAAATTCATACTAGTATTTTCATATTATTTTAGTTTTGGCACTTTGCTCGTAGGTAAATGAATATTTTTGCGCATATTTTTAATTTTTAGGTGCATTTGTTAAGCGCTTAAAATCAATTTTTAGATGCATGAAAGACCGAGCCCTGCTCATGACTTAATATAAAATTGTATAAGAGCTTGTAAGCGCTCAATAGAACTGTCCTTATTAAAGTTATATTTCACTTAATTTGCTAAAGTTATGCTCTGTGTCACACTGCCCCAAAAAACACATGATACTTCTTCACTATCCCAATAATAAAATTCGAGACAAAGAAGTTCATATGTTTTCCCATTGAAACATTCTACAAATTTACTGCAGTCATTACCCAGTAAAAAAGTTGCTTCCAATAAAGCAGGTTTCTACTATTATGGAATAAAAGTAGCGCTGACAAACCTGCTGATATCGCTGCTGATTTTTGTATGGCGAGTTCCCGGATTGGAGTACTACAATTATGCTCACAAAAGCGCTTTTGAAGCGTTGAAAATCATCAACATTTTCAGCACTAGAACTGAAAATATATGAAAAAAATGGTTTGATGTGGATTGGCGTCGTTAACGCCATTTTGAATTTTTCTTATTTCCTTTCTTTATTTATTTTTATTAATTTCATATTTTTACTCAATGTTTGTTATTTTAACTTCAACTAGTATCGAACTAAGAACCTTCAGGTTTGAAGTCCAACGTACCAATCACTCGACCAAAAACACTGTTGCGAACAGAACCAAGACACTCAAATAAACTTACTCTTCATTCTCGCTTAAAAACCTGCTTTGGATCAGCACTATAAAATCAGCTTTTTTGTATAGCTTGTGTACGAATCTTTTGTATAAGTAAAAAGCAAATGCTTTTCTCGCTTCAAAACCTGCATTGTTGTGACGCTATGAAATCAGCTTCTGAACAAGCTCATATTTTAAAGAGAATTATGAAGCGCTTTATTTCTTTAGTGCTTCAAAAAACAGGAAAAATTTTTACTGGGTAGGATCTGCATGGTATCGTGTGGGCATTTGAAAAATCTAATATTTTTGAAGTAGCTAACAATTATTTGAAATTTTCTTACAACGAGATCAGTTAAACCTCTTGGCCGATCTAGATAAAATTAACGGCACTTGAAGCAGTTTTAAGATTCCAAAAAAGTAACCGAATCTAGAATATCTATCGGACAGAAGTTTAAAATAAGCACTTTTTTCGTACACACTATCTATCAAACAAATCAATCGCTTGTAATAACACTAGTTTGTTTTTTGCAGTTTAATTTTTAACATTTTCCAAAAATTTTGTGAGTTTACACTGTTGCATAGATATGACTTTCTTCTTTCAGATAAATCAAAAAAATATATATTTAAATTTTGTGATTACTTCGAACTAATTTTCTATTTAAAATTTCATTTTTAATTTTTTTATGAATTTTTAACATATTTTCATTTTTTACAAAAAAAAATGTTTTTTTTTTTTTTTTTTAAAGACAGCTAAAATTCAAGTTATGTAATTAATTACTAACAAAATTGGACGAGTCTTTCTCAAGTTAAAATAACATCTGTGGAGCAGCTTCTTCAAAACTAATTTTTTTTCTAAAATCAAGTAATTTCCCTTTATTGTGAATAAAATCAATATTTATCGATCTATTTTTATGAAATAGAGCTTATTTTTATGATCACTAAACAAAAATGTTAAGTTTTTGCCATTTTTGATTTTTTATAAATATCTAGTTATTATTTCTTTTATTTATTTTATTTTTATTTATTTATTGAAAATTAGTTTGCAATACATGGAAGGAAATTTGGACTGGCTTTAGTAGCTGTTGTTGATGTTTCACAAGTTGAGAGAATTTCGGTTGATGTTTCTATTGAGGCGAGAGTTGAAGAAGTCTCCTTTTAGATTTTCATTGTTTTGCTCTAATTTTGTTATTTCCTCCATTTATAGCTCTGCTGCGTTTGTCGGTATAGCTTTTGTCGAAGTTGTGGCCTCAGTTGTAATCGTAGTATCTTCTGCTGTTGTAGCAATTTCTTCTTTACAGTGATCACCAGACCACTGACATGTTAAGAGCTCTTGATTCCAGTAAAGTGGGGTAGCACACACTTTCCTATATGGTTCACCATTGCTGCAATGTATGAAATAGTGACAATCAAAAGGATCGGGATAATATTCACCACCCTCAGAACATAAATTTGTATTGGTCTCCTCTGTTGTAGCAATTTCTTCTTTACAGTGATCACCAGACCACTGACACGTTAATAGCTCTTGATTCCAATAAAGTGGTGTAGCACACATTTTCCTATATGGTATGCCATTGCTGCATTGTATGAAATAGTGACAATCAGAAGGATCGCGATAATATTCACCACCCTGAGAACATACATTTGTAGTGGTCTCCTCTGTTGTGGTTGTCGCTATAGATTTTGTCGAAGTTGTGACCTCAGTTGTGATCGTAGTATCTTCTGCTGTTGTAGCCATTTCTTCTTTACAGTGCTCACCAGACCACTGACACGTTAAGAGCTCTTGATTCCAGTAAAGTGGGGTAGCACACATTTTCCTATATGGTTCACCATTGCTGCAATGTATGAAATAGTGACAATCAAATGGATCGGGATAATATTCACCACCCTCAGAACATAAATTTGTATCGGCCTCTTCTGTTGTAGCAATTTCTTCTTTACAGTGATCACCAGACCACTGACACGTTAAGAGCTCTTGATTCCAATAAAGTGGCGTAGCACACATTTTCCTATATGGTATGCCATTGCTGCATTGTATGAAATAGTGACAATCAGAAGGATCACGATAATATTCACCACCCTGAGAACATACATTTGTAGTGGTCTCCTCTGTTGTGGTTGTCGCTATAGATTTTGTCGAAGTTGTGACCTCAGTTGTGATCGTAGTATCTTCTGCTGTTGTAGTCATTTCTTCTTTACAGTGCTCACCAGACCACTGACACGTTAAGAGCTCTTGATTCCAGTAAAGTGGGGTAGCACACACTTTCCTATATGGTTCACCATTGCTGCAATGTATGAAATAGTGACAATCAAATGGATCGGGATAATATTCACCACCCTCAGAACATAAATTTGTATTGGCCTCTTCTGTTGTAGCAATTTCTTCTTTACAGTGATCACCAGACCACTGACACGTTAAGAGCTCTTGATTCCAATAAAGTGGCGTAGCACACATTTTCCTATATGGTATGCCATTGCTGCATTGTATGAAATAGTGACAATCAGAAGGATCGCTATAATATTCACCACCCTGAGAACATACATTTGTAGTGGTCTCATCTGTTGTGGTTGTCACTATAGCTTTTGTCGAAGTTGTGACCTCAGTTGTGATCGTAGTATCTTCTGCTGTTGTAGCAATTCCTCCTTTACAGTGATCACCAGACCACTGACACGTCAAGAGCTCTTGATTCCAGTAAAGTGGGGTAGCACACACTTTCCTATATGGTTCACCATTGCTGCAATGTATGAAATAGTGACAATCAAAAGGATCGGGATAATATTCACCACCCTCAGAACATAAATTTGTATTGGTCTCCTCTGTTGTAGCAATTTCTTCTTTACAGTGATCACCAGACCACTGACACGTTAATAGCTCTTGATTCCAATAAAGTGGTGTAGCACACATTTTCCTATATGGTATGCCATTGCTGCATTGTATGAAATAGTGACAATCAGAAGGATCGCGATAATATTCACCACCCTGAGAACATACATTTGTAGTGGTCTCATCTGTTGTGGTTGTCACTATAGCTTTTGTCGAAGTTGTGACCTCAGTTGTGATCGCAGTATCTTCTGCTGTTGTAGCCATTTCTTCTTTACAGTGATCACCAGACCACTGACACGTTAAGAGCTCTTGATTCCAGTAAAGTGGTGTAGCACACACTTTCCTATATGGTTCACCATTGCTGCAATGTATGAAATAGTGACAATCAAAAGGATCGGGATAATATTCACCACCCTCAGAACATAAATTTGTATTGGTCTCCTCTGTTGTAGCAATTTCTTCTTTACAGTGATCACCAGACCACTGACACGTTAAGAGCTCTTGATTCCAGTAAAGTGGGGTAGCACACACTTTCCTATATGGTTCACCATTGCTGCAATGTATGAAATAGTGACAATCAAAAGGATCGGGATAATATTCACCACCCTGAGAACATAAATTTGTAGTATCAGCTTCTGTTGTTGTGCCGATTTGCTCCTTACAGTGATCACCAGACCACTGGCACGTTAACGACTTTTGATTCCAATAAAGTGGTGCTGCACATTTTTGCCTATACGGTATACCATTGCTGCATTGTATGAAATAATGGCAATCATAGGGGTCAGCATGATACTGACCACCTTGAGAACACAAATTTATATAAATTGTATTATTTGTTAAATCGTTAGACAACGTATGGGCATTTGTAAGCAAAAAGTAACATAAAATATTTAAAAGTATAACAAAAATCTTCATCTTTCTTAGTCGCTGCCTATACGCCCATTAAACCCAACCGTTTGAAGTTATTTGAAAAACTGCAATCATTTAAAGGTTTTTAATGTTTTTTATATATAATAATTCTATAAAAACATTTATTATAATAAATAGCTGTGGCATTAATTTTTCTAATTTGTTATCTACTAATCATACAGCTTTAGGATTAAACAAATATTAATTCCAAACAAAGATTTGTGAAAAGAGAAAAACAACGTTTTTATTTGTTAATAAATGAAAGTGCCTGAGATAAATAATAAGACAACGAATTTTAATTATTTGTTTAAACCAGAACAATAAAGACCAATTAGTTTTAAAGAATATGAAAATTAGAGTGATTTTTTCTTGCAAGTATCTTTTTTACAGTCCTCACTTGAAATCCTGTTGGATATGTCGAAAAAAGTACACTGAAAATTACAGTCCTCAATATTAATTTTAAGTACTTTTACAGACTTTCCATAAAAAATACGCGTAAAAATAATTCGCACAAAAACATAAATAAAATTTTTTTAAAACAGCCAAACAATATATAATGCAACTATGTATAATTAACAGGGCTCGGACTTTCATGCAACTAAAAATTGATTTTAAGCGCTTAACAAATGCATCTAAAAATGAATAATATGCGCAAAAATATGCATTTACCTACGAACAAAGTACCAAAACTAAAATAATATGAAAATATTTTATTTTTATTTTTTATTATTATTAGAGCTAAATACATAAAACAAACATAATTGACTATATTATTTAATGCAAACGAACTTTAGTTGCGTTGCCAGTTGGCAACTGAAAATTAATGGTTGCCAGAAAAGCACTAAATAGCAAATGAAATTGACAGCTCTCAGTTGCCAGTTGCCATCAGTAGTATCATTTTCAGCAACTGGCGACCCAACTGAGGCTCGGGTGCCATCAAAAATCGGTCTATTAATATTTTTTTCAAAAATTGAGGCTTAACCGCTTAACAAATTGATGACAAACTATTTAAAATTTTATGATTCACATAGATAATTAGACAATACCTCTTTATCTATCACCGCAAAAACATGCATTTACATGAAAGTCCTAGCGCTGATAATTAATTAATGATACATAGTAACTTTCCTAAACTGTAAACAAAAAATTCATCAAAGTACGACTTTGACTCGCACACTAAGTATTGTGCTCGAATACCATATGCATCCCTTTTTTGTTTCAACGATTTTTGCTTGTTTTTGAGGACTTTTTCCTTTTGGGTTTTTTAGCGTTATTTTTTTAGGGTTCTGTACACCAAAAGTGTAAAGGGACCCTATTGTTTTCGCTACGCTGTCCGTCTGTCTGTCTGTCACAGGCTGTTTTCTCGGGAGCCGTAAGAGCTACGGACCTGAAATTTTCAGAGGATATGTAGAAAAATTAAAGGGTGTTCTAAAGCGAGCAACGAAAAATTTTGAAATACTAATGTAATGTTTTCTCGGGAACGGTAAGAGCTACGGACCTGAAATTTTCACAGAATATATAAAACTTTGATCGCTACAACAACAAATATATGACAGCTAAAAATTAAAGGGTGTACTAAAGCGAGCAACGAAAAATATTGAAATACTAATGTAATATGCAGACACTTATATGTAGACACTTTAAATTTTCAAAGTTCGTGTTAATTGGTGTAGTATGAAGAATAGACTACACCAATTAATACCGATATTTAAAATAATAAAAATTAAAGGGTGTTCTATCAGTTAATGTAATTTTACTATGTAATTTAGACAATCTGCTGTATCTTGGAAACCGTAAGAGATAAAATCTTGAAATTTTAAAAAACGCTAAAACTAAAAAAATTCAAAATTAAAAAAATGTCAAAACGAAAAAAAACCTACAATGAAAAAAGCGCTTAAAGGAAAAAAGCACCAATATTAAAAAAATCGCTAAAGCACAAAATATCACCAAAACTAAAGCGCCAAAACTAAAAAGCACCAATACTAAAAAAAATCTCCAAAACCCAAAAAATCGCTAAAGCGAAAAAAGGGTCAAAACAAAAACAAATCGGTAAAACTAAAAAAATGACATAAACCCGAAAAAAATCCCCAAAACCGAAAGAGGGCCAAACTGAAAAAAGCGCCAGAGCTAAAAAAAACCTAAAACTAAAAATATCGTCAAAAAGCGATAAGACGTTAAAACAAAGAAAAAAACTAAAGCCAAAAAAAAAACGCCAAAATTAAAAAAATCGGCAAGAAACAAACAAAAATTGCAAAAAACCAGAAATCGCCAAAAAAAAACGAAAAAATCGCCAGGAAAAGTGTCATAACCAACAAAAAATCGCTAAAACTAAAAAAATCACCAAAAACCGAAAAAATCCCCAAAACCGAAAAAAGCGCCAAAACTGAAAAAATCGCCAAAACTAAAAATGTCGTCAAAAATTTAAAAAACGTTAAAAGCAACGCCAAAACCAAAATATCGCTATAACTAAAAAAAATCGAAAAAAACAAACAAATTTAAAAAAAAACGAAAATAGCCAGAAAAATTCACGAAAAGTAAAAAAGCGCCAAAACCGAAAAAATTTCCAAAAACAACAAAAAATACTTAAAAAATAAGAAAACTAAAATTAAAAAAAAAGCTCAACGAAAAAACTGCCAAAATGAAAAAAGGGGCAAAAACGAACACATGTGTATTCGTACGGAACCCTTCGTGTGCGAGCCAAAATCTTACTTTACTTAATTTATTTTGTTTTAACGAGTTTTTTTTTAGATTTTTGACGATTTTTTCAAGTTTTGCGGTTTTTTCGTTAAAGAGTTTTTAGCGCTGTTTTTGTTTGGACACTTTTCTTAATTTTGGCGAATTTTTAATTTTTTGTTTTGTGGGTTTTTTCGTTTAAGTGCTTGTTTTAGTTTTGGCGTTTTTTCGTATTTGCGATTTTTTTGCAGTTTTTAAAGTTGACGATTTTTGTAGTTTTTGTGGTTTTTTCGTTTTAAAGATTTTTTCCTTTTGGCAATTTATTCGTTTTGAGGATTTTTCAGTCTTGGAATTTTTTAATTTTAGTGATTTTTTAGTTTTGCCGTTGTTTTTTGTCGATTTTCTTTGTTTTGGTTTTATTTAATAGTTTGTCGGTATTTTTTTGTTTTGCTGCTTTTTCCATTTTGAGCTTTTTTTGTGTTAAATTTTTTTTTCGTTTTCGCGATTTTTTACTCTTGACTGTTTTCCCGTTTTGGTGCTGTTTTCAATTTTAGCGTTTTTCGTTTTCACGGTTTTTTTTTGGAGTTTGTAATTTTGGGGATTTTTTTAGCTTTATAGTTTTTTTTGTTATAAAACCTTCAAAAATAGCGTTACGTAATATGTGAATAGGCCCTTAGTTTATTTTTCACTTAAATTATGATAACAAAACCAATAACAAAACTATTTCCCAAGCTCATGACTTACAATAAAATTGTATAAGAGATTTTAAGCTTTCAATAAAACTGTCCTCAGTAAAGTTATATTTCACTTAATTTGGTAAAGTTGTGCTCTGCGCACACTCCCCCAAAACACATGATACTTCTTCACTATCCCAATAATAAAATTCGGGACAAATAAGTTCATATGCGTTTCCATTGAAGCATTCTACAAATTTTCTGCAGTCATTAGGATCTGCATGATATTCGATATTATTGTCAATGCACACGTTCGGCTTTAAAGTAGCAATTGTCTGTGTTTCAGCTTCATTTGTAGTTACTTCGCTGAAATAATTTACTGTAATTATTTGGGTGGTGTAAAAGCTTTCTTTGAATGTGGTATCGTGTGGGCATTCACCTTGCACACACGATTCTTCTGTGGCGTCCCAATAATAAAAGTCGGGGCAGCTACGAATATGGGCTTGCCCATTGCTGCATTCTATGAATTGAGTACAATTATTTGGATCTGCATGATATTCTGTGTTAGTACCCTGGCAAACGTTTGGTTCTGCTGTAATGGTTGGCTCAGTAGTTTGATTTGTAGTTGTATCAGGAGAGGACTGGCTATCAGTTGTTTCGTTGGATGTGGTTGGACTTTCAGTAGATTTATTGGGAGTTATAGTCTCGGTAGTTAGAACACTTTCGGTCATATCTGTTATTTCAGTGGAAGATGCTCCACTTTCCGTGGACATATTAGAAGTTGTTGTTGCATCAGTACTTCCAGTAGCAGTTGACGCCTCCATGGTCGAATCGCTTTCGTTAGTTCCACTAGAAGTTTTTTCACTTTCTGTAGTTCCTTTAGAAGTTGTTTTCTCTGTGCTCGAGTCATTTTCAGTAGTTCCTTTGCTTGTGGTTACGCTTTCAGTAGACTCACTAAAAACTGTGGTAGTTTCAGCAGAAGTTGTTCCTTCCGTACTCACACTAGAACTATTCTCACTAGATATACTAGTAGTAGTTTCGTTGGGACTAGAACCAGTTTCAGTGCTTCCATTGCCAGTTGTTTCACTAGAAGTTATATCCTCTGTACTCGAGTCGCTTCCTGTAGTTCCATTAGTAGTTGTCCCGATTTCAGTAGACTCACTAGAAATTGTTGCCTCAGTAGTGGAACTATTTTCAGCAGCAGTTGTTTCTTCCGTAGTTTCTACAGGAGTTGTGGATTCAATTGCAGAACTATTACCACTAGATCCACTAATAGTAGTCTCATGTGGGTTTTCTGTGGATCCTCTAGAAGTTGTTGTTGTTTCGAAAGAGGAACTATTTTCTGTGCTTTCAGTTGGAAAATCAGCTTTAGAAGAGCTTGTGATCACAGTTGAGACACTTGGGCTTGTTGATGCCAATGTAGAAACACTTTCGCTAGTTTCGGTATCTGTGGTTAATTCTGTGGTTCCCTTAGAGCTGACCTGTTCGTTGGTCGTTCCATTTTCAGTCGAATTATCAGAAGCGCCCTCAGTTGTTTCGCTGTTGTAATCACTTGAAGTACTTCCCCCAGGAGACATACCCGACTCGCTTTGGGAAGGTGTATTATCAGTAGCTTTCTCTGTACTTCCACTAGCATTAGTTACATCATTCTCAGTTGTTCGCTTTGTGGAAAATTCCGTATTTGTTTCTTTTGTTGTTGTCTCCGTTATGGGTTCGATTGTTCCACGGGATGTGGTTGATTGTTCACCGTCTTTAGTTGATTCTGTGCAGTGACTATCGTCTAGAGTACAAGCAACGATTTGTTGATTCCAATAAGTGCCTTCAGGACATTTTATCGGTGTTGGCTTTCCATCGATACATTGAATATAGTATTCACAATTTATAGAGGCAACAATTTTTCCTTCCTCGCATTGTTGGGTTACAGAGGTTGTTTCTTTTGTAGTGGAAGTTGAAGCTATTGGTACGGTAACTATTGTTGTTTTCGTAGACTCTTTTTCTACTGTCGTTGACAAAGTGGAAGTAGTATCGTCGCTCGATACCTCTAAGGTCGTTTCATTTGTAGTTGATGCTTCTGATGTTGGGACAGTTTCGGTTGATGTTTCTATTGAGGCGAGAGTTGATGAAGTGTCCTCTTCCTTTTTGGTGGTTGAGATTGTCGACGTTTCATTCGAAGGTTCTCTAGAAGCTTCTGTTGTAGAAGTTGATAAAGTCTCTGAGGTCGTTGAAATTGTTGTTGATCTTCCTGAGGTTGAGGGAGTTTCGGTTGACGTTTCTCTTGAAGAAAGAGTTGAAGAAGTGTCCTCTTCGTTTTTGGTTGTTGAGATTGTAGTAGTTTCGTTTGCAGGTTCTTTGGAAGATTCTGTTGTGGAAGTTGATGAAAGCTCTGAGGTCATTACAATTGTAGTTGCTATTTCCGAGGAAGTTTCGGCAGTTGGAGTTTGAGTCGTTGGTGTTGCTGTTGTCTCCGTTGATGGTTGTTCTGTGGTTGAAATTTCGGATGAAGATTGATCTGAAGTTGAAGTTTGCTTTGATGTTGTTGTTCCTTCCGTTGATGGTTCTGCTGTGGTTGGAATTTCGGATGAAGATTGATTTGAGGTAGAAGTTTGTGTTGATTCTGTGGCAGAACATGTAGCTTCCGTTTCGGTGCAAATCTCTGTTGTCTTTTCTGCTGTTGTCGTTTCTACAGAAGTAGGAATTTCTGTACTTGTTCTTGATGTTGGAGTGTTCTCTCTTGTTGTGTCTGCTGTAGTAAAAGCTCCCGTAGTAGTTGTTCCCTTTGTGGTGGTTGCCTTCGTTGTCGTTGTGGGCTTTGCTATAGTTGTAGCTTTTGTGGTAGTTGTGACCTCAGTTGTGATCGTAGTGGATTCTGTTGTAGTACCAATTTGCTCCTTACAGTGATCACCTGACCACTGACACGTTAATAGCTCTTGATTCCAATAAAGTGGTGTAGCACACTTTTGCCTATATGATATACCATTGCTACATTGTATGAAATAATGACAATCATAGGGATCGGCATGATATTGGCCACCCTGAGAACATACATTTTTGTTTGTTAAATCTTCTGTAGTTTCTAGCGAAGTTGTTGGAGTAGCTTCAGTACTTGTTCTTGTCGTTAAAGAGCTCTCTCTAGTTGTGTCTACTGTAGTTAAAGCCTCCGTAGTAGTTTTTTTCTTTGTAGTGGTCACCATTGTTGTGGTTGTCGATGTAGCATTTGTTGAATTTGTGGCCTCAGTTGCAATCGTAGTAGCTTCTGTTGTTGTAGCATTTTGTTCCTTACAGTGATCACCAGACCATTGGCATGTTAACAGCTTTTGATTCCAATAAAGTGGTGTAGCACATTTTTGCCTATACGGTATACCATTGCTGCATTGTATGAAATAATAGCAATCATAGGGGTCAGCATGATATTGACCACCTTGCGAACATAAATTTTTATAAATTGTATTATTTGTTGAATCATTTGGCAACGTATAGGCTTTTGTAAGCAAAAGGTAACATAAAATATTAAAAAGAACAACGAAAATTTTCATCTTTCTTAGTCGCTGTTTATAAACCACTTAAACCGTTTGAAGTTATTTGAAAAACTGCGATCATTTAAAGGTTTTTCCATTTTTTTATATATAATTCTATAAAATATTGATCATATTAAATAGCTGTGCTATTAATTTATCTAATTTGTTATCTACTGATCATCAATTTCAAAGAAGATTTGCAAAAAAAAGTTACACCTTTTTTAATTGTGAAAGTAACTGAGATAAACAATAGACAACGAACGAACTTTAAATATTTGTTTAGAAAAGAAAAACAAATTTTAATTAATATGCAGCTAGAAAAGGAATCTATCTGTATTAATACAATAACAAGAAAATGTTAAACTACTTTAAGTCCAATAAGCCAACCAAGTATATAATTTGAAATAATTTTAGTTCTAAAAAGTAGTTCACAATTTCATTTTATTTATTCTAAAAGCCTTAAAGTATGTACTGAATTATGTTGTGTCTATAACACACGCACACACTCACACACATACATATCCAGAAGAGAAACAACCTTATCATAATCAGATAACAAATTTTAAGTTATGATATTTAACCAAATAACGGCTCTTTAGCAACACAAAACAGTATCAGCAAAGTATTTCCGACTTGTTTAAGATACAACAAATATTATCAGGCAATTGAATCGTTCTACGCCGAATGTTATACACTTTACGACTAAAAAAGAGACAGTTTTTGTTAAAAAGATGTAATAATTTTATTTAAAAAAATATGGTTGATACAAAAAATCTTATGTACATTTATTTATAATCTATTAAATCATGCTAACGTAGTTTTCATTTTAAAATTTATGCGTTTATTTTATGAAATATTTTACTATACTTTCAGCGGACTCGAAAAAAGCAATTGTAATGAGAATCAGCCATAAATAAAATCAATATTTATACATCGATTTTCATGAAATAAAGCTTATTTTATTTTTGGTATATGTGACTTTATGATCCGTTTATAAAAATAGTAAGTTTTTGCCATTTTCGATTTTTTTTAATTTTTGGGAAATTAAATATTTCCAATTTGCATTCAAATAAAATTATATATTTCATCATTGCGGTCTGAATAACTCCGAAACCATTGAGTATATAAAAAAAATATCCAAAAACCTTACAGCTAATTGTGTTGTAGGTTTTTTGGGGGTTTTTGTAATAAAATTGGACAACCCCTTTCCAAGTTATGATTAAATCGGTAAGGCAAGGCAGCCTCTTCAAAACTAATTTTTCTTTAAAATCAGGTAATTTCACTTTATTGTTAATAAAATCAATATTTATATATCGATTTTCATAAAATAAAGCTTATTTTATTTGTAGTATATGTGGCTATCAAAAATGGTCAAGTTTTGTCATTTTCGTTTTTTATACATTTTTAAAAATAAAAATTTTCCAATTTTGCATAATATATATATTTTTCATCATTGTGATCCGAATAACTCTGAAATGGAGTAGCACGAGTATATAAAAAAATTATATATTATGGCTTCAAGATAATTTTCTTTCAAGTTTTTTAATGGCTTTTGTAATAAAATTGGACGATCCTTTTTCAAGTTATGATAAAATCGGTGAAGCAGCCAGCCTCTTCAAAAATCGTAAATTTTGGAGAAAAAAATTTATCCATAGAATTTAAAATTTCGATTGTTTTTGTAGTTAGAAAAAATATATTGATACTCCTGGGCATTTTTATTGTTGCATAGTGTAATCCATGTTAACAAAATTAAAAGGCACTTTTAGTTACTTTAGCAATAACGAATTTATTAAAACATAACATCGAGAAAAAAGTTGTTGCCAAAGAAAGTGGCCCGTTCTCTGAACCATAGTGTAATGTAGGGCTTCTCAAAAACTTTTAACAAAATAATTAAGAAATAAGAGTTAAGAGTTAAGAGTTTTAGTCGAACTGTATGGGTTTACATCAGTGGTGGGTATTCTCTAAATTTCCTATACTCGCGAGAATAGGCTCTTTTTTTACCATCAACACACGTACGCTGTGTGTGAGACACACAGCCTATCTATTTAGCACATACACAAGCAAAGAATAAGATAGTGTATGTTTGCCCACCACTGGTTTATATCAGAGTCCACCAGGAAGAGAGACACTTAAAATAAGAATGTATTGGTGTTTTGTAGGTTTCATAAAACAAAGCAACAAACCTTCATTGTTGTTGCTATTAAATGAAATATTGTACGCTTTGCTCTCTTGAGTACACACACGTATTGTTTACGTGTTTTTACTGGTGTAGCTGTTTTTCCCTTAGGGCAATGTGTGGTGATCATTGGTGGTCAAAAATATTTTGCAGCTGTTTTGCTGTGAGAATTGTGAACTACAGTAACACGATAAAGTAAACGCAAAAATTTTCATTAAAACTTTATTACAAGAAATTGAAAATGTATAATAATGCGGTTCACACTGATTTTACTATTTCTTTATTTGGTAAAATGGAGAAATTTTCAATACATTTTGCCCCAATCCCCTTAGTTTTTTTTTCAAAAATATTTTTATTTCTAATAAAAACCACTTTATTTTCATCATCATCATTTATTTTACACACTGTATGTGGCAAAATACCAACGCAGCTACTATGCATGTACACTCGTCGCTCTCGCATTAACGACTAAATAGAGAGTATAAAAAGAAATAAAATAAAGAGTACAAACAATTGTTTGGTGAAATGAACAACTTCCCGACTAGAAATTTTCCCAATACTCATATTGGGGCCCGATTGGGAATGCATGTGGCACATCCAAAAGGGTTATCCCATTTGTGATTTGATCGGGAACTTGTTGGGATAGCCCATCTACAAATTAGTGACTTAACAAAAGTTCTTCCCAAGTGGGGAACTATTGGGAGCTTGTTGGGAAAATCTAACACAGATTTTTAATCGTATATTTTGCTCAGCTTCAACAGAGCTAAATATTACATACTTTGGTCCCTTGGATAGCTTCAGCAATTTTAGTTCAATATTGGAGTTTGATATTTTCCCGATTTGAGCAAAATTTTGCAAGATTTTGATATTTCCCCACAGGAAACCAATCGGGTCCCAAATACGTTTCTGTGTTACATCGGAATCGGGATCCCAGTTAGATCCCAAATGTGTTTGCATAAAAATTTCTAGTCGGCTTTGGTTTATATTCAAAGAAATTTAATTATTTTAGCTTGAGTTCGGCTATAATTTAATTTTTCAATTAAATTCTATTTCTATTTAGAGATAAATGTGAAGCATGTAGACAAAGAAAAATTTGACTGCGCGGAGGGTTGAACGGACATGTTTCGATAGCTCCCGCTATTCTCGTCACAACTCTTTACCGCGAAGACCACTCGACCAAAGTCGGTGGTTTGCAGTCAAGAGTCATTTATCTCTAAATAAAAATATGATTTAATTGAAAAATGAAATTAAAACCGAACTCAAGCCAAAATAACTACATTTCGTTGGATACAAAATAATTAAGTTCAATATCAAACTTTCCCTTAACAATTATGCAAAAGAAAAATTAAATATTGCCACAAACCCACCCGCGTCATTTACAAAACTTATTGCAACATATTTCCGAGAAAGATTTAATTATCTGTTAAATGTTTAACAAAACAAACAAGAATATCTAACAACGACCAAATTTAATTAATCAAAGATAAAAATTCATATTTAACGTCATACAATTTAGAGGGGTTTTTTTATAACAAAATGCAATTGAAATCTTTAGATGCAAAAATAGTTATTAGAAAACTTTTCAACATGAAAGGTAATTTCTATTATATTTTATTTGGAAAATTTTTTGTTAATAAAAAATTATTTCTTCATTAGTTTTATTTGCCTTGCTGATATTGAAGACAGTGTCCAGCCATGCTTCTAACTATGGCTACTACGATCAATTGTGTTTAAAAGAAAATAATGGGTTCTTAAGACATCCTCACGATTGTTATAAATTCATAAGATGTAGTCATCAAAGGGCTTATGAATTTCAATGTCCTTCAAATTTATTATGGCATCATGAGATCAAAACATGTGATTTTTCTTATCGCACTCAGTGTAAATTAATTGATCAGTTTGATAAAGATCTATCAAACATTGAGCTAGAGAGAGAAGGTGATATTGCTGTAAATTTAAAGGGAATATATGAAGACAATTATGCAAAATATACTCAAACACAATACGATTTTGCTAAGCAAACGTCTAAGTTAAAGAGAAAAGTTAAAAGGAATGCAAATGTTAAACGAAAATGTCAGACAAGAGTGAGAGAAAATGTTAAAACGACTGTTAATAAGAAACACACTGTTAAAGCCGTAGCACAGAGTATCTATACGCTTTCAACTGTTAAATTAACAGAGCCTTATAACAGAGATAAGGTAACAACGACTGAGATTCCGGAGAAAAATGGAATTATAATAGAAAATTTATATTCTAAAAATTCTCTCAAGTCAACAGACCAAACCATTACAAATCATGAATTAATAGAAACAACTACGAAAAATCTGCCAGATGTCTCAACAGTAAATACTCCTGCTAAAATATCAGTTACAACAAATAACTATTCATTTCACAAGCAATTTTCCAGTTCTATTTATTCTTTAAATAATTCGAGCAAAAATCATTTTACTATTATCAAGCGAAAGGAAAAAAATTCTAGTGATATCGAAGTAAAATTGATCCAAAAACAAAACTCAACATTTCATATAACAGCAGACAAAAATCTTATTAACTTAACAGCAACAATGTTAAACGATTATTTTTCAAAAACTTCTACTTTCAACAATATGAATCAAGAGCAACAAACGACTTCTGTTAATTTGACAGAGTCAAAAAACTATACCGTTACTTTGAGCGGAATAACAGAAAGTTTTCTAAGCACTTTGAGCTTAACAGACAACTCGGCTGTTAAGGCAACAGATGAGGAAAATGAAAGCAAAGTCTTAACAACAAAAGATTCTGGAAATGTTATGAAAACTGAAAAAGATTCTGTTAATTCAACAGAAACAGTGTTCACAAACGATATTTCAGAAATTTCTTCTCCCAGCAGCTCAAATTTAAAAAATGAGACAGATACTGTTCATTCTGTTAATTTAACAGAATTAAATGGGATAACAGAAAGTTTTCTTAGCACTTTGAGCTTAACAGAGGCGCTTTCAGTTAAAACAACAGATGAGGAAAATGAGAACACAATCTTAACAACAAAATATCCTGGAAATTTCTTACAGAGTCCAACTAAAACGGTTAACATAAATATAACAACAGATTATTTAACTCACATACTATCAATAACAGACTCTGCTAATCAAACAGAGACAATGTTAACCAGTTATTTGACACAAAATGCTACTAAAATATTTAACAGCACAATACCAGAAGAGAATAAAACTTCTGTTAAATTACCAGTTACATTAAAAGAGATAACAATGGAGTCTGTTAGCACTTCGAGTTTAACGGACAGCTCTACTGTTAAAACAACAGGACTAGAAAATGAATATATTAGTTCAACAGCGGAATTTATTGATAATTCTTTAAATTCCACAAAAAGTTCTGCTTTAATTTATAACAGCAACATAACAGGTCTCGAAACTACAGCTAATAACAGCTATGTAAACTTAACAGAGACAACACTGGAGGCTCATAGCACTGAAACTTCTATGCTCAATTATAACAGTATTGCAGAAGAAACTAATTTTGTTAATTTACAAGAAATGGAAGCTTTTACTGGAACTCTAAATATATTTACACAAAATTCACTTACCACCTCCACTGTTAAATCCACAGATAAAAAAAATGAAAATGTTAGCTTTAACACAAAAGATCCTGTTTATTTGTTTACATCTGCAGAAAGTTCAACGGACACAAATAACAACCTGATTTTAAAAGAAACTATGCAGCAAACTGCAGCTGATGACGAAATTGTTAACTTAACAGAGGCAACATTAACCGAATATGCTAAAGAAAATTATAACCTCAACTTTTACAGCTTAACTAAAGCGAATAAAGTGGCTACTGCTAATTTGGAAGAATTAACAGTAATACCAGCAGCTTCAAGTGAGATCACAAAAGGAACCACAGCTTCTGTAAGTTTAACAGATTCCTTCACTGCTAACTTAACAGACAAGGAAAGTGAAAACCGAATTTTAGCTACAAAAGATATCATTAAATATTTAGAAAATTCCACAGATACTGATATCATAAATGTATCAACAGATTTCGCGTTTTCAGCAGCAACTGCAGACAATTCTGTTAATTTAACCTACGCGATGTTAACAAGTTATTTGGAACCTGTTAAATCAACTAGTATAGTTTTGGATAACACAAAAATAAACAAAACAGGCCTACCTGAAGCTTCAAATGAGATCACAGAAGGCATTACAGCTTCTTTAAGCTTAACAGATTATTCCACTGTTAACTTAACAGAAAAGGAAAGTGAAAACCGAATTTTAACTACAAAAGATCCCATTAAATATTTCGATAATTCCACAGATACTAATAACATAAATAATTCAACAGATTTCGCACTTTCAACAGCGACTGTAGACAATTCTGTTAATTTAACAGAGACAATATTAACAAGTTATTTGGAACTTGTTAAATCAACCAGTACAATAGCTGATAACATAACAGGCAACAAAAACGAAAATATAACCGAAAAATCTGATATTTTACTCGACATTACTAGTGTTAAAGCAAATTATGTTACTGTCACAGAAAACTCGGCTGTTGAAACAACAGAGCAAGAGCTCAAAAGCACACAAGATGGGAAAGAACATATGCATAGAAAAGAACAGTTTGCAACAATAACATATAAGCCAGAACAAAGCTCTGTAACCACACCAACAAGCTTAGCAGATGATGTAACAAAAGCTGTAATAGAACCAGTAACAGAAGCTGTAACAGAATTTGTAACAGAACCTATAACAAAAGCTGTAACAGGACCTGTATCAGAAGCTGTAACAGAAGATGTAACAGAAGCTGTAATAGAAGCTATAACAGAATCTGTAACAGAAGCTGTTACAAATAATGCTAAGCAAAATGTTAATAACATAAAACCTGCCAATTTTACAGAATCCTCTGAAAACCACAATGATTTAGAAACTTTTTACTCCGCAAATGTATTACATTTAACAACTGAAAATTATAAGAAAAATCAAATTGAATTTACAACAACGGCAATATCGATAACTTCACAAGAATATCTTGCATACGATACTATTACACAAGATCCCCGTTTACCATTTCGTTCGATTGAATGCCAAGGCGACAACAATCGACGACAGTTAAAGGCCGCGAAATGTTATCAATATTATCAATGTTTTGCAGGTTGGGCTTTTTTGCTTAATTGTCACGAGGGCTGGCGATTTCAGGGCGACGAGGAACAGTGTGTTTTAGATGTAAATCGAGAATGTGATTCAGAATAATATATTGATATAAACTTAATGTAAAAAATTAATAGTAAATACATAAATTAATAATACGATTGTAAAATAAATGTTATTGAAAATTTTTTCGAAAATAAATATTATTATTCGAATAATAAACAATTGTGAGAATAATAAATTTAATCGAATCAATAAAAAATAGTTCATTTGAAAAATATAATATAAAAAAAATGTGTTGCAATTACACTATGCAACAAAATGAAACTTTTGTCCTGACATTTGATGACCAACATATTTTTTACCCGACTGCGCAACGCAAACAAAGAAGGGTATTGTGTTTATCAACCTATGTATGTATGTGTGTTCCTTTGCGGCACTATATAAAGCGAACACGTAGACCGATTTTGACGATTCTTACGTCAATCGATTCGTCTTAATCCGGGGAGTGTCACTAAAGATATGACAGTAGTCAAAATTCAATATGGCGGCCAACAGACGCCATTTTGTTATACGAAAAAAATAAAAAGTCGGCGAACTATATCAAAATGGGTATCAATCGACAGGTATTTAAAAAACATTTTTAAGTTTCTCTTATGATTTTTAATTTCAAATGACCATTTAGGATCTGTGACGATTTAAATTTATTTTCTTTTATTTTTTTACGCAGTCGGGTTTTTTTGATTTTTTAAATTTATGTCTTGTTTTAAATGTTATGGTCCCTTAACTACAAAAACAGTCGAAATTTAATATTCCATGGATACTTTTTTTCAAAAGCTTTAAATTTTTCAAGATGCTGCTTTACCGATTTCTTCATAACTTTGGAAGGGGCTGTCCAATTTCATTACACAAAATACTTTTAAGCTTAGAATAAAATTACCTTTAAGGCGTTCTGCTATTATTTTTTTTTTTTGTTATACTCAACGGTTCCGAAATTATTCAGACCGCAATGATGAAAAATATTTTTTTAGGTAATAATAATAATAATAATATATATGGGTGATTATCATTCTAAATGTAAATTTTGTGTTTTTTTACCAATGTAGCTCATATAAATATGAGAAGATAGCATTCATCTTATAGTTTTCGCCTCATTCAATGGATCCTAAAATAATATTATACTTTTTCGATTTTTCAACATTTTTGTGTATTACATTTGCTTTCGCGGTTGTTCCAAGAATGATTTTTGCAAAAAAAAATTTTCACAAAAAATGAGTATAGGGTTTGAAAGCACTATACATCTACTCTCTAAAAACAAAAAAAATTATAAAAACCGCAGGACGAAATTAAAAGTTATGATCACTTTTTCAATTTTGACTTGGGATCACATGGAAAAATAACAAATTTGTATATTTTAAATAATTTTGTACAAACATTTATACATGAACAAAAGGTAGACTAGTTTTTCTTTCATATAAGACTTATTTTAATGAAATCGACCAACATTGCTAAACGTTATGTCAACTTCAAATAATTATTCGTAATCAAATACGACCTATCTAATACATTATTCGAAAATATATGGAACAACCCACAGTGCGGTAAAAGCAAAATGTTTTCAAAGAAAATCAAAAATTTGTAAGCAGATAATGTTTTTTATATCGTATCTACCCTTCAGCTGCTGTTAAATTTTTTAACGTCTCAAAATTTATAGATAAACTATATTGAAAAAAATTTTTTACGTAACGTTCAATACATTTTTATAAGAATTCAATATTTTTTTTCGAATACACGCTATATTTTGAATTCAATACAATTCAGATGTATGATCTGCGATGTATTTTAACACAAACTCTTTAGTTATTCACTAAACAAATTTCAAATAAACTTAAAAAAAATTAATAACACTCAATAAATTTTTTTGGATAATCTTCCTTTTTTGAAGTCGTTTAAAAATAAACCGTGATAACTTTTTCGAAAAAAGGAGTATGTATTTGAAAACGGACTCGACCGAAATATGGATTGTAAGAATACAAACCAGAATATAACCTTAACTCAATTTTGACTTAACTCGACTTAAGATGTTTAATAACACGACACAGATATAAAGATTGAATTGTTAAAATACTAGTTTCCAACCATTTTTCTTAACTTTTAAAATTTTTTATCGTACAAAAATTTGCAAATAAAAAAATTCCTTAAAAAATTAAATTGAAAAGCATGTTTTTTTGCCCCAACTACACGTATGACATTCATTCATCAAAAACCACAGTTCTTTGTTAAAAATTTCACTTTTTTTGAACTTGAACAGAGACTACAAGAAAAAGCAAAAGTTTATCATATTTTCTGCCTGATTCTAAGGTGTGTTCACTATTTATCTATTCTTTTTTTTTGTTTTTTTTTCTTGTACAATAAATACTCTTCGTTTTTTTTAAATATTTATCGTAATTATTAAATTCATATAATAAATTTTAAATTGATATAAAATTTCATAATTGCTCCCGGTCTTAAAGAAATATTTCCTCTGAAAAAATACTCTTTCGTTTCTTAGAAATCGTTTTTGTCCGTCTCACGACAAAATGATAAAATCAATTAAATGATATTGGCATGATAATGATCAAAATTAGATAAAACAAATGTTTAAAATTAATGTTTTTCAGTATTTTATTGGCAAAATGTTTCTTCTCTTTTTAAAAATATATAAAAGCTGAAAATATTTCGAAAGCATCAGGGAGTTACAAATTGACTCTAGTGCAGCGACTAGTGTTTTAGCAAATTAGCAAATCATTAAATTATAAAAGGAATTTGATTGGAATTTTTACAAGGACACTAGAAATGAGAGGTGAGTGAAAAGTGAATGGAAGCGAGCAAATGTGTGAAAAATAAATTTGAAAAAGTTTTGATGGAAACTTTGTTTATGATACAAAGTTTTAAGAAAAGTTATATCTATAAAAAAGCAAACACTGTACAAGATAATTTTTCTTTTTTTCAAAATAACAAGATTCTAACGACTGATTCCGGTAGAGGACACCAAAAAAATATGTACGTATATTGGCGTTTTGAAAGTTTACATCTGGGATTCATGTTAGGAGGAGTTAAGTTCCCCCTCTTTCGCACATAGTTATAGTGACTCGGCATAGGAAATCTTGTAAGCCTTACGCTTCAGATATAAGATTTGTTCAGGATATGTATGTAAAACACCACGAAAAACATTTTTGTGGAACATTTTAACTCTCTAAGTCTTCGTTGTATGGGTCTTTGTGTCCTTTTCTTAAAACAGAAGCAAAAAAATCCCCTTTAGTGGCGGTACATCGGACTGAAATGTTCGACAAAAATGTTTCCCATGCTGTTTTGCATAAAAGTGCTGAACACATCTTATACCCTAAACGTGAGGCTTACAAGATTCTCCATGACGAATAGTAATTGTGAATAAGTAGGAAATTAACTCTTAAACACATTTAAAGTTTTGAATAACTTCTTCTTGGGTGTCCTTAAAGAATTTTATGGCATATATTTTTATAGAATATTTCATTTAGAGCGCCATATTAATTTAATTTTGCCCTTGATACTTGGAACATTGTTTCATGTTCTTTTTTCGGACTAAAAAAATACGAATTTTAGCCTATTAACAATCAATAAACTTAAGATTTTTACTCAAAATTTTTTAAACTCTGCAACAAAATCAACATTTTTTTAATGTTCAAACGACTGATTGTGATAGAGTGCACCAAAAAAAAAAAATATACGTGTTTCGACGTTTTAAAAGCTAAGATCGGTAGCTAAATTCCGCAGCGACAAGACTATGGTATACGTATTTTCTGTGAGGCAACGTATTTTAACAGCATCCTGGGTCTCAACACAAACACAGCACAAACACAAACAAATAAAAATTCGGCTATCAGAAGAAACAATTTTATTCCATTAATTAGAAAAAAAATCTTCGATTATTCGAATAATTTTTATTCGAATAATTTCTTATTCGATTATTGGAATAAATTTTTAATTAAAATATTTTTTTATTTTACTATTTAAATAATTGGTTTATTTGATTGCTCGATTAATTTATTTATGTAAATATTCGAAGAAAAAAATTCTTGATGCCACTATTCCAATAAATGTGTATTCAATTATTCGATTTTTTTTACTCAATTATTCAAATAACTTTTTTATTCGGTTATTCAAATAAATTTTTCTATTCGATTATTCGAATAATTTTTCTATTAACATATTCGAATAATTTTTTCTTAACATATTTTATTAAAATATATGAAAATATTTTTATTTAATAATCCGTGCGCAAATACAGCATTATTCGAATAATTATTTACCCTAACATTTTATTTAAATCTTAATACTTGAAACAAAATTTTAATTTTTCATAAAAAAACACTATTTTTCGATACTAATTTGTGAATAACAAAGAATCCACTGATTTGCTCACACAATTGTATTAAGACTGTTTGAAGGTAATTTTATCAACAGATGCTTTGTTAGTCTAAATCGGTCATACTGTTCCGAGTTAAGGAGAAATATGCTGATTCGAAAATTTTCAGTTTTGTTCAAAATAGAAAGAAAAAGTATCAATTTGTAAGTCTGTGTCATTTCAGCTACTTTCATTTATTCGAATAATTTTTCTATTCGATTATTTGAATATTTTTCTTATTCATATATTCAAATAATTTTTTCGTAAAAAACAGTACGGCTATTAGAAGAAATAGTTTCATTCGATTATTCGAAAAAAAGTTCGAGTAGTTATTTGCTCGATTATTCGAAAAACTTTTTATTTACTTGTTAGAATATTGTTTAATTTTTTATGTATTTTTGTATTTATGGTTAATTAATTTATGTATTTATATATTCAAAGAAAAACTTTGTATTCAATTATTGAAAGATATTTTTTCTCAGTTATTTGAATAATTTTTTTATTCGATTTTTTTTGTTCGATTATTCGAATAGATTTTTCGTAATATATTTGATTAGAAAACTAAAAAAATTTTTATTCAATAATACGTGCACAAATACTCGAACAGTTTATTCGAATAACTCACCCTAACAGTTTATTTAAACATTTTATTCGAATTTTTTTACTTAAGTTGTATAATATTCAAATATTTTACTTGAGTTTTAATCGAATATTTTATTCGAATATATTACTATAATACCTTATAAAAATGGTTTATTCAAATATATTATCCGAATTTATTATTCCAACATTTTATTCAACTATGTTATGAATATTTTATTCGAATATTTTAGTTAAATCTTTTCTTATCAGTTAAACACCAATATATTTTATTCGAATATTTTATTTGTTTTACTTGAGTATTTTATTCTAATTTTATTCGATTATTTTATTAAATATTTTATTCGAATATATTACATATTTAAAAATTTTTAATCGAATAATTTACTCGATTATATTATTTGAAAATTTTATTCGAATATTTTATTCTAACAATTTATTTATTAATTTTGCTCCAACATTTTATTCGAATATTGTAATTCAGTATTTCATGCAACTATTTTATTCAAATGTTTTTGTGATTTACCTTTTACGATCTTTCTCTTCTCCCTTTTAAGATTTCCTTTTAGCTGTAGCAGTTTTTGCTACTATAGCTATATCTTCAGCCGTTGACGAAGAATGTATTCAACGAAAAATACGTGGCCTACCCGTCCACTGGCCCAATCCCTCCGACTGTGCTGGTTTTTATCGTTGTACGAACAAAAATATTAAACGCGAATTATTGTGTCCCGAAGGTAAAATATATAATCCGAAAAATGGACGTTGTTCTAACCAAGGAAGAAGTCTGTGCCGGCTAAGCTTAGCAGCTCCTTTGGCAGAGACAATTAATAATAGTTGTGCTAATAGACTTTCCGGAACATATGTGCCTGATCCTAACAGTTGTCAGGGTTTTAGTATATGTAATAATAACATGTCCTATCCACAGAAGTGTGACCTCGGTAGCCGTTTCAATACTGAAATATCAGCTTGTGAACCAGATCCAAAAGCCTTGTGCTGGGAAAATTTGTGTGTAAATAAAACAAATGGAATCTATGTGACGAATGAAAAAGATTGTCATAGTTTCTATATATGCAATGAAGAAAACCCAACAGTACAAAAGTGTTCCAATGGAAGTTATTTTAATGCACAAAGTCTTAATTGTCAGCCAGGCAAGTGTCCATCGGAGGAGACTACAACAACCATTGAAGCACCGACAACTCCAATTTTTTCAAGCACTACCACCTGTGCCCCAGAAACTACAACCACCTGTGCTCCGGAGACCACAACTCGTGCATGCACTAGTACAACCACCTTAACCACTTGCGTTCCAGAAACAACCACCACTACATGTGCTGCAGTTACTACAACTACAACTTGTGCTGCAAAGACAACAACTACAACGTGTGCACCTGAAGCAACAACTACAACCTGTGCCCTAGAAACAGCTATTACAACCTGTGCCCCGGAAACAACCACTACAACCTGTGCCTCCGAAACAACAACCACAAGCTGTGCTCCAGAATTAACAACCACAACTTGTGCGCCAGAAACAGCCACTACAACATGTGCACCTAAAGCAACAACAACCACAACCTGTGCTCTAGAAACAACCACCACAACCTGTGCTCCAGAAATAACAACCACAACTTGTGCCCCGGATACAACCACTACAACGTGTGCACCTAAAGCTACAACTACAACTTGCGCACCAAAACCAACAACTACAACGTGTTCTCCAGAGACAACAACCACTACTTGCTCTCCACAAGAAACTACAACATCTGCTAACGACGACTGTTCAAATGTTAGTATATAACCGATTCAGTATATCGGCTGCATGACTTATCGGCTAAGAAAAAATTATCCAAGTTTCTTGGGGTTCTTAAAATTTTGGAAATTTTTCAAAATGAATAATCGCTTACAAATAGCGAAGTGCTGCTTCATATTTTATGTAAATTCAATAATGACTATGCGGTATCTTGAGTAAAGAAGTTTTGCTTAACCGGCCTTTGGTCGGACTTAAAGGGTTTTATTCTCTGCATACGTGGAAAATCCTTAAGCGGAGCCGCTAATCCACATGCGGAGAGAAAAAAATTCTTGAGCCAATCTAAGCAAGAAATCTTTACTCAGCGAAGGTACTGTTCCACACGATGACAGGAGAAAGTCCTTAAGCATGGTGGGGGAGCGCCTTAGTAAGATAGCTTTGCTCAGCGAAGCCGCTATTCCAAATACCTTTTATTCCAAATGGCCAACAAACTTTCTTCGGATCTATCGATATTGGCTCTTGTTGCGGTTGTCGTAGTCGTGGTCGAAATTAAACGACTCCAATAAAAAACATAAAGAAAGCGTTGCCACATTTTATCGAATTCGTCACGACTACGACAACTGCAATAAGGCTGATTTTTTCATATTTGAGTAATCGTTTATAATGAAACCAAATATAAAAAGAAGAAAAATTTTAAGCGATTGTTCATTGTACGATTTTCCCTGGCACGATTTGTCATACAGCCGAATGTATTATCTAATTTTCTTTTTACTTCCAATTATATTCTCTTTCCTCTCTTCCCATAGACCAAGTGTGATAGTTCTAAGTGTCAAAATGCTAAAGATAATTTTGTCTTTCCCGCCCAAAATACCAATACTGGCTTCTGCGTTTGTCGAAAGCATAAGCCAGAATACCGTGAGTGCCCCGATGAAGCCATTTTCAATCAATCTCTCTTGATTTGCATGGCTCAAGACAAAGTGTGTCCTTCCAGTAAATGCTTGAACAAACCAAACTATACCAATTTTCCTGCCGCTAATACCACAGTCGGCTTTTGTAGATGCTTACATGGTCAAGCCTCCTTTTTCGAGTGTGTCGGCACGAATTATGTTTACAACAACACATTGGGTATTTGTGTAAAATCTACCGATTGCGAAGAGAAATTATGCAAAGGTGTCTATAGAGAAGGTGATTTTGTGGCCAAGGACGATAATTGTATGCTCTTCCATATCTGCTATGAAGGTGAATTAGTGGAAGTTAGCTGTGACACCGGCAACTATTTTGACAACACCTATAAGGCTTGTCTTCCCGATAGAGAGGGAAAATGCCCCGACTGCCATCAAGCTCCAGCATATTCTAACAGCAGGCATCGTCATAAGCGTAACATAAGACTATCGAACTGCGTTGAAGGCTCAAAGACACCAGCATCAGATTGTGATAAATACTTTAAATGTAGCACCGGTCACAGATTATTGTATGGCTGTGGCAAAGATAGCTTTTTCAATCTTACCACTTTAGAATGCCAACTGGATGTCGATAATGTCTGTTGGCCAGTCAATTCATGTAACGAAGGCGAAAAGAATCCTTATCCCGAAGATAATACAAAATATTATGAATGTGTTAATGGTAGAATAGAGGTTAAGTGTTGTGGCCCTGACAATTATTTTAATAAACTCAAAAAGTCTTGTGTAGCCAAAGAGGAGTGTACATGTCCGGGCGGCTATAAGGATTGTGAAGTTTCAGCCCATCCAACTGACTGTGATAAATTCTACATATGCATCAATAGTGAGCAGATTTTACATGAATGTGGTGAAGGAAATTACTTTGATAAGGAAACTCTGAGTTGTAAGAAGGATGTGACAAATAAATGCCATGTTAAGGAGCCTTGTTTGTGTCCTGGCGGCTATGAACATGGTGAAATGTCACCCCATCCCATGGACTGTCATAAATACTACATTTGCGTTAATGGCCAACAGATTTTACACGATTGTGGCGAAGATAACTACTTTGACAATAAGACTTTAACCTGCAAACTCGATATCTATAACAAGTGCTGGCCAAAGGAAGACTGTACTTGTCCTGGCGGTTATCAAGAAGGTGAGTTTTCGGCCCATCCCACCGGCTGCAACATGTATTACATTTGCCACGATGGCCGTCAAGTCTTAAAGGACTGCGGTGTCAATAATCGTTTTAATAACGATACCATGACCTGCGAAGCCGATGATTATCATGTCTGCTGGCCAAATTTATGCGTGGGTCGACCAAATGGTGCTTTAATAGCTAACCCTCAGCAGTGTAATGCCTTCTTTTTATGCTCAAATAATGAGCCTATAGCCAAGTCATGCTTTGAAGGCCAGCGGTTTGATCCTAGAATATCGGCTTGTGTTGCCGATGTAAACGCTGTATGCTATAATCCTTGCGCTGACGAGACTGTTAGTTCAGTTGTTCTACGATCACATCCCATTTGCAATCAGTATTACTTCTGCAATGGCCGGAAAACTTTTGTAGGCACCTGCCAAGTAGGCAGTTTTGATATCGCAACCGGAGTTTGTAATGATGCCAAGAAATGTTTCCCGAATCCCTGCGATAATCCAGAAGTTGAAGTTTATCCTGATGCATATGATCCTTCGAAATTCTATTGGTGTAATAAGGAAAAGCAACCAATACCTTATAACTGTCCATCGGGAATGGATTTCGATATGGAATATAAAATATGCAAGAAACTGTCAGACGTAAGTAAACATATATATATTTTCTTTTTTAAATAATAGGTCTGTTTCTTTAAGTGCACGAAATTACACAGACTTACCCATAAGATTTTCTTGAAAAAAACTTTCGGGTCAAGTTTGGTTAGCTACGGGCATGTAAAGAAACAGCCCTAGTTTTTAGATCAACTAGAAAAAATCCAAATTAAAAATTGATCTAAGCCAAATGGCCGAAATAGTCCTATTTTTATTGAAGCCTTTTAGTTTGGGCCGAAAGTCTCATTCCAGTTCCACTTAACATCTCAGTTAGGTATTTCATAAACCAGAAGTGGTCCGGGCAGAGCTTGTTCCGCCACATACCGAAACTTGCTATTGTATAAATTTTGGGATAAGGAAGCTAAAAAAGGATAAGGAAGAACAAAAACAGCGCTAACTAGCGGACTAAAAAGTATGCCATCTCTCGATCTGGAATTCATTGTAACCGGTGGAACGGTTTCGGAGATAACCATTTTTATTTATTAATATTGTTCCAAAACCTAATTTTAGTTCCAAATCTAATCCACGACTGATATGGCGAAAAGGTTTACATAATTTCTGGGTTAACAACATATCCTACACTTTTAACATATATCGTTTAGAAGTAACCGTAAGTCTTAAACGAAGGAGAGGCACACTTATATAATTTCAGCTTCGATAGAAATACAAAACCAAAGATGGAACATTTATTCAATACAAATCAAGCAAGATACGTCAACTCAACTCTTCCACTTCGATTCTAAATAGCTCTCTTTAACACAAGAGCTTGGTTTTGGTTAAGTTGAATGACTTTTCAACTTTGCGGCGAAGCCACTCGGAGATCTTTTGATGCTTTGTAATACCATTTGTAACTCCACATACCATTTCGCCGAAAGTAAATTAGTGGCTCTCTATATTTCTAAGGCGTTCAATAGAGAACTTTTATCAACACTTGTCGCTAATGATATGAGTTGTTATAGAGATGAGATCTCTTCCAACGAGTTCAATATTAATTCAGGGGTACCGCAACGATCCGTTCTTCGCCTATCCTATTCCTTATTTTTCTAAACGACCTTCTTCGTCAAACTTCTAATCCAATCTACTCTTTTCCAATCCTATTTAATCTTTTGCAGTATTTGCCATTCGTATTCATTCGGTAATAGGAAACTTCTATTGGAGATTGGGGCCATGAGAGAAAATATAAATGAAGACAGTTCCAGTATGAGAACGAGTGGCTGTATTGTGATTCCCTTTGATAGGATAATTGGCGATTATGTACGCCAAACAAATTTTGTCATAACCTTGACTCCGTATTTGCTATCAAATTTACTATTACTAGATCCTTCCTGATTCAGCTCCTCAAGAACAAGAGTATGGGCTCCTGATACTCTAGGCAAGTACATAGCTAGAGCTCCGCTGATCCCTCTTCTCCGTCATCCAAAAACCTTTTATAGGAGTCTTTATATGTCATTAACACACTTGTATCATCAGACCTATCATACAGTGTCTATTAACGATCCCCTTCCCTTTTGTGGTTTATATCGTTTATATAATTCGATAAATGTCGTTCTAGAGTTGAAGTTTCCGAATGCCAAAAAAAAATTCCATTCGAAATGTATTTCCTGATCTTAAGGTTTCAAGGTCGCTATACACTCTACATAATTCATTGGAATATATTTTCTAAGCTTAAGCTTTCAGAGCCCACATACTGTCTAGGTTATAACTTAGATAGAATGAGATGCTTGCCATGTGGCGAGTTTCCTGGTGGGGGGCATTGGGATAAACTTTGGAGAAAAGTTTCAGACTAATTTTATTTTGGAAACTATTTACTTTTATCTATAAATTTGTATTTGCTAGCTCTGTCAGGTGTTCAATTGGTCTGTTTTCTCAGAAGGAGTATCTGACTTCATTCGTGGGCATGTACATAGCAAGTGCTCCATTGATTCCTCTTCATCCTCATTCTATAGTAGTCTTCCTGTGTGACTCGCAGATGTGATGCCATTTGGCCTATTGCCTAGTGTCCTATTATATACCTTTTGGGATAAAGATCACATCATATTTAGCCGAATGATGGGGACTGTAGCACCTGGAAAGATTTGCTCCATTTATGGTAGGTTGGATGGTCTACGTGGCTACCTACTACGCGCAAGCATTCAAATAGAATCTAGAAGATTCCGTTTTTATGGACTCTTCTACTCGTGAGTGCCAACCTATATAGGTCCAAAACCATATCTCGAAACCGAAAGTAGCCATCCATTCCGTTACACTGAAACATCTCATCAAGTCACCCACATAAATCTCTGATAGGTCACTTTGTATGTTGTTCCTTAAGAATTTTTGTCTCGATAGGTGGAAGGTCGGGCAGTCGCAAAGGAAGTGGAAAACAGTTTTTTCTTTACTTTGATCCTGGCAACAACGGCAGAACGCATTGCAGGAAAGGCCTCTCCTTCTAGCACGTCTACCGATTGCTCAGTGTCCTATCACTACTGCGAGGAGCCTCGAGATTTCCCTACGGTTTCTGTTTTTTAGTTGTCTTGTGCCCTCATCGATGTTACAAGGCAACATCTTCCTAGGTACCTTAGACGTGCTTAAGTTACTCCACCTGTCTTCAGCTTTCTGGCGATAATGTTTGAAAATACAGCTTCTAAAGTGCCAAGCGGCACGGCTACCGATTCAGCAGTGGAGGCGTGCATAGCAGAGGCAGCACTGGCCAGCTCATCAGCCTGTTTGTTGCCAGGGAAGTTACAATGTACGGGAACCTCGGCGATAGTAACGTCAGTCTGACCACCTAACCTGGATACCACATCCTTGCACTGTCTAACTAAAGTAGAAAAAGTAAAGTGTGAGTTTAGAAAAAGGATTGCCGCCTGAGTGTCAACGAAGAAGCCGACTCTCCCTTGAACACTCCTGTCAATCAACACCCTGCCCGCCTCACTTATACTCAATATTTCAGCCAGAAATACAATGGCTTCATCAGGAACTGGGAAGGAGAGTCTTACCCCAAGCTCATTCGAGAAGACTCTAGAGCCCAAACCGCATATAATGCTTGATCCATCACTATACACCCTGAAGTTAAAGTCTTTTTCTATATTACTTCTCTAACGCCCCCGTCTGGATTGAATAAAGACTTTGAAAGTGCTATCCGGATAAGTTACAATGTAGTCGGAGGGTTTCCTTAGTGTCGGTGATAATTGATCTAAGATTCTGTCAAGGTTGATCTCAACCTTCCACATGCCGCTAGTCTTGCCGGGAATGCAGCCAAAACATGTAGCTCAATCGGAACTAATTTTAGTATAGCATTCAGAACCTCTGAAGGACTAGTACGTAAATAACCTGTAATCTCGATGCAAGCAGATGTTGTGGCGGACCACCATACTACCAATCCGTAAGTCAATATGGGTCGTACAATACCTTTGTACATCTATTTAAGCATATTAGGGCTTAGGACCCATTTGGAACCAAACAACCCCGACGGGATGTTTGGTAAGTAGCCAAGGCGTCGCTATATCTACATTATCCAGCAGACTTGTATTTACCCAGTGCAGCCTACTTCTGGTACTAGCTACGAACACAGGACACTGGCTAAATAGAAAAGTCCTGTAGGTGTAGGTTTGACGTTCTGAAAAGTAACCATTCACAAGGACCTGTAGGGACTTAATACCACTAGTCGTTCAATGGCCATAAAATTTCTAGATGTATCCAGGTATAGACGGCTGCTTGGCTAGGGCTTTAGGCAGTCTGCCAAGTCCTGCGGCTTACGTTATTGACCTGGTTCTCGCATTTGTTCACTGAAAACTTGTAGAGTGTCTAGTTACCTGTCCTCTCTGTTTTTATTGCGGCAGCTCTTTAGATTCTGCTATGCGTTCAGACCAACAGGGTGGTTTGCGATTTCAGCATTATACATATGGTCTGCAATATATTCTTATGACATCCCTAAATGCTTTGGTTAACTTTGCCACCGCTGTATTAATGTCTGTGTTGACTCCTTTATGATTGGAGGATGTGCAACTATATTGGTAAGAATACGCTTTTGCTCCTCCCAGTTTGTTCTACGTCTATTTAACTAAAAAGCACTCACTAAGCGCACAATAATTTTCAAAGCAATTGGGAAAACTGATCTAGTTAGACGCAAGAAATATGAATTGAAAAGAATTATCTATACGAACTTATCCATTTACGTTTTTTCAGCCTGACTGTCCTGTATGCAAAGAAGATGGAGCTTTCCACACCTTAGACAACACCAGTGATACCGAATTTTGTGTATGCGTTGATGGTGTGTCTACCAAAATTGAATGTCCTAATGAATATGTTTTTAACCAAGAATTAGGCGTATGCTATTCGGTAACTATACAATAGTTTTATTAAAAGATTAATTTTTTCATGACAACTTCTCTGCTCGCTTTTTATTTGTAGAATGCACCCTGTGATCCCAGTTTTTGCTTAGCCGCCCAAGAGTATGCTATAGCTCCAAATCGTAATTGCAGCAGAAGTTTCTGTATGTGTTTCGATAAACATCCCGTTATTATAAATTGTCCCAATAATGGCAACTTTAATCCCTATACATTGGAATGTTCGAATTATACAATTTCGGTAAGTTTGTGAAAATTTGCTTCTTAGGAATAAAATCACGAATTGTGGCAAACGAGTTCAGTTAATGTAATTAATGTAATTAATAATGTGATTTGCTAACTAACTATTGTGATTTATTAACTAACCATTGTGATTTATATTTTTTCGTACCCTTTAAGCCCGAGTGTTTGCAAGCCACCTGTATAGGCGAGACAAATAATAATCACATCTTTAAGCCCATCGATCCAAAAAATAGTAATGGTTTCTGTCAGTGTGTAAATCAAATTGCCACCTTCAAGCCTTGTAGCTATGGTAGCACTTTTAACCCCGATCTACTTATATGTCAACTAAAAGAGGTTAGTAATTAATAGGAACTAAATATGTAAAAGTAGTTAAAGAAATTTGTAAAATAATTTTCATATTACAGATCAATTGCAATTCGTATCAGTGTCGTGATTTGGCCGACAAAACCAAAATACCAGCTGTGACCACAACCGAAGGCTATTGTGAATGCATGGGCGGTGCTGCCACCTATCATAATTGTCCCAATGACGGTGTATTTAATGTGAGTTCAAAGAAATGTGAAGCTTCTCTGTGCGATTTTTCAAAGTGTGCCGGCTCTAATGATAATGCTGCTTACCCAGCCTTAGTAACTTATGGTTTTTGTATGTGTACTGTTGGTTTTGTGGAATGTCAGCCAGAAGGTACACTATTTAGTGAAAAATTCAGAAATTGTATGGATCCATGTCCTCAAGTGTTATGCAATGGTAAACCCGATAAATACTTGGTATCGTCTTTAATTAATCAGAATAGTTTCTGTGTGTGTCATGCGAACCCAAGTATGAGTGCTACTCATGAATTTTGTCCTTCAGAACTTTTTGTGTTCGATGAAGCTGAACAGATGTGTGTGGGAAATGCTGAGGTATTTATAAAGAATAACTCTTAGCTAAATTATAACCTTTTTAAAACACATACTACTTTATTTATTTATAGGAACTCTGCGGTACGGAACTTTGCAAAGCTCCTGGAGCGTTTGAAGCTAAAAACACTTTAACTGGTTTTTGTTTGTGCGCAGACAAAGGCAAAAAACCAAAATTCCAACAATGCTTGGAGGGTATTTTTGTGCCTGATAAAATGGCTTGCCTTCCAAGGGCACAGGTAAGCAAATTTTTGTTTAATAGTTAATTAAAAACTCGCGACATTTCTTATATTAAAAAAAAATGTATTCTCTCTCTTTCTCTTCTTAGGATGTTTGTGATGTCAGCTTGTGTTGTCACGCAACCATCGACCATCCAGTTACTTTGGCCGCTAATAACAGTGCTCTAGAGTTTTGCTATTGCTCGAGCCCCACTGATGTCATGTTGCTGCCCTGTCCCAATGGAAAATACTACAATGAGGCTAAAGGCATGTGTGTTAATGAACTAGAAGACAATTGCTTATGTCCAAATAATGTCGCAGATGGGCAGAAAGTGCCTGATACTACATCATGCATCAAATACCATGAATGTGTTCACGGCGTTATGGAGTCATTTACATGTCCCGATGGTCAATATTTCAAAGTCGACGTAAATTGTTGTGTACCAGATACCGAAGGTGTTTGTATCAAAACATCACAGTGTACATGTTTGGGCATCTATTATGAAAACGAACGTTTGCCACATCCAGTTAATAGCCAGATGTATTATACTTGTCAAGGCAACGCTTTGCATGAATACAAATGTCCGATAGGTGAAATTTTTAGTGCTGCTCAAAAACAATGCATCTCCAAAGCAAATTTACGACAAAAACGTTCCATTGATTTAAACAACGATCATGAAGTAAGAACTTTTAAGAAATTTTCTAATTTCTTTAAAAAATTCTATTTTTAATTTATTAGTTTAAGCACAACTTTTTTTTTCAATTGTTTTACGATTTTACCATTCAGTCATCTCCGCTTGTACAAAAATCGTATTCTCTTATACAAAACTTATATGTATTATATAAATTTTTAATCTCTTATTCAAATCTATGATGCAAATTTTCAAAAGAAATGAAAAAAATATGATTTCAATAAAAACAAAATTTTGAAAACAAAAAATCTAAAGCAAAATTTCTATTTTATTTAAATTGGCATTTTTATTTAAGATGAAGAATTCTTTCTGGGTTATAAAAAAAACAAACAGAAAATTTTTTCTTCAAAATTTTGTTTTTATATTTAAAGAATTTTGAGAAAAAAATAAACAGCCGGCTGCAAAACAGAGAGATGGTTAGCGATACTGATCGATATTGAATATAAATAACTCTGGGAAAAACCCGACTTCAATACAGAGAGCTAATCGAACAGATTACAAATATTTCGGGCGGCCACTTTGACCGTCCGATTTTCATTTAAATTTCTGTGGAACAAAATTGCATGCATACACTTTCAAATAAAAAAAGAGCGCACGGTGCCATTGGACATCCGTTTGGATCGAAGCTCCTGTCGCCTAAGGCCTACCCGCTATCGGCTTGGGCCTGCCGTCTTCGGCCTCCCCTACTTTCGGCCTTATGCCATCGGCAGGCAACCTGCGGTCGGCCATTTTTTGTCAGCCCAGTTCGGTCGCTATATCAGACGCCCCCTCATCTTTATCGCCTTAACCCCCAACAGAAATATAAATTATAACTTGAAAACAAAAATTTCACCTACCTCGATGACACCAAGTAAATGAAGATAGTAATTTCAATGAAAAAAGAAGACAATTGGTCAACGAAAAAGCACTATCCCCTGGAAGATACTTAGGCGATACTACTCAAGAATTTAGCCGAACACCTGGTGTTTAGCCGAGACACCTTTACTTACACAGAAACCAATCAATAGCCAAGACACAACCCTAGTCTTAGGGTTCCCAAAAACTAGGATAAAATTTTCCCAAAATCCCAGCAGTTCCACGGATTTCCAAAAACTAGAACAAAAATCTCTCCAAAATCCCAGAACTTCCCCCGATTCTCAAAAACTAGGATGAAAATCTTCCCAAAATCCCATAATTCCCCGGAACACAACGGCAACACCAAAACCCCGAAAATTCTGAAGCGGCAACATAGAGTTTTTAAGGAATTGAACATTCCCACCGGCCTGTTGCCTTCGTTTTGAATTGCCGCTACCAATATTCGTTACATGTATTTGTTACCAGTATTCGTTACACGTATTTATTACACGTATTTATTCAATCAAAAAATTTTTTCCTCCCAGCATAGAATAGATAGCACAACGTGCCATATGGAACTTCGTTCCAAAAAGTTTTTGTTTTTTAATCAGCCCACTAATGGCGGAGTTATGCGACAATCAATCGTCGGGGAGGGCAAATTGCCCTTCAGATTTTCGAAAAAATGGAACAAAACTGCAAGAAAACATTTGCAAACAAAAGAAGAAATTTCTAAATAAGTTTTTAAAAAGAGGAGCTATGCGATAATCAATATTTGAAACGGGCGAATTGCCCGCCCGATTTTCGACAAAAACATTGGGGTACCAAGCAAAGGTTTTTAAACCAAAAAAAGGGGAAACCGCCTTTGCAAAACCATTCTAAAAAAACTCTACCTCTCCCAAGAATTCCTATATCTAGATCAACTCGAAATCTTAAGGAAGTCAGAACTTCCTGAAAAAATTTGCTTGATTGTCTTTAAGAGGTACAAAGAACCGGAACCCTTTTGAGGTTCCAAATCAAGCGAAACTTTAAATGATCTATAACATAACATAACTATAGCATCCAAAGGGACTTCAAAACTCGTGAAGTAACTGCATCACTTAACTGGAACTCTAGAATCCTTAACAGCTCCAAAATATAACAGCTGCATCTTCTTAGATCAAAGAAACGGTTGAACTCACAATTTCCTGTGACACAATAGCTTAATCGCCTTGCAAAAGGAACGCAACCGATTTCAACTTCCAAACCAACCGAAGTAGCTGTACCCCTTAACTATAACTTCAAAAGCCTTTGAAATTCCTTTGAAAATCCACCGAAAAAATAGTTAAAGTCCTTAAATTACCAAATACAGAGACTCCCATTTTTGACAACTCAAAAATCCAACAAAACAGCAACTTCTGCAACTACATAAGCTGCAGAGTCAAAGAAATTTGTGAAGCCAGAACATCCTGTGACACAATGATATTGTTGTGTTCAAAAATGAACGAAAGAAAAAACTCTTTTTAACTTCCAAATAATGCGAAATTTTAAAACTAACTAAACTGGAAAGCCCATAAAAACTACAACATCATAGTCCGCTCGGAGCTAGTTCCTGAAGTAGCTACACCAATTAAACATAACTTCAGAACTCTTCGAAAGTCCCAAACAGAGCTTAACTCCGAAATCCATTGAAACTCCAAGATCCACAGCAAAAAATACTTGAACTCCAAAATTACTATGATTTTTAAAAACTCGAAAGCCCATTTAAAACCTCAACTCTTATATCTTAAGAAGCTTGAAGCTTGAGAGATCGAAGAAGTTGTTAAGGCTACAAACCTCCTACACAACAAGAGCTTTGTCGCCTGGAATTCGCTAAATTCGTGCATGTAGGCGATATTGCGCAATTGTTAGGGTTAGAATGACTTCTTATTGGTTCTACGATGGGTACTCTTTATAAGTCTAAACCTCTAATTGAAGAAGACTTCTTATGCTTCACTTTTTCGAGTTTCCACTATTTTTCCATCTCCTTTTTAGCCCGCTTACAAAAACTAATAAAACTTCGTCCAAATTTTGACTTAGCTTACCTAAAGTAATAGAAGAATTTATTTTAAGACGAAATTAACCATCTCTTGTGGCCGAATATAAGTCGAAAGAACTACTGACCTGCGGCAAAAAGTCATAAAGCATCCTTAAGGGAGTTCTAATGGGACATTTTGCGATAGGCCAAATGGCACACGACGATGATTAGTGTAAGACCTGTTTAGATGAGAATGCAAAGGAATCAGTGGAGTACTTTCTTTGTACATATCTAGGACTTCGGGAAGCTAGATACTCTCTATTAGAGAACAAACAATTGTAGAGCTGGCAAATTTAACTATAATTAAATAAATTTGGTTTGAAATGTTTCTTCAAATGGGTCACAAGGACCACTAGTGAGCTTACCGTAGGCGCGGGCAATCTATTTAACCAAACTTAACTTAATCTAAAAATCCATATGACCACTTTTGGGCTCGTACTTCAGGTACATCTAGCACAACTCCTTACCGTCCCATACGCCGGAGCAAATTTTAATTATAATGCTAAGCTCTTTTTCAAGAAGGATTCGGCTGGTGGCGTTATTATAAGGACTTTGGACTAGCCATATCTGCTTAAGAGCTACCCCATTGCATTCTAACGCGCTGCAAATAGCTGCGTGGTTTAGGGTGTCAAAAGCCTTTTCTAAGTATATGAACGCTAGGTAAAGAGGTGATTTCGATTCTACAGATTGCTCCAAGATCATTATTAGGCTGTTAATGTGATCGATAAATGATTTCTGTGCGCGGAAGCCTGCTTGTTGCCTTCTCAGATCAGGAGTAAGATTAGTGGACAGCTTCCTGTTTAAGATTTGCACAATCACCTTATTAATAATACTTAGCAGAGTGATTCCTCTGGTTCGTTATGCACTCTTGGTTGGGGAAACAATGTTCCACCAATGACCTAAGTTGTTTGTCATACGCGTTTCAAGAAGCAGTTCTGCATTTTCGGTTCGCCGCTCCAAATCATGTTTGCCTATCATGCTCTCTATGTTCGTATTGTCTCCACCAATTTGGGTATTGAAATCGCTCTTCATTATCACGATGTCGCCATGTTGCACTGATGATAATACTCTAGCGAAAAGATTATTAAAAGATTCCTTAGAGGATAGCTCGAAAGATTCAGTTGGAGAGTAGCATTTGATGCATGTCAGATATCGACCTCTGGTACGCAGCGTTGCAGTTACAACTCTATCAGAGTACGGCTTCCAATTGAATAGGGCTTTCTTCGCCGTTTGTGACATGCGAATTCTTACTCCACTTGATCGGGGTTTGGTGTTCGCCTCCCTGGAATGGATTAGGGTGAGACCTTCTGCGGTTGTGAATTCTCCAGAGTCGTACCACGGTGTTTCGCAAAATCCGAGAATTGTAAGCTTGTATGCATTGAATTCTTTACAAAGCTGTGCCAAAGGAGAAGTTTCCGATAGCGTGTTCTTACATTTCAGGTTCCAATTCGAATTTTTTTTTTTCATGCTTAGTATAAATGTCATCTGCCTTTGTGATAAGACTTCTAGCTTTCTGATTATTCCTTGGTAAAATTTAGCTGCATTGCAAAAGCTTCTGAATTTAGTAGAAGTCACACAGTTGCCTTTGAGGTTTGCCCAGGGGCGGTCAATTTCAAGCAGTGTTAAGATTAGGCTGAAAGTCAGGTACTGTGACATTAATCTTGAACACTTCGTCTCTAATAAATAAGAACTTTATTGTAATATAAAAATTTTTTTGTACTCCAAGCTTATTTTATTTTATATCTTCTTTCCATCTATTTAGTTTGGCTGTTTGGAGAATGAAAAGCGCTCAGTACCCTCGAACTGTTCACAATATGAAATCTGTCTTCAACAGACATGGAAACGTCAAACTTGCTCTAACTATCGTTACTACAACCCCGAGCAAAGAGAATGTCTGGAACCACGTGATGATTTTGTATGTTCATACGCCAAAGTAACAACTTTACCCATTTGCAATTTCAGCATGAAATATTATTTGTTGAAAGCCAAAAGTTGTCAACATTATTATCGCTGCGAAGCTGGCAAATGGCGTTTAAATAGTTGCGGACGCCAGAAATATTTTAATACAAAAATATCCAGCTGTTTACCAATACCAGAGGACCCTCATTTTAAGTGTGAACATTCAAAGAACTATACTTCTGAGGAAGTTGTCAAAGAAAACGCGACCGTTTCGTGTCAACACTTGAGCCAACGTTTTTATGGTAAAAATTGTGCCATGTATTTGATATGCCTCGATAATGACTGGTGGTATCAATATTGTCCACCAGATATGTATTATAATCGTTCATTAAACTATTGCATACGGGATATTCATCAGCAATGTAAAGATGTTAGGAAAACTACAGTTAATGTAAATAATGAAGAATTTTCTCAGGTTCCCTGTCAGCAAGATGGTTTCCTAAGACCCTCCGCTATGGCCTGTAATCGTTATTTTGTTTGTGTTAATGGCAAATGGCAGATGCAACATTGTTCTTTGGGAGCATATTACGATGTTACAAATGCCAAATGTTCATTGGACATGGAAGGCATATGTGCGCAACTAAATAAGGATTGCTTGCCTAATGAAAGAAAAGCGGTGCCTCGCAACTGTTCCTGGTATGAGGAATGTTCCAATGAAGGAAAATGGTTGCAAAAGACTTGTCCTCAAGATGAAGTATTTGATGAATTGCTACAGACATGTACTTTTAATCAGGGCGTATGTTCTAAACATGGCCTAAAAAGAAGTTGTAGACAAAATGAAACTATGGATTTGAAACAAAATTGTTCCATGTTTTATTATTGCTCTCAGGATACCTGGAATTTGGGTAGCTGTCTTAAGGGTTTTATGTATTCGACCGAAAAACAAATTTGTGTAGCTCATATGCCACACGACCGTTGTAAGCCTGTAACGCTAAAAGGAAGCAAAGGGACTGAAGATATCCCCAGCCAGGAGAGTAATCCATGTCAGGGAAAAATAGATGGTTCTGCGGTAGCTCATCCTCTTGACTGTAGTCTCTATTATATTTGCTTTCAGAAGACCAGATCCCCTGAAATGCAGTGTCCCCGGGGTAGTTACTTTGCCCCTAGCCTGGGTTATTGTCTTCCCAATGATGGCAGCTGTCGTTTGCCTTTAACCGGTCCTTGTGCCAATGCTAGTTATGAATCTTTAGTGCCACATCCCTCAGACTGCCAGGCTTTTTACTCATGTTCTTCCATCAATGGCACCGAACTGCTGCATTGTCCTAAGGGCCACTATTTTCACAAAACTGCTCGCCAATGCCACACTGATCATGGAGAGTGTAAAAAAGATATAGAACCCAAGCCGAGATGTTCTTCCCTAATACATGGCACTCGCCTACCTCATGAAATCTACTGCAACATATATTATGCTTGTGTCAAGGCTCTTGCAATTCCCGTCGAATGCCCTGACAATTATCAGTTTAATAGCATTTTAAGCAAATGTATGCCCCACAAAGGGCACCAATGCCCAAATGGTCACTTGGTGCATCACAATATAACCTATAGTTGTGGCAATTTGTCAGATGGCATTTTTTTGTCTGACCTTAAAGATTGTACTCGTTACTATATTTGTTCCCAAGGTCAAGCCTTGCCAAAACGGTGTGCCAACTCCAGTTACTTTGATAACGAACAATTGCTTTGTCTACCAGATGATGGCTCGTGTCCCTTTGTCAACAAAGATCAGGAGCAACATAATGCTACGCCACCAGATCCCTCAATATGTGAAGGCAAGCATGGTTATCTTTTGGCAGATCCCTTAAATTGTAATAATTTCTATGCCTGTATACACAACAAACTAAAACATGAGAGATGTTATAGTCAGCAATTTTTCAATACAACAACGCAACAATGTCAGCAAAAACTTTTGCAAGAGAGCGAACTAAATGGCAATGCAACTCTTAATGAGAGTGATATAAAAGAGCGTAAAATCAAAATCCCACAGTGCCTAGATGACATCACACCGCTTAAGAAGTTATGCTCGGAAATGAGTGAAGGTACCTCTTTGGCCGAACAGGGAGACTGCAGGCGCTACATCACCTGTCAGGACTCAGATGAAGAACCCATTTCCCAACGTTGCCGTAATGGCGAAAGTTTTGACAGTCTTTTGGGCTTTTGTCGGCAAAACGATGGCACCTGTCTGCTAGAGAATGGTCAGCGTGTGGGTGAGTGTAGCGGCAAACACGGTCAGTTGGTCAGAGATTTCAACAGCTGTCGCAACTATTTCGTTTGTATTAATGGTCAGAAAATCCGACAAAACTGTAAGGACGATGAATACTTTAGCAAAACCCAAAATATGTGTACAAAGGATACTCAGCAGGTTTGCAAACCCAGCCAGGCATCTGAGAGTTATGTGATACAGGTTTGTAGAAATCAATCGCCCTTATTCTGTAATTGTTTTTCGATGCCACGTCAAGATAATATTTGACATAATTCACCTACCTGCTCCTTGTGGACAACAATTGAGTACAGCTGATAGCTTCTTACTATTCTCTAAGGTCTAGAAAATGTTAAGAGGCTGTTAAAAGTAGTCAATTGCTGTCGACAACGGGTACGTAAGTGTCCAAAGAGTTATAGAATAAGAAGAATTAAATAACTAATTCCGGAATTTTGTTATAATTCATTTTATTCCTAATAAAGTCATGTGCTGGTTTAAGCGAATCAGTACTCTATCCCTATATACATGACAATTGTCGCTCCTATTTCCAATGCCTTAATGGGATAGCCAAGAGACACATGTGTGCCGATGATTTGTACTTTGATCCGTTAGCGGTCAAATGTATCAAGAATAAAACAGAGTGTGTAATGCCAACCACAACCCTACAAAGATCTCCAGCACTTAGTCAAACGTTTAACAAGGTAAGAGGGAAATTTTGTTAGTAACACATTAAAAAAAATTCATACATAATCACGAAAATAAGGTCAGTTCTAAAGACCAGTTCTAAAGACCAGGTATGGATAAAGAAAATTTCTGACTGTACGGAAGGTTGAACTGACATCAGGATGTTTCGAGCCCAACAATGTTCTCATCATCGGAGTTATTGTATTCGAAAAGCAATGCTTTTCAAACTGTGATTGAAGGCAAACAATCAAAGCTCAATTGATGAAGACAAGAAAATGTGAAATTTTGCTAACCATCAAATGAAAGCTTACAGGGTACCTCAGCCGAATTTAAAGCTGAAAAACTAGAGGCTGCATTTACCGAATAGATTAAAGTAAAATCTAGTTGGATGCAGCTGTCGTGATTGGCAGTGAGGTCTAAGCGGACAAGAATTCTGACGATGAAATCGTGGTTGGTCTCGAAACATCATGATATCAGTTCAACCTTCCGCACAGTAAAAAAATTTCTTTGTCTTTTACAAAAAGGTATTTTTTACAAAAAGGCATTTTTTACAAAAAGGTACTTTTTACAGAAAGGTACATACTTTCTACAAAAAGGCACTTTTTACAAAAATGTACTTTTTACAAAAAAGTACTTTTTACAAAAAGGTACTTTTTACAAAAAGGTATTTGTTACAAAAATGTACTTTTTACAAAAAGGTACTTTTTACAAAAAGGTACTTTTACAAAAAGGTACTTTTTACAAAAAGGTACTTTTTACAAAAAGGTACTTTTTACAAAAAGGTGCTTTTTACAAAAAGGTACTTTTTACAAAAAGGTACTTTTTACAAAAAGGTACTTTTTACAAAAAGGTACTTTTTACAAAAAGGTACTTTTTACAAAAAGGTACTTTTTACAAAAAGGTACTTTTTACAAAAAGGTACTTTTTACAAAAAGGTACTTTTTACAAAAAGGTACTTTTTACAAAATGGAACTTTTTACAAAAAGGTACTTTTTACAAAAAGGTACTTTTTACAAAAAGGTACTTTTTACAAAAAGGTACTTTTTACAAAAAGGTACTTTTTACAAAAAGGTACTTTTTACAAAAAGGTATATTTTACAAAAAGGTACCTTGACGCAAAAAAGTACTGACAACCCGTAGAATTTGTCCAAAGAGAATGAACATTTTTGGTAAAAGATAGAAAAATAACTAGACTCATATTGGATATAAGTTGTTCTGCTTGTATAAGCTTTTTGTGTAACTTATTAAATTTGTATTTTGTAATTCTCATTTGTTCTTTGTGAGTTTTCGTATAATTATACGATGTTGATAACTTTTTAAGTAATTAGTGGAAGGTTGCGGGCACATAGAAGGTCTCAAACCACAACAAATATTTTTTTTAAACTAATCTTGAAATTTTATAAATAATTTCCAGTATAAGTAATTTTCATTATATGTAGATAAATCCCTATTTGTAAATACTTTCCATTTGTTCTTGCAGTTATGCTCTGAGAAAAAATTAGAGTATTCTTACGCTAATGTGGACAATGATTGTCGTTCGTTTTATTTATGTCATGCCAATGGCGATGTAACTCATGAATTGTGCCCTTTGGGAACGATTTTTAACAAAGAACTCGTTATGTGTATGGACGAAAATAAAACCAGCTGCACGCGAAGTTGAGAAGCCACAATTTAAAAGTGAACAAAATGGAATGAAACAAGCAACACATGAAATAATAAACAAAATTATACAATATTAGAAAGATTTTGTATTTAAATTTTAGTCTTTAATTTAATAAATAGTCGTATAAAAAATAAAAGGTGATGGTGACTAATCAAAAGGATATTGAATAAATAAATATATTTCCTTAATGTATAACTTGTTACTGTGTTTTAATCAGTTACATGCTGTAATCTTTGTAAATTCTGGTATTGTGGAGTTTTTTATTTCAAATTCCTAAACTTTGGGATTTGCGGTATTGACATCCCTATTAGCATTAGATGTGACGTAACAGAAGTCGACTAGTTTCAAATAAACATATGCATATAGGCGCGGATCCAGGGGAGGGGAAAAAGGGATATTTCCCCTCACAAAACGAATAAAATATACCTCATTTCTATTGATTTTCTAACAGAAATTTTACAAAATGGTATATTTCATACAGAAGTTCCCCTCCCAAAAGCTTAAGCTGGATCCGCGCCTGCATGCCTATATACATACATAAAATTATAATGTAAGTTTTTATAAATAGACAATTGATTGAAGGGCTGTTAAAACATAAATACCATTGATTACACGATAAATACAATCATTTTATTTCGAATTACTGGCATAAGAACCAAAAATAAACAAAATAATCAATTTATAGCAACAAATCAAACTTTCGACTTTCAGTGTATGTATACTGGAATATATATTGTGTAATATCCTAAAAACTTTTTTATTTTAATAACTTGATAATCTCTGGAGTTTTAGAAAATTGTACAAAACAAATACTTAAAAGGTTATTGTTTGTTTAATGATAAATTAAAGCAAGTTGTCGTGCAAAGGCTTTCATTCTGCTGGTTTTTAAAGTAAAGACTTTTGATTTTTATTGCACAACCAAGAAAACTTTGTAATGTATTGGCAACATTGTTCAGTATTGCTTTCCTTTTGCTTGTAGATTATGTTTACTCTTTATTGTAGGAGAAATTTGGTCATATTTAATTAGAAAATATTATTTAACTTATTTAATATAGGACAAAACGACAATGACATGAAAAATAACATATTCAATAATATTGTAATATGTATGGGTTGCTTAAGGCACACCTGGACATTGCTTGCGCCTTCAAAAAAATGGCTACTATTGAAAAAAATAAATTCAGTAAAGTGCGACTTTGACTCGTACACGAAGGGTTCCGTGCGAATACCATATACATACGTATATCCCTTTTTCGTTTTGGCGATTTTTTTTCTGCGACTTTTTTGGCGAATTTTTCGTTTTAGTCCATTTTCATTAGTTTTTGGCGATTTTTTTCGTTTTACCATTTTTTTTTTGTTTTTGGCGATATTTTTAGTTTTGGTGATTTTATCTCGTTTTTGGGGGTTTTTCCGGTTTTTGGTGATTTTTTTTAGTTTTTACGACTTTTTTCGTTTATCGGGGTTTTTTGGCGATTTTTTCGGTTTTTTACGATATTTTTAGTTTCGGCGATTTTTTTAGTTTTGGCGTTTTTCTCGTTTTGGCGATTACTTTAGTGTTGGCGATTTTTTTTCTACGGAACCCTTAAAAACTCATAAAAAAAACTCCCCAAGAAATAGTTCTATCAGCGCTTCTCCGAACGATATTCATATTAGACTCGAGGGTAAAGCAGCTACGGCATATGCAGACGACATAGCTATTATCATAACTGGTAAGTTTCTCGATACGATTAGTTCCATCATGAAATCTACTTTAAGCTGGGCAACTTTAGTTTATTTGGGAAAACGTATCTTGTACTTTTCACCAATAAGAAAGTCAAGGAAGGGACAACACCAAAATTAGATGGTATATCACTCTTGCCCAAAATGCCTACACAGTAGTTGAGAGTTAATTGGAAATTCAATGTTGATGATAGAGTTAAAAAGGCGTCCAATGCTCTATGTACATGCACTTCTAAAGATGGTAGGGCACGACATGGTGTCCTTTGCCTAATCTTACACAATAGACCAACACAGCGATAGCTAGATCAATTCTACTCTATGCAGTACTTGTATTGTGGAGGGAAACTAAAACAAAGGCATACCTGAAAAAGTTAGAGGCAATAGGACCGATGCCGTATAAACCATTTGGTAGACAAATAGACCCTATGGACTGTAGCACGGACTCCCCGGGGGTACGATTATACATCTTGGTGATTAACCACACCTTGATGTGCTTTCTGGGGAAGAAGGTAATTGGTTTTTCTATACATTACCTTTGGCCAATTAGCCATTAAACAATCTCTGGAATAGTAGAGCAACGGGCGTGCATATAAATATTTAAAGGAAGTAGATTAACCTATGCGAGTCTGGAAGAAGGTGGCCAGGCACCTTAGGTTTCGCCCACGGCCAAAGTCGATAGAAAGTTAACCTCTAGGGGTTTTCTTTCGAGGCTTAACCAGTAACCGAACACTGGTACCACGGGAACCAGTAGCAACACACAGATGACCTGCCTGCTAGAGGGTTACAGAGATTATGCACGCCATTCGCGAAATCATCTTGGATGATGTTCGCGAAGAACATACTCTGTTCTTGTTAGGATGGATATACTGGCGGACTTCGTCTTACCCTCAACAAGAAGGATGATTCCGTGACTGGTTATTGGTGAGGTCGCCTTCTGGAGTTTACTTGGAGGCTGTGGTTGCTAACAACATCGCTGGAAGACGTGCTGGTTTAATCACTGATGCTCGACCAGTTCTAGTGGCTGATTGGACTTCGGTCAACCAATGGGGGGCCTCTTTGTGCTGTTGCTAAACCAATAGGACTGCATCGGTAGTGCTTTGGGATCGGGTACTGGGGAAGGCCAGTATAGCTGTCGTCAGCCTTTGTAGTAGACTTCAAGCTTGCTGGTTATTCCTTGGTTGACCTCAGCTGAATCGCGTTAGCTACTGTGAAGAGTTTAGCTTGCTCAAAAGTTTTAACAATGCATAAGAAGTTGCTACCTGTATTTTCCTTGCTTGTCACACAGGTGTGCCTTCGAAGAGACTAGGGAGTGGTGGTGAACACTCAACTTCACATGGTGTTAAGAACACCGTCAGATTAAGCCGTAAGGGCAGGTACTGTGGTCAATCTTGAACACATTTGTATCACGGACTATAAACATATGTATCTGTAACTAAAAATTTCGGCACCGAGCTACACATCGCTATAGAAAGAAAAAGGCTATCCTAAAGGTCTTAAATATTGTGGGGCTAGGTTCAACTTCTTCACTGAAGGCGCAAAGATGGATGGAAGGGTGTCCGGCTCTTTGCCGCACTGTGTACACCACTGAGGTCTTGCGTGTGGAAGTCATTCGAAACGGGTACCACGAACTAAGCTACCATACTTATAGGGTTTTGTCATCTGGTAGTATCGCTAAGGATGACTTCCGGTGTATGCGCGGTCTATGATCATCCAGCTTATATAGATGCATGGACACGGAACCAACGCAGACAACTGCATCGCAGTTGCAGTAGCAAATAATGGGACGACACGACCGGAGTTTAACATTGATGCCTTCTGCGGTATTCCCCTACATGCTTGCAAGCAGCACACTGACAACTACTTCCGTACCGTGGCATAGTTCAGATGGTTTAATGAACCTACTAGTAGGACTTCCAGGCTGATATGGCTTAGACTGCACTCAGTCAGTACTAGGAATCTCTTAAGGCCCCAGAACACATTATCGTAACAGTCACAGGGCACTGCGAGTTTGGCAACCACGCCAAACTAATGAGACTAACTTCTACTGATTTCTTCAGAAGCTTTCAAAGCTAGGAGGAGGAGACTGTCCTCTACCTGCTGTGCCTCTGCCCTTCACTGGAGGACCAACGGCTAACACAACTTTACCAGGAATCCTTCGTTATCTCTTTGCAGGTAACACAAAGAGACCAATCCTGGACCCAAGTGGGCGAAAGCTGCCTGTCTTCCCTAGCCTGAGCTAGCCATGATCATCCAGAATAACCTAACCTAAGGCGAACATTTTACTGCTTTTTGATTTCCTATTGTAATTGACATTTTTTTCAATACAAAGCTATGTAGGTGTTCGATAAAACCCCGAACATAGGAATAAATATCGCCGATTTAAGCTTTTAAGCGCCGCCGTTAGATAGATTCGGCTTAGTTCTCTGAAACACATACACACACTCATACCTATCGAACATTAGCCTTTCTTTTTAGAGTTATCGTAGCCGGCTAAAAATTAGTAAAATGAGGTTTTTCTAAATATTATTTTTCTCCCAACAAACTAAACTGAAAAGCTTAAAATAGATTTTGAGTTCTAAAAAAATAATAATGGGAAAGAAAAGCATTTAGTTTTCTGACGTACTAAGAACAAGGAAAGGTCAGTATAACAGGAAAGTTAAACAACAACGTGATTTTTTTATGTAAGAAATTATACAAGTGACGACGAAGAAATACCGTCATAAATATTTGATCATTAAGACAAATAAATAAGTTGTCACGAATAGAAATGTCATAACAAAATTTATTAAATTATATATTCTTAATTGTTACTTCACTTTTGTAAGCCCTAAATATTTTACAATTTTACAGCTAAGAAATTTTTTCTATAGCAAAAAATCTGTTGGGACTATTGCCATGGCATTAAGAACACATTTGTGCAATGAATTAACCAGTCAATTAAGAGCCTAACATTGGAATGACGTCATAAGCATAAGCTTGACCTTAACAAGAGCATTCAAAGTTTTGGACATGGGACAGCATAAAGTTAGAGACCAAAAATTAAATATCATTGAAATCTATTGTGATTGCTATTTTATAAAATATTATAAAAATATCATTCTTACGATATATAATAAACTCAATATGGCGGTCATGGAACGCATATAAAGTCAGAGACCAAAAATTAAACATCTGCAAAAGCTATCGTGATGGGTATTATATTAAAGAGCATAAAAATTATATTGTAACGATATATAACAAATGGCAACCATTTGATAGAGTTTTTCTTTAAAATTTCTTAATTAAGCCGTAAATATTTTTATGGATTTACCATTTCATTTACGGATCTCAATTGTTCTGGTTCACAAACTTCTACGAAACTATAAAAGAAAGATTAGTGTATAATGTGGATAATCCAAGATACATATGTGAGCTCTTCGGAAAATCTACTTCAAACTGAATAGGGACAGGTGGTTAAACGAACAAAGAGAGATCATTAAATCGACCTCCATATCTATAAGAATAATTTATATGGGTCACAAATCGACATTTTATGAATCAAAAACGTAAAGACCAACTTAATAATGACATTTCCTTTACATTTAAATTTAAGTTTGGCCTCTTCTTTATTAATAAGAGAGAAGCGAAATAAATAACAAAGCGTAGAACAGTGACATATATATATATATATATATATATACATATATATATATATATATATATATATATATATATATATATATATATATATATATATATATATATATATATATATATATATATATATATATATATATATATATATATATATATATATATATATATATATATATATATATATATATATATATATATATATATATATATATATATATATATATATATATATATATATATATATATATATATATATATATATATATATATATATATATATATATATATATATATATATATATATATATATATATATATATATATATATATATATATATATATATATATGTTTTTTTTTTAATTATTGTCTTCTATTGGAAAACGAGCATTAACCTGAAATTATGGAAAAATTCTAAAAGAATTACCACTTCATGAATGAAGTTGTACAAAATATTTTAAGCACTTTGAAATTTTTTTTAAAGAGAAGGTAGCACTTTAATGTGTTACGTTAATGAGTTACCTTCTTTGAGAAAGGGATAGAGTAGAGAGAGAGAGTAGATGGTGAAGAAGACAGAGATAGAAATTTTATTTCTTTTTCAACTGGCAGAGGCATCGAACCCGACATCACTGCTTTGTAGTCAACGCCCCCCCCCCTCTACAGCGCCTCTTTGGACATTGGTTAACCTTCCCATACTCACGCATACGGTCTGTGAGATCAACTTATAGTACTTTAATTTTTTTCTTATGAACGAGGAACGCGAAAGTATTGTAATTTCTGTTAGCTTCATCACTCTCAATGAACTTTAATTTAGTGCCATTACAAAGTTTGTGCCAATAGAACGGGTGTGCGTACATAGCAATAATTGGTCTGCGAGACCGACATGAGTATTGGCGCAACATTTTTTTTGTAGGTTATATTTTGCACATATATTTAAATTTTGTGTTATTTTTAGAACTAGTTTATATATATTTTTTAATTTCCTGTGCTATTTTCATGGATTTATTGTATTTTGGTTTGCTTAGTTTTAATAGAAATATATTTTTTGATGTTTTTTATCTCTTAGGTATTTTACCATATTTACAAGAACTGCCGTGAAAGACTATTAGTCATATACAAAAAAGATTTTTTCCTTAAAACTTGAGCTTATACATATTACTAAAAACATACATTTCTAAAACTAAATAGAGTTCTATTAAAACTTTTTTAAACTAATGAAGTTTTTTAGGCTCTACAAACATCGGTCTGACAGATATTTGGACGTGAGTATAGGAAGGTTAAGACAAACAAAGACGAAACGTTTGGAAGAATACATTAGTGGAGACCGATAAAATTCTAGGAAGTGTATTCAGGTATTACTTTTTCCTATGTGAAGATATACATAGGTCGCCTGGATCTCTTGAAAGATATTCCTAGGATACTCATTTTATACATAATTTTGGATGATATACCCTACTTTGGATAATATATGCCTAGGAGTTATATCAACAATTCCTGCTTCCTATGCAAAGGCTTGGGTAGTGGGTGGCTTTTGGTATGCGCTTCTATGTTTTTGATAACCTGGCAGTATAACTTAGTTAGCCAAAAATTTGGTAAGCCCCAAAAAGAGAAAAGCTTCCTGAACAATGAGTTTTGCGGCTTCCAAAAAGCAACCTTGTTATGTTCTGCCGTGTGGGCTGTGAAACTAATTAACGGTTATTTTCCCTTTAATACTTGGAAGAGTGTCTCATGTTCAATTCATTCATGGTAAAATGTTACGAAGTTTAGCCTAATAAAAATCACTTTGTATAGATTTGTTCATTTCTGTATACACTCGATAGCTTTTTTTCATGTTGTCATTCATAACTTAACAAAAACTTTAACTAAAATTTTACTATTAACCCTCGTTGCCGAAGTAATGTTTTGTACATGACCTTTTCTGTGCTCCTTAATTTAAATAGTAAAAAGTACTTACATATGTATGAATATAACTGTATGGATAAAGCCATATATAAACTTTTGAACACCTACAAATACACTTGCATTTTGTAAAACATGTGTGTTTGTGTGTGTGTGTGTGTGTGTATAATATACTCTAGCATATGTGTTCAATTGTCTATAGTTATTAGATAGGAAGTGCAAGTTTAATGCGTGACAATACATGACTTGTTGTTGTTGTATCTTGTATTGTATGGCATTTAAACAAATAACACAACAATAGCAACAGCAAAACCAACGAAATATACAATTTATTAAATATTTTTTAAGAGACCGACAAACATTCGTTAGTATGCGGTTAAAGGAAATGGTTGTTAATAAACGGATTGATTAAATATCTGTAACGTTAGTGAGAAATATTTGATTACAAAGTGAGAGAAAAATAATAAGCTATACATACATTTATTATATATGATTTTTTTAAATAATATTGCAAAAATAATTTTTAAAAGCGCCTAAGAGTAGGCAGCAAATTTAGCACAGATATATATGCATAATATGTATGCAATACAAATCTAATTCTTTAAATACAACTTAAGCAACAGCGCAACTAATAAAATATACCATTTATTTAATATTTTTCGAGAGACCGACAAACATTCGTTAGCGTGTGGTTAAAGGAAACGGTAGTTAAATAACGGATTGATTAAATACTAGTAATGTTATCGAAAAATATTTTTGTGCAAAGTGAGAGAAAAATAAACTTAAATATATTAAATATGATTTGTTTTAAATAATACTGTAAAATATTTTAAAAAACGCCTAAAAGTAGGCACAATATTTAGTAAAAATATTTTCATAAAATTTATGCATTGAAAAGTTAATATTCGAAATACGATTAATACTGAATTGAAAAAGTTGATAGCAAATTTGTAAATAAAAGATATTTATAGAAGGGGAAAAATAAAAAAAATACTTAGACTTTTTTACTTTAATATTAAAAAATTAATTTTCAACAAATTAATAAATGTGCATCTGCATTTCAAACAATATTAAATTTGTATTGTAAAAAAGTGTTTTAAATGAAAATTTTCAAAAAGTGTTTAAATAAGTGAAGAATACCTGTCACTTTCAAAGAAGGCTCCATCAGAGAAGTAAATACAAATTGTAAAATCCAGCTTGATGTTAATTCAAATAAGTCATAACTACCTAAAAGTAGGCTAACGTTTGTGAATATTGTAAAAAGAAGTGCTCATCATCAGGCTTGCTCGTAATCTCCTAATGGAATATTATTACGGATATAAATTTATGAAAAAAAAATTATTTAGCTAAATTGGACAAAATTAAAGCTATTTTAATTACACTGTACAACAAAATCAAATCTTTGTTTAAAAATAAAAACGACTAATTCTGGTAGAGGGGACCAAACAAAATAAAGATACGCACATAGACGTTCTTAAAGTTTACATCTAGCTTTCATCTTTTAAATTACACTGCCCAACAAAATCAAAATTTTTTTAATATAACAACGGCTAATTCTGGTAGAGGGAATCAAACAGAATAAGTATATGTGCATATATATGTTGGCGTTCGGAAAGTTTAAGTCTGGCTTTTATCTAAGGAACAGATCAAGTCCCTTCTGTAGGAAAAAAACTGAGTTTTGTCTGGGCTAAAATCAATTTTAATTTCTTAAGTGGAATTGATAAAGACTAAAAATTATAAAAATTGCATACTTTTAGGAGAAGCAAAACAACTCGTAAAATTTTTTAATTAAAAATAATTAAAGTGGCGTCTTAAAATATTGAAATTTCTCTAGTGGGAAGTAAAAGGAATCGGAAGAAGGTAAACCAGATTAGAGTATGTGACAAACAGACCTGGTTAAATATACATAAAACAAATACATTTTTAAAAAATATATGACAATGACACATTTTCCCCAAGACCAAAAAAACATATCCATACTTTCTTAAGGCAATTATAACACTTAAATAATTAATATTTATTTCTATTTTCAACAACCCATTACATGCTCTTCAATTAAACAATTATATTTGATAGAAGGCCAGAATTTTTAACTAATTTATATGACCTTGAAATCGTAAAGAAATCAAAATTAAATATATAAATGAATAAATAGCACCAGGCAACAAGAAAAATAACAAAGATAGCTACCATGTTTTTTTTTTAATCACTTTGGTTCTCTAACAGCAAAAACAGAGGAAATTTCAAATTCTATGGATAAGTTTTAGTATTCAAAATGATTAGTATTATAATAAAGCTCCTAGCATTTTTATCCTCAAAGAAGTGGATATGAGACAATATTCCAAGTATTTAAGAAAAATTAACGTTACTTTACTGCGGAACATAAGAACGCCCAAAATAACTTAAATTAATTAATTGGTATATTTTGCAATAAAATTGAACAATTCGTTCGCAAGTTATGATTAAATCAGTACAGCAGGTTCTCCAAAAATCCCACATTTTATAAAAGAAAAATTTGCTTTATTTATGTTTTAAAAAAAATTTTTAATTTCTTCTAGTTTTGTAACGAGGGGAATATACTAATGAAAAATATGTGGTTGTGGTATCATAAAAAAATTTCATTTTGTTGCATGGTGTAGTTACACATATGAAAATATTATAAATAAAATTGTCTACAAGATATAAAAAGAATACCTAAAAGTTATTAAAGTTCTGTAATTAAATGCAAAACGAAAGAAAATTTAATACTTTGAATATTTGTTTGGTAAGAAATGAAAGCATGAATGCTGCTGAAATAGGCGGTGCAGCAACCATCGAAAACAGTGACTATTTTTTCCACGAGTAGGCGAGTAAAGGAATGGATAATTTACGCAGTGACGGCGTAACTAGATTAGACAAGAATTACAACCGGTGCGCGTCTTGGCAATAAAGCAGAGCTGTTAGTGACTAGTTCTCTTTAACCACCAACAATTACCCACACAAGTTCTGAGAGCATCTAAAATATCTGAAATATTAACTTCTGTAGAGAGTTACAGCTAGATGGATAATCAAGCTCGCCAGATAACTTCATTGTCTGCTCGTCGCTGCTTGTCTATACCACCTGGAAAAGTCACACAGCTTTTAGCTCAGGTCATATTCCCATCGTAGTGACTTTATGGAACCGGATATACACACGTTTGTAAACTACAACAAAATTTACTGGTTCGAGTTCACTAATGTCGTAGAGGATTCTCTACGTCAAAGAGTCATAATCCGGAGAACCAAGAGTCTCCAGTGAGACTGTGGGTCTCACTCATTCAGCCCCAGTGAAGTTAAGTGAACTGCATGATTTCCAAAATGAAAGACTCTTCAAAGATCTTGAATCTGATGGTATCTCAATAGTGATGTTGAAAAAACTCGGCAAAGTAGTACTGTAGCTCCTTACACGTATTCTAGAGCTTTCGATTTACCAATTCGAACGTTGCAAGAATCATTTATATTCCAAAACCCAGCAAACTCGCTACACAAGCGGACTCCTCCTGTTTGATTTCCCTCCTATCACCAGTAGCAAAGGTTTTAGAACCGCAACTACTGTCTCTATCCAGGTCTCTATCCTCTTTACCACTACCAATTTTCCTAGTTCCGCTGCAATGCATTGCATAAGTAGGGGTCATCAACTGCGTGCTGGTCCAAAAAAAAGGAAGCATCACGACAGCTTTGAAATTGATAGCTACCCAGATCGCTAATAGGCTTAATCCGCATAAATCGAGCCAACGCACAATAGTGATGGCATTGGAACTATCCAATGCATTTGACACGTGCGATCAATAGCTGCTGCTTAATGATATCATGAGCCCCAGCCTTCCCAACGACATCAAATGGTGGATTGCCAACTATCTCCATAGAAGGCAAGAGCTTGAGGAGCTTGAAGGCCAAAAATCAAGTTACCGCAATATAAACATGATTTTCCCACAAGGAGGAGTACTTTCACCTAACTCGTCAATAATTTGCCAAAATTCCCACCTCACCTCATTATATCAGCATCTAATGCGATGCAGCCGAGTTCAACCAAGGAATAACCAGCAAGCTATAAGTCTACCATAAAGGCAGGTGACAGATATACTGGTCTTCTAAAGCACCGGACTACAAAGTAGCACCGATGCAGCCTTTGTTCGTGTAGCAAAAGCATAAAGAGGTTTATATTGGTTGTCTAGAGTCCAACTAGCCACTAGCACTTAAATAAACCATTAAACCAATACCTCTCCCAGTGATTTTGGTAGTAACCACAGCCACCGCTTGAACTCCCGAAGGAGACCTCACCAATAATCGGCTACCTCATATTGAGGTTAAGAAGAAGTCCGCTAGCATATCTATGACCATAGGACCAGAGTATGCTTTTCGCGAACATCATCCAATGTTATGTCCCGAATGGCTAGCATGATCTCTTTAACTCTTTAGAAAGCAAGTCATGTGGCCAAGCCTCGAATCGAGAGGTCAGATGAGTTCAAGATTAACATCAGTACCATCCTTACGGCACAACCTGACGGTGCTCTTTACACAGACTGAAGTTGAGTGTTCACCACCACCGCCGAGTCTCCTCGAAGGAACACCTGTGTGCATGGCCGCCCTTCATGCATAAACACCTTGTTGAAGTGTTTGAGCTATTTGAAATCTACTAACGCGATGCAGACGGGCCCAACCAAGAAATAACGAGCATGCTATAAGTCTTACACAAAGACAGGTGAGAGCTATACTGGTCTTCTCCAGCAACGTGCCACAAAGCAACACAGATGCAGCCATGGTTGGCTTAGCAACAGCACAAAGAGGCTCCGCATTGGTTGACCAAAGTCCAACCAGCCTTTTGGTAGTATCCACAGCCACCACGTGAACACCCGAACTAGACCTCACCAATAACCAGTCACAGAATCATCCTTTCTGTTGAGGGTAAGATCAAGTCCGCCAGCATATCCCTCCAAATAAGAACAGAGTATGCTTTTTACGAACATCATCTAAGATGATGCCGCGAATGGCGAGCATCATCTCTTTAACCCTGTAGAAGGCAGGCGATCTGTGGGGCTACCGGATCCCGCGGTACCAGTGTTAGGTTACTGGTTAAGCCTTGAAAGAAAACCCCTAGATGTTAACTTTCTATCGACTTTGGTGTTGGGCGAGACCTAAGGTGCCTGTCCACCTTCTTCCAAACTCGCATAGGTTACCCTACTTCTTTTAAATACTTATATGCACGCCCGTTGCTCTGTTATTCCAGAGCTTGGGTAGTGACACATAAGTTTTAGGGATAATTGGCCGAAGTTAATGTCTGGAAAAACCACCCTAGAGGGAAAAGAACCAGTCACAAGACAGGTCGCGTGACTGGTTCCCAAGGAATAGCAACCGGTTCGAGTTCCGGAACTTTCTATGAAAGGAGCCGGTAACTTTTACCTGGCGTTGTCATTGGAGGGATCAATTGACATAATTAAGCTACTCAGTGATAGGTTCTACACCCAAACTTAAGCTCCTTGTCGTGTGATGGGTTCTTTAATACTAGTTGAATCCACAATACTTTAAACATATATTTTTAATATGAAAAAAAAATGCTCACAACTCGGGAACATTTCGTGATGTTCCCATTTTCACCAGTCATAGGACAAGTACTTTCAAGACAATTGGTACAACATTTTCCGCAGGGCAATTACTCTTTTCCACAGAAAGCATAACATCAAGGTGTGGTTAGTCATCAAGATGCATAATCGTGCCGTCCAAGGGGAATCGCAAGGATATTACAAACTTTATTCCGCCCGACGTTAACCCGATGTCTGTAGTGAACATCAGCATCAGCAATCGGACAGTGAGGGCCAACTACTCAGACAATCTCGTTCAATCCTGACACATTTAAGAGACGGATGGAGCAGTACTCGGAATTGCTACCAGGAACGAATAGTTACCGATGTCTTAAACAGTTATCCAGATTGTCTTCAAAGCCTTCACGATACTACGTATCTGTTTAGCTGCACTAATAGGTCCACAACTTTTCGCCCTATCGACCTATCGCTGAGAACTACTGAGGTGGCGAGGTTTCTCCAGCTTCAACCTTCACTCAGTGGCACACTCCCTTAACACTAATTATGCGGCCATCTCACAGAGTTCAATCCTACTCCATTTTTGAAGCAGCTGGTGTCTAAAAAAGAAAACTAAAATACGTAAATTTCGGGAAAGAACTCCCGACAACAACAATCTTAATCTTACATATGGGCGATAATTTCTATTATCCAAAGACAGGTGCTTCATACGGAAGACATATAGCGTACTAGAGGCTATTCACATATTACGTAACGCTCCAGGGGAGGTGGGGGGGGGGGGGGGGGGCGGCGTGAACGATTTGTTATGGATTAGATACTTTATATTGAAAATTTTGTAAAAAGCGTTACGAAGGGGGGTAAAATAGCGTTATGTAATATGTGAATAGGCCCCTACAGCAGTACCTGATTTGGAATAGGAAGCCCAACCGACAATATTGTTAAACATGGTGATGGAGGAGGAGGGGGACCTAACGTGTCAAGAAAAAATAAATACCAAAACATTAGAATGAGCTTGTTTCGTTGGCGTAGCTTCGATTTACATATTATACTTTTTGGAACACAGCGGTTTCAGAAGGTGCCAAAAATCTTTTTTAGCCTGAAAATCCACCTTGATATAGTGTCATATTGCACTAACTATATATGGCATATTACATGTACAATACTACACGATTTCCGTAAATTCTATTTCTTTTTCATTATTATTTAGTAGTTATTATGACGAGTACACGTGGATATAACATCCAAATCAAATATGACACTTTTGCTCTGCCCACTTTTAAAATCGATAATAAATATGTGACAATTAATGAAAATACCATCAATTAAGGAACAACTCTGGACTTCTATCACTTCTAAAAGCTGCTTAAAGAGGTGGGAATGTTTGTTCATTTTTTTTTCTGTGCAATTATAATAACGTAATATTTGTCTTATGGTGGTGGTTGACTAAACAGAATTTATTCATGACTAGCTTTGGCAGATTTTATTCATTGTATTTAATTGTTATTTGAAAGTTCATTTTTATGCATGTAACTGCGCTAGAGTTTTGATTTCTGCAGGACAAGAATGTTGTGCAATAAACTAGTTGATGCTGGCTTACAAAAGTTTAATTAAGTTGCGTAAAATATTGCTGAGAAAATTTGAAATAAACTTTAATTATTAAGAGAATATGGACTAAAAAGGTTTTTAAAAAACCTTTTTACACACACACACACACACACACACATGCAACTCGGTATTCAATTATCCAAATTCATTTATTTAACTATTATTCAAATATAGCATGTACATGTAGGATATTATAATTTTCTTTAAACAAACATTAAAGACCGACTCTTAACGATTTTCAACACGCTTAGTCCATTAATAAATGTTGTAGTAATTTTTTTTTAAATATCAACCCAGAAAGATTCATTATTTCGATAGTAAATAAAAAAGGTTATTTAAAAAAAGGGAAAAGATACCCAAGGGAAATATTCAATTTATCCATTTTAATATGCATTTTAGTTACAAATGTTTATTAAATATTCAACTGAAATTTTCATATTTAATATGTTAGACAACATTGAATAAATTGAACAACAATCATTATTATCATAATTTTAAAAGAATCCTTCCACCACACACGCTATTGTCATTATATTTTTATTTTTAATATCACTCACTGCATGTTGTAAGAGTAAAACCAAAATGTAAACTATATAAAATCAATAAATTTTATATTCTCGAAATACACGTATGTACATTTTTAAGTTATTCATATACAATTAAGTTAATTGCATTAACCCTTAAGTGAAAAAAGTAGGACATTAAAAATTATTAGTTAACACATTGTTAAAAGCGAATCTTATGAAAACTCTTATACGCCTTATAAGAGAGACAGCGCGAGTATACGTTACATTCGACTACGATCACCTTTGATCTAGATCAGGGATGTGCAAAGTTTAAACTGTGGTTGTATTGTTGCTTATTAGTATTAGTGAAGAGCGCGAATTCACCCAGCAAGCACAAAATCAAGCGTTTGAAATATGATGCTGCATTACATTTTTGTTTGTAATATAAATTCGCAAATGAAAAATTTTATTTTATTTTTAAAAACAGGCAGTAGTTTTTAATATTTGTTTTTTGCCTTTATTGAAAAATGGCCCAACAAATTTTGTTGTTTTGAATTAAAAATAGAAAAATTTTAAATGGCTCCAACATTTTCCATTAAAAACAACAATAAATATTTAGGAGCCATTTTCCTATTTTGAGGCAATTTTAAGCTTGGCGCCATTTTTCCTATTTTGGCGCTATTTGTCATTTAATATTTTTTAATTTGGGGTCATTTTTCCTTTTTGGTACCATTTTTAATTTTTTAGTTTGGGGCCATTTTTCCTATTTTGGGGGCCATTTTTCGTTTTTTCGTCCTTTTTGATAAGAATGATAAATGGCCCAAAATATGTATAGGGAAAATACCTCCAAACTCAAAAATAAAAAATGGTTCTGCAAATAGAAAAAAATAACCCCATAATTCGTATTGTTGTTTTAAGTTCAAAATTTTTGGATCATTGTCTTGCATAATGTCTTTTAACGATATATGTATATATTCACTTAAATATTTGATAACATAAAAGGCGTTGTATGTTACCAAATGCATTGTTTATAATAAATTTGTTTTCACATATCATCAATTGGAATTGAAACACGAGTGTTTGCTGGATAACTATTAATGAAAAAATGTATAAAAAAAATCCGCCGCGTGTGCATTCGGAACTGTCTCCTCGACGACTAAATGAAGAGCATAAAAAGCTGCGTGAAGAATGTGTGTGAGATATTTTCCACAATTGTGGTATTCGCTGCGTTTCAATGATCTAGATTTAGCAGTTCTTAATTTTATTCACCTGATATAGACTGTCCAATACAAATCATGAATGCAACTAAGATTAATTGCGGTAAAATATAAAAATAAAATATTTTCATATTATAAAATTCAATTTATTAAACTTTCTTCCCTTTTGCTCTAATACCCTGTGTGCAAAAACAAATCGAATAAATGCAGTTTATAGCAACTTTAAACTTTAATATCTCCCAAAATACTTAACCGATTTTAATTAAATATAGATTGTGCACATTTGCAAATAAATACCTTTAAAATTATATATTACTTGACTAATTCGGCTATATAATGTGAGCGTTAAAGGGATAACAAAATCTTGTCTTGTCTATTAATTACACTGTACCACACAAAAAAAAATTACATGGTTCTAAAAACTGATTCTGGCAGGGGGCAACAAAAAATATACGCATGTATCGGCGTTTTAAAAGTTTGCACGTAGGATTCATTTTAGGAGGAGTTAAAGTTCACCCTAACCCCTTTTGCACATAGTTATAATGACTAGGCATAGGAAATCTTGTCAGTCTCACGTTTAAGATATAAGATTTGCTCAGCACTTTTAGTTAAGACACCACGAGGAAATTTTTTTTCTGAATATTTTAACGCTTTAACTCTTCGCAAAATGGGTATTTTTTTCTCTTTCTCAAAAAAAGCCAAATATTTCCCGTTCAGCTGCAATATAGTGTGCTAAAATGTTCTACAAAAATATTTGACATAAAATTCTCTTATGGGTTTTCAAACACACCCAACCTCCAGACTTAACTTAAGCACGATAAATTAAGGGTTAATTGCGTACTTCAGCGGCAATTAGTATTCGGCATAGGAAATCTTGTAAGTCTTACGTTTAAGGTATAAGATAAGTTCAGCACTTTTATGTAGAACACTACGAGGAAAATTTTTTGGAATATTCTAACTCTTCGTTGTATGGGTATTTTTGTCTCTTTCTTACAAAAAGAGAGGCAAAACAAGTTCCCCTCAGCAGCGATAACGCGGGCTGAAATGTTGTACAAAAGTATTCCTGTTGATTTTTTATATTAAAGTGCTAAACAAATACTATACCTTAAACGTAAGGCTTACAAGATTTCCTATGCCGAGTGAGTGAATAGTGAATAAGTTCGAAATTAACCCTTGAACACATTTCATGTTTTGAATGATTTCTGATTGGTTGGCTTTAAAAATTTACAGTAAAATTTTATGGCAAATATTTTTGTAGAAAGTTTCAGCCCACTATATCGTCGCTGAAGCGGAGTTTTTTGGTCCTTATTTAAGAAAGAGTCAAAGAGACCCATACCGCGAAGAGTTAGAGGGTTCAAAAGTTCTACAAAAATGTTTATGAAGGTATTTTACATAAAAATGTTAAACACGTTTTATACCTTTAACGTAAGGCCTTCAAGATATACTATGCAATCGAGTTCCTTCACTTAATTGTGCATTAAATCGACATTTGTCCATCGATCTTCATAATTTTTGGCCTATTTCGTTCGCAATACATCTACCCTTAAGAATATTACTTAAAAGTTTATGTTATTGCAGTTTATTTGCTTAAAGGTTTTAGAAAAAGTTATTTTTTCTAATTTCTCATAAATAACCACTATATCTCGATACTAATTTGTGAATAACTAAGAAACCACTGATTTCTTTACCTAATTGTATTACGATAGTTTGAAGGTAATATTATCATGCATCTGTTGCTGTTTTGTTAGTCCAAATTGGATATACTGGAGGCTTATTCTGAATTGCGATGCGAAAGTCAATGCGATTCGAAAATTATAAATGCGAAGAATTGCTATTCTGTGTTACGATGTTCGTTTTTTATTCGCATTTAAAATCTGAATTACGCAACTATTTTATAAATTAAAGTATATCGATTTTATAATCCAAACTAACGAAAAAAATTTTAATTTTAAATTTGACGTTTATTTGCTATTTTTTTGACCAGTGTTGTCCCGATTTGAAATAATGGAATACCAAATTTCTTTCGCATCGCAGTTCAGAATAAGCCTTCTGTTCTCGAGTTAAAGTAAAATATACTGGTGTACCCAGTGGAAATATTAGATATGCCCGTAAAAAAATCTGTAAATAGTGGGAAAAAACTGAAAATACAGTATTTTCAAACTGATTAGAATTATTTTAGTTTTGTTCAAAACGGATGTAAAAAGTACCAATTTGTAAGTCTGTCTAAATTTTAAATAAATTTTTCTTAGAAAATAATATGAGAACCTTTTAGTAAAGTATGTTTATTTTTTATCTTTGGAGCTCCCACTCCAAATTTTGGATATATTATACACAGCACTACGGCCTATAGGCTGAAGTTTTATAAAAAAATTAGAGATGAGGTATTTTAAATATTTGCAAATTAGTTATATTTTTGCAATATATCTGCAGACAAACTGTATATTTTTAGTATTAGTTTTTGAAACTTCAGAACTTATGCTTTTAGTACATATTTTATTTGTTCAAATTGGATTCTCGATTGTAAAGTTATATTAATTTAAACATGGGGTATTTTATTAAGTTTTTCTAAAAAATCGAACTTTGACCCACGATAATTAGAAAAACTAAAAACGATACATAGCACGCAGGTACGTGAAATATTGGTCTATAAAGTCTTATTCAGATCCGTTGACATGCATGCGACAAACGATTCTAACATTTTTGGAAACAGTCTACTATTTTCAAGTGTATTTACTATACGCATCCACAGTACATGAGAATGCGACGTATGAGTGATATGATGATGTATACTATCATATTACTCATACGACTACAACTTTTTGCTAAAAGTGGGAAATTCGCATCTTCGCGTTTTCTTTTATCAAAAATTCGTAAAGAATAATTGCTGTTTTTTAATAAATGCTAAAGAAATAAAATTTTTAAAATTAAGTTTGGTACTATTTTCATGCAATAAAATGCTTCTGAAAATTTTACTATTTTTAGAAAATCTTCTGCCCACATTTTTTACTAGACGAGGGACACTTAACATCCAGATTGATTATATCCAATATATCTATTAGAATTTGTAAAGAAATTTTAAAAACTCAATGAACGTTTTTTCCCCCTTAAGCGATTAATTTAGAATTTCGTAAAAAAAGTCACTATATTTGTCCAATGCTGGATGTAGTGTTCATGCTTTAATCGATTTAAAATTTCAACTGCAGTCATTTTCGGAGAAAATTGTTGGAAAAAAGTGTCAAACAATTAAGCTCTCATTTTGTCAAAATTCAGCTAATTTTCACCACATTTCAAAGTTTTGACTTTGATTTTTCCCACTCGATTCATGTAGCCGTGAAGAAAAATATTTCTTCAAGGATTTGGTTTGTAATCATAAAATATTATTTTCAAAATTTTGGCTATGCTATTAACGGAGATATTTGCGAGATTAGGAACAAAGTCACGGCCAAAAACTAAAATTTAAAAATTCAAAACCAAATATCTCTGAAAGTAAAAGAGATGTCATAATGAAACAAAGTGTGGTTTCTTTGTCTCCTAATAAGCTTCACAGCGATTATAAAACGATAATTTTTAATTTATTAAAATCGGATAGTATTTGTAAAAGTTATGAGACCAATAAAATTCATCATGCCCGAGATAGTCAACTTTGATACACTATAGCTCACCGTGTGTTTCAACAAGGTGGTCTAAGTTTCATTATTCTTAAAGGTTAGGTCCTGCTCTATGATTTACACATACATCGTTCTCTAATCGGATCGCAAATTTCAAAGATATTAAAGATATTATTTAAAGGCTCGAATATTTTTATTTATTTTTTTTGCAGACCAGTGTTATTTAATTATATTTATTTATTTCAACAAATTTTCTTGATCAACTATGATTCATCATCATCACGCCAATAAATTTTTGTCCGACTCCAGCCAGACTACTTTTTAATTGTTTTATTCATAAGCATATCGAGCCCTATTTTAGATATAATCGTAAGCGAAAAGAATTTAAGTTTTCAGGAGCGGTTTTTTTATTATACTCAAACATCTATTATATACCAGACATCTGCAACAAGCCATTTGAAACGCCTTTTAAATCACACAATGTTTTTCCAAATCCTGCATTGATTTGACTTGAAATTTACATACAAAAAACAAGAATAATTTACAAATCACAGACAGGCTTGTAAGTAATTAGTCAAATGTGTATAGAGCAATGAACAAGAAAAGAGCGTAAAAAGTTTTGGCTTGTAAGACATGATGTAGATTGCGTGTCATACATATGTGTTTAGTGTCATTTTTCCTTTTTTGTTTTTATGTATGTTTGTATGTGGATTTGTACATATTTATGTACTATTACATACATATAAGTATGGGTCAAATCTAGTAATTGAAAATTTACACCTTTCCGGTTGACCTATTTATCTGAAATTAGGTAGACACCTTTACTGCGTTTCGCCGTTTTGGAACTTCTGGGATTTTTGGGAGATTTTTGTCTCAGTTTGTAGAATTCCAGGAACCTTCGCAGGGATTTTTGTAAAAGTTTTTAGAATCCGGGGAACTTCTGGGATTTAGGGGAGATTTTTGTAATATTTTCGGGAATCCGGTGAACTTCTGCGATTTTGAGATTTTTTTTTAAATTTTGGGAATCAGGAGAACTTCTGGGATTTTCGGGAAGATTTTTGTAAATGTTTTTGGGAGTCCGAGGAACTTCTGGGATTTAGGGGAGATTTTTGTAAACTTTTTGGGAATCCGGTGAACTTCTGGGATTTTAGGTAGATTTTTGTAAAATTTTTGGGGAACCTGGAGAACTTCTGGGATTTTGGGGAGATTTGTGTTAAATTTTTTGGGAGTTCTAAGAACTTCTAAGATTTTGGGGAGATTTTTGTAAAAGCTTTTGGGAATCCGAGGAACTTCTGGGATTTTGAGGAGATTTCTGTTCCATTTTTTTAGAATCCGGGGAATTTCTGACATTTCAGCAAGATTTTGTCCCAGTTTTGGTGAATTCTTAGACCGATTTTGTTTCTAAGAGTGCTAGGTTGTACATGCAGCTTATGCTCACTTGGGTCCATGGTTGGTCCCTTTGTGTTAAAAAGAGTGTTGTCCTTGCTTAGTGAAGGTGTCTCAGCTAAACACCATGTGTCTCGGATAAATTCTTGAAAAGTATCACCTAAGTATCTTCTAGGTAATATTTAAAAAAGTTATTAATTTTTGTAAAAAATATGTCTGCTATGAAATACTGTTTCTTAAGATTATTATTTAAATATATTTTCTTCATACGAATCTATGCAAACAATAAATGACAAGTGTGATTTATTTGTTTCAAATCATTTTGATGATTTATATGTAAGTACTTCTTGCTTTTTGTAGGTGTGCTTTTTTCATTTGAGAGAAACAATTCATGTAATAACTTGATTCTCTCGAAACAAGACATGATTTGATTCTCTAAAAACTATTTGTTGTTTTCATTTGTTTTGCTTTGCTTTCAGTTTTTGCAATAGTGTGAGAGAGCTTAGTGTTATGAATTACCGTGAATTGAAATACAAATGGCTTGCTGCATATGACTATTATATATGAGTACGTAAATTGTCACTAACGATAAAATTAATAATAACCTGTATTTTAAAATTTATAAAAAATTTTAGCATTTTGACAATTCTAAACTATGGATAAACCCCCTTGTATTTTATTTTCAATAAAAAAGTTTATTTTTTACAACATGTCGCTTACGATTAAATCGAAAATAGAGCTCGACATGTATTTATTTAAATGTGTAATACAGTTTTTGTTATTATCCTTATTTTGTCCTCAACAAATTTTGCTAAATACAAATAAAATTATTTTCAACCAACAATTAAAATTAGATATAAATATGTGGTTTAGGGCAAACAACTTTTAACAAAGCTGAACAATTCGCTTTCTTCATTGTGCGTTTGTTAAATACATATTTGTTTTATAGTTTTGTTACAATTGATGAAATGTTGACTTAAAGGGCATATGTGGTAAATTTGTATGTACTGCGAGTATATGCACGTACAGTAAACCTACGTATACAATTTTATACCATTCATTTAATTTGTTATTAGTTTAGTGCTTATTGTCATATTTGTATTCCCTGCTTAACTTCGAACATTTACTTGTTTTTATTTACATATTTTTGTTTATTTAGTATATGTATGTATTAAAACTCTAACTCAATAGGTTGTCTGTTTGTCTTTTTGTGGGTCAAATAAATACAACAAAAATAATACATATAGAAAACCTTGTCTGTCTTCTCACTTACGGCGTATGAGTATTTTGTGTTTCTTGAAATTAATAATAGTCATACGCCGTGTAGCACCAAAAATATGTTGTTTTTTTAGATATTTGCGTGGTAGACCTAATTAATATAATTGACAGGTAAAATAACAAATTTATATAATTAAATTTTTATTTATAGTGATGATTTTAAAGAACTTAGAGAAGTGGTTGTAAATTGAAGGGTTTTGGTAAGGAAAATTCAACAAACAAGAAACAAAAACATAGAACGAAATCATGAAAAGAAAATATGAAACGAAAGGGCATTGAATTAATAAAAAATCGCCCAAAAAAGAAAAAAAACTTGCAAATGGAAAAATCGCTGAAGCGGGAAAAATATGTTAAAACGGAAAAAATCACCGAATTAGAAAAAAGTCGCTAAAATGAAATAAAATCATGAAAACGGGGAATAATATCATCAGATTGCGGGAAAAATTGCCAAATCAAAAAACAATTCGGCAAAATGGGAACAGTCGCTAGCTCCTGCAGAACTTATATTTGCAAATCTAAATGAATCTTGCCCACGCCGTCGTTGGTGGAATGAGCTAGATGCAAAATTTGACGAACAAGACAATTATATAATAGAGCAATCTTAAAGATATGATCGCTGAAAGTAAAAAACGCTTATTAACTGAATTCGAACAAAAATTTAACAATTTAAAAGATGCAATAGTAAGCAGTGTTGCCAGGAACTGGAGGAAAAAAGATGCTAAATCGGTATTTTTAAAGGGCTAAATCACACAAAAATAAAAACTAAAATAGGCAAACTATTTTTTTTATTGAAAACTCTATGTTTTCTTTATTATTTAATAAATAAAAATATAGCCCTTCGTCTCCACGTAGCAATATTTATTGCGGCAATTCCCAAGCTTCATATAAAAAACACAACCTAAAATAAATAATTTAATTTTCATTACCCTGCGTCTATACCTGATATATTTTTATCATGACAAATGTCAATTTCCATATACATATGAAAAACAGCTATAATAAAAAAATTATATTTCAATATAAAGTTTGATTTTTGTCATGATAAAAATATATCAGGTATAGACGTAGGATTACGGAGTTTGGCAATTACCGGCAATAAAAATGGCGACGTGGAGACGTAGGGTAAACATGTTAATTGTTATTGAATTAAGGGTGCTGTTGGCTGAGTAGTTAGCGCGTTTGACTACAAACCCTGAGGTCTTGAGTTCGAGACTAGTTTAAGGCAAGCCAACAATATCGTGCATTTTTCTCATGTGCATTGGTGTGTTATTGTGTTGGTTGTTGTTTGGTCTGTTAAAGTGATGAAGGCATAGCACTGATCACTTTGGCAGTACCGGCAGCGAGTAATACTAGCATATGCTAATGCACTTCACAGCACCCTCCTTCCTCGGTATTCTAGCAAAAACCGTCGGCAAAGTAAAAGAACTAATAAAATGGCTATACAGCTTAAACAACTCAATGCCCCTACTTGACACCAGAGGGGCTTGCAACACTGCTCTACAAACAAAAAACGCGCAATAACAGGACTGTAAATGAATTAAGCTTTCTATCTCTCTCCCACTTCACCACCTGTTCTCTCTACACTATGCATTTCCCAAAGAAGGTAACACGTTAACTAATTAACTGGTAGGCATTAATTGCCTGATTGTGTTACTTCTCTTTAAAAAAAAATAATAATAAGAGCACGGCAAACATTTTTTGCCGATTTCGGTCCGAAGTCGGTCAGAGTCTGCACAAGATGCCGAAATCGGTACGAAAACGTACCGAATGAGCGGTTGACAAGAAAGCGGCAAAAAAAATATCGATATATCGATATTTTCTTAAAAATATATCTATATTTTTTTCCAAATATATCGACAGTATCAAATTCGATATTTTTTTAGCTTTGGTTTTGTTTTTTGTGCAATTTTTAAAAACATTTCGGCACAGTCTTCATCAAATAGAATATTACGGTATTTTTTTATATTTTACCATACAAGGTGATTATTAATTTTCCTGCATCTGCACAACAATAGGGTAGCGAAGCACATCGGGTAAGACTAGTACTACAAATAAAATAAGCCTTATTTCATGAAAATGTTGATTTTATTCACAATAAAGTGAAAAATCATTTAAATTTTTGCGAAAAATTTAGATTTTGAGAAAGACATTCAATTTTGTTAAAAACTAATTTAAATAATTAGAATTTTAGCCGTCTTTAAGATATATTAACATTATTTTGTTTATAAGAGTAAAGGTAAGTTATTCAGAACGAAATAACAAAAACAATTATTTTTTTAATTTAACATATTTTTTTTTAATTCGCAAAAAATCAAAAATAGCAAAAAAACATTTTTATTTTTGCATCATGAAGCTACGTATAACTCAAATGAATCATGATATATTCCACGAAATTCGGATTATTTCAGGATCAGTTTTATTGAAAAAATTCGAATTTAAAAAAAATTTTTAATGTATCCATAGAATTGAAATTTTCGAGTGGATAGTGACATAAAAACCAATGCATATTTATACAAAAATATAGCTGCTTCAATTCGGCTTGAAAAGTGCCTTCAAAAAATGTGTTATTATAACATCTGAGGAAAATTCAAATTACAAGCGAGAAAAATTATCACCTGAGCTCTCGTGCACACCTGTTATGAGTTTGAATTGAAACAAAAAACTTTTTGAGAATAATTGTTGTGTTATAAACAGAACAGGCCCCGGACCTGTTCTGTGGGTAATTAGAAATGAAAATAATATGACATTTCGTGGAATTATTACTATGAAAGTTTACATTATTTTAATTTCCAAAGAAATATGATACTATTTTCATATATTAAGAGCATATTTTCAAGTATTTGGAACATTTTTATGCTTATATTTTTATTTTTTCGAGCACATTTTTGCTTAACCTTCTATAGTATTTTAGAAATGTTTCACTATATTTTATTTGCAAGAATAGAGTATTATTGTGTAAGCGACAATTTATTAAATTATACTGCCATCAAGTTACAATATAATTTTCTCTTCAATATCACAGCTGACTTTAATATATATCAACTGATTAAATATTCTTTTTACAAAAAAAACTAATACATTTTTAATTATGTGAACCGAGCCAACTGTATTATTTAGCTAGAAATTCTAAAAATTTATTTAAAGTAATTGAAATATTTTAAGGTTAGAACAAGCACGTATCGAAATTTTTAATTTATTACAACGAAATTGTTAACCTTCAAAGAAATGTTCAGCAATACACATATAAAAATCTTTCGCTATTAAAATCAAAATTACAAACACACATAGTGAGAATTTAGTATTGAAATTATAATCGAACCAAGTAAATCAGTTTTATTTGACGAAAGTACAATATATTTTGATTAATTTAAAAAGTTTTCTTAATTTTTCTCGTTATTTTTTTGTTATAGAACCAATCTTCTTGCTCAAATAAAACAAAACATTTTATGACATAATCATGTCTATTAATTAAAACAAAACTGATGTTCTAAAAACTAAAATAAACTACAGTAACAACCAAATTATAGCATTAGTGAACAATGTATCAAACAAAAAATAGTGCATGTAGTTACAGAAGGGGTAATAGCACTGGCAGCCACAACGACAGCGACAACAATGACAGTGAGTCTTCACACACGCAACCCAATAAGCATTCATATCAGCTGCGTATTGATAGTGTAGAGGAAGACAGTACAGCACCAATAACTGAATCAAATTCCTGCGAAGATTTAATTATTAGAGATCCAGATGGTGAAGAAGACGAATCAGCGGAACAACGTGAATGTCGTGCAGAAGAAAGTGTACAAATTCCCAGTAAGATTTTATCTTTGGTTATTTTCTTGCTGTGAAGAGTAATTAATGTTTAATTAAATTGTTTTCTCTAAAGGATTTTTATCTGTACCAGCCTTGCGAAATGCACCACCACAACGGATTGCTAAACGTGAGATTGTTTCAAGTCCTGCCAAAAGTGAACGTATGACTAGAGATTGTTCCAGTACAAAAGTAACCGCGAGAAGATTAAGCCAAGATAGTGGTATTGTAGCAGGACGCTTATTTAATGGTGGGGTAAGTTAGTTTAACAAAACAAAGTTTAATGCATAAATCGTCATCCAGCCTCTGAGAACGAACCAAACAGAGTTTTTCACAAAGTCTGCACTCGTGCAGAGCCACAGAGAAGGTGATTTTGGTATGTTAAAAAGATACCGAAGCAGACCACCACTTTCCCGAGTTCCTTTACGGACCTCTTCGGTCCTTATTAACCGGCCTAGTAAACTTTTAAGTCGACCTTCTCTAGCATCACTGAGAACAGCACCAGCTCCAGCACTTTCTTTAGGCTGAAGTCCGCACATTTCAAATTTGGTTGCACGTGTTTCTCAGTCTAAAGCCGTTTCAGCTTCCTCCAGGCACAGGCTGCAACCCTTCAAATCCACCCAAACCAATCCATTCAAGGTCCAGAGGCTGGCATGTCTTTTTACTTTCTAGATTTGCTTTTTTTTATCCTTTCATTTATTTCCACCAACTTTTATTTTCCCTATTTCTACAAATCCTTCCTCTCATGTTTCTTTCTTAATACACCCTTTCCTTCCTTCCTTCCTTTCTTCCTTCCCTCTCTCTTCATTTCTTCCTTCCCTTCTCCTTTCCATTCTTACTGCTTTCTTTCCTTCCGCATTCTCCAGCATTTTCCCTAGACTTTAGTGACTCTTGGCCATCGGCTGTTAATTATCGATAACCATTCTCATCACTGGGTCCGTGCTTTCTTTCTTCCTTTCTGAATTCCTTACCTTCTTTCCTCCTTCCTTTCCTCCTTCCTTCCGTCCCGCCTTCTCTCTCTTCTGTCATTTTTCTTTGCTTACTTTCTTCCTTTCAATATGCAAAACTTATAACTCTTTTTTCAGTGTCTAAAATTTCTTTCAAATAACACTTCGTTTTATAATTTTTCAAACACCTGTTACCATTATTCTGCTACCACTTCCTTTCCTTCCTTCCTTCCTTCCTTCCTTCCTTCCTTCCTTCCTTCCTTCCTTCCTTACTTCCTTCCTTCCTTCCTTTCTTCCTTTCTTCCTTCCTTTCCTTTCTTTCTTCCCTTCTCCCTTTCTTTCTTACTGCTTTCTTTCCTTCCGCCATCTCCAGCATTTGCTCTAGACTTAGTGATTCCTCGCCGGCGGCTGCTAATTATCAACAACCATTCTCGTCACTGGGTCCGTGATTTCTTTCTTCCTTCCTTCCTGAATTCCTTACTTCCTTTCCTCCTTCCTTCTATTTTCCCTCCTTCCTTTTCTCCTTATTTTTCTTCCGTTTTACTTTCCGTCCTTCATTCATCCTCCCCTTTCTCCGTTCCTTCCTTCATATCTTCCTTCCATCCTGCTTTTACTACTTTTTCCCTTTCTTCTTCTTCCTTTCTACTTTCCATCCCTCCTTAAATCTTTCCTTCTTTCCTTGAAATATACAAAAATTACAACTCTCTCTTAAGTATATAAATTTCTCTCCTTTCCATCAATTTTTCATTTAATAATTTGTTCAATTGTTTTTTTAGTATCTCTCTGTTACCATTTCCCTTTCATCCTTCCTTCCATCCTTACCTACGTTCTGCCTTTTCTCCATACCTCCTTCCTTCCTGCCTTCACTACTCCCTTCCTTCTATCCTGCCTTCTCTTCTTATTTCCTCCTTCTTTCTTTACTTCCTTCTTTTAATATACAAAACTTGCAGCTGTATCTTCTGTATCTAATTTTTCATTTTCCTCTCCACCAACTTTTCGATTCATAAGTTTTTCAAATTTCTCTGTTCTACCACTTCCCTTTCTTCCTTTTTTCTTTCTTTCCTTTCTTCCTTCCATCCTTTCCTGCATACTGCAATTCCTCGATTCCTGCTTCCTGCCATCCTTCCTTCTTTACTACCTTCCTTTCAATACACAAAATTTAACACTATCTATCTCACTCTCTCTCTCTCTCACTTCATCTCTCTCTCTCTCTTCAGCATCTAATTTTTCTTCTCCTTTCTCTCTTTATAAGGATCTGAATTGCTTCGATTCCACGCCATTCAACATAAAAAACCAGCAAAAATCTTCAACTGAAAACATTTACGCTTTACTTATAAACGAAAACGATTCGAAAGCCGTTGAAAGACGTACAAAAAGTTCTTACACAGTGCAATATATACCACCGACACCGGGGCCCTTGCAGGAAAAAGATACGATAACGTTACCACCTTTCTATACTAATCAACGACCGCCCTCCTTAAATTCTAATGCTTCTTTCAATGATAAATGGCGGCCAGGCTATAATTCCAATTACTATAAATCTCACTCGATCTCCATACCACTGCCAACCCATATGGAAACTGATTCTGCAGAGCCCAGCCCTACTCTTGCTTTTGGACCGAAAATAGATAACTGTGATATTCCTGGTACGGCCATGTTTAAGGAGTTGGGTTTGAATTTAAGCGCACCTCCCACCCCGGAACCCGAAGAATATCTAACAAACCAGGAAATTTTGAATGCCGCCGAATTGGATAGGACAATTATTAGAACGGAAAAAAACATATTGGAAGAACAATTTGCCTACAAACAATTAGAATCTTTTGAAAAATCAAAACGAAATTCTAAATCCTCTTCTATGGACTCCAGTCTCAATGGCAGTCACTACAATAGTCGTAGGCAAAGTAAACGTAATTCGGCTAATGAAGAGGACATGGGCTCAAGACGTGTTAGTAAACAAGATCGTGAAGGGCTCGATTCAGAGTCTTTGTTGTTTAGAGATGGGCGACGTAAGATAGATATGGTTTTGGCCTGGGAGGAAGAAGATTTAGGTGTTATGACAGAGCTAGAATCGAGAAAGCGTGATTATCGTAAAACTTTTATGGAAAATTTAATAAAAGAGGGGCTCGAAGTCGAGCTAGAAGATAAAACACAATCATTCAATGAATGCACTTACTTTTTAAAGATACATCTGCCCTGGCGTGTAGAGACACGTTTGGCCGAGGTAATGAATATCAAGTTGCCAGTGAAAAGATTTATAACCATATCGGTTAAGCCATCTTGGGTAAGGGCAAAAGAGATATTTAAGATTTTTGAGTTTTTTTAGTAAAACAATTTTTCGTTTGCTTTTAGGATGAGGAAAATAGTATGGCGCGTAATATACAATATTGGAAAGAGGTTTGGCAAAAGTTAACAGAAAGAATACAACTAGAGGAAAGTTTATTGGAAGGAGAGACTACATTCAAGGCAGCTACCGCCAATGGTAACCCGGAAGAACAGTAAGTTCGGAACTAAAAATTTTGTGTGCAATTTAAAATTTTTCAATTTTTATTAGATTTATAGTTAAAGATCGTGACACTTCATATACCAGTGCCCAACGTTCTTTGATGGTTATGCAAATCTTATTGCGTACTCCTTTCGATGACAGCGATCGCTGTGGCATACGTCGCCTGCTCAATGATAAAACTTACCTGGCTTGTTTTCCCTTGCATGAAGGCCGTTATGATCGTCCCCATTCTAGTGGTGTATCCTTGGATCGCCATATACTCTATAAAACCTGGGCTCATCCCTCTCAGTGGTACAAGAAACAGCCGCTATGTTTGGTGCGCAAATATTTCGGTGACAAAATTGCATTATACTTTTGCTGGTTGGGTTTTTACACCCAAATGTTGGTGTATCCGGCCATAGTTGGCACTTTATGTTTTATTTACGGCCTGGCCACTTTAAACTCGGAGGATAATACACCCAGCAAAGAAATTTGCAATAAAGTAGGTGCTGGTAATATAACCCTTTGTCCGCTATGTGATAGAGCCTGCAGTTATCAGGGTTTACATGAGTCTTGTCTTTTCTCGAAAATCACTTATCTTTTTGATAATCCTTCGACGGTATTTTTTGCCATATTTATGTCCTTTTGGGGTGAGTACAGGGAGAGAAGGAGAGAGAGAAAATGAGTTCTAAAATTGAGAGTGTGCTTATTTCTCTTATAGCTACCACATTTTTGGAATTATGGAAACGCAAACAGGCGGTTATTGTTTGGGAATGGGATTTGCATAATGTGGAGTCCGATGAAGAGAATCGTCCCGAGTTTGAAACTAATGCCACTAGCTTTCGCATGAATCCGGTGACTAGGGAAAAGGAGCCCTACATGTCCACCTGGTCTCGTGGTATACGTTTTGCTATTACCAGCAGTGCAGTGTTGTTTATGGTGAGTAAGTAAAAAGTTTTTGTAAATTTGTGTACAACTTTAATTTCTGTTTAGATTTTCATTGTACTGTCTGCTGTTTTGGGCACCATTATCTATCGCATTTCTGTGGTTACTTTAGTTTATGGTGGTGGAGGTTTTTTTGTACGAGAACATGCCAAATTATTCACCACAGTTACAGCAGCCTTGATTAACTTGGTGGTTATTATGATCTTAACCAGGGTAGCGGCTAAAAGCAAACTAAAATTCCTAAAACTTTTAATATAAATAGAATTTTTATTTATAGATATATCACCGTTTGGCCATACGGTTAACAAATATGGAGAATCCACGCACTCATACTGAATACGAAGACTCTTATACATTTAAAATCTTCTTTTTCGAGTTTATGAATTTCTATTCGTCCTTGATTTATATAGCTTTTTTCAAAGGTCGTTTCTTTGACTATCCGGGCGATGATCAGGCTCGAAGAAGTGAATTTTTCCGTTTGAAAAATGATATCTGTGATCCGGCGGGATGTTTATCGGAATTGTGTATACAATTGGCCATTATAATGGTGGGCAAACAATGTTGGAATAATTTTATGGAATATTTATTTCCCAAATTCTACAATTGGTGGCGTCAACGTAAACACAAACAGGCGACCAAGGATAGTGAGCATTTGCATATGGCTTGGGAGCAAGACTATCATATGCAAGATGCCGGTAGATTGGCTTTATTTGATGAGTATTTGGAAATGAGTGAGTTGATATTCTAAGACTAAGCTATGAATTTTATATAACTTTGTAATGATATCCTTGCAGTTCTGCAATATGGTTTTCTTACTTTATTTGTATCGGCCTTTCCTTTGGCTCCTCTTTTCGGTTTACTCAACAATATAGCTGAAATACGTTTAGATGCCTATAAAATGGTTACTCAGTCTCGCAGACCTTTAGCCGAACGAGCTATAGATATTGGAGCCTGGAATGGCATATTGCGTATCATAACGTTTACAGCAGTGGTGTCAAATGCTTTTGTTATTGCTTATACTAGCGATTTTATACCGCGTATGGTTTATAAATTTGTCTACTCGGAAACGTCTACTCTGGAAGGTTATATAGAACATTCGTTATCGATTTTTAACACTTCGGATTATAAAGAGGAATGGGGTGCCAAAACGCAAAAGGATCCAGATACGTGTGCTTATAGGGGTTACCGGTAAAAGAGAATTTCTTCTAATTTTTTAAAATATAATTGTAGTTAACATTTACTCTTTTTTAGAAATGGTCCTCAAGGTTATGATCCCTATGGCTTGAGTCCACATTATTGGCATGTATTTGCCGCTCGTTTAGCATTTGTGGTCGTATTTGAGGTAAGTAGTTTCCCAGCTTTCCACACCCATTTGACTTTGTATTTATAATAATAATAATTTTCTCCAGCATGTTGTTTTCGTCATCACCGGCATTATGCAATTCATTATACCCGGCATACCGGCCGAAGTTAAAACTCAAATGCAACGTGAACAATTGCTGGCCAAAGAGGCCAAATACCAGCATGGCATGAAACGTGCTCAAGGTGATAATCAAGATCTGATGAGTCTGTTTCGTGAAGCTAGCAGTCGTAATAGTATTACAACAAATAGTTTAACGTGTAATGGCAGTGAGAATGGAGCAGCTCAATATGCTACACGACGCAGTTGGACACGTCGATTTTCACGTTTAAGTGATGGTCTAGATGCGCATGTTGAGGTGGCACCACGACCCAAACGTTCAGTTGAATCGACAGTCTGGGAAGTTTCCTGACATGAAGAAGAAGCTGAATCAGAAGATATATATGCCAAAAGCAAGCATTAAATTGGAATAACATACTTATGTAAATGTTAAATTAAAAACTTAAAAAATCATATTCAAAAAAAAAAAAATAATGTTGTAAGTTTAAAATAGTACAAAACAGGTTGTAAAATTGTATGTTTCAATCAATTATTTATATGTAGATATTTATTGTAAATAAAATTTAAATTTTTAAAAATTTTCCTTAACGAAAAGGTACTTTTAATAGCAAGCTATTTTTTTTTTTTTGTTAAATCTGGCTTTAGTGCGTTGACTCCATTTTTAACACATAGAGCACTATGCATGGAAAGTGATGCCACTTTGTATAACGTTGGATCCAACACGCGGCATTAGAATGTTCTGGACCTTATACATAAAGAGGTTAGGAAGACTTAGATGTCTTTGGAACGCATGAGTAAAAGAAGGGTAACCGAAAGACTGCATCGGTCAATGAGTGTATGGAGAGTGATATCAGCATTTTTACTGATGGATCTCTTATGGACGGAAGAGTAGGAGCAGGTATTCACTCAAGAGAGTTTGGCCTCTGCTGTGTCTTGCGTTTAGGAAAATACATGTCAGTTTATCAGGCAGAGATGCTAGGACTGATGCGTGCATTAAATCACCTGATTGAGTCAGTTGGAGGGGAACATCGTAAAGATGTCAAACTGCATATCAGAAAAACCTAAACAAAGTTTTTTATAAATGGAGTTTCTTTGACACCGTCACGATTATGGCATTTTTGTTGTAGATATGCATAAACCTAATTATTAAGTGGCTGCTAGACAGATCAATATTTAGCTTCAATATATTTTTTTGTGTTCGTTTGTTATGAAAATCAAAAGCATTTTGATATTCTTCAATATTTCCCCTCCATATTGTGTAACAATTTTTTGTAAACAAACGCACACAAACACATATATTGAAGCTAAATATTGATCTGTCTAGCAGCCACTTTAGATCATGCACTGGATAATCAGTCGGTGATTAGATGCATGCATGAAGAAAACGTGTACTCCAAACTGGTGCTATAATGTGTTTGAAAACTCAATTTTTATGTCTTTGTTTGTGAGGTAATACTGATGTGGATTAAGGGATGCATCGGTATAATGGCAAACAAAACAGCAGACGAAATCGCAAAAATGGAACCGGTGTGATGTTTTGTGGACCAGAACCCAGGAACGCACTCGGTTATGATACGAATTCCATAAACCTCGAAAGATGGCGGGAGTGTGAAAGATGTAGGCAGTGATAAAGGACCCAATGGGCAGGACAGCGGATAAGGTTCATGTGTATAACCGCATAATCTTAAGCTGGGTAACTGCGTTAATGGCATGGAATATTCAGTTATCATCTGGTTAAGATGAAAATTATGCCGGATGATAGTTGTAGAATGGAAGAAGCTGATACAGCAGTGTACAATGTATGTAAGTGATTAGCTTTGACTAGTATTAAACTTAGAACCATCCGCCAACACAAGCTAGTTGTAGAGGCTACATCGCAACTCAGTCTAAGATATATGCGAGCAAGTAGTAAGGAGTCCGTGATGCAAATAAAACTCGATAATTAACAGCCTACTTCCAGAAATAACTAAAATCTAGAGCAAACGCAGGTGTTTTCTTGTGTCTCAGCGATTAGTAGGTTGACTCAATAATAAGACTGAACAATTAACTACTGCAGCACGTAAGGGGATCGAAAAATACCCGTTACAGTAATGCATCGCCTGCCCTGGGGTCGCTCTAGGCGCCAGATAGCAAATGCGGAAAACAGTTTGTATATTTTATTATAAAAAGTTATAAAATATGAAAATTAGTAAAAATCACTAAATGCACTGATGAAAAATTGGAAAGCAACAAACTTAAATTAAGAGAAAAATGGAATTTCAACAATACCAGCCACGCCCATCACCCACCTCCCTTACAATCCAAACAAATTTTTTTGCATGTTTTCCTATCCAAACAAAAGTTTTCAAATTTAGTACATACACTTTTTAAAATAAACAAAAGATTCATTTAAAGTTTAATTAATACCAGCCACGCCTATCGCTCACCTCCAATACAATCCAAATTATCTTTATATTATTTATATTAGTTAAATCAATCAAATGTTTTATTTCTTCGAATTTTTTAAATTTTCGTACTAGGTCACACCTGCCGGTCACACCCGTCTCATTTTAAAAATGGTTTTTTTTATAAGAAAAATAATTTTTTGTCAAACAGTAAATTCATAATACAATTACAAACACGTTGAACAGATATCTATACTAAAATTATTGTGTACTTTATAGTAACAATTTTACAGAATTTATACTGAGTCATAATTCCTTAAAACTAAGATTTGTAAGGTCACACCCGTCGCAGCTTTCTGACGACTATTCTAAGCAGAAATCATGTTCTATCAGTGTCTACATGTTATTCAACGACTTTAAGCTTAATGTCCTTGCGAGCCGCAACGTTTTTTTTTTTAATAAAAAATTTTATATTCTTGATTTATATTTATGTATAACATGGTCACACCCGTCTAAATGGAATTACTTACTCATAAGGCAAAATGAAAAATAAAAATCAATGGATTTCTAATTGTATAAAGGTGTAGAAAATAAAATAGATTCATATCGAATACAAATTATTTGCTGGGTTTTGTATAATTTTCAAAGCCTACAATGCTTATGGTTTATATGTTTACTGATTTATAGATTTGATGGTTTAAAAACACTTTAAACCAAAAAGAGAGATCAACTTGCACTGATTTATTAGCCCTTATGGCTAATAAACCAGTGAACGTTTAAACGCTAGTTTTGTTAAACTACACTAAAATTTAAATGTAGTTTAAGCTTAACAGCAGTAAATCATTTCCTATGTATTATCCTTAGTTCAAGCAATAATAATGTGGCAGCACCGCGATAAATGTCAAAAATATCTGGTTTTGTGGTGGGATATCGATCAACAACATATGCTTTGTATTGGTAGTTTAAACGGCCAATTTTATACGTCTAATATATGGTATATATGTTTATTGAATTATAGATTTGCTGGTTTAAACACATTTTAAGCCAAAAAGAGGGATTAACTTGCACTGATTCATTAGCCCTTAGTGCCATTATAATCTTAATAAATATGATCCAGTCGCATAGCAGCTCTGGACGAGTCAACATCAAGCGTCGTTGGCAATTACTTCGTAACTGCAACCAGGCCACTGTTCGTTTATTTGTCTTCGAGAGTTTTGCGATTCGATCGCATGTGTGTAGTGGTTGGCGTCGGTTAACAGTATCATGTACAGTTTCGCGTCGGTGGCCATCAGTCACATGCACTAGTTTTAGACCATTTATAGACTTTTTTGGCTACGAGTGCCAACCTAAACTCGATTAAACTGGTGGAGACCATTAAACTTGGGAGCGGAAAGCTATATGGTGGTATAGGTCGGGCGGCAGTACATGACGGAAACTCTCCTGGAGTATAACCTGGCAATTTGTGAGATAGAATTCTGCGCCAATCAATTTTAGAATTTAAAAAAAAATATGATCCAAATTAGCAACAAATTAAAGTACGTTTTAACAAAAAAGTTATAAATGTTTTATGGATGCTGAATAAACATCTATAGACGTCAACCCTAAAATGAAGATTGTGATAAGATTGAAGTAAGCTTCCACATAAAAAACAGTTGCTGGGGGTTTTTAAAACAAAGTTCTATAGCAGATAGAAAAGTTTAATAAGACCTAAAAACCTCACTGCCCTGCGGGGAATTTTATACCAACTGTCTACATGTCGTGAGCGATGAAAGGAGAACACAACATCACTTAATTAGAACAAAAATGTTAACAAAATACCTTCATTGTACAAGCCGATTTCGTTGAAATCAAAAATATTTGCTTAAAGTACGGCAATTTGGGTAGTATTAAAGAAACCACCACAGTGCAATTACCTTGCGTTTGGATCTAGAAACTGTCACTAAATATCTTAATTATGGGCATTTTCACAACGAAAATCGCCATTTTGTCACGTTATGTCATCAAGCAATTAAGCTTTTATTTCAGAGCCGTGCTGTTTGGTTTTTCCCCACTTTTACTAAATGTAGAGCTAAATACGCTTTACACCACAATACAAAAAAATAAATAAAACATAAGTTTTTCTTTGAAAAACAAGCTTAACTTCTTGGTAACGTAACGTGACAAAAAGTGAACTTTTCTGTGGAAATGCTCTTATGTAAATTGAAATTTGATATCTGATAAATAAGGTTTTATGGGCCCAAACATTTGTGTTACGTCTTTTCTTAATATCTATGTAGCTGATAACAAAATTATTATCTTGAATAAGTCACACGTTTGAATTTTTTTATTCATTTATTTTCAAAGAAGGTAGATAAGAACTATATACATTTACGCAAGTTTCTATTAAAAAATTTTATTTTGTATAAACTTAACATAAATTGAATGCTACGAGCATCTTTTCACAGAAAAAAAATTTGTAAATACAATTAATTTTTTGTTATATCAATTAAATATCTAATTGATTTTGAACCTACAACGGTTTTTGTAAATACAATTACGAAATTTTAAGTTAATGGAAAATCGGAAAAAAATGTTAACAATTTTTTTGTTGATTTCAAATTTATTTCAATTAAGATTATTGTTATATCAACAATGTTAATTGTTGATTTTCCGAACAAATTCTAACTATCATAATTGTTGTATTAACAATATTTTTTTTATACAATCACAATCCTCGAAGCGACTGTTTGCTTGTCTGCGAAAAACACTAAATGTCTTTGGGCGGAATCGAACCGGCTATCTCTGGACTAATAGACCAACGTTCTTACCTCTCAGCTACAGAGCAATTCGTTATTAAATACGCAAATAATGAATACACACAAAACGTGATTTGCTTTGTTTCATCTACGTGTGGGTTTTCATGTGTTATATCAACAATGGTGATTGTTTTTTTTTTCACAATACATAACAAAAAATTTGGTTAGTTCAGTTTGTTGAAAAAAATTTCTTGATTTGCTTTGTTTCATTTAGGTGTGCGCACTCATTTGTTATATCAACAATGGTGATTGTTAATTTTTTTCACAATACATAACAAACAATTTGGTTAGCTCAGTTTGTTGAAAAAAATTTCTGTGTTTGTCGTATCAACAACTCAATTTGTTATATTAACAAAATATATGTTTGAATTTAAATTACATATTAACAATTGAAATTGTTAGTTGCAGTTTGGTGATATTTTTTTCTGTGTTGGCACATAGAAACTACGTATAAATATAAAAACGAGATAAAAGCATTTGCTTTTTACATACCAAATATTTTGAAATATAATAAAGAAAATGATCTGTGCTATGTATTGAACGTTGCTTTTTCTTATTATGATTCCTTACTCATTTCAATTGCTAAAATTTTCAAAAACTTCGTGAGCCTGTCTTGCTAGTGGACAGCTCCCATGGACCCCGTCGCACAGAGGTTTAAAAACTTTTTTGTGGAAATAAGTAACTCGTGAACCGTATTTCTAAATTCATATGCGAGAACGCGGATTCCTAGCATAAAGGGGGCTCGTGGGCAAAGCCCCAAAGTTGGTTACCTCGGACGGTTAGTTTAAAAAAAAAGTCGCCAAAAGTTAATTTATAGTCCGAATTTTAAAATTTGTTACCTACTGTAAATAATCCTTGAGAATGTCTACAAAACACATCGTTTAGTTTCAGAGATAATTATGTTCGAGATTTTTTATTTTTATGCGACCTTAATTAAGTTTTTTTGATGTGACGGACTAACCTAATGCCCGATAATTTAAAAAAAAAACAGCAATATTGGCGATAAAATTTGAAGCAAATTTTCATGTCGATATGCAAATGCAAAATTTTTGGAGTATTTTCTCGGTCATATAAAATAAATTTCCTCTGAAACATGCAAAAGTTTTGGCAATATAGAAAATTAGTGTAGAAGAAAAATCGGTTCAAAGGAGGTAATGGTTCTCCCTCGAGCCCTATTCAAAGTTGACCGATTTAAAGAAACAAATGTATAATTTCCTTAAAACTTCCTTAGACTGCAAAGGAAGGATCGCCACATACTACAAATCTTTTAAGGCCATAGGCTTTGCCTAAATATACCGAAAGCTATTTAGATATCACTCGGTAAATAACGGCAGTGCAACCATTTTTTGTAAAAAAAAACTCTTTTTTGGAACATGGTTTCCCTGCTTTAGGAAGTCTAATATTTAAATAGCAAAAAAAAAGGTAAATATAATTTTTCATTAAGCGTAGATAAACATTTTTGTCGCAATTCGAATAACTAAAACGTGTTTTCGCCTCATTTAATCGATCCTGAAATAAAATCATATTTTTCGATTTTTTAACATTTTTGTGTATTGAGCGTTACATTTGCTTTCGCAGTTGTTCTGGAAATGATTTTTGTGAAAAAAATATACCACAAAAAATTAGCAGAGGGTTTGAAAGCACTCTACATCTACTCTCTAAAATTAAAAAATTATAATAATCGCAGGACGACATTCAAAGTTATGGCAATTTTTTGTTTTTTTTTATTTTGACTTGGGTTGACATGGAAAAATAAAAATATTTGTATCTTTTAAAATAATTTTTTACAAACGTTTATACATAAAAAAAGGCTTACTCTTCTTTCCTATACGACCAATTTTAATAAAATCGACCGACAATGTATAAAACCTCCGAAAATAGCGTTACATAATATGTGAATAGACCCTAATACATTCTTCGAAATATAACAACCCACAGTGGGGTAGAAGCAAAATTTTTTCAAAGAAAATCAGAAATTTGTAAACAGATAATGTTCTTTTTATCGTTTCTACCTTCCAGCTGCTGTTACCTTTTTTTAGCATCCTAAAATTTATAGATAAATTCTATTTAAAAAAATTTTTTACGTAACGCTCAATGCACACTGGCCCATAATAATAGTCAAACAATAAAGTTGGTTTATTTTAGAAATAACTTAATATTTAAAACATTTTATTATTTATTTAGCCATTATAGTCAATAGCAAAGTGTGTTTTAAATGGAACCAGCTTTAAATGGGTGACAAGTCAAATGCGGAAAACGTTTGCATACAAAATGTTGAAATATAAGGCAAGTGGCATCTCTGATTAGCTGACTTTGTACCAACGCGCACAATATAGGTAAACGCACAACCATTACAGATACATTTTATTTTAACCACTTGTCAAACTCCATATACACACAAATTTTTTTCTTTTGTACATCGAGTTTGACAGACTTGATAAAAACTGCTGATCATTTACTCTAATGATTGTACCTATTAGACCTGCCATGTTTTGTACATAAGAGAAAGAGAAGAACACAAAACAAAAATGGAACAAAAAATGCAAATGTTCAAAAATAACTTGTGTGTATTGTTAAATAGACATGTTCAGTCTTTAAAAGCAACTTCAGCTGTTTTTAACTTTGAAACAGACTTTTGCCTGTAAAGTGTACTTTTTATTGTCTATAATAAATTAAAAGCATATATTTAACAAAAGTACACTTTAGAACTCTTAAAGTATACTTTCTTTATGACTATGATTATGGGCCACTATATTTTGAATTTAAAACAATTCATATGTGTAATCTCAATCCTTAGTTATTCAGTGAAAAAAATTCAATTCCATAAATTAATATAAATATGGATAACACTCAATATATTTTTTTTTATACAAACCATATTGATTGATGAAAACTTTTGCAATAAAATACTATTTAACAAAAGTTCACAAAACCTTTAAATATTTTGAAGTACAACTCTACGCTGTTACTTTAGTGTATGTTGTTAATGTAATTTCAATTAAATGGAGTAACGAAGTATACTAAAAAAGAGTAACACTCAATACGCAAAACTGCGGACAACAACAATTTATTAAACAAACTATAATTACTATTATTATATTTCAAATATGTTTATGTGAGAAATAAGAGAAACAAAAGCAAATATTCTAAAATCGTTATAAATAAGATATAACTAACTGCATGTTCGCCGATGTCGAAGGAGTTCTTTCTCTCGCACAATTACATTTAAAACAATAACAAAATTTTTGAATTTGTTTTTGCTTTAAATGTAATTAAATGTAAATAAAAGAAAGAACTCCTTCGACATCGGCGAACAGGCAGTTAATCTCGTTTTGGAAAAATTCCTAATTTCTTAATGTGGAAAATGAACAAAATGCATTACGGACACGTCATTTTGTATGAAGAGAGTAAAAACATTATTTTCGTTCTTCGTTTTTAACACGCAATGGACAGTCTTACAAAAAAAAACAACTTATGCACATTTATTTATAATATATTAAATCATACTAAAGCAGTTTTCTTTTTCAAATTTATGCATTTATTTTATGAAATATTTTACTATACTTTCAACGCACAAAAAAAGCATTTGAAATCTTTATTATCTTTATTTAACAACATATGTATTTATTACAGTGTACATTTGCCCAAACGCCATTGACATTCAGGGCTGGTTGTTGTAAAAGTATCTCCTATTTGGCGACCTGCAACATTACGTCGCGCTTTGTCAGCTTCTTTCACGGTACACATTAAATAACCGCTTTGCGAAAATACAACACGATCAATATCCGAAAATTCCATAGTCCAAATGTGTCCCTTAGGAGTTGAAGAAGAGTCCCAAAGCAATACCTCATGTTTTTCTGTGTCAGCCATAATAAAGTAATACATATTGGAGCCGCGAAGTGAAACATCAAATTTAGTGCCACTAAAGTTTTGAATTTCAGCTCTAATATTGTAACTTGTATTATCTATTGTTTGATCAGGTTTCATGGCATCATTAATGAAAATTGAATATTTACGATTCAAAAGGCAGAATGATGGCTCAAAGAAAAAGTATTTTACACTTTCAGGCAACTCGTTGATAATTGTTTTTACTTTTTCTTTTAATTTACTATCCATTTTGTCATACAACTTATGATTTTTCAATTCATACAAATTGCTGGCGTACGACACTAAATACAACTTGTTTTCATTATTGTTTCTTTGGCCATAACTGTCGTATACTTGTAGTTGGGCTCGTAAAAATATATTGAAATAGGCTTCGGTGAAATTTTGGATCTTACTATGTATTAACCGAGCAAAATATCTATTAATGTCTTTCTTTTCCTTTTCCATATAAGTTATTAATTTTTCTGTCAAGTTCTGGGTAAAATTTTGGCCATAACCATCAGTATAACGAGTCACTTCAAAATACATGGCATCGTAAAGATACTCGGGGTCTTCAGCCACAATAGATATTTGTATACCTTCAACCGTTTGTACTGTACTTAGTTGTAGGAAACAATTTAGTAGAAAGATACAAAATACTTTAAATGTTTTCATTGTGAAGATCAAAACTGAACTAAAATGCAAACTAAAATGAAACTGAATGAAACTACTACTGCAAAACTACATTGCTGCCTATCTCAATCCAAATACAATAAAAACCAAGAGATAGATATTTATTTATCAGATAAAAAGCATGAATTTTTTTACTACGTAAAATTTTTATTTCAGATGTTAAACCCAAAAAAAACATATAAAAACAAAAATACAAAACCAACCAACGCACGCACAGTGATTGCAATTGGAAAAATGGTAATAAGTCTGTATCTTTGAAACTTGCGATCCGATTACAAAACAGTGTATGTAAAAATCATAGAGGACTTAAGCTTTAAGAATGTTGAAACTTGGACCATTCTGTTGAAATGCACGTTCAGCTACAGTGTCAGAGCTGTGTAATCCGGGCATGAAAAAACTTGACGAACTCATAACTTTTGCAAATATCATCAGATTTTAACGAATTCAAACTAGAGTGTAGATTTTTTAAAAACAGATAGATTTTTTTTCAAAAGCGAGATATTAACGAAACCAACATTTTAAAATTCAAAGCCAAATATTTTTGTAGATATTAAATAAACTGTATTTTCTTTATCTATTTATAAACTTTACATATAGTTTAAATTCATTAAAATCGCATAATATTTGCAAAGGTTATGAGGACGACAACATTTTTCCCCTGTAGCTCAACGTGTATTTCAACAGAGTGGTCCCAATTATTAAAGCTTAAGTCCTTCTTCATGATTTTTACATATGTACATCGTTTTGTAATCGGATCGCAAGTTTTATAGATAAAGATTTATTAATCTTGTTTGCCAATTGCAACCACTGTGCAACACACGCACAGTGTCTTAAAAACTTTTCATTTTGGAAATAATTGCGTAAACGTTCAAGATATCTTGGTGAATTTTCACACAGACATTTCGGAGGAGAAAATAGGCCAATTTTTTAATATCCTTGAAATGTAAAGGCAATATTATGAGATTACATCCTACAATAAGATAAAATAAAAAATAAATTTAAACATAAAAAAAAACCGGCACCGTTAAAAACTAAAAATAACATAACAAGTCCAGTAGTGCGGAACATAGTGACTTTTACTGCCCGGAGCCATTATTAAGAAGATTTTAAGATTCGATTTTTAATGCTTCCCGACTATAAAAGTCGCTATGTTCCGCACTACTGGACTTGTTACTTTATTTTTAGTTTTTTAACGCTGCACATACAGGCAAAAGTATATCAAACCGCGTGATAAATCAACTGCCATCTTTTGATAAGAAATATTGGTACCAATGGAAAGGTAATTTTCTATAGATATCAAATATATAAAGATATCACAACCTTCCGTTTTCCATTCCGTTTTTCTTTTATTTGAAGCGCACAAGCTTTTTCTTTGCATGAGAAAGTGATGTTTTTTGTTTCTGTGAACTAAAAAATTTTTTCAAGAGAGTTCTGAAAAAATTTGTTGTGGCTTCAAAGTCTGGAGTCTACCACCCTTTTATTTGGTACATAGTTTGTCAAATTTTACTTCATATTGATTCAATGCGATCGAATTATTAAAATGATGAAAGTCTACAAGTTTTCTTTGCTAACTCTACGTCTCCACCTAACTTGAAATGCTGTTGTAACTTGAATTTATGACTGCGTTGCTAAAACAATTACACTAACAACTATTTTATAACCAGAAAAAAGCATTAACTTGAGCGGTCTGCACTTAACATTAACTTGAAGTTAATATTAAGTTAAGTTAGGTGTAAACTGCAAATAACTGTACATATAACGATTGATTCTGAATAGTAGTTATCGTTTCCATGGATTCACTTTTCAATTTATTTATTTTCTCTAACAAAAAACAAAAATTCTTTTCAATTACATTTTTTTTAATTATTTAGAAAAAAAATGTCGAAAAAATCTCCAGAAGATGCTTTTTTTGATAATTTACTCCTGGGTCTTAATGCCACTTTAAGTACGAAAGAAAAAGCATATAAAATGCTTAAATTTCATAAAATTCTCCCAATATTTTAGGCAATGTACCGCGTGTTTGCAATGTGACAATGGAAAAGAGAACAGCTTGTGATAAATCTAATATCATGACCTGGGAACAAAGACATGGTGTTTATTTGCCGGAGGATATGAAGAGATTTTATTTGTCTACTGATGGTTTTTTACTTCAGTGGAGTTATCAATATGACCGTAAGTTTTGCGCAGTGTTAAAGATTCTACAAAAATAAAAAGTTTCCACAAAAATAAAAAGTTTTCCTTCTAAACGGTTCTAGCCAATGATATCAGACGAGTGGGTCATATACACTTTCCCCATTTGGTGCAAATAACTCTACTGCGTGAAAATGTTGAACCGATATTTCAAGCTATTAGTGAGTTCTCATCTAACGCCTTATCAAATACTACACTATGCAGTAATCCGATAGCTAACGCTAGCAGCAGTAGTTTAAGTTCCCATTTATCAGCACATCACATCAGTAATTCAGCTACTAGTTCTTCTAATACATCCGTGGCTTCTAAAGATCAATGGGGCAATCTTTTGCCTTTGATAGGAGCAAAAACAAAAATTTTTGAATTGAATACTGTTAATGAAGTGGCTAAAGTCTGCTTAATTTATGATTCGAGCACTTCGAATAACCCTAAAATTTATTTACTAGAATTAGATTCTTTCAAGTGGGTTTTTCTAGCCGATAACTTTAGTGAGTATTTACGTATGGCCATAGCCCATTTGGGTTTGCCCTATTGGGAGTTATGTTTTGCATCGTGTGGTCTACCCACATGGACAGAGGTGGGTGGGTGAATGGTTTTATTAGTTACAGTTATTGAAATTTTTCTTTCTTTGTTTTTAGCAATTATTTTTATTGTTGGCTCCTCATTTGTTGGAAGAAAATGAGCCGCGTCGAGCTCGATTGATAAATCCCGCTCCCGAACATCCTTATAATATTTTGGATCCCAATATATTTCGCGTCAAAATAAAGAGCAATGTGTCGAAAACGAATTTGAATGCAAAACAAAAATATGAAGGGAAAAATAAAAACTAATTAAAAAGTAAAAGTGAAAAGGTCTTATAAAATATGATCGCTGAGAAGGAAACCTCCATTTCGTTGGAGAAACTTGTCTTTATAAATAAAATAAGGATTTATTTGTTGAGGGTTAAGCAATGTCTGTATGGGTTTCATTGGTGCTTTACCAAATCGTCAGTAGACTTCCACATACTAACGATGTGGTAAAGCACCAATGAAATGCATATAGACATTGCTTACCCCTCAACAAATAAATCTTTATTTTAAATAAAATTGGGAGTATATCTCAAATAATAAATTTAATAAAGGCTTTATAAATAAAAGTTTGTTATGTTTTCCCAATATCTATTAAGAGAAAAAATTCGAAGAATAACTTAGACTAACTTCTTTTGTTTTTATAAAAGCCTAGCTTTTTTTATTAAAACACAACAAAAACGCGGTAAAAAAAATTAGAATAAATATATATAAAAGTTTTAAAAATAGAATTAAACATGTAGATACAGTAGTGGACATTAGGTGAGGACACCAGCTATGTACGCTCTTCGAAACCTAATATTTTCTTATTTATTTTTAACTTTAATCATTCCGATATCGTTAGGTGAACGTATTGTACAAGAAATTTGTGGCGTTATTTTGCTTCGTTGCAATACAAACCTTTGTTTTGCTTTAAGCCTAGTACTCTGTTTAAATTTGTGAAAAAAAAAATTTTAACAACATTGTGGTATGTGATGGAGGCTTAGAATATTTTATTCCAATATTTTATTCGATACAAACCAATAAACAACGTAAAAAGTGATCTTTTAGTAGAATTTGTTTTTGAAATCGGCGCCGATTTGAATCGAGCGATTTCCATCGCATACCAGATTGATTATTTCATGCGAAAAATTTGACATTTAGCCAATATTAACTTGCCCTTTAAACTATGCTACAATTTCTTACGTTTGTAAAAAACGACATGTGTTTGTTGTAAATTCCATGCGAAACAAATGCCACTCATATGATTTCGTATGAACACTTGAAATGTTGCTAGTACATTTCTACTTTTGCAAAATTGTTTCATGAACTATTCATGGCAATTTTGATAGCATTTCGCACGAAATGATAAACATAGTACTATGATTTAAAATATGTACAACAGAACCCAAAAATATTACTGGACAGTACAAGTAAAAAATAATAATAATATGGTATACGGTTCACCTTCCAGGCCATTCCTGGAACTTCCCGCAAATTTTGAGGTTAAAGCTTGCAAAAAACAAAATTAGTGGTGTAATTAAATAATCAATAAAAAAAGTATTTCAACAATTTGGACCACGATATCTCTCGATACACTTAACCAATTTAGATAAAGTATGCGGTATTTGGCGTAGTTTTTCAAGTTGAAAGTAAATATTCTTAAAAATCGATTTGAGAACTTTTGCAGTTGTTAAAATAAAGCGCTTTTTCGAAATTTTTCGTCAACAATATTTCTCGGATCATTGAACCGTCAAATTTGCAGAAGTCGACATAACTTTACGAGCTTAAAAGTTAGTTAGATTTTGAATTCGACCGGTTGTGTATTTTAGAGCTTATTTGAAAAAACAATTTTTTTCGAAAACTTTATTTTCGAAAATTCTTGTAAAACTTTTCTTTATTCTAGAACAATTTGTCGTAGTGACAAATTCGACTTCGACATATCGTCGTATTCGATATCGAGCAGAATTGATAGAAATTTTTCCTTTTGGGAATTTGATAGGTATCGAATGCGGTAATCCATCCATTCGAAACGTGTCGAAATTTTATTCGATACGATAGTGTACTCGATATCGAAAGCGACGATTAGGCCCCAGGTGAAAATCTACCGAGCCGATTGGTTCATCATAGTATTTTTAGGGTGAAAAATAATGAAAAATATACAAAATTTTAATATGTGCTATATTAGTATACATACTTGCAATTATGTAATCCAAAATAAAATAAAACCGGTAAAAATAAACAATAAACAAACAGAAAATATTAATCGCTCCTTAGACAACACTTATGGACAAATAATTTTCTTAACTGCTATAAGTAAAAAAAATATACGTTTTTCAATGCAACGTATATGTATATGCTAACCTATTGGCCACCTCGGTATATTGCAGTTTTTCTAATTAGAGAAAAAGTCGTCCGCTGCACTTTCCAAATCAGTAAACATTTTGTCCCTTATTTGAGGTTTAGGATCTTCCTTAATCTCAGTAGCAACAGCACCCGCTTGACCCAACAAATACTCCAACTCATCTAATGTCAATTTTTCGCCTCTCAACTCCAAGGGACCAATAAACCGTTTTTTCATTTCTCCCTCATGATAAACAAAAATTGTGGGCAGGTTTTTTTCAGGAAAATTTGGTATACAAGTAGTTGCTATAGAGCGCAAGAATTTTGTTTGAGGGAAACGTACAGCTAACTGTTGCATATGATGATGTATAAGAGCGCACAAAGGCACTCCGTTGGCATAAAGATGTAAAACCACCCATATACCTTCACCAGCTTTGTTTACCTCATTAACATAATCTTGGCCAGATATTTCTCTCACTGTGCCAAACTTGGACTTTTCCGCAAAAGATCTCATTTCAGCAATACGTTGTTGGCGATAACGCTCCAAAACTTCTTCATCTTCAGAGTCTTCTAGCTCATCTAACTCGTCCAATTCCATGTCTGAGATTTTCTTTGAACTTCCATCATTTAGGTCGGTACGTTTTTCAATGGCTTCATCGATCATGGCCTGAATTTGATCTTCCGTTATTTCAGCCTCTTTTTGTTTTTGGGGCAAAATGCCTTTGGAACGTAGTATATCATTCCATTCAGTATCTTCATTGGCATCCTAGATGTTATGACAGAAATGTTTAATTTAAAAATAGCTTATTTCCCACTTTTCACCCACAATTCCATATAAGGAAATAATAAACACACAAGCTTTTCATGCAGCAAAGGTGCAAACAGAATGTTTTGCTTATTTCCTCACACAGTTGTTTGAACTATTTTCTTCAAATGTTCTCACCTGCATTTTATTATTATTTATTTCTCTTTGTTTTATTTAAACTTAAAATTTAGTATGTAACTAATAATTTCCTTGAATTATTAATTATCGTCACAGAAACTTATATTTTAGATAATGAGGTGAGGTGACTAATACACACCTCCGTTGAAATATGACAGTATAACAGCTACTACCCATGAAATACAACGCTGGTAAAAAGGTAACAAAGTACTACCAGTTGCATGGCTTAACATGAGATGCCAGATGCTTTTTGGAAACCGTCATCCTCAAATAAAAATTTTAATTTTTGTCATATAAAAATTTTGTAAGTTCGGTTAGGCGAATATAAAAACTTAATAAACGGAATTTTCACTTACACTACATTTTCAATAAAATGGTCTTCGGATAAGTGAAATTCATTTCGTTATAATCACGAGGAAACGTTTGAAGCAACGTGCTGCGGCAACCTGTTTTGCTTGTTGAGCACAAACCAATGTACACTTAGGTGCCTATTATGAGCAACTTTCGATTGTGGTCGAATTCGATAAAAAAAAATATCGCTGTGATTTTTTTATTTGGACTGTTCACAATAATACGTATTTAACAGATGTCACTATAAATAAATATTGTTTGTTTACAAATTTATAAAAGAAAAAAAATGAAAATTGTGTTCGATTGAAAATTCGTTATACAACGAAATTTTCGATAGTGCTGCCAGCTCATAATACGAATGTAAGATTCGATACTCGATAGCCAGCGAAGATCAAACATCGAATGCAACTCATAATAGGGACCTTAAACTAGATAAGCCCATGAATAGTACTACGATGAAATATGTTGTTCATGAATTATTTTTATTTGCTCATTTATTATAAGCGCGGAAACACAAAGTAGACTGTGACGGAAAAGCAAATGAGGTAAAGAAAGTTGACAAAAACCATCTGAAATTTTATTTTCTACCACTTTTTCAACCCAACTTGTTTTTCTGTGCAGTCAATTCGCAAATAAAGATTCATGCTACAAATTCATGAAATATTTCATCGGAGAACTTAAGTCTGCTTTTTTTTACACAGATGTTTTTCTTGAATACATGTAGGTATGTGGATCTGGTCAAATTTAGCGACTTTTTTTTTGTTTGCCGGTGTTATTAACTTTGGAAACTCTAAAAATTAAAATTTTTCAACTTTCAAGGCATATAACTCGCTAGAAGTTGGGGTTGAAAGCGAACAAAAATATGTATTTCTTGTCATTATTTTTGTTTACAGCCATAAGGACAACTGTTCATTTATCTTGCGTTTCCTAACTGTCAACCTCCATATACAAGAAACATAAATATTCAAGTCCGTTCTGTATTCCATTCGGAATGAAAATGTGCGGAATTGTCATATCATTGTTGTTATAAATAAAAATTTGTAACAATAATGTCTTGATAATTCCGAACATTTTCATTCCGAATGGAATACAGAATATACCTGAATATTTTTATGTACCGAATTTATACAACGCAATGTTTTTGTTGTAAGTGGAGCTTCCTTCCTTAATTTGCCTTGAACACAAACGATGCAGTTCATAAATGAAATCCATCTAATTTCCCACTCAAGTTACAAATAAAACAAGCCGAATGTGTAAGTGTTTGCATAAATATGTTTATTTTTTATTATTTTTGCTTGCAGTAATTTATCTTCAATTCGTTTTATTCTTTTCTTATCGTGCATTTTACTCTCTTTTCGCAAAAGTTTTACAAGAACAAATTGAATAAATATAACAAAAATATAAATTGGCAAACTGAAATTAAAAACTTACAAACTAAATTTTAAAGGCTCGTTTTTCTTTCATTTTAAATTTCAGCAAAATTTCAATTATTTTGTCTACTTAGAAAGCATACGCCAAATTTATAGTAGTAGAACAAACACTCTGCAGAAGAGTTATTTGATAACACTGTGACAGTCGAAAATTCGGTCAAAGAATCTGATAGTTGATCTTATATAATTTGGGGCCAAAGATCGAATGGCGTTCACAGTTTTGTCATTTTGTATTTTAATATTTTTATATGGATTATAATTGATCTTATATGCAAATTATGTTAACAGAAAACGGCTATATCCTTATGTTTACATAATATAAGATACGACAAAGCAAGATACCATCCATTTTCATAATTTTCATTTATTTTTAACGAATAATAGAGTATCTGAAGAAAAAAATTAAAATATTTCGAAAACTCGAGCCAATCTAAAAAACGGCGAACGCCATTCAATTCCTTGGCCCCAAATTAAAGATCAACTATCAAAACCTTAGACCGAAAAAAGTTATAAATCCGACAACAGTGTAATTAATGAGGAACGGCTATTATTTTAAATAAAAGTTTTAAAATCAATAAAAATAAAATTAATTTTTTTTTCATTTAAGAATATAATATGCATACAATTCTGAAATTGAAAACAGAGGAACGTTTTAATTTCCCACAAATCAAGCTTTGTTAAAAAAATTAAAGGATTTGTTACGAGAAAGAAATTTGTATTAACTTTCTCATATGTTTCCTTATTTTAAATAATATTAGTAGAAGTGAGTAAACAAGTTAAAAGGAATTTATAAAGAAAACCAGCTTAACTTGTCGCAGGGAATTTATTACATGGTTGTATAATCGAAGTTTTACGTGCAGGCACTGATTCAGGTGTGGGTATAGCTTCTCCTGTTGTAACTTTGTTGGCAAAGACCTGCTTAACGCCACCACCTTTTTGTTTGGCCATTTGATAATCACCTGAATCAAAATATTTTTGCTGTTTGGAAAAAGTCAATAAAAAATTTAAGGTTTTAGTACAATTGTAAGAAATTTTAAATTATAAACACTAACCCCTTTCTGTAAACGCTTTTGCAAAAAAGCAGTATGACCGCCAGGGCCACGTAAGCCTACGGGATATTTCGATTTCAGCTTCTCTTCTTCGATTTTTTCCAATTCTCGTGCATTGGACTTTAGTTTAATGGGGATAGAATAAAACAAGCAACTATTTTACTTTTCAATTAAATTTTATTTCAGTTATTACCTGATCTTCGGATCCATCTTGGGGAGTTGTAGCTTCACTACTAGTTTCTTCAGTGGTACTCATTTTAATAAATTGTTTTTATTAAGATAAAGAACAACACAGAAACAAAAATGCTGCAAGAATTTCAAGAAATAAGCAAAACAATTTTGTTTGATATTTTATTTTAAGTTAATCATAAACTTTTTAGAATCATGTTTAATGTGTTTTAGAAACGAGCAGACGATGTTAAAAATTTGTTTTTTAAATTACTTTTTAGAAATTGTTAGATTTAAGCAATGTTTGTGCAGATGATGTAAATTAAATAAATTAAAAAATGTGTTAATTAAACAAATTAAAATTATGTTATTTTAAACTAAGTGGAAATTTCAATATTTATATAGTGCATGGTTAAATCGTGTAAAAGATAATCGTTTTAATTGAAAATTATATACAAAAATTACGTATTTACATATCGAACACTAAATCATAAGCAGTCACAACTCAAAAAAATCGCTAATGTCAATTGTCTCTGGTTTATCGGTGTAGACGAGTGACTTTACATCGGAGGCATGCAATTATTAGTCATGCGCCATGACGTTCGTCGGCTATTTACATGTACACAATACAAGCAAGCAAAATAAAAAGCCTTTTTAAAATGTTCATTCCATGATTTTGTAATAACATTATTATAAAAATTTTAAAAACCCCCAAAGAGAATAGGTACATAGGTTAAAAGATTTTGGATCAAATCACCTTTCAAACAAAATTTACTAAATACAAAGCGAGCTAGCCGTTTGCTAGCTACGGTGTCAAAGATACACATTGTCAACAGGATACATCTAGAAGACATGATATCTTCTAAACGGATGGAACGATTTTCTTCAAACATAGCTAACAACACTCTCGATCAAGCCACCTTTCAAACAGAAAAAAATTAAATCAAATTCGGTTCAATCGTTTGGCTGTACGCTGTTTGTACATCCACACAGATACACGGAAAGACACTACAAACATATAACACCCCTCTTTTTTGGACGGGGGTTAAAAATAAGAATTCTATATAATTTTTACCTTATTATTAAATCCAATTCTTGCCTAAAACCGGCACGGAACCCTCAATTAATTGTCCCTAGAACTAATAACTCTACTTAAGAGAGCGTTCGTAGTAAGAGTTAGCAGTATACAATGACTTTCCCATGCACCTTAGAACTTTTGAACCTACTGTTGCAAGTTTTAAACGTGAATTGTTCAATGCTTATAATTGACGTCATTTTAACGCCACCTAAGGATTATACGTAAATATATGTTCTGTAAACCGAATCCGAATAAATTTCTAGTTTCCCAAAAAAAAGTAATTTAATTTCAGATATATTTTAAGCTCTAAATAATATAAAACTGCAAAGTCTGAAAAAATTTTGCAATTGGCGGATTTAATTTCTCTGAATTGAGTGATTTTTCCCAATATATTGTGCCACCTTCGAATATGACATACACGTGGAAGAAATCAAAGCGAATTAAAGTGGTATGTGACGGAGGTCGGTCAATTTGAATCGGCGCCGATTTCAAACACAAATTCCACTGAAAGGTGACTTACTTACGCTTTTTATTGTTTTGTTAAAAAAAATATTCTAAGCTTTGAAAACAATAAAAGGGGTAATGAAAGTCATCTTTCAGTAGAATTTGTTTTTGAAATCGGCACCGATTTCAATCGTTTGTCGCTGCAAAGCCACTACTAATAGAGTATTGAAACTTCGGATCTGGGAAATTCAAGTCCTTTTGTATCATTTTATTGACCATTTATAAAATTCAGTTCAGGGGCTCCACAGCTATAAGCTTCCAAAAATGATACCTATGCAAACAGATAACCGCGATACCCATGTACCCAAAACTTAAAAATTTTATTTTTTCTGATATGATTACGTTGCAATAAAGGAGCGATAATTATTTCAGTTGATGATGAAATACCAATTCATATACATAGCTTTACATCTCCCAAATTTGCTTTACCTCATATTAAACTTCAAATATTTGGCTACCTGTTTAAGATTTATTTCCTTACTTGCTCTTTAACATCATTTTAATCTATGGTGTGACAATAAAAAATATATTTCTATCTACGTAATAACTATCTGCAGAATGAATAACAAAATCAATATATACTTTTTTCTTAGATGGGAATGTTTGTATGTACATGAAATGTATAATTATTATTTATATTCACTACATATTTTCATAACACATCACGCTTTTAATACAGCATTACTTTTTTATTAAGATCACTAAATTAACACATTTAATTAATTTTCAGATTTATTTGTTTACAAAATTCTTTACAAGTCTAGAATTTATCCCAGCAAAAAATAACATGACAAAGCATGTGTATAATCATGGATCCAAGTGATTAGTACTGGCAATTTCTGCTACTTTTAACTACTCAATACCTACTCGATACTTTTAACGCTTAGAAAATGTTATACTTTTAAACAGAGTTGTATTTTATACCTTCATTTACTATTCGGTTTAGTAATAAAAATACTACCCAGAAAGTATCGGGTAGCTACTTTTGAGAATTGAGTACCCTAAAAAATAGCAAATACTCGATACTCGGTATCCACTACTCAATACTTTGCCAGCACTACAAGTGATGACGAACTGTCATTGGAGATCATGTTTATGTGAAAATTCAAATGAATTCATCTCCATTAAAATGAATGAATTGCAAGTTCCCTGAATCGCTGACGTTCAAAATAAAAAAATATTGCCGCAGCTGGGATACGAACCACGCTCTTCTGACTGTTAAGACATGCTCTCTACCACTGAGCTATTGCCCACTTAGGCCCAATTTAAACGAGGAATTTTTTATATTTATTTTAAAGTAACTTCTAAAAACCGCTTGCATTTATACGAAGATTTTTATTTTCCTGTTCTTTTATAAATTACTCTCAAAATTTGCTTTATTTACATTCATAACAACAAAAACCTTAACACAATCACATAAGAGAGAAAATTAGGGAATATTCAAATCAAACTAAAGAATATAAAAAACATGGAAAACAGAAATCGTTTGGTTTTTTCTGCACGTCTTTCTTCTCTAGCCCGCTCGTCCACAAAAAAAACAAAGAATTTTATTTAATTTAATTCGTCTAAATTGGACCTTATTTTTTGTTGGAGCTAAAAGTTTTTATGAAAAGGTGTCAAAGTGATGATTTAATTCCGTTTTTGCATGCCTTTTTCTATGGATATTTTATGCAATATATTAGCTAGTAAAATCGCATCGTATTTTTACAATTTACGATGACATTCACAATGCATTCGAAGAAACAAGTGCTCAAGAAATCAAGAAGCACTTTCATTTTGAAAGCGTTCGTTTATTTTTTGCTGGGATACTATGAATAGAATTCAATTCAAACGCACATACGCGCACAATACATATTCCTAGCCTCTGCTAATGAAATGGCAACTCTATGTGGCGGCAAACTATTGACAGTTATAATTACACGGAAATTAGACACAATGTAAACAAACACAACAAAAAGAAAAACAGAAAAGAGAGAAAAAGAAAACAGCAAACAAAATGAAATTTTCTAATAGAAAGCTATTTTTCAGATAAATATAAAAAATAATGAAACATTGAATGTATGTTGTTTAATAAACGCAGTAATAATTATTTATAATAAGCAACCAAAAGCAGTTTTTTTGTAAAACATTTCATTCAAAATGGCGTAGCAAAGATGAAAGAAAAGAAAATCGCAAAAATAAAATGTCCAAGCCTAGTGAAAAAATGAAAAAAAATGTCACAAGGGCAGCGACTTCCAGAATTAAGTAGTATAATTGTAAATAAAAGTATAATAAAAATCACTATATTCTAAATACATACATACAAAACAATTATAAAACATGTCCAATTTTAGTGCATGGGTATTAATTAAAAAAATAACAATTACATACCTTGGAAAGTATTAAATTATGTACAATTTCAGTTCAACAGAACGTTCTTTGCTTTTGTTGATTAAAATAGTCCAATTGTTGAATTTTTAACACACTCACTTTCAAAATATATAAACATTTGATAATGTACCGGGATAGTTTTTATTTTCTTATGCAAATTTCTATTTTTTAACTTTTATTTTCTTATATTTCTTTCGTGCTTTCCGTCTGAAGTTTATTTGCTTTTGACTCGTTTGATAGGAAAAAATTTTGTTTGGCTTTTTTTTTATCGATAGTACATATACCTATTTCTTTTTCTCATATGAAACTGCAGTGGAAAAGAAGAGATATGTAGTCGTGTAAAGTAACGGACAGCTAGTAATGATTAATGACCGATGAAAGTGTCGATAACATTCAAAGGAGGCGAACCAAGTAATAACTCGACATGGTGGCAGCGTTAAGGCAGCTAATTAGATTTTGCTCTGGTAGGATTGTGAATATCCTATGCCAGAAACATGTATATATACGGCAAACATTGGGTCGTGTGAATAAAACGGTAGCTCAAGCTAATATGTACTAGAAAAGTTTTATTTTAAGGTGATAAAAAATTTCAGTTAAAGCAAACTAGTATAATTTTTTTTGCAGAGTTGGCTTACAATAGCTGTAATGCTTAAAATTACTAACTGCACAACCTAAATCAGAGCGTCAAGCGTCGCGTAAGAAGCAGGGTACGTATTGACAATACATTCAAGTAAATATTTTGTGGTAAATTGTACTGTAAATACGTACACTGTAGTTTACGCGGACGCTCTGTTGAGCTGTAATTTATACTTTGATATTTTAAGTATGTGATTGAGGACCTGAAAGTTTGTATATTGCTGCTTTTTTAAAAAACGTGTTATAGTTTATTTCCGCTTAAATATGAATATGCCTGCATCATACTTCGCTGATTTCTTAAAGTTAGCTGATTTTTTTAATAAAACTGTATAATTTCACAAAATATTATGATATACCTTTGTAAAAGAAGTGGTAGCTCACAAACAATTTCTGTTAACCGTTTTGACAGTCACATTAAACAGCACGATTAACACGATTATATGAAACGAGTAGCATATCTTATTGTTTCTAATGCACGAAAAATTATTAGATGCTTTTTCAAACGTCAAAGTTTGGAGTTCTGTTTCATATCATGTAAGTTACAATTTCTATCTTTTGCTATCAATGCTCAGTACTAGCTATGTAGCACTAGCAAAGAGTTATTCACACTTTTTGTAGTTTAAACTTCTCAGCATAGCTAGTGCTGAAAAGTTAAAGCTAGTACTATGTAGTATAAGCCAGAGTAGGGAAATAAACTAAACGAAACCTTTGATTTCGTTTTGTTTTGTATTTTTCAATGTGTAAAACAAAAACAAAACAATAACAACGAGAATGATAGTCCTATTTAGTTTTGTATTGTTTGTGCTTGTGTACACAATATGTACATTAACTGAAATCAGGAACCTGCAAAACATATCACATGGTTTTTGTTTTACTCTTTTACTCTCACACGTATGCACTCACACGTATTAACTAAAAGTAAATAAAATCAATCAGTTCAATCAATCAATTCAAACAAGCAGGTTGTGTTATCACTTTTTTCTTGCTGTTGCTTGATATTAACTAAAGCGGTCCGGCGACTTATCAAACTCGCATCAAATGGTGCTTCAAACTCACCTTTTTTATCATTGTTTAGTAAAAAAACTCACACGTATGGTTTGACGAAGAAATCTAAATGGGTTTGATATATCATCAAACTCACCTCAAGCAATACATACATGAGTTTGATCAAACAATTTGATAAGTCGGCATGGCCCTTAACAAAGACTTTCTAAGAGCGAAAGTTGCAAAATAAAACGCATACAAGCAAAATGTATTAGAATGTGTTTGCCGGTTCTTGACTTATATGTACGCAGCTAGAAAATAACAAAATTTAAAAGTCTTATACCAACACATTTTCAAACGTTGCCCTATTGATTTGCTCATCATAGTAGAGAATGTGTGTATTTATGCTTAATATAATGAACCATTCAACGAAATACATTCTGCTTTTGTTTTATATTAAAGCACGCAGATGAGTGAAAAGCCAATTGTTTTTTTTTCCATTTTTTCATTGCGAAAGTATCTGTTTTGGCTTTGCTCATGTACGAAACGATTGAAAATATTTTAAAAGTTTGTGTCTTCGCATGAAACGTTTGCGAAAAGTTTGGTTTGTTTGCACACTCTGGTATAAACTACATATTTATACACTCGACCCATTATCGAGTTTTTGTATTGCGGTATTTGTTGTCCTTATGTACATAGCAGAATAGTCTTTTTCCAAATCTACATATGCCAAACTGTAACGCCAATTATAGCAACTATATAATTTCTGAGCCATAAAATTCTAAACGCAATAACTTAGGAAACTATAGACATTTTGGAAAGAGTTGTATATGATGCAAATGGTCCTGCGAAAGTGCAAATGTAAAATATCGTAGCTTTTGTCTGAAATCCAACAACAAAAGACCCAAAATTTCACAAAAGCTACGATATTTTGCATTTGCTAGAGTTGTGCTTTTCAGCTTTTTTGAGTGAGCGCTCTGTTCAGCTCAGCTCACTTTACTTAGCTAGGACGCTCTTTTAGTTCAGTTGCAAAATACAAGTATGTGCACTGGGCAGTTACATCCATAACAGATAAAGTTGACAGCGCAGCTAATAACTTTTTGTTTGTGCTAATATCATGGTTGAATATCAAAACTTCTTTATTTACTTTGTGTTTCTACATCGTGAAATGATTTTACAAAAATAAAGTACTTGTGGTTTTTGGAGATATATAAACTCGTTGTACTAGCGAGCTTACTGGTATGGATGCGCCTTGATTACAAAGTGTAATCTCATTATTATGAGAGTGAGCGAAAAGAAATATGAACTGAAAAGAAACGTGAACGAAAAAGATATATGAGCGTAAAAGAAATATGAACTAGGGAACTGAAGAGAGCTCAATGATATGACCAGCTCACTTCGTTCAATTGTGTGAGTAGTTCAATTGAAGTAGTTCATTCATGAACTACCCAACTTTAGCATTTGCACTTTCGCAAGACCATTTGCATCATACACTGAACTCCGCTATTGTAGTGCGCAAATTTTCGTAGGGTTTGTAATAGAAAATTGTCAAACAAGGCAAAATGTGGTATTGCACTTATAATAATATTCCACGCATGTTACCAATAATATCCATGAGTCTCGACTAGCAATAAATATGTTCACATATATTGAAGCAATTGCCAAAATTATGTTAGTCCCGGTTTACCATATACAAGTCTTATTGATCAGCTTCTTATAAGAAGCTGATCAATAAGACTTGCTTCGTCTAAACGTTGACTTATTTCTAGTGGAAACAGCTCATTGCAGAAGTGTGCAATATATGTTGCAATAATTGTCAACGACATTTTTTTAAATAATTATTGCAAACATAAAACGTCGCATTGCATAGTAATTTCTGCATACATTTTTGTACTGCGTTTGACGTTTTGATCAAATTAATGAATATATATTGAAATAATAAATAATGTTGCCAAAAATTGTGTAGAACAATACGTGTAATTGTGTTAGTAGTCTATGGATGTCAAATCGTAAAGATGTCAAATTTCATATATAAAAACCTAAATAAAAGTTATTATTTATCGAGTTTGACATCTTCACCATTATCGCATTTTATTGTAGAGATGCAAGACCTATTTATTGGATCACGGTCGAGATTTGATGAAATCTCGTTCGATACCAATTACACACCTTGATGATTGTCTAAAATAACCACGGTTCTTGTCCGTACTTTTAAATACAGTCCTCTACGATGGTGAATAAAAGCTTACAGCTGGAATGACAGCTGTTACACAGCTGGATTGGCTAAGTGATTTTTTTTGTTTGGGCAGGTTCATTTGGTGGTTTGTTCATAGAAAAAAATTAGTTTATTGTTAAATAATTAACAAAAAGGGAATTTAATTGGCAATTCAGCTATGAGTTCTAAAGATAAGGAAATATCCAAGTCAAAGTTTAAATCATTTCTTAAAAATGCAAAAAATCCACCAGGTTAGTAGCACAGTGAGATTCATTGAAAAACAACATTTACATTTCTTGGAAATAAATCCTAAACAGGCTCCAATGAAAGAAGTTTAAGGCCAGAAATAGAGTGGGAATTAAGGCCAGAACAGCCGGTGGCACAAAGATGCAAAATTTTAAAAGATTTAAGTGAAGTGCATTTGCAGTCTTGCAACCTGGAAGAGGTGAGATAAATTTTAATTGAAGTATCTAAGCTTGTTCATAAATATCTAAACTTTTTCTTTGCCCAGACGGCTATTATAAAACTTTGGGATGTAACCAAAGATTTATTAGTGCCTACAAAATCCGCAGAATGTCGCCAAACTGCTTTAACATTTTACAAAAGACTTATTGCCACACAATATAAAAACCTTACTTATATGCGTGAGCAGTTCTTTTTGGTCATACAAAATCATGAAGTATCGGAAGATCTTAAGCATAGATTGGAACTATTGGATACACTAACCGAAAATGGGAAAGATATTAAAAATTTGGAGGAAAAGGTAATCATTTTTTGTTGTTTTTATTTAAAGACAATTTGCTTTTAATCATAATTTTCATCATAGATTGGACGTTTTATGCTGCTCTGGCTGCCTTCCATACATCAAGCTGATCTCTTGCGCCCCTATTTGGATATGCTGGTCAATTTGATTAAATTTAATGCTGCCCATTTAGACAATGACATTATAATTGGCATAGTGCAGTAAGTAATTAATACTAATATGTTAGTTTTTCTTATTTAATTTATTTTTTTCTATTTTTCAGAAACGCCTGCACATTAAGCTGCGCCGTTTCCGACGAAGACATTGGCTTGCAATGTTTAACTATTCTAGAAATGGTTATGAGCTATACCATTTTCCCTAGCGATCCTTTGACACAATTTGTTTTTACTTTATGTCGCACTGTTAACATTGCGCAATATTGCCATCCTTCGTGGAAGGTAAGTGAGAAATATATTTTTTTAATTTTCTATAATTTTCGTATGTATATACATTTTTTTGAGAGGAATAGCTGGAAGATAGTATATCAAGTAACCACCCACCTGAAATGCTGTAAGCAAAGCACATGATTCTTTAAATACTTAGTCAAAATCCAGACATCATTGGCCACAGTTTAATTGTATAACTATAAATTAGATTTAAAGTTTCCCTTTCAGTTCGACTAAAACTAAAAATGCAAAAATAAATTCAACATTACTTTAATTTTATTAAGTTCTGCTTTTATTAGTAAAACTATTTTCATATTATATTTTGAAACTATTTATGTTGTGAAAATGTTTTGATAATCATCATCGTTGTTACTGCAAATTATTGTCAATTAAATTTTCAGTATTAGAACATTTGTTTTTAGCATCGACAACGCAATATTTTTTATCACTATCATAATAAAAGCCGCGCGGACAATGCTGGGTATAAAGTTGACCTTTCACACAAATAGAAAATGTACTGCAGCCTTTGGGAAATGTTTGAAAATGTATCGCTTTTAAGCCTAAGTTTTTACAGATGGCCTGGAAATCTGGTTTTACTTTATGTGGTTGTTCTGGTATAACTGTGGGCGTCATTAGACAAACTCCTGCCACATCGGTTAAGCAAGTATTGAGTTTAGCATTATAATATTGACCCAAAGGACAATTTTCTAAAACTGCAGTTTTTTTATGGCACACAAAGTAAGTTTCGCAATTGTTTTTATTCTCCAAGACAGTATATTCTGGCATCAAGCAGTTGCATTTAAATTGGGCATCATATTTAAAGGGCAAACAAATGCCTTGTTGGGCATTAAAGTAATAGGAAGGAGGACAATTTAATTTTTGATATTGTCCCTTAACACAAGCTTCAAAAGCATTACACTCATCTTGTACTGCTCTAATGTTATTTTCTGTGCAAACGGCTGTTTTGTTGGTATCACTATTGCATGCAGAGCCTAATACACAACTGCGTGTTGAGTCGTCATAATGATATGCTAGATCACAATTATATTCACGGGTTTTTTGTTCAACACACATGAAGAATTTATGACAATCATTAGGATTAGCTAATATGGCTCCATTGGGCTGAGTTTTGCAAATATTTTCGTGTGCGATAACCTGAAAGGAATAATATTGAAAGATTTATTAATTAGCTTTTCCAATATTTTTTAACAAAAAAAGTATGTATTCAACAATTATCGAAATCCACAAATCGACCCGATTCATTTTCACACGATTCTAAGTGAAGTCCAAATATATATAATGCCATGAACTTTGTTCCCATCGGCTCAGCCATTGATAGGTTTACATAGATACACACGTGCAGGCATGCAGAATCATCGTAAGAATAGTCAGAACAGCTAGATTCCCGAAAATCAGGTTGAAATCAGTAACTTCCCATTTTAAAAATATGTAATTTGAATTTATCAAAAAACTCATATATCGAAATCAAGCCTGAATAATAAATTTTAATTAAATGAGTTCAACGAAAATATTTAAAATAAAAAATATATGTACATAAATATGGCACGCCAAATCAGACGGTTTCAAAATGTCCATTTTTTAGGTTTCCCCAATTTTGAGATATTTTTTAGTACCTCTCAAACGAGCCTTCCTTGTAAATTTTGAGTTTTTTTTATTACTCTTTCAAAAGATGTGTTAAATTTTCAAAAAAAAAATCCTTTTTTAATTTTTTGCTCATAACTTAATAATAATTCAAACGAAATTTTTTTTTCAAAAGTTTTGTTTAAATGTTTTTTACAAAAAAAAAAAATAGAAAGAATATTTCAAGTGTTTTTGCTTATGCAATATCTTTTGAACAAGTAATCTAAAAAATTTTAAAATTTACCTGGATTTCTCTTTTCACAAAATTGGGAAAATAAAAAAAAAATTATATTTTCTAATCGTCCGATTTGGCGTGGAATGCACCTATATGAAAAATGGTTGAGCGCTTAGAATTTTATATATTCCAAATTGATTTGATAAGAGGTTTTAGAGCAATTAAAAAAAAAATTCTATAACAATGGATCAATCGATTTTAATGAAATTTGCAGCACCAACGTTGTTTTTATAGATTAAGTTTTTGGATTCGATCTCTACATTTGCTTAAAACTTACTAAAAGAAAAACTTATTCGAAAATCAGGTTGAACTTTTAAATAGATTGCAGCAAATAAAAAATAATAATATAAATAAATTCGGGTATGTGCGCTTTTGACTAACACACGAAGAATTCCGTATGAATAACATATACATACGTATATCCCTTTTTTCGTTTTGACGATTTTTATTTATTTTTTTTTACTTTAATTTTACCGTGACTTTTTTCGTTTTGGCAAATTTTGTAGTTTTTTGCGGTTTTTGTTAGTTTTTTCGTTTTGCCAATTTCTTGCGACTTTAATTTTAGCCTGATTTTTTTCGTTTTGGCAAACTTTTTCGTTTTTTGCGACTTTTGTTAGTTTTAGCGATTTTTTCGTTTTGCCATTTTTTTGTTTTATATGATATTTTTAGTTTTAGTGATTTTTTTATTGTTTTGGCAATTTTTTTGTGTTGGCGATTTTTATCGCTCTGGCGATTTTTATAATTTTGGTCATTTTTCCGTTTATAACGATTTTTTTATTTTTGGCGATTTTTTGTTAGTTTTGGCGATTTTTATTAGATTTGGCGACTTGTTTTTTATGGCGATTTTTTCGGGCCTAGGTGATATACATAGTTTGTTTTTAGGTGATTTTTTTAGTTCTATGGATTGGTTTTTTTAGTCTGGCGATTTCTTTCGGTTTTAGGCGCTTTTTTAGCTTTGGCGCTTTTTTTTAGTTTTGGCGCTGATTGTTCGTTTTGGCGATTTTTTCGGCTTTTGGCGTTTTTTTTACTATATTTTTAGTTTAAGCGATTTTTGTTAAGATTTGGGGTTTTTTTCGTTTTGGCGACTTTTTCGGTTTTTGATGATTTTTTTCGGGCCTAGGTGATATATTTTGTTTTTAGGTGATTTTTTTAGTTTTATGGATTGGTTTTTTTAGTCTGGCGATTTCTTTCGGTTTTAGGCGCTTTTTTAGTTTTGGCGCTTTTTTAGTTTTGGCGCTGGTTGTTCGTTTTGGCGATTTTTCGGCTTTTGGGTTTTTTTTTACTATATTTATAGTTTAAGCGATTTTTGTTAAGATTTGGCGTTTTTTCGTTTTGGCGACTTTTTCGGTTTTTGATGATTTTTTAGTTTTAGCGATTTTTCTAGTTTAGGCACTTTTTTCGTTTTAGCGACTTTTTCGATTTTTGGCGATTTTTTAGTTTTGGTGCTCTTTTTATTTTTGGGCTTTTTTCGTTTTGGTGATTTTTTTTAGGGTTTTGACGATTTTTTTCGTTTCTTGACGATATTTTTAGTTTTTTAGCGATTTTTTTACTTTCGGCGCTTTTTTTCGTTTTGCGTCTTCTCTGGAACTTTCTGTTAATTCAGTTGCAGTTTTCTACATTTTAAGAGATGAAAAAAATTAATTTGACAAGAACTTTTAGCTGGTTTTGACTTTTTAAACTGGCAACTTGTGCAACCTAACCTTTCGATTGATTAAAAAAACCCCAACTTTTTCCATAATTCTGACAACGGTATTCCTGGAACAGACCAATCAATTTGCAAATAATTTGCTACAACCGACATTGTTTTAGAGGTTAAGAGCTGATTAGATTATGGAATAAAAAAAATACTTTTTCGAAAAATTTCGAAATATACTGAGTCGAATATGTTCTTTTCGCAATGCTCACGTGATTTGTGTGAATCAGGTATCTCCATAAGTTTAAAAGTTATGCAAATTTCTTTACATTAACCCCACCTTTTGGTCATTGTTATAAGAGAATCGGTGTAAGATATCGTGTAAATCTTACGTTTAATGTATTAGGTGTGTTAAGAGCTTTTATTTTAAACTCCACAAGCAATAATTTCATGGAACATTTTAACCCGATAGTGCTTTGCTGTAGGGTATTTTTAGTACCTTTCTTAAATATGGGTAAAAAAACACCCCCCTTCGACAGCAATATAGCGGGCTAAAATATCCTACAAAAAATTTCCCATAAAATTTTATTATAAGTCTTAGAAGACAATAAATTTCTAAACTCAACTGGAACGCCAGAAGTCATTAAAAACTAATTGTGAATATATACGAAATCAGCCCTCAACCACATTTTAAGTTTTCAATGATTTCTGGCGTTCCAGGGGAGTTTTTCCCATTTTTAAGAAAGGGTCAAAAAAGACCCATACAGCAAAGCGACAAAGGACTAAAAATTTCCATGAAATTATTTCTCGTGGAGTTTTACATAAAAGTGCTGAACAGACCTAATATATTAAATGTAAGGTTTACACGATATCTTATACCGATTCTCTCTCTATAACAATGAATGTTCATGAGCGTTCATGTAAAAAAATTTACCGAAAATTTAAATAAGGACTTTTCCATGAAAATCGACCAATAGCAAAATTTTGATTTTAATCACAATAATGTAAAGTCATCTTTCAAAATTTCACAGATTTTATCATAACTTGAGAACGTCTAGTCCGATATTGTTAAAAAATGCTTTAAAAGTTTGAATTTAGGATGTCTTCAAATTATGTTAACAATATGTTTTGTCTGTGAAACGATTTCGGACTTTTTCACACTGGAGTGATGACATTTTTTTGCACAGACTTTTTAGAAACATCTTAACAATATTTTTTATATCAAAATTTAGTAAAGATTCTTACCTCTTGCTTAATTGGTTTTACTTTCTCCCCCTTCGCAACTTTAGCTAAATTCAATAGAGCCAAAACCATACAAACTTTTGGTAAATAGTTCATGTCGATTTCTTTCGTTTTTTAAATAGATATTTTAATATTTATATTTAAGAATCTCCAAAACCAGCAAACTTCAATAAAATTTGAGATAAATAAATACTTCATAGATTTGCTGTTGAAATCTAATGAAATATTTTTTGTATAAATGTCGCTTTGTTAAGTGTTTAACAACGATTGGGTTTGTTAAAAAACATTTAGCTGTATATAAAACTCTTGATGAAAAAAATTCTTAACTTAATAATAAACTTTTCTTAAATTTTTTTGCTATCAATATTTTATCAGCAAAAAAGATTTTGATTAAAAAAGGAACTACAAATTAACATTTTTATTTATTTCCTATTTCTTGATGCGCTTCAATTTAACCCTAAAACTAATTTGTTATTTTTAAACCTCTTAACAGTTTTATTAGTCGAAAAGAGTAGTCATAATTTATGTAAATGAAAAATAAATTTGGATATTTAAGTTTTTAAAACGCAAGACCAAGGCGGATTTGTACAGGTGGTGGTGATTCTACAACAAGTACAGCATTACAATAGCAACTGACATCTCAGCCACTATTTCAACATAGACACATTTTGACATACAAGCCTCTAATTTGCGAAAAAAAGTGGAACATATGGGCTTATAATCAGCCGTGTCCCAGACTCCGTTCGGATTGGTTTTGATTCCGCAGTGTTCATTCCGGAAAAGTAAATTTTTGGTGCTTTAAATTCCGTTTATGTTGTATTTCGGTTTTACAATGATAAACTTTTTATACTTTGAGGCGTTTGTTTACTCTTGTTTTTAGAAGCAAAGCTCACATTATAGCTTTTTATTAACATGGAAAGCTTATGGCCAAATACTTATTTGACGCTCCTAAAAGTATGCACGTTTTTTAGTATTTACTGCAAATGAAGTTAGTAGAAAACTCTTTGTCAATTCCACTTTGAAATTTAAAAGTGTTTTAATAACGAAAAACATTTTAGTTTTTCGTTTTCCGAAGAAGCAACTTACGGAATTGAAACCACTTCCGATCGGAATGGTATTCTGGGACATGGCTGAATATCACCTATTTAAATACAAAATAATAGATTTTTGTTTGTTACAGCATTATAGTTAGTGGAATCTTCTAACAAAGCACTTCTAGGGTTAAATGTTTTATTCGTTTTTTGTTCTTGTGAATAATTGGTTTGGTAAAATTTTCTTACCATAATTATTTCTTATCTTGCATGTAGAAGCAACATACCTTAATAACATTTTCCCAATAACACATCAATGCATATTATCTTAAATATTATTTGTAGCTCTTCTGGGTCTTATCACTTTGCGAGAGTTTTGTAAGATATTGGTTTTTCTGTTAAAATGTAATTAATCTTATTATCTTTCTGTATACTATAAAAAAAGAACAGAAGTAATTATACAGATGGCAGGCATATGTAATCTTTTACGACTAAAATAAAAATTTATATAAATGAGCACCTAAGCTCGAAACTAAAATTATCTCTATATATAAAAGAGTGACTGACTGCTTGACTGATTCATCATCGCCCAGCCCAAACGACTAAAGCTAGGGTATTGACATATTGTACGTCGGGTCCTCTCCCGATTTATAGATACATTAAGAAGGAATTGTTGGAAATTCAAATACTAAGGGGGCAAACATGAGTAAAAACTGGTAAATTCGGTAACCCCATATCTCCGGATCTAACAAAGGTAGACATAAAATTCCTAACACTACGTCTGGACGAGGAAATTTTTTGTTATAACAATGAACAAAACGTCGGCAGAGCTGTTAACAAAAATTTTTTAAGGTCTTTGTTGTGGAGAGTACGTAAAGTGTTTTTGTTAGGCCTAGTCATATTATTTTAAGGTGGTGCGGCAGAGATAGCAAATTTCTTTTGTTTGCTGTGTCTTTTTCGTATTGAAAACAATGCTTGTTGTTAAGATATCGTTGTTACTTGATGTCTACACGTAACATAATATGTAAGATGAGATTGTCAAATTCAATTGCAGAGAGAAGTATGTTACGTGTAGACTTCAAATTAGTGTCATCTCAATGTTATAAGATTATTTATGACAGCGTTGTTATAAGAATTCTTATAACAACAATCTTATGAGATGAACTGTAAAAAAACACATATGCATGAAAATAAAATAGTGTGCTTGTGTGAGTGTTTATTAAAATAAATGAAAAGCGATGTTTTTGATAAAATTTCTGTGTTAAATAAATTAATAAATGTGTTTAATTCATTTATAAATTAAAATTTGTGTTAAAAATTAAAAATAAAGTAACTACTTATGCAAAAGTAGTACTTGTTAACTCGATGAGCATTTGTATAAAATTAAATCTTATCGGAAAAGTAAAATTACGTCTTCCCCTGGTATGAGATTAAGAGAAAATTTGACATTTTGTGTTTAGTATTCTGCCGACGTTTTTTTCTCATATTATCTTAAAGTTAATCTCTCGTGAAGACGCTGTGTTATAACAATTGTTTTAACAACGATGGCATAACAATGACAAAACAGTAACAACAGCGGTCCAGACGTGACAAATTCTTGTGCTAACAATTGTTATAACAAATAATTTGCTTGTCAAGACGCTATGTAAAGCATCATAATAAGATCGAAAAATAGGCGGACATGTGTGTGGTACTTTTTTGAAATTTGTACATTTAGGGACCGAAAAGGGTAAAAATATAATTTTGGAACTTTTTTATTTATTTATTTATTTATATTTATAAGATATCGTAAACTACTTAGGATAGAAATAAAATTTAAATTATATTATTTTTTCCTTAAGAGACCCTCGAATGTGCTTTGGTACTTTTTGGAAACTCGAATATATAAAGGGTAAATTTTTGGAGCTGTTTTTGGAACTTTTATCTGTATAACTTTTCGTTATGTACATTGAAGGAATATTTGTTAATAGAAAAAAATAAACTTTGTATGCAAGTTTGTCTTTCGATATATGGATCCACAGAGAAGGAATTTTTTCAAATTCAAATGCAAAGGGGTCAAAAACAGGTAAATTCGGTAACCTTATATATCCGGATCTAACTAAGCCAGACAGAAAATTTTAAAAGCATCATAATAACATAAAAAAATGAAGTGGATAAAATGTGTGATACTTTTTTGGAATTTGTACATTTAGGGGCCGAAAAGGGTAAAAATATAATTTTTTACTAAACGGTTTATCTCCTAAAGTAATAAAGATAGAAATAAAATTTAAATTGTATTATTCTTTCCTTAAGAAGCCTTCGAATGTGCTTTGGTACTTTTTGGAAATTCGAATAAATAAAGGACACAAATTGGAGATCTTTTTGGTACTTTTTTCTATACAACTATTTTTATGTGCATTGATTGATATACTGAATGAATATTTTTTAACAGAAGAAATTTTATACGTGGTTTGCTTGTCGACGTATAGATATAATAAGAAGGGATTTTTTGAAATTAAAATTTTAAGGGGATAAAAAGGGGTGAAAACGGGTAAATTCACTAGTCTTATATCTCCAGATCTAACTAACCTAGGCGTAAAATTCAAAAAAACAACATAATACGGCCATGTCACAGAGTTCAATTCCGTTCGGAAACGGAATTCAACCTACCCCATTTTTGTAGCAACTGGTGTCTAAAAAAGAAAAGTAAAATACGCAAATTTGTCAGGTGTGTACAGACTGTTGGCGGCGCTCCAGCTAGGGATTGACATATTAGGGCGGATTGAATTCCGTTTCCGAACGGAATTGAACTCTGTGACATGGCCGATAATATCGACAAATTAGCGGATAGGTGCTTGATATTTTTCTGAAATTTGTACATTTAGAGGCGAAAAATTGTAAAAATATACTCTTGGTACTTTTTTTGTAACTCATTTATCCCCTAAAGTTCGAAAAACATTAAAATTAGATCGAGTATTAAGCGGAAGTCATTTTGGTACTATTTTGAAATTTTTTTATTTAGGGGCCAAATCTTTTGCTACGTTTTTAACCGACTTCAAAAACAGGAGAAAGGTTATCAATTCGTCATGCATTTGTTTTATGTATGTTCTCTCAAAACTCCGCCATTTATGAAGCGGTTTCAGATTTGTTTCTTTATTTATTTTCTTTATTTAAGAAGATGTGCTTCCAGATTGATCCCGTTGAAAAACGGGCAGGGTCACGCCCATACAAAGTAAATTCACATTCTTTTTGAATTACTTCTACTCAACCGATCCTTATGAAACTTTGCACACACATTAAGTTTCTGATTAAATACTACATCATGTTTAAAAAATACCAGGCGGCCTCGAGAGATCAGGTCACTTCACTACGAATAGTTTACCGTATTTGAGCTGTCAACTGTGTTATAACGAGTGATTTTTTTGCTATTATCTTTTTGGCAACACTAGTTTTGACAGCTCACGCACGTTTTGTATCTTGTGTCACTGTCAAACATCTTCAGTTTGGTCTATAATTTAATCATGAATCGTCTTACAAACGAACAACGCTTGCAAATTATTGAATTTTATTACCAAAATGCGTGCTCTGTTAAGAAAGTTCATCGCGCGCTTCTTCCATTTTATGGTCAGTTTAATCGACCTACTGAGGATACGTGAACAAGCAAAACTGCCGTATTTGGAGTGAAGAGCAGCCAGAAGCATTGCAAGAGCTACCAATGCATCCACAAAAACCAACCGTTTGGTGCGGATTATGGGCTGGCGGCATCATTGGGCCGTATTTCTTCAAAGATGATGCGAATCACAACGTTACTGTGAATGGTGAGCGCTACCGTGCGATGATAACAAACTGCCCAAAATGGAAGAGCTTGACTTGCATGACATGTGGTTTCAACAAGACGGTGCCACATGCCACACAGCACGCGAAACAATGGACCAATTGAGAGGCGAGTTCGGTGAACAGTTTATTTCACGCTTGGGACCAGTCAATTGGCCGCCCAGATCGTGCGATTTAACGCCTCTAGACTATTTTTTGTGGGGCTATGTTAAGGCTAATGTCTATAGCGACAAGCCCGCTTCGATTGACGCACTGGAAGCCAACATTGCCAACATTATTCGTGAGATACCGGCCGAAATGTTGGAAAGAGTATGCCAAAATTGGACTAAGCGGATGGACCATTTGAGGCGCAGCCGCGGCCAACATTTGCATGAAATAATCTTCAAACATTAAATTATATCGACCCAACTATCGATCCAAATAAATATTTCATGCATTTTTCTGAATTTTATGTGTTTTTTTTTTTTACTTTCCGATAGTTCTTATAAAATCACCCATTAGTATGTTTCCACCACTTTAAATTGAAATTTTCACAGAATATGTAAAACTTTTGACACATATATAGACACTTTAAATTTTCAAAGGTAATGTTAATTGGTGTAGTCTGTAGAATAGACTACACCAATTGACACTGATATTTAAAACAAAAAAATTAAGGGGTGTTCTATCGGCTAATGTAATTTTGCTACGTAATTTAGACAATATGCTGTATCTTGGAAACCGTAAGAGGTAAACTCTTGAAATTTTCAAAAACGCTAAAACTAAAAACTACAAAATTAAAAAAAATTTCAAAACGAAAAATCGCCAAAATGGAAAAAGCTCTTAAAGGGAAAAAGCACCAAAATAAAAAAAAGTCGCTAAAACGCAAAATATCACCAAAAGTAAAAAGATGGCCAAAAAAACTAAAAAAACGCCAAAAACCGAAAAAAGTCGTCAAAACCAAAAAAAGCACTACAACATAAAAAAAATCGCTAAAACTAAAAATCAAAAAAAGAAAAAATCGTTAAAAAATTAAAAATAAATAACAAAAAAAAAACGGCAGAACAAATAAAAAAAGCGCCAAACTAAAAAAATCGGCAAAACCAAAAAAAAAAAAAATCGTAAAAATGAGACATGTCAAAACAAAAAAAAAATCACTAAAACTAAAAAAATCACAAGAGACCGTAAAAACTCCCTAAAGCCGAAAAAAGCGCTAAAACTGAAAAAAGCGCCAAAACTGAAAAAAGCGCCAAAAATTAAAATAAATCGTTAAAACTAAAAATATCGTCAAAAAGCGAAAAAAACGTTAAAAACCGTCAAAACCAAAAAAACGTTAAAGCTAAAAAAATCGGCAAAAACAAAAAAAATTGCAAAAAACAAAAATTGCCAATAAACTAAAAAATCGCCTGAACGAAAAAAGTGGCATAACACAAAAAATCGCTAAAACTAAAAAAATCCCAAAAACCGAAAAAAGCGCCAAAACTGAAAAAATCACCACAACAACAATAAATCGCTAAAACTAAAAATATCGTCAAAAAGTGAAAAAAAAAAACTTTTAAAAAAACGACAAAACTAAAAAATCGCCAAAACTAAAAAATGTCAAAAAACAAAAAATTGCAAAAACGTAAAATTGCCAGAAAAAACGAAAACAAATTACGAAAATTAAAAAAATGCTAAAACCAAAAAATCGCCAGAAAATAAAAAAACTAGAATTAAACAAAAAAGCACAACGAAAAAACTGCCAAAATGGAAAAAGGGACAAAAACGAAAAGGGATATACATATGTGTATTCGTACGGAACCCTTCGTTTGCGAGCCAAACTCGCACTTTAATTAATTTATTTTAAACGATGAGACATACGACTAAGCTTGTGAATTGAACAACTATAAAGTTGGTTATTGTTCGGCTTAAGATCCTTGTTGTGTTAAATAAATTAATTAAAACTCCTTTATGTTTTTCTATTATTTATTTATTTTCCAATATTTCGACCAACCTTGTTGGTCATCTTCAGGGAAATATTAATGAATTAATATACATACATATGTATATCAGTATCGTCTGTTGTTAATACAATGACAAAGCTTACAAGTGTTAACAACAGACGATACTGATATATATTAATTCATTAATAAAGTTCGTCGAAATATTGGAAAATAAATAAATAATAGAAAAATATAAGAGTTTTTTAATTAATTTATTTAACACAACAAGGACCTTAAACCGAACAATAACCATTTTTATTTCCTTCAAATTTCACACGATGTTTTCTGCTTTTCTGTCAAACTTTTATATTTTAAGTGGGTAAGTTGGTTCGGTCCGACTCTTAGACGACTAAACTGAGCTGAGTTAAGAACGACAATAGGGGCAATAGCTTATGTCATTCCCCTGGGCCAATGTCCAAAGCTGAGAACATACATTTTTGAATTTGATTACTACATAGTATTTACTCTTAAGGAATTTAATTTTCAATTTTTTTCACTGTTTCCATATGTTAATAATTTGTAGAAAATAAATTTTAATTATGTATTAGCATAGCGTAACAAACAATTTTATTTGTATTTATCCTAAACTTTGAAATACAATTTACATTTTAAAATTTTCCACACAGTCATAACCCCGGTGTTGTATTTTAAATGCCGCCACACGATTTCCATAATTTACAGCATCGGCTAAATTCATGTTCAAATTATTTATGGCATAAATAACAGCGGCAACAAATGTATCACCGGCGCCCAACGAATCAACTATGTTTTCTACTAACATTGCTTTTACACAAAACGATGTTTGGCTGTTACCATTTAAAGCCTCCGAACACTCTGAACCCCAGGGGCATATAATCGAAGGATTTGGAAAATGCTCTTCACCATATTTTGCCTTTAAATCACAAATTATTTGTCGAGTATTATAAACGGCTTCTTTTGCCTTAGACCAACCCATATGTTGGGCTAAATCTTTGCCAACAAACACCACATGCGATCTCATGCCCAGTAGAAACAAGTCCTTATTAAGTTTTTCCAATTCCACCGAAATCTTTATGGTTCTCTGCTGATTTTTATTGTTGTAACTTTGTATCATATCAATCATTTGCTTTGTTTCCTCTACATTACGCCCTTCAAAATGTATCCAACTATAAGTTTCTAGATTTATTTTACGAAAATCTTCGTATTTCAAAATTGGAAAACCGGAATTGCTATGAACTATAGTGCGAGTGCCTTTGTTTTTAACTAGTATTACACTGGAAAATGGTGGATTCATTTCACTTTTAGGACAATTATTGATAACAATATCTCTTTGCTTGCAATCTTCATAGAGAAACTGAAATGCCGATGCTGATGAAGTCATGCCTAGATATTCACATTTAGCTCGCAGTTTACTTAGAACTGTACAATTATTTGAGGCATTGCCACCTCTTTGCCAGTAGCCATCAAGACACCTTTTATCGGTATCTTCTTGGGGATATTCAGCACACAAGTGAATTATATCCAAAACACACATGCCCACACACAGTATTCGTTGCTCCGACATCTAAGGAAGAGCAAAGAAAAAGATAAATTTTATATATGTATATAACGAGAGAGATCAAAGAAAAAGAGAAATTTTGTATTAAGAGAGACAGAGAGATGTTATTCAAAGTATCAAGGGAAAAATTAATACCATTTAATTCCCCAACCCACACGGCGGAACATAACAACGTTGTTTTCGGCAGCCGCAACACTTCCTACTCAGTCTTTTCGAAAATCGATGAGGAAATCTGCTCCCCCGAAATATTGTTTATCCCATAACTCCTCCATTTATGGACCGATTTTCAAAATCTCTTTTTTTGAAAGGAGTTGCTTGCAGTTAGGTCCCATAATTTTCCCACCACTTCTCCCGAAATATTGACTACTGCCTAACTCCTTCATTTACGGACAAAATTTAAATATTCTTTTTTGTTTGAAAAGGTTTCAACGGGAGCCGATTTAACAAACTCAGCCTTTCCTTTCATCTGTTCGAAGATGACATTCTGGGTCCCAAGATCCAGATAAATATATCGCAAATATATTCAATTTTTTGTAAATCAGCATTTTTCATAAAAATTTTCTACTCAAACCGATTGTTTGGGTTCTATATATATATATATATATATATATACAGGAGGTTAGATATTCACAAGACATTGTTATCTTCTCGTGGTTATTTTTCTATAAACTTTATATAAGCGAGCAATCTAAAAAAATCGCCGTGCTCAAAAAATCTTAATAAAGTCATTAAAATCTTTAACTGCACAACCTAAATCAGAGCGTTAAGCGTTGCGCAAGCACCAGAGTATGCTTTTACAATACATTCAAAGTAAATATTTTGTGGTAAAATGTACTGTAAATACGTACGACGCTCAACGCTCTGATTTAGGTTCAGTTGTTAAGGTGTGAATAAACTCAACTTTAGGCCTAGTATGCAGTTCTGTCTGAATTTCAGGCTCGAAATTTTGTATTTATTTCAACACGGAAAAATAGTTGTGTAGAGAAATTTGTTTTCATTCACGCAAATTCACTTAAATTTATTAATTTTAACGTGCAAAACATAAAAAACTATTCAAAGCACCACACAAAAACAAAATGTAAAAAATTCCGCGAGAAAACAATTGTCTGAACATTAATTTTTGTTTCAGTTCACGGAAAAAATCTCCACTAATTGATAGACAAAATTTGTGTTGATTTTTCTTTTCAGCTGCGTACTACCAAAGGGAAAGTTGACTGATAATTTTTAGAACCTGAATTTCAGTTTGTTTTTTTACACATACTTCTTGTGGCAGCCTGAAATTCAGGCAGAACTGTATACTACACTTTAATATGGGCTAAAAATTGCTAAAGAAAACATTTCTAAATTCCGAAAAATTACTGAAAAAATTCAAAAATAAATTTTTTAATCACAAAACAGATATTTCTTGTAAATATGTACATTTACATATAACTTTTAACATTGCCGGCTGATTTTATTAAAATTTCTTTTATTTGATAGAAGAATTAGTCTGCTCTTTAACCATGTATAAATCTTTTTAAAAAATTGTTTATAAGATGCGAAGTTTTGAGTTTTCCCTGGGAAACCAAGTCAAAAATAGAAAAAATGGCCATAACTCTTAATTTTCTCTTACGTTTATTTTAATTTGTTTTTATTTTAGGAAGTATATAGTTCTTTAAAATCCCATACTCACGTTTCGTGGAGGATTTCTTTTTTTTTTTTTTGTAAAATTAACTCCCAGACTATCCGTGCCCAGGGTCTTGTCCAGTGATGAAAATTTTTTGGAGCAAAAAGCACAATAAAATTTAAAAAATGCACTAAAGAGCAGGTAAAAACAACTTAAAAAAGCACAAAAACATTAAAAAAAAAACTAAAAATTTGCAGTTTTAAGAAAGCACTAAAAATAGTGCCAAAAGCACTAAGTTGGCATCTCTGGTCTTGGCAATTATCGAACCTGCGACCTCCTGGTTAATAGTGTAGCACACTATCCACTCCACTACGGTATTACTCATTTTTCTTCGTCTTAATATGTATTTCTTTTCTAACTGATTTAATTACTTACTTACCTTTATCTTCTTCGTCAAGATCGTTAGAAACAAAAGATTTAATTAATAATTTTTCAATTTCGATTATTGAAAAAACTATCGTATTGTTTTGTTTTCTTGTTAGATTTTTTTGTTTTATTTTAATCTTATCAAAATTGCTTAATAAATTATTTTCATTAAGTAATAAACAGCTGTTAGAACTTTTTCTTGATTTACTCTCATGATCTTTTATATATACTCTCTTTAATTATTTTGGAGAGAGAATGTATGAGTTAACTAATCAGAAAAAAATTGCATGAAGGTGGGGAACTACATATTAATTTATATGGGATCTATTTTAACTGAAATTTTTATATATTTTTATATCTCCGAATCGTCTCCAAAGTACAGAGACGTATGAACAGGAAAAAATAGTTTAAAATTGGTTCAAAACAAATCGTTATATGTATTAAGCTTTATATTTTATTATCAGGCATGTTCTGAAAAACACATGGTTTGAAATCACGTGATTTTAAAATCAATAATGGTCATGCAGATATTTTTTTACTCTTTTTTTTAATTTTTCTACTGTATAGAGCATTAAAGATTTGTTACGGATTAAACACTTTACACTGAAAATTTTGTAAAAAGCGTTACGAAGGGGGGGGGGGGGGGGGGGGGGGGGGGCGGTATAAAACCTCCGAAAATAGCGTTACGTAATATGTGAATAGGCCCTTATTGATTTTAAAATCACATGTGATTTAGAGCCATGTGATTTTCAGAAAATGCCTGTACAGTAACTTTTGATTTAGCTGCACAAACAACTTTTCACGATTTTTTGTGCAGATAACTCAAAAATGCTGTTAAACTAAATATACTTATCTGCCTTAATGTGCAGGTAAACACAATTATATAGCGTGTGCAGCTAACTTTGATTTTTTATATGAAAATAACTTAAAACTGGCAAAAATATATTAAGTGTGCAGGTATACAAAGTGCACATAAAAAAGGATTTTGAAGGATAATCACAGAAAAGAAATATTTTGCGCAGTTAAGTCCAAATGCAGCTAATATTGATTTTTTATATGAAAATAGTTTAAAAATGCCAACAATTTAATCATTTATCTTAAAAATGCAGGTATAGAAATGCACTTAAAAAATGAATTTGTATGGAATTTTAGGCAACAGTGACAGAAATTAATAGTTTTTTGCAGTTAAGTCAAAAGTGCACTTAAACAAAAGGCAGTTAAATCAAAACTACTGTATATGTGGTGATCTGTGGAATCAATAAAGGTGGCTGGGGATTGGAAATAAGAAAATAGGTCACATATCGTCACTTAAAATCGAAAAAGCCCTAAGCGACAAAAAAATCAAAATAGACTTTTTGATTATGATGTAATTATTTAAAATACATCTGTCCTTAAAATTTTACTCGTATATTAGTATACTCCGCATTAGTTTTCTAAGGTTGATTATAAAATTTGAAAGTTGTTGCTTCTTCTGTGAAAAACTAAAAAGTGCATTTACGGCCGTTCAGATTTTAGATGACGATTATTTATTATTTAATTTTTGGTATTTTTGATTTGTGATATTTTCTTTAAAATGAATAATACATGGTAACCCTTAATGAGAGTATTTTTTAAACAATTGAAGCTTAAAATGATACAGTAGATACCGGATATAAGCACATCGCATATAAGAAAAAGCCGCTTATAAGAAAGTGGACCAAAAACACCGTGTCTTTTTCTGTACTTTCCCTAGAAAAAATATTCTATAAAAGATAATACCTGATATAAGAACCTTTTTTCAAACACCAAAGATGATAAATGATCTGAAAAAAGATTTTATATAAGAAATTTTTATAGTGCAAACTGAACTCTTTTTTTTTTTTATTGTTTATATTTTGTTTTTATGAATTGTTTCGTATACATAACAAACAAATTTTAACTATAGAACTTAATTTGTTTTACATTTTATAGAAAAATATTACATATGTATGCTTTATTGAATACACATTTATAAGAAAAAAGTTTCTTATATCCATATGTATCGACGTAGTTACGTAAAAAGAGCCAATCGCTCATCATTTTACACAGCAGATTGACCCTTTTTATGCAACTACGTCGATATGTTTATGAGAAATAACATTCTTATAAAAAATAATTGTCTATAAAAAAAACTGCATATAAGAAACAGTTTTGTGGTATTTTTAAAGTTTCTTATATCCGATATGTACTGTATTAAAAAGTGAACAGGGATGGGACTTGCAGTACTATAGTTATGTTAAAACTATTTCATAATACTAGGATCCGCCCGGTGGTCGAAATCCGACCACTTAATGCGTAACCGGGTTTTTAATGTAACCGGTTTTGTAGCCGGATTTTTTAAGTAAAAAAATATATTGTGCACACCTAAAGAAAAATACCTTTTAAACCATATGTGTTTCATCAATATTGGTGGACAATAAGATACTTAAAAGTGTACGACAAAAAATTGTGTGGCCTATTTATATATATCAGAAATCAGAAATAAATATATATCACTTATTAAAAACATAAACTATGAAGCCCTTTTATATACGGCCATGTTCTGTAAACCGAATCCGAGTAAATTTCTCATTTTCCAAAAATAAATACTGCCCCCATTGATATACTTTAAATCATACATAGTAAATTAATCTCAGATATGACATTTGAAGTTTTTAAGAATAGAAAACTACAATAAAGTCTGGAAAATTTTCGCTATTAGTGGATTTATTTTTTCTAAAACGAGCGTTTTTAAATCGACTCGGTTTACAGAGCAGGCAGGATAGTCTGCAGAATAATTGTATAGTACAATACCTAACTACTAACCTACGAGTCATTCTGATGAAACACTGGATAATATTGAACTAAAATTCTTCAGGGTGTTAAAAAGTAATCGCTTTTATCCCAAATAATTTTCATTATTTGAACAAGTCGCAAAAATTCCAACCGAATATATAAGGCTTACATATTCGCTTGGTTTTTTTTCGGAGTGAAAGATTATCGATCATATTTTCGATTGATTTGAAATAAACACGATATTTTTAACACATATTACAAACTCCTTCAGAAACCGCAAACTGCAAGGCCCGTAACGAAATTTATTATTATCCAAAGAAATTTATTATTCAGGCTTAAGTTCGTTCAATTTAATTTTTACAATTAAATCATTTTTGTTGAGAAATAATTTTTCAAAGCATGTGGCAATTGAAAAGTACAAATACCAATTTCTTGACTTTTGTAAAGGTCGAACTGAACATCGATGTTTTCGGGATTAACCACAATCCCATCGTCAGAGCTCTCTATACTCTAGGCTACTCAGCCCCCAAAGTCAAGCGGCAAATATCTGGCATTAAACCAATTGCATTAAAGCTCTACACACAACTTCAGAAATTTATTATTCTGACGACTCGTTTTCTGATTGTCAATAATATTTTTCATTTAAACAAGTTTTATGCTTCTCCTGTATAACTTTTAAAATGTTAGATAAGGCTTTTTGCATTTTCTGTGACGATATTTTTATTTAAAGTCGATTTTTTCTGCACATCATTGTTATGCAAGGCTTCTTACCACATTGTATTTTAATTGCTCTTCACAATGTGTTATAAAAATTATTCAACTTTTACACTAAAAAAATACTTCAAAATAGCGTTAGCCAGCACAATTGATGTTCTCTAATTCTAAGCAGTTTGGACTTATTGCATACAAATTCAGTGGTAAATAACACTAAAGGCACTTTCACATTGTAATACAAGCTTTGAGATTTCTATTAGAATTTGTAAGATGAAAATCAAATCAAAATCAGTCTGACTGTCAAAAAATCTTAACGAAAATTTTCTCATTACATTTTGTTTCTACACTATCACATTCCAAATAAAACGTAACATAAACAATTTGCAACAAAGCAAAATTTTTCGTAGTTTTTTTTTTCTTTATTAAAGCCGGCAAACAAATACACAACTGTTTTTGTTATTCCTATGTTTGTTTGTGCAAAAGACAACCCTGATTATATGAAAAATGTGATTGTTTAGAAAATTTCCTAAAAAATGACGAATACCATAATACTGTCAAATTTCTTTAAGTATTATTTGACAAATCATAACAATTTGTTTTCACACTGTTGGATTTGTACTTAAGATATGAGTTTTTGACAAGTATTAATACTAAATCGAATAGTCTGAAGGCCGCTTAAGTATACTTTGGTGCTCTTTACCTCTGAACACTTTGGACTTGTTGTTGTTTTTAACTTTGCTATCTAAAAAAACTACATTAGTCATATTTATATCCTGGAATTTACTTATCGATACAGGAAAAAAATCCTGATTGCAACAGTATAAAAGATATAAAAACGCTCAAAAAAAGAGAATAAATTTAGTAAATTGTTTAGTGTAATTTTTAAAGTTTCCAGCTCTGACCTAAATCACGTTGCAAAGCTCAGATTAAAAAGCTTAATTAAAGCTGTATTTTAAATGCATACATGTCGTTACCTTAATATAGAAACGCCCTTACTCATTCTTTTTTTCAAACCAAGTTTTTTAAATAATTCGCTAGATAGAGGTTCATCTATCGAAATATGCGAAAAAGTTGATTTGAAAAAATAATACGTTACGGCCTTTCTACATTAAGGTAGCGATATATTTATTAATATATGTACCTAAATGTAGGAATTTTCCCCTTTTTAAGGGATTTTATTTTCAGAGGTAGGAAGAAATTGAATATTTTTAATATTAAGGCAAATATAGCCAATTCTTTAATTTAATTTTTTAAATATGTACTTAAAAGATTTATGTAAAAAAATCAATTTGCTCACGTACACAGAAAAACTAAATTTCATTTTCTGTAAAGGAATTCAATGAAATAGTAAATATTTTGTCTATGAACGGTCCTACAAACGAATTTGTAAATATAGAAAAAAATACCTCAACAATTTCATTGAAAAAACGTGTTTTTTTCAGTGAACAAATTGTTTAAATCTATAAAACAATTTGTCTAAAAATATTTACAAATTGTAGACAAAACAATTTACTAAATCAAACAAAAATATCAAACAATATTTCTGTCTGAATTTAATAAACAATTAGTCTAAAAATGCTAACAATTATTAAGCAAAATAATTTATTAATCAAACAAAAATACAAAAAAAATTTTTGTGTGTGTCATCATCACATCCATTAACCATTTAGGAGATTTCACTTTGTTAAATGTGTTCAAGTGTTTATCTAAATACTCTAAAAAAATGAATGAGAATTAACGCAACCACATTAACTAACCGATTCACTGAAAAATCTTTTGTAACAAACTTGGTACAATTGCATTCCTCTTGCTATGATTGTTGTTGTTGTTGTTATTTGTGTGTATTTCATCATCGGGGTGGTTTTTTACGACACAGTTTTTATTGTTGTCTTGGGTGTTTGCGTTCTAAATAAAAGTCAAACAAACAATTCATAGATTATGGACAGAACATTTACTGAAAATTAAATTTATTTTTAGACAAACTTTTGTTTGAAAATTTTTTTGGTGATAATTTTTTCTGTGTATCCAGCCTTATTATGGTTAGCGTAGTCGTGATGAAAACGATTAAATGTGGCAACGCTTGTTCTATGTTTTATATTGGAATCGTTTAATTTCAACTATGATAACCGTAATAAGATCCATCGAATTTTTAACTTCACATTATCAAAAAATTCTAAGTTACGGATTTCACTCCGATTTGCGAAAGCAAAGTTTTAATCAGATCTCGACGTTTTGAGGTCTTGGGCATCTATTGACTATTTTTACGATGATGTATAGCTAGCTGTATGTGTGTGTATCGATTTTTTACACCAAATTTGATCTTTTCCATATCAACCTCAACAACAAAAAATTTTAATTTTTTTTTAACTTCCCGCTATCAAAAATAGGAAGTTACTGATTTCACCTCGATTTTCGATAATTGAGTTTTCATCATATCTCGACGTTTTGAGGTAATGGGTATATCTTTTGACTATTTTTTGTGTGCGCGTGTGTGTCTATGTATGGAAACTTCTCATAACTTACGAATGGCTTAACCGATCGGAACCAAATTTACTACATTCTAAAGACATTGACCTCACTTAAATTTTGTGATATAGTGACCAATTCGGTCTGATAGATTTTGATAATTTTCGAAAAGTGTTTTAACCGACTTCAAAAAAAAGGAGGAGGTTATCATGTTTCCTCAAAACTCCGCCATTTATAAATCAATTTTGGATTTTTTGTTTATTCAAAAGGATGTACTTGCAGGTTGATCTCGTTGAAAAGTGGGCACGGTCACGCTCATACAAAGTAAATACACATTCGTTTTCAACTACTTTTACTCAATCTATTCTTATGAAACTGTAGACACATTATGCTTATGTTTAAATACTACATCATGATTAACAAAGTGGGCTGTGCCATGCCCATGAAAAATAAATATTCTGTTTTACATGTTCTACTAAACCGATTCTTATGAAACTTTGTATACACATTTAGTTATCGCTATAATACGACATTGTGGTTAGAAAAGTGGGCAGTGCCGAGCCCATGAAAAGTAAATATATAGTCATTTTAACTACTTCTACCTAACCGATTCGTATGAAGCTTCGCTCACACAATTAGTTCTCATAAAACTATACGATGAAAAATATGAGACAGGCAGTGCCACAACTTTGTAGTCAGTTTTGTTTGCAAGAATTATTGTGTTGTATTTTATGATATAACTTTTAAGTTTAATCCTAATAAAATAGACTTTATGTTCCTTCTAGATTATGAAAAACCTTCTTGGCACTGAATTGGGTTATCATTCCATGAAAATGATGTGTAACATTTTAAATGATCATACACTCTATGAGGATAATTTCCTGTTGAGAGGTGCCGTATTTCATTTAAATATGAACATTTTTGGAGCGCCTATGGTTTTTCAAGTGTCACCATTGTTTTATGCCTCCATGGTACTTAACAGTTTCTTAAGGGTGAGTAAGAAAATTATGTTGGGGAGGCTCCTAATACTATAAAGTAAAAAAAACTTCCTTATTTCGCAGGCTCTAGATAGTCGCCATGTTAGTGTAACCTATGAGGTTATAATTGGCATAGAAATTGTAATTACAAAATATAAATCCGAATTACCGGAAATTATATGGGATCGTATATGTGATATAATGTCAGCTATTGTGGATAATATAGAATATTATGGTGAGTTGGGTGGAAGGGGTGTGGGTCTAAAATACCTATTTTTGTTTTGTTTTTTATTTTTCTATTTTTCTTTTTTTGCTACAGAAAGTTTCTCCACCACCACCAATGGCCTATTACAACTCAAAAATCATTTTCATGAGAATATTAGCTGCATTGAGAAACTTTTGGAGGACGAAAAAACCAAAATTCTGGCCAACTATGAACGTATATACGATTTGATTGAACGTGTAGCAGAAAGTAGACCGGAAACTTCAGTGCTGCTGTTAATCGATTATAGATCTTCAAAAATAACTGCCACTAGGCCAGAATGGTTACTTTTATTAAATAATTTTGTACAACGTTTCTATAAAGTGTCCAATACACCCATACGCATTAAAGTTATACAATCTTTAGTGAACATAATGGATTTGAATCGTTCCTGTTATGAAGAGGAAATTTTGGAACGTGTTGTCATACCTTTATTCGCTCATGTTTGCAATGAAACAGATGTACAGTTAAGACGAGCCATGGCTGATGCTTTGATTGAATTCTCTCGTCACTGTGATACGAAACGTTGTGGTGAACTGTTGGATATATTGGAGAAGATTATAAATCGTCCTTTTGAGCTACACAAGCAATATGGCACCGATATTAAAAATGAAAAAGAGATACAGGATGTCATAACAGCTGTTGATGGTCTAATCGAAGTGTTTGTTATAAAACTATATCGTTTGCCTTCAAGTCATGCTATAAAGATTTTCAACATACTGGTGGGTCATTTGGAGTTGAACTATCAACATCAAAAAGTATTTGAACAAGTCAATGTGGTTAGATACAAGGTATTTAAGTTTTAATATAATTGAATTTTAAAAATTTAAATTAAATTTTATGATTTCTTGTTTCAAAGATTTTCTGCTGGATGTTAAAGGCTCGTGCAAATGCCTCTTATCATATAGGCTATCCTGATCCCACTAATAATGATAATATTAAGTATAGCTATTACTTGGGTATTGATTCTAGTTTGCCTATGCATGATATAAGCCATCATCATCAACGCCATGTCATAATGACTCAATTATCTAATCATGATGTTGTGCCAAATGCTCATTTTACCACGATTTCTATAAAAAGAGCTTGTGAGACAATTGTTAAGTGTTTGGAAAAGGATAGAGGTTTGTCAACACACAATGAAATAAATATTAAAAACAAATGTTAAACTTGTTATTTGGTCTGGTTTTTTTTTGTTGAAATTTTTAGATTTTCAAATCTTCCAATTGGTTATAAAAGAACTTCCCAAAGTTATGCAAAATAAAGCCTTGATACAAGGCAATGATGTCGAATCTTTGGCTACCGCACTTTTCAAGACCATTTCCGAAAGCAACAAAGCCCTACATGTCGTCTATAAATGTACTACAGATGACTTGAATAGTATAGTTCTACCAGCTATAGGTGCTCTAGTGATCTATCATCAATATCTGCAGCCCTCAAATCAATATAAAATAATTGAAGTTCTTAAAATGGGCATATCGAATTTTGGCAGTGGCATAGCCACTATAGCTAATATTTGTATTAATACCATGACTACTATTATATTGGAAATGCCAGAAGCATTAATGCGCAAGCTGCCAGATATATTACTACAAATGTCAAAAATGTCCGATACACCGCATGTGGCTTTATCGGTGTTGGATTTTTTGTCCAGTAAGTTTATTTGTGCACATTACTCCATCAAACAAAACTTAAACCACAAATCTTTTTAAAGTTCTTAGCCGTTTATCAAATGATTTATGCATGAATTTTACTTCACGTCAATACATGTATGTATTTGCTATATCTTTGCCCTACACAAAACCTCATCGTTATGATCATTATACTGTATCTTTGGCTCATCATGTCATTGCCGGTTGGTTTTTAAAGTGTAAATTGGAGTTGAGAAGAAACTGTGTCAACTACATTATAAATGTAAGAATATGTTTTTGTCACTCTGTAGCTTTATTTTAAAACAATCTTTTTTTTAGTCTATACAATCGAATGCCAGCATGTTGTACGAAGATATTAATAATTTAACACGTAATATACAACGTCAAGATTTTCAAAGTTTAAATGAAGACTCGTCTAATCGTAAGCGCAGCACCAGTTTAACTGAACGTGGTAGTCGTAATTCAGCATCTACAGCAGCTCGTAATCATTCCGAAATGCGTCCTCTTATGAATGAAGGCTTGAAATCTTTTCATGCCGAATTGGCCGAGACATGTATTGACTTTTTGGCACGACACACATTTTCGCCATGTTCAACCTTACCTAAGCGGTAAGTATTTAACCCTCTGCGACTGACGTGGCTTCATTATCATAATTCCACTGACGTGGTAGTACACTAGACACTATTTCGACTGCTTATATTTTCCAAGTTCCCACTGAAAATATTTTTGATTTTAGTTTAATGTAGTAGTTTGTTATTTATTGTAATTTTTTGTTGGAAACAAAACGACAAATCTTATTACCTAAGCTAATCAATATAGAAAAAAAGAGATAATATCAATGGTTTAATAAAAAGTTCTAACATATTTTGTCAGGTCTAACTCAATACTGATGTGGTAGACTTGTAGACACTTGTATGCTCAAATCAACACGTGCGCATGTTTCAATTGCTTTCTTCGCACTAACGTACACATGAGTACGTAATAAAAAGGTACTGAAAACACCAGAATCTATATTTGTATAATTATGGCGTAAAACAATATTTTCTGTTTACTGGTGTCTGCTAGACTACGACGTCAGTCGCAGAGGGTTAACTTTGTGAATATAAATATGTTAAATATCTTTTGACTCAAAGACTTACGTCGTCATATATTTGCCAAATATGTTTTTAAATGTAGATCATATATACAAATATGTTTTCGTATTTGTGATAAAAGTTAAATATGTTTCCCCATTTTGAGACATTTAATACAAACTTGTTTTATTATGAATTGAATATTTTAACTTGTGGGTACATACAAGAAGATTACTGAATGTGTCATACAGAAAATTGAAGATAATTACCTCCTATTCAGTAATCTACAACAATATTTTCCAAAACGTAAATTTTGTTTAACTAAATGGTATAATTTCTGAACTCCTGACTGGGAGAGACTAATTTTACTTGTGGTCATATCAAAGAAGATATGCAAAAGTTACTCTGCCTTCCTGAACGTCTGTATGCAACGTCACAGCAGTGTTTAAATCAAGCAATTATACTTTAAAATACTGCAAATCCAATGCATTGTGTTTATTTGCATTTTAGTTGCGAAACAGATGACTAGGAATGCCATACTTTGTCAAAGTTTAGAAATACGTGACATTGTTGCAAAGCAACATGCGTTTAGGAAGGCAGCCTTAATTAAATAATTTATCTAAGCTTTTTCGTATTAGAATTTCTTGAATTGAACACAATTAAAAACTCACTCAAAATCTTACACTTTTTCGCACTTCTATTTTAGACTTCCTGCTGTTGAGTATCTTTTGAAAGATGGCCATTCTCAAACCTGGTTAGTGGGACATAATTTGGTAACAATTACAACTTCTGGTTGCCCTTCAGGACCGACACGTAATGGCTTGTGTGATCGTTGTTCTCAGCTGGGCAAATCTTATACTTTAAGCCCTAAAAATAGCACTGATACCAATCCGGGCACTACACCCATATCACCTGAAGTGAATCATAGCCAAGGAGCTCCTACCTATGAATTACGTTATACCAAAGTCTCTCTACAGCACAGCAGTGGTAATGAGTCGGCTGGCAGCACGGATTTGACGTCGTCGTCTTCTACGACTTCACATACTACACAAAGGCAAACTTCCAATAGTTCTACCGCTTCTTTGGAAGCTTTGTCTCGTCGAGGTTCCAATCCTGAAGCAGGTAGTACAGATTTGGGTGTTGGCAGCACAGCTGGTGGCTTAGGAGGCGGTAGTTGTACCTCTCTTTTGGGCAACTCCTTGTCATCCTCTAGTGCTTGTGCTTCATCCATATGTGTGCGTTCATGTACATCCTGGGCGGAAATTTTAATACGTCGTCCCACGGGTAATATCTCTTGGATAACTCGTATACAAAATCCCATTTCAAATGATTGTTTCGGTTATGATGTGCCCTTAAGCAGCATGATGTCATTATTCTTGCCCACCAATTATGGTGGTGTTTTTGGACCAGATTTCTTATCACCAGAAAATTTGGGAGATATACCTGTTTCAAACAAAGGAATTAAGGAAAATTTACAAACTGAACCGCTAAAAACCGAATTAAGTGCGACAAAACCTGTTGAAGAAAGGCCGAAATCGGTTTCGAAAACTAGAGCTTTACAAAGACAAGAGGAAATTTCTTCTTCGGCCCAGGCTGTAGCCAGCACACAGGCTATAGATATACCCACGATGGCAGCGTCTGGTAAGAGGGGAAAAGAAGCCTTGTGCGGCAGTGTTAGTGATGGTGAAGCAGATGAAGAATATTTGTCTATGGAAGATGGACAAATGCGCGCTCGTAAGCCGGTAAGAAGAGTTAACTCTAGCCCTGAAATGTCTTCGAGTTGGCGCGAAACTTTCTTAATGAATAAACCGGCTCCCTTATCCAAAGAACTGGCCGTGGCTGTAGAGACCAATTCTGAAATGGAATTGCAGCAACAACATCAGCCACAATCGCAGCAGAAGAAGAAATGTGTGCAATATAGTAAAGTGAGCTGTGAAGCTATACCAGAGGAAATAGCTGGCTCTACACCCCCTCAGCTGGCTTCAAAAGCGGCTGCACAACTCAAAGCCCCAGAAGACCACACTTTGCCGCCAAAACAATTATCGGCGGATGATGTTAGCCAGAAATCAACTGCAACACAAATGACAGTACAACAATCTGCCTCAGCCACCTCTTTGAAATCTGCAGGTACCGGTGCAGCTGCGGATGAGAAAATTATGGCCAAACCACCTTTGTCACCGGCCCCAATACATTCACCACGGATGGAAAAGACACATACACCTGCCACTAAATCCACTTCCTTTGGTTATCATCAAGGCTTAGCCAAATCCAGCAGTGGCGGCAACAATTCCAATATAGCTTCTTCCCAGGGAGGAACAAATCAAAATGGTGACTATAACAATGGTGAAATGAGAGGACGCTCTAAAACCATTTCTGTGGTAAGAGAGGTAAACAATGGTAAAACCCGGCCACCCACCACTACTTTTCCCCGCTATGGCGCTCCTAAACCACAACTCAATGCAAAACTTTGCATGAATCCCAGTTTTATATTCATGCAAATGTATCATACGGGACAATTGCAAGTAACTGATGTGCCCATCAAAGTGCCACCCGAACAAATGAGTGCTGTCAATCTTTTAGATCTAGCACCGCCTTTTGAAACGCACAAAATTGGCGTGCTCTATGTCGGCCAGGGTCAGTGCAATAATGTAGTTGAGATCTTACGCAATTCACACGGCAGTACACGTTATGTGGAATTCTTACGCAGTATTGGCACTTTGGTTAGCTTGAAAGAAGCAGCACAAAATAATTTATTTGTTACTTTGGACACAGATGGTGCGGATGGTAAATTTACTTATATTTGGAAAGATGATATAGTTCAGGTTTGTCAGAAATGTTGCGTTTGGTTTTGTGTGTAATTTATAACAAATATTTGCTTTGACAGGTGACTTTCCATGTGGCCACTTTAATGCCCACTAAACTAAACAGTGATCCTAATTGTAATGAGAAAAAGAAACATATTGGCAACGATTATGTTAACATTATATACAACGAAAGTGGTGAAGAATACAATCTTAATACGATATCGGTAAGTGGAACAAGAAAAGCGCAAAGATACTTACAGGCTGTCCCATGATCTCGAACGAACGATAGCGCTGGAACCAATACTTACAAATTGTGTAATTTATTTAAAAATGGATTTGTTAGTGGGACGCAATGCATTTGTTTACGGTTTATAGTTTCAGCGAACGATAGCGTTCGACTTCGTGGGACAGGCAGCTAATCTACAAGTTACTAAAAACACATTTTCTAAAAAAAGTGGAATTCCTTACGAGACTGACATCTCTTTAACCCTTTCTTTACCAATTTTGTTTGGCACTAATAATTTATATTATAACACGCTCTTATATTCAAAATTCTCTCGAAAAACGACTTAGTGCGTCTTGTAGGTCCAGCTTAGTAGATCATTTGGCCGTTTTTAAAATTTCAATGCACTCGAAATCGAAAGTTATCGAATACACCCAAGATCCAGATTCAACTTGAACGTCAGATATCATTCGAAACCTAAAATGTGTTTAAGGGTTAATTTCTTACTTATAATAATGTAACAGGAATATAGAAGTGGACCACAACTGCAACGGGTCCCTTTTCGACCCCCTTACGTGTCTCAGTAGTTGGTCGTTAAGTCCACCATAGGTTACTGAGACTAAGCTTTACGTTTAAGGAATAGGACGTGCTCAGCACTTTTATGTAAAACTCCGCGAGGAACATTTATGTAGAATATTTCAGCCCGCTATGTCGAACAGTTTCGCCCGCTTTATCGCCGCGAAGAGTTAGAGGGTTTAAAAAAATACTTCACAAAAATGTTGCTTGTGGTGTTTTACATAAAAGTGCTGACCTATCGTATAAAGGTAAAAATACCTTTAACAGAGTAACAAGTCCAAAAGATATTGCATAAGAAAGTAAATTTCTTTTGGGTTTGGTATGCTGCTAAACATACACCGTTTGATCATAAACTTTAAAAAGATTTACCTAAAAAGTCTTCGTCTAAATCCCATGTTACAAGATTTTTCAAATAATCAAAAACCGAAAAAATAGTAGTTATGGAAGGACCACAACCGGACGGGGCTTAAAAGTTGTTGGGTGGATAGAAGCAAAAAATTACAAATTTTAAAAAAAATTTTGTGATACACTAATTTTCAAAAATACGATTTGAAATTAATTTCAAATCCAAAAAATCAAGATCAATAAAAGTTCATTATTTTTTTTTCTGTAAAAAACATTTAATAGCAAAAAAAAAATCCTTTCAATTTCGCAAATCTTAACCGATCTCAAAAGTCGTACTCAAAAGTGGGATTTTCTAAAATGCAATTTTTCGAACAATTTGAAACCCCATTTTTCGGAAATGATTTTTTTAATACTCTAATATGGACAACTTATCAATTAATCTATTTTGTACACTTTGTGTTTTTATATTTGTATTGTTAAATAAAGAGACAGTGAAAGGGTTAATTAAATTGGCGATATACTTCAAAAAGAAATTAGATATAGGCCGACTTCCTAAACGCCAAAATGCGTTGCAGTGATGCGACTTTACATTGTTTACAACAGAAAAGCGCATAAGACTTTGCATTACTACAATACATATTGACGTTCAGGAAGTCACATCCACTTCAGAATTGATACAAATTATTGACAGAGAGCAAAATACATTTTTATTTATAAAAACATTTCAATGCTTAAAACATTAACATTTATTTTAAGGGCCAATTTAATTATGCCTGCGTCATTGTTGAGCCCATGGAGCTTAATACAAATCGGGTTTACGTCAAAGCTCGACCTGAAATTGCACAATTTGTATGCCATCCGGGAGCAAAAATTGTTTCCGATAAAAGTGCTCCTTTATTAGCCAGACAGATGGCATTGCATGCTAATGTAAGTTAAATATCGAATAATTCCAAATCAAAGAAAAAAAACGTATATACAATATTATCATTTCTTTTCCCAAGCTGGCTTCAAATGTTTATCAAAGTTTGCAAAAGAAAAATCCTTATGCTTCCAATTGGTTGGAAAGACTACGCAGCATTAAACGTTTACGTACTAAGGTAAGTGCTTCTAAAAAAAAGCTTTTTACTTGGAAACTTTAAATTACTTTAAAAAATGTATTTGCTATATATTCCACCAGCTGCTCGAAAATCAAAATCGTGCCGGTTCAACCACTGCTAATGCCGATATTGATGATCGTTCTTCAGATAAACAAAACACAAATCGCGATTTTTCAAAATACACTTAAATAAATCGTTCTTGTTTTTAATTTAACGCTTTTTTCCAATTTAAACGCCGCATTAGTTAACTCGACATTAAGTTTAATAATATAACAGATAAAAAAATTAGACATTTAAGGGAAAAAATAAACGCTTTGTAGCTTTCATAAAAAAATGTTTTGTTTTCGTTATTTAAAAAGGAAATAATATAAAAAGTAAGTGCAGAAGAACTTTCATCAACGGAGAAGCGATTATCAAAAGGGCTTATTTCCATGTTAGGCCAAATTTCAGTAATGAAAAGAAAAAACGTTTAAAAGCAGTAACTTATTTTTTCCCTGTCTCCAGTGTTATTGTGTGTTGATCTAATATTCAATCGTACAATTGCAAACGAAACAAAAGCAAAAATGTATTTCGTTGAATGGTTCATTGTATTTAGCATAAATACACTAACACATTCTCTACTATGACGAGCAAATCAATCGGGAAACGTTTGCAAATGTATTTTATTAAAATTTTTCAATTTTGTTCTCATTCTTTTATTTGCTAGCTGCGTACATTTAAGTTCATGTACATTTAGTGCACACAAGCACAAACAATACAAAACTAAATGGCTCTATTATTCTCGTTGCTTTTGGTTTGGCTTACACATTGAAAAATACAAAACAACACGAAAGCAAACGTTTTCCATCTTTTTCTATGTGAACCCAAGTTAAAATTGAAAAAAATGGTCATAACTTTTAATTTCGTCCTGCGATTATTATAATTTTTTGCTTTTAGAGAGTAGATATATAGTGCTTTCAAACCCTATACTCAGTTTTGTGGTGTATTTTTTTCTCGCAAAAATCATTCCCAGAACAACCGCGAAAGCAAATGTAACGCTTAATGCACAAAAAATCGAAAAATATAATTTTATTTCAGGATCCATTGAATGAGGCGGAAACTATAATATGACTTATACCTTAAAACACAAAATGTACGTGTAGAATGAGAATCACCCATATATGTATAGATTATTCTCTACCGATTAGGTCTCTATAATATACTTGAGTGACAAGTCACAAGGTTCATTCAGAGTAGCAGTTAACCCCATCCTATGCCATCCCAATGTAAAAGTGACTGGTCCGCTTCATAGAAAGTGTTAGAACTCGGAACGGTCCCTACTAGTTCCATTCCAAATAGGCTGGCCTTGGGATCATTACAAAAAATAAAACACTTAGATAGGTATTTCTTATTTAAAGATAATACTAAATTTATTTCATGTTTTTTTTCTCTAAAATATGATTTGTTTCTTCATTGTTTTGTTATAAATAAATATGTATATTTATGTATGTATGTATGTATGTATGTATATAAGTATCATTTGATATATTATATTTGCTTCTATTAAAAATATTAAAACATAGTAACTTAATAATTCTTATTTTGTGATATTCAATACATTTACTTGATTTCAAATATTAAAAGCTTTTTATTATTCCAATACTCTCTACCATCTATGTCTATTAAATGTTTATTTAAATTAATTTAATTTTATGGAATACAATTTCATTTTTCTTAAAATAGTAAAATTGCTTATTTATGTATGTAGTATCTATATGTTGCATTTTATATGTGTAATTATGTATGTATCGTATATATATACACCATTAAAAGACTCATTTTTGAGAAAGTGTCAAAGGACTTTAAGGATATTAATATTTATAAATATGAATCAATATTCTATGATTAATATTGTTGATTGGTTTTGATTAAATTTTAATTTAGAACTTTAGTTACGCTTTTTTTAATTAAAATATTATCTACTATATATTACAATGGTTAAATCAAAAGAATGTCCGTCATAAGGAAATAAATCAAATATGTAGTACATACATATATTCTTTTATAGGAGTCCATCTTAATTAAATAAATATCTAAGCAGCGCGTTAAAATGATAAGGTTACTTACAAAGAGTAATATATCGCACTAATTCCTCTACAGGTGGTCAACTCGAAATGTAATACAGCCCAATTATGAATAAAAATTCCCCGGGAGTTATTTCCCTTTTACCTGTTCCCCTATACTAAATAAAATCTCCTCGGGAAATTTTTCTCTTTTTCCATTCCTCCTATTATAAATTACAATTTCCCCGGGAAAAAACTCCTAGGGAAAAAAGTAAGTATTCTAATTATAAGGGAGAGGGAGGAATTCTTGCGAGTTTTTTCCCTAAACATTTTGAAAAACTCCCCGGGAAAATTCATAATTAGGCTGATAGCTATTTTCACTTTTTGCCAGAAATCGATATACAGTGATCATATCAACCCACTGTAAAAATCGTACATTATTTTATCTGCTCTTCGCAAAAAATGACAGTTGTATCCCTTTTTGTGGTATAATGGTAGAGTAAAAAAAAACAGTACTGAAAATTTTAAAATTTTGAGTTGACACCTTTTAGAGGAATTAGTACGAAAAATTAAATTCTATTTTTCTCTCAAGAGTTAAGTATCCAAGATATTTGTGTGAAATTTTACACAATATGAAAAATGATATGGCTGCTAATTCTGCATTTTTAACAAAAAAATCACGTTTTTTGAGTTATGACACTATTGCAGCAAATGAGAGATATGTATTATTAGAAACCGCTAGAGCAGCACGTACCAATGGATAGTTTTAACATTTACTCAGATAATTATTTTCCTGATAAAGCCATATCTTAATATTAAAGCATTATATTTTTTTTATTTTCAAATTCGAAATTACGGATTGATTTTACTTATACAACATATAAATATTGACTTTTTGCATAAAAACGATATTATATGAAATTTAGTTTTGCAAAATATATCTTTTACTTAGGTTCGAAAATTCGAAATTTAGTTCGAAATTTCGAAAATACTTAAAAATAAAATATTTGCCTTTTCAGATAAAAATATTAAAGTTCATCATGCCATTTGAGTTTAAAGAAAATTTTTTTTTTCTATCTTTCAAAATTCTAAATTATGATTCAAAAGTTTTTTTAAAATAATTTTTGTCGAAAAAAATTCTAGAATCTTGCATAGAGTTTGGCTTTAAATATACATTAGTCCATACATATTTCTAAAAAGTTCGATTTAAAAGCAATTTTCGAAAACTGTTTAACTTCTCGCTATCAAAAATAGGAAGTTACTGATTTCGCCACGATTTTCGAAAATCGAGTTTTCACTAGATCTCGACGTTTTGAGGTCATGGGAATCCATTCTGACTGGACATTATCATAACTCCGTATGGATATATGTGTGTGTGTATGTATCCGGCAAATTTTTTGTTTGCCGATTTCGATCCGAAGTCGGCTAGAGAGAGAGAGAGAGAGAGAGAGAGAGAATATGCACAAGATGCCGAATTCAATAAGAAAATGTACCTAAAATCATTTGAGTGGTTGACAAGAAAGCGGACCTTTTTGTCTGAAAAAATTCTGCAAATTTTGCCGAAATAATCAAGAGAATTCTGTACGAATTCGGAAGAATTTTCTAGGGAAACTCTAAGGCAGTTTTTGACACCTGCACAATGTCGGAACAATCTCAAGAGATAAAAGAGAATTACATATTACGAAAACTAAAATCCGACAATGTGCAGAACTAACTGCTAAAAATCTTAAGTCGTAGATTAGGAAAAATGTGCAGAGTATTCTTTTAAATGCCTTAAACAAAATTAAATTGTTTTCGGATCATGAGCAAATTAGTTTGATAATAATCTGATATTTTAGAAAATGTGCGGAACTACATATTTTCTAAAGGCATTGATCTCATTCTAAAGACATTGACCTCACTTAGATTTCATGAGATAATGAACTAATTCGGTTCGGTAGATTTTGAGAGTTTGCGAAAATAAAAATTTCGTTCGAATCCAAAATCTAATCAGCTCTTAAACCCAAAAAACAACGTCGAATGCTATAAAATTGATTATAAAACGTTTGAACCGGGCGAGAGATTTCCTTGACGAAAAATGCGTCGAATGCCGCAAATCGATATATCGTCGAATATGTTCGGAAAGGTGGCGGTCGATCCCATATTTTATTTTATTTTTTCAAATAAAGCCAGAATCTTTTATTTTGTTTTTTAATTCAAACAAACTTTTTCTTCTGCCTTTTAGAATTCGAAGTCAACAACTGTAGATGAGTTCGAATTTTTTTAAAATAATTAGCTGCTATTATTTTCAAATTAAAAATTGTAATTAAAACCGCATTTCGAGAGTAAATAAAAAGCAATCAGTAATCTGTGCACTTTTGCATAAACAAAGCAAAATGTAAACATAGATCGGGCGAGAGATTTCCTTGACGAAAAAAGTGTTTCTTTTTTAGTTACTCTAAAATTTGCGAAATTGATTTTCAGGATTCGGCAAATTTTTTTTTGCACTTGATAAAATGCGTCGAATGCCGCAAATCGATATATCGTTGTCGAATATGTTCGGAAAGGTCGCGGTTGGTCCCATATTTTATTTTATTTTATTTTTTTTTTCAAATAAGGCCAGAATCTTTTATTTTGTTTTTTAATTCAAACAAACTTTTTCTTCTGCGTTTTAGAATTCGAAGTCAACAACTGTAGATGAGTTCGAATTTTTTTAAAATAATTAGCTGCTATTATTTTCAAATTAAAAATTGTAATTAAAACCGCATTTCGAGAGTAAATAAAAAGCAATCAGTAATCTGTGCACTTTTGCATAAACAAAGCAAAATGTAAACATAGATGGAGGTAGTGCACTAATTCTACTAATACTAATACTTAGTCCAAAATTATTGCATTAATTTTGTTGATGTTTAGTAGTGAATTGAAAATTAGCAGCTTCATTAAGCATTGGTGATAGTGATTTTAAAAAATTTTGCACTAAAATTAAATTATTTCAGTCCAAAAAAGTTGAGCAATACTTAGTTTAGTGCAACATTTTTTCTTCACTAATTTGAGCGCAACGTAGAAAATTTGCACGATATTTTAACTTAAAAACTTTTGAAGGTTTAGTGAGATCATGTTTAAATTCAGCATTTTTTAGCGCTGGTTAAAATTTTGCACTAATTGAATGTAGCAGATATTTTTGCTCGTACTAATTTTGCACTATATTTTAGCAACACTTTTTAAATGTTTAGTGAGAGTATGTTTAAATTCAGTTTTTTTTAGTGATCGTTCAAATTTTGCACTAATTGAATGTAGCAGAGATTTTTGCACTAAGTCTGCGTTTACTGATAGTTGAAAAATTACCACTATTATACAACATTTTTAGTGCAATTTTTAGTGCTAATTTTGCACTATATTTTAGCAAACTTTTTTGAATATTTAGTGAGAGTATGTTTAAATGCAGCTTGAATATTTAGTGAGAGTATGTTTAAATTCAGCTTTTTTTAGTGATGATTCAAATTTTGCACTAATTGAATATAGCAGAGATTTTTTCACTAAATCTGCCTTTAGCGATAGTGAAAAAATTAGCACCACCAAAAAAATTTTTTGTGCAAAATAAATTTGTTTAAATTTTATTTATTTATTTTATAGTGCAATACTTATTTCAATCAATATTTACTGTACTACCTACCCCCAACTACAAATGTAAATAGTAGGGATGTAACGATACGCCGTTTTGCCGATCCGATACCGATACCGATATTTAAAAATAAATATCGCCGATACCGATTCCGATACCGATACGAATATTGAAATTAAGTTTAAGTTTAGATTAACAAAACTCAAGCGCAATTTTTTTATTATACAAAACTACATTATAAGAGAGAATATTTAAAATTGATAAAACATTGGGAGTAATTTTTAAGGAGCTACATTTTCTTTGCTTCCAAAAAATCTATATTAAAAATATGCAGATAATTAGTAGAAAAGCAAGTAAAAATTTTTAATTCCTTTATAATTTAAAAAAAATACCCGCCATGCTTTTTAAAAAATCGATTTTTTAAAGGACATTTATCAACTAATATTCTTCTAAATAGCTTAATTATTAAAAGACTTCTAAGTTTATATTTATTCACTTAAATTTACATGAAAATACAGTTCTGAGTTTAAATTCGCATAAAAAAATTGTGAAAATGGGTGATTTTGTATCCTTTTTCCTTGAGGAAAAATCATTATAGAATACCGAAAAAGAAATTTGTCCTAGCATCGCTTCCAATTCGGTGATTGATAATCGAAAAACAGAACTTCTTGCAATGGCAAGGATATGTAAAACTAATTAGAAATTATCCAAATTCGCAATACTTTCAGATCGTGAATTCTATATTTTCATGACTTCTTTGGAGTATCTATTTTTTTTGCTGGAATAAGATTTAAAAAAGAACGACTTGAATTTGAATTCATGGTAAAATTAACAAAAAATAAATATTTTTTTTACAAAATAACCGCATAAAATATTATTAATATTTAAAATTGATATTAATAAGATTTAAAAAATATCGAAGTGAATTTAATTCATGGTAAAATCGAACAAAAATAAATTATTTGTTAAAAAAAAACTCTGAACATTTTTTTAAAAGTATCGGTGTATCGACAGTAAAATATCGCCGATACCGATGTATCGGAAAATCTGAAGTATCGCCGATATATCGGTATCGGTATCGGTATTCGTTACATCCCTAGTAAATAGCCTTATTAATTTGTCGTGCACCTTATGGAATTATGTGTGTGCGCTTTTATATTTGTTTTATTTTTGATTTAAGTTGTGATTTATTACCTCTAATTGATGTTATTTTGCTCTTACAGTGGTTTGCTCTGTATTTTATGTTTTCCATAATCTTTTCTTTTTCTTTTTGATTTTAATATTTTCTAAATTCTATAAACTATTATATTTTTACTAAAATATTTTGGTTAATAGTTACTACTTAGGAAGAACCTTAAACAGGGAGAGCGGGGGATTTTTTAAAGTTTAAGTTTTTAAAAAATGTTAGTTAAAGAAGGCCAATTTTGGTTTAAGTAGAAGTTTATTTTCAGTGGATAGTTTTATTTCTTTTAAGCTCAATAAATTTATTTAACTTGTTTAGGTTTTGTATGTAATATGTATCAATTTAAAGCTATATATTTTTGTAATTTATACTATAAGCAAATTTCTAATTACACAATGCTACAGCGGGTATAACAGTGATTTGGTGTTGTTTGTAGATCTTTGAAATTTGTTGAATTAACTCCATCTGCTTAATTTTTGTTCGGGTGACTGACCTCACCTATTTGATGTATTTTAATTTTTAAGCAATTTCTAGTTTTTGTAAAGATTTAAAAATCAAGCAAGAAAGTACCATTAAAATTTTTATTCTAACTTAATTTACCAAGTATACGAACAGAGGCTTTTCACCCTTTGCAGTGAAATAGACCAAAGCGTTTGGTTGGAATCACATCCAGAAACTCCAGACTGATAAAAAAACCAACATCTATTATGTAAAGCGATCTTTGAAAAATCGATTTCGGAATTTAGAAGTCAGTCCCTTAAGTTCTCAAAGCATCACTTGTCAAGTGTATTAATATTTGATATTATTTTGTAGCACAGTGTATTTTCTTTATTACGGAAAATGTAATTAATAATAAACAGAGTACAATGCAGTAATTTTCAAAGTCTACTAAAAGCTTACAACAATTCCAAAATTATTTATAGTCCAAAGAGCACTGAGAAAAATTCAGTCATTTTGTAATAACACTGTACAACACCACAAAAATTCATGATTCAAACCACCGATTCTGGTGGAGGGCACCAACAAAATTTTTACGTATATCGGTGTTTTGAAAGCTTACATCTGGGATTCATTTTAGGGGGAGTTAAATTTCCCTCCCACGTTTTGTACATAGTTATAAGGGACAAAAACTCCCTTTCATCTACGATATAGCGAGCTGAATGCTTTAAAAAATATTTCCTATAAAACTACTATAAATCTTCAAGACACCTAAGTTCTAGACCAGAGGTCATCACAAAGAGAAGCACTTAAAATGAGAATGTATTGGTGTTTTTGCAAATGGTGAAAAATGAAGAGACATGACACTACTCAGTTGAGATCTATTATCTTCTTTTCAATCTCAACTATGTGTTTTGTTTTACCATCAAAAAAAAAACGACGGCGACCTGCTTCTTTGAGAGCTAGCTAGCATATAACTGAATGAAATTATAGTTTCTTACACTCTTTGTAGTGAGCTTCGTTAACAGTCGTATTGTATATGTGAAAATGACGAAAATTACTCGGGCACCGGTGTCTGCCCTAGACTTATCTCGAACGCCAGACATCACTCAAAACTCCAAATTTATTTAAGGGTTAATTTCGTACTTATTCACAATTAGTACTTAGCTTAGGGAACCTTGTAAACCTTATGTCTAAGATACAAGATGTAGTCAGCACTTATGTGTAAAACATCTCGAAGAATATTTATGTAGAACATTTCAGCCTACTATATCGCACTAAAGTGGAGCTTTTTGCCATTTATTTATTTATGTAAGGCCTTAGTTTTCAGAAAATGCGATTTAGATTTTAAAATGTTATATCTAACGAACTAATCAACCTGGAACATTCTTATGACATGTGGGTGATCCGTTAGATTTAGATTTTAAAACGTTATATCTAACGAATTAATCAACCTTCTTATGACATGTGGCCGAATCAGGAAATTCCATTCTACATACCTCCTAAATTTCATTATCTTAGCTTTAAAAACTTCTGAGTTATCAATCAAACTAGGAAAACTTTTATATGGGGAATCATCATAAATTGCAGGTGTTGATAAAATTTTCACTTTCAATATCTCGGGAGCAATTGGTTGGATTTTGATAAAACTTTTAGCGAATGATGGATTACAATATCAGCTATGGTATGGACAGCTTTGTTTGTCCAAAAAAGTATTAACTTTTTTACATTGTTATGTAGAATGAACGCCCATTTTGATATGTTAGTAAATGGGCGTGACAAAAATTTTCTACCCGTAAATTAGTCTCCATTATTTTTTCTATCCATCCACAAAGTTTCATTCAAATATCTTTATTAACAACTGAGATATTAAACAAACTCTAAAATAGTTTGTTTGCCCAACAACAAACAAAGTTCAGGTCTCTTTGTTAAGAAATAAATTTCGTTTTTTTATGAAATACCAGGCCAACAGAGCTTAATAGGAGGTATATTTCTGCAATGTATTTCTTTAAATTCTTATAACTCAAGAACGGCTTGAGCTATTTCAGTGATTTTTTCACCATATGATAGAATGGAAAATTAGCTACACGTTGGTCAACCTGTGGCACGCCAAGCGGCCCGCCTTACTAGATAAAAACTGCGATTTAAGTTTCTAAACGTTATATCTGACGAAGTAATCAACCTACAACGTTCTTATGACATATGGGAGAATCATGAAATTCTATTCTACAAACCTATAAAGTTTCATTTCATTGCGTTAAAAAAGTTCTGAGTTATTAATTAAACTATAAAAATAGTTATAGAGCAAGATCACCGTAAATTGCAGACTTTGATTAAATTTTCAGTTGCAATATCTCGTGATATGTTGGGTATTTTTTGATAAAACTTTTACCGAATGACAGATTACGACTTCAGCTATGTCATAGCATAGACAGCTTTGTTTATCCTAAAAACGAATTTACTTTTTTTTTACATTGTTTTTAAATTCATATAACTCGAGAACGGCTTGAGCTATTTCAGTGATTTTATCACCATTTGAAAGAATGGAAAATTGGCTACACGTTGGTCAACCTGTGGCACGCCCAGCGGCCCGCCTTAGTAGATAAAAACTGCGATTTAAGTTTCTAAACGTTATATCTGACGAAGTAATCAACCTACAACGTTCTTATGACATATGGAAGAATCATGAAATTCTATTCTACAAACCTGTAAAGTTTCATTTCATTACCTTAAAAAAGTTCTGAGTTATTAATCAAACTATAAAAATGTTTATAGAGCAAGATTACCGCAAATTGCAGACTTTCATTAAATTTTCAGTTGCAATATCTCGTGATCTGTTGGGTATATTTTGATAAAACTTTTAGCGAATGATGATAGATTACAATCTCAGCTATAGCATGGACAGCTTTGTTTGTCCAAAAACATATTTACTTTTTTTTTTACATTGTTATGTAGAATGAACGCCCATTTTGATATGTTAGTAAATGGGCGTGACAAAAATTGTCTACCCGTAAATTAGTCTCCATTATTTTGTCTATCCATCCACAAAGTTTCATGCAAATATCTTTATTAACAACTGAGATATTAAACAAACTCTAAAATTGTTTGCCAAACAACAAGATACCTGAAAATGTTTAGAAATAAATTTCGTTTTTTTATGAAATACCAGGCCAACAGAACTTAATAGGAGGTGGATTTTTGCAACGCATTTCTTTAAATTCATATAACTCGAGAACGGCTTGAGCTATTTCAGTGATTTTATCACCATTTGAAAGAATGGAAAATTGGCTACACGTTGGTCAACCTGTGGCACGCCCAGCGGCCCGCCTTAGTAGATAAAAACAGCGATTTAGGCTTTTAAACGTTATATCTGACGAAGTAATCAACCTACAACGTTCTTATGAGATATGGGAGAATCATGAAATTCTATTCTACAAACCTGTAAAGTTTCATTTCATTACCTTAAAAATGTTCTGAGTTATTAATTAAACTATAAAAATGTTTATAGAGCAAGATTACCGCAAATTGCAGACTTTTATTAAATTTTCAGTTGCAATATCTCGTGATCTGTTGGGTATATTTTGATAAAAATTTTAGCGAATGATGATAGATTACAATCTCAGCTATAGCATGGACAGCTTTGTTTGTCCAAAAAACATATTTACTTTTTTTTACATTGTTATGTAGAATGAACGCCCATTTTGATATGTTAATAAATGGGCGTGATAAAAATTTGCTACCCGTAAATTAGTCTCCATTATTTTGTCTATCCATCCACAAAGTTTCATGCAAATATCTTTATTAACAACTGAGATATTAAACAAACTCTAAAATTGTTTGCCAAACAACAAGAGTCCTGAAAATGTTTAGAAATAAATTTCGTTTTTTTATGAAATACCAGGCCAACAGAACTTAATAGGAGGTGGATTTTTGCAACGCATTTCTTTAAATTCATATAACTCAAGAACGGCATGAGCTATTTCAGTGATTTTTTTACCATTTGAAAGAATGGAAAATTGGCCTTAGTAGATAAAAACTGCGATTTAAGTTTCTAAACGTTATATCTGACGAAGTAATCAACCTACAACGATCTTATGAGATGTAGGAGAATCATGAAATTCTCTTCTACAAACCTGTAAAGTTTCATTTCATTACGTTAAAAAAGTTCTGAGTTATTAATTAAACTATAAAAATGTTTATAAATTCAGACTACCGTAAATGGCAGACTTTAATTAAATTTTCAGTTGCAATATCTCGTGATCCGTTGGGTGGATTTTGATAAAACTTTTACCGAATGACATATCACGATCTCAGCTACAAAAACTTTCATAAAGGAAAACACCATAAATTGCTGGTTTTGATAAATTTTCAACAAATGATAGATTAAAGTCTCAGCTACGTAGCCTGTTGAAAAACTGCGATTTTTGCGAGTTAAAAGAAATTTATTCAAAAGAGTTGCAGACGCATTATGGTACGCTTCTAAAATCACTGCATTGTTTATCCGTAGTTGTAAATATTTCTTATTTTTTATTTATGCATTTGCTTTTTGTTTATAAATATTTCCCTATTTAATGTCATTTAGTTTGAAAATTTTCACATTAGTTTTGTTATATTTAAAGAAAAATTACATATTTTTTAAAATTAATTTTAATAATTTTTGTGATTTATTCAAAAAAAAAATGTATAGTACATATTTAGATATTTATTTTAACTTAAATAACTTGTTGAATTTTTACTATATATATCGAGGGTTGTTTCTATAAAGATTATTTACAACAAAAATACTGTTAAATCTTTTTTAAAAAAATAGTTTTTTTAAGTTAAATATTTGTTTTTTACTTAAAAAAATGTTTTTGTAAAAAAAAAGAAAAATTACAATGTTTATAGATATAAAAATAGCAGTTTATGACACATAATTAATTTAAGACTGAATCTAAAGCAGTTTATTTCTTTTGTAAATAAAAGAATTGTATTAACTTCTTTCTTTTTTTTGAAATTTTTTGATAATTTTTTAAAATTAAAACTTTTCTAAAGTTGTCTAGCTTAATTTACACTATGGTCTCTGGTTTTAAGTATTATTTGAAATTTTATATTCTAAAATATTATTCAGAAGATTTTTAAAACTTGTTACAAAATCACTAGATCTAGTATATTAAAAAAAATACCCAGCAAAAATTTTGATAGCAAAGTAATAAACATACCCTGCTCTTGAAACTTGACAATTTCAATATTTAGCAGTCATTGAATACACAAAACATAATAAAAATTAAACGTCTGTGGTGAGCATTGAACTCGAGCCATTTTAAAGTTATTGTTGTGGTTTATGTCACTGGTCTATTGCACAACTTTTTTATTACGGGTTTAAGAATTGTTTTCACGAACAGGCATACAATGAAAAAAAATACTATTTTCTTCGGCAGGGGTTGAACCGCTGATCATCTGTATGATAAGCGCAGGCACTGCTGCTGTGCCAATAAAAGAATAAATAACTTGTTTCTTTACTAGTATGTAATTTATTTTACTACTGTCAAGTAAAGCAAACGGTATGTAGTTTGTGTTGAAAAGTATATTGTTTGGTAATTGCAACATATTAGCAAGTTTTTGCTGGGTACTTCGATTTCTTGAATAATATTATCTGAACTGGTGGGCAATCAAACTCGATATGAAATATCTGTAAACAAAATTTTTTGCATTTTTGAAATAAATGCTAATATTGTTTTGTGATCAGCTCCAGTGTGCAAAGATGATTCTGAAATACCTTTAAAAGTATCAAAGAATTGTTATGCAATAATATTAAAGCATTTGAACTGGTTCATATTACACTACTTTCTAGCACCAATTATTTTAGTACAAGTTCTAAAAATTTTCGAAACTTTCTACAACTTTTTATCTTTTGCAATATAACAAAATTTTCTTTTATAAATAAATATGTCTTTTTTTAAACAAAATTTGCTTAAAATTTTCTAAACAATGATTAGTTAGGTAGGCTTCTAACGAAACATGTTGAGTCTAATTTATAAACTGGGAGAAAAAGCAACGAAAAAACCAATTAATTGATTTAAAAGTACGTTTTTTTTTGTTTTAGAAATAACTTTCAATGATTCATTTCTGTACTTGGTTCTTTCTCAAATGTAATTTTACACTAAAATTTTACTAAAAAACTTGGAAATTGGCTTAAGTTGAGTTAAGCCGGTTTTGTGAAAAGCCCACAGAACTTATTTCTCAATATATATATTTTTTTATAAAATTCTTATAAATTTTTTTATACAATTAATTTCACATTTTATCAATTAAGTTATTCCTGGCTAATTTATAACAATTTTGGTATTTGTTGTTTTTATTATTGTTTGATTTCTAACAAAAAATCAAACATCTGTTTCTGTGGAATTGGAAAGTTGTGTGCTAAATATTGCACTATTGGTCAATTGTATGCCAGTGCAATCTGCTGTTGCTGCTGCTGTTTCTGTTGTAAATGATTGATCTGTTTGCTGTTCTTGTTGTTCAATTATTGTATCCACTGTAGGATTACTGCCCACGGCTGCTGTTATTGCTTTTATGGCCGCATTATTGGCCGGTGATATATGTTGAGACTGTGGACTTGTTGGTGTGGGCGTAGCGGGTATTTGATGCCAATTTATACTGTTTTGTGAGGTAATATTGCGTGTCTTTAAAAGAGGCGGATTTTTAATGGAATTTGAAAATGCCATGCCTCTACGAAGTGGTACCCTGAATAAGAAAGGAAATAATTTAATAACTGTCAAAGTATTACATGTTTAGGAAATTAAGAAAACTTAAAATAAGATTTCCTTAAAATTTACTTTTTTTAATTAAAGATAGTCGGAGCCAACAGCTGGCTACTTCTGATTTTGTAATAACTATCGGGGGTTACAAAAAGATTGTACACTCAGCAACAGCTGATTTACCGGAAGTTTTTCCCCCTAAAAAAGAACTTTTAACAGCAGCAGCTCGAATAAAATATCACAAAATTAAAAAAAAAATCAAAATATCTAGTTGAAACAAAATTTCCTTTTCGGTAAAATTTTCCCACCTTGGGGAAATTTTATAAATTTTCTTAAAATATGCTTTAACAAAAGCAATTTGTTATAAATAGAAAAAAAAATTTGAATATAAACTATAACAAAAATTTCCTTTCAAGGGAAATTTTCAAGGACGTGAGGAACATTGTAAATAATAATAAAAATTAAAGTAGAATCGTATGTCACTATAAGTTTTGGAACTATTTTCAAAAAAAGTCTTCTTAATAAAATTTCCCTGAAAATGATTTGTTAGTCAGGGAAATTTTCGAATTTTCTCCAAACTAGTTATTTATAAGCAAAAACTAACACAAATTATTCACAGATTTTTAAAATACAATGGGATATAAAAATTTCCCTAAGAGGAATTTTTTTAATTATATCTGAACACTTTAAAATAATTATATTGCTGAAGATCATCTTTCCCACGAATGGAATTTATTTCGGGCCCATGAAATTTAAAACTTTTTAATAAAAATTTCCATTTTTTGTCAGTATTTGGTACAAAGATTTTAACATTTTCAAATCTAAGCTTGAATAATAATTTCCCTCAAAGGGACAATTTAGAAAACATGGGAAATATTGTTAATGTTAACAACAAAATTATAGTTTAGTTGTATTGTATTATAAATTATGAAAACTTTTTCAAAAAACGCTTCTAAATAAAATTTCCCTAAAAGAAATTTTGAAAACAATAGCGATTTCCCTAACTTAAAAAATTTCTTTTGGGGAAATTCTATTTGGGGAAATTTTATTTTTATTTATTTTGTTAGCTATTAAAAAGAAACTTTCCTTAGAAGGGAATTTTTTTTCAACCAGGGATTTTTTAATTTTTTTCTGCATTAATTATTTGCGTTTTAATTTCTGAAAACATAATATTTTGCTTAAAAGAGAAAATTTAAAAAAACTGAAAATTCTTTGTATATAAAATCATAATTTATTATAAATCTCAGCTCAGTTCACACGCCATTCGTTAAGTGTGTACTCTTTAAAATTTTAAAAATTTTCATACATTCTGTTGTTGAAAATTAACAAACTAAGTTTTACATTAACAAAATGTATGGGAAATTAAAGGAGAAAACACTTACCGAATGACGTGGAACTAGGCTACTTACTATAACAATCCTGAAATTTTAGTTTAAAAAAATTTCCCTTAAAAATACTTTTTTGATTTGTGGGAAATTTTTTAAATCCTAAAAAAGTTTAAGTTTAGTAGTATTGTATAATGAATTGACAAGTTTTTGTTTAAATATGTTTCTAGATACAATTTCCTTAAAAGGGAAATTTCTTCAAGTCAATAAAATTTAAAAATTTTCTTCAAATTTTCGATCTCTGATCATATATTATTAAAAATTAGAAAATGCCTTTCAATTAGCTATTGGAAACTAAATTTCCCTTTAAGGAAATTTTTTCAAAAAAGGGAATTTTACTTTTTTTTGTCTGTTTAGTATATAAAGATATCTTTTAAGTTTTCAATTAATAAAAATAAAATTTCCCTAAAAGGGAAAATTTTTAAAACCTGTAAATGACGAAAAAATATCAATGCTGGATCAACAAAATAAGTCATACGTGTCTTTTTTATTTAATAAGTTTTAAGTAGAGAAGAAAATCCCGTTTTATTTTGACAATTAGCGAGATGTTTTCAATTTAAACGCTTAATAAACATGCTTTTTTTATAATCTATATTAGAACAAATATCCTGATGGTTAGAGGTGTGATCAATAGAAAATTCGTTTGGGGTAATCTACAAATTTCCCAAAAACTACACATGTCTTGTTTTGTTAAGGCAACAGCGTTGATATGAGCTTTTTAAGCTTTATTCTATACGAAACTATTCTTGTTCGTCTGAAATTATAATTTTTTAAAGAAAAATTCTTACCTTGTTGGACTTGGTGGCGGATATGAAATGCCACGATGACTAGGTGATAGCAATAAATTACCGGAATGTGCACTATTGGCGGTACCCGGTACCAATAATGTATTATTACTATAAGTATGGTAAAGATTACTAAAATATGTCCGCAATATTCGCACGTTTACACATTTAAAAATTTACACATATAGGCACACGCATATACAGTGGCAACCAAAAAAGTAAATAAGGAAAAAAAAATACAAAAATTAAAACAAAAGAAAGAAAAATATATGATGAAGAAACGTAAAAGTTAATACGACTTAAATAATTTTTTTTTGCAATTTTTTTCTTTATACAATATGATCTCAGGAAAAGATAAATGATGCTGGTGGCGGTGGTGGTGGTGGTGGTGACAACCTGATGAATGGAATTGTTAGATGAAGTTTTTGTTTTTAAGATAAAAGTGAAGAAAAGAAAATAAATTTTTCTTTTACTACAAACTACAAATCATCTAGTTACAAGTAGTGTGAAAAGAAAGTACTATAAACTACAGACAATAAAGCTTAAAGCTTTTCAAACTTACGTATGACTGTGGTGCAGGTTGAGGTTAGGTAAACTCTGACCCAAATGATTAAGAGGCTGTACTGTTAACATATTGGAAGAGGAGGTGGTATTAACTTTTAATTTTTGTGGACTAATGGTGGTTACGGGTTTTCCTTTCAAAGGAAAACCATGGGCTCCTAAAAAGTAACACAATAAAATGCATAAAGAATTTTAAAAAGAAATTTACAAAAATGCATACGAACAAAAAACTTACCCAAAAACGTGCAACCTTCATCGCTGGACAGCGAATTGGTTTTTTCAAAATCTACCGAAATATTACGTGAATCATTCCATTCCACTGAGCCACTATGACTATTATTAGCACTGGTGACATGCGAACAAATGGAAGAATTCATGGGTGATTTTTTCACACCCAAAGAATCAGCCGTACTTCCCGCATAACGCATCGAGTCCCAAGGTGTCATTAAAGAACTTTGCTTTAGCCGGGTATAAATCATTTTGGCTCTCTTTAAGGCCTCATACCAATTTTTAGCTTCTGTACACTGGAGTGTAAATGCACTTATTGCCACTTGGAATTCATTTAGATAAACACAACTTAATAAATTATTGGAATGTTGTACTATAAGCCTATCGGTTAGATAGGGCTGTCGTATCACTTTAAGGGTACCCAAACCCTTTTTTGCTATCGACTTGCACACCAATAGCATGTCGGTTAATAGAAAACAATGCACTTCGACTTTGCCGAGATTGTCTTTGTATTTATGATCGCCCTCCATAAACAGATGGCGGACATGTTGAGAGGCACAGCCTTTCATGGGACCACACAAATCGAACATTTGACTATATTGTTTAATCATCTTTTCCAAATGTTCGTTGTTGGTATCCTGTCAAGGAAAATAAATAGTTTTTAGATTAAAATTGATTTGAAAAGATTGTTGTTTTACTTACCACCACATCATAGGATTCTATGCGGGCCATAACACCCTTTAAACGCTCATTTTCTTGTCTAGTTGTTAAATGATTATTAACGCTAAAAACAAAACTTTCGGTGGTATGAAGCTGCAATAATAAAAAAACGATAAAAGCGAATTTAATTCATCATTTTCTTTTAATTTGTCAAATAAGTGATTTTTGTGATTTAAGCGATTTTTTTAACTTCTGGCCGTCAAAAAATGGTAAGTTAGCGGTTTCACCGCGATTTTCGCAAATCGAGTTTTCATCAGATCTCGAACGATATCATTGTCGAAAAACTTCAAAGTTTGAAAATTTTCAAGCGTGTTGAACTTGATATTAGCGGGAAGTACCAGGGATAACGTGCAAAATCTACTATATTTTTTCAAATGTTTTATTTCAATTGAGCGTTTTTTTTTTAATTTTAGCGATTTTTTTTTCGTATCCACAAAACATATTAGAACTTACCATCGTTTCGATCGCCTCTATTTCCTCCACATCTGTCATGTGTTTCTTTATAGCCGCCAGCAATAAACTGTACTTTGTCAAACGTTGCATTGGTCTTACCAAAATATCGGCCAAACGTAAGCGATTGCACATTTTCTGAGCTTCACACCACGCCAAATATGATGTGAACAATGAATTCGTGCGATTCAATTCCTTGCAGTAAAACTGGCACGTACTCTGCTCAGCACAGTACTTTTTGTAGGGAGCGAAAATATTGCCAAACGATATAAAACCCTGCTGGAAAAAAGCCACTCTCAAGGGTTCTCTTGTGTTAATGCTGTGCGCTACCATGGGATACAAATAAAATGACCAAAATTTTAAATTAGCCTCACAAATATCACGGATATTGGCAAACAAACGATGCTGATCGACTTCTTTGAGAAGACCCTCCTCTTGGACGGCTTCCAAGCAGGCGAGAAAAAGCTATAAAATATAAAAAGTTTAAATCAATATATTTATTTTATATATAATTTGAAAGCTTACATCCGTTACAGTTTGCAAACAATGTATATAGTCCACTTCCGTTGTTGCCATTTCCCATATGGCAGTCTGTATTCTCATTTCGCTATCATTCATGCCACCACTCTCCACTATATCCATCCATGATTTGTGTCTATTGTCTAAATAGGTTATGGCATTAGCTAGATCGGGATGATTAAAACTTAATGTGGCAGGATTTTTTTGTGGTACACCATTTTTGGAATAGTTATTAAGTAATTCACACAGCTGACTTTGTTGGGGATTTTTCACACCAAACAAGCCAGACCATCGTTGTTTCAATTGCTTGCCCGTTAAATTCACCTCAGACGTTTCATCCGTCGAGGCTGAAGACAAAAGGCGGGGCGGTCGATTACGTGAACCAAAGGAGGCAGCTTTTTGTAGGGTTTTACGTGAACTATCTTTGTCCATTATAATTAAATGATGGCCAGCTAAGTTTTCTACTTCGGTATTTTCATCCAATGAAGTTTGTAAAGGGGAAGTTCCTGGGATAAGGAAAGAAACAAATTATTATAAAACGCAAGAGTAACTTTTAAAAAAGAGCATTAAAAAGTACCTTTTAAACAAAGCACCTTATAAACAATGTACCTTAAAAAAAGTACCTTTAAAAAAGACCTGCTTATTTATACTTTTGAAAAATATTCCTTTTGAAAAAAGTACCTTTTGAAAAAAGTACCTTTTGAAAAAAAGTACTTTTTGAAAAAAGTACCTTTTGAAAAAAGTACTTTTTGAAAAAAGTACCTTTTTGAAAAAAGTACCTTTTGAAAAAAGAACCTTTTGAAAAAGTACCTTTTGAAAAAAGTACCTTTTGAAAAAAGTACCCTTTGAAAAAAGTACCTTTTGAAAGAAGTACCTTTTGAAAAAAGTACCTTTTGAAAAAAATTACCTTTTGAAAAAAGTACAGTTTGAATAAAGTACCTTTTGCAAAAAGTACCATTTGAAAAAAGTAGCTTTTGAAAAAAGTACCTTTTGAAAAAAGTAGAGTTTGAAAAAAGTATTATTTAAAAAAAGTATCATTTGGAAATAGCACTTTTTGAAAAAGTACACTTAAAAAACACCTTTTAAAAAAGTACCTTTCGAAAAAAGTACGTACTTAAAATATATATAAAAAATGTAGAAAACTATGATGCGTTTTTTATGGGACGTTTTCTAAACTTACCCGCTTCCAAAAATGCTGCTGTTTGATTATTGTCATTACTATCGGTGATTGTTAATTGGGTAAAACTTAAATTACGTCTTCTTAAAGACTGGCTTAAAGCATTTCTGTTTCAAAAAATAATATTTGTGTAAAAATATACTCGTTTAAAATATATACAAAAACTTACGCTAAGGTAACACCTTTGGTGGCAGGGAAGAACTCCTCATCTTGGCAGCCCGATTCGGTGCAAAAACTAACCGAAAAATATTCCGAACTTGATACCTTTAAATTGAAAGTAAATAAAATTTGTTAAAGTGTATTTATTATTATAGAAAAAACATGTATTATAAAATTACACTGTACAACAAAATCGAAAAATTTTCAAAATAGCCACATGCAGTTTTAAAAGTTTACGTTCGACTTTTATTTTAGGTGGAGTGAAAGTTCCTCCCCTCTTAAACATGATTTTAACGAATCGGCACAGGCAATTTTGTAATCCTTCTGTAGAACGCTACGAGGAACATTTTTGTTTAACATTTTAACCCTATAAATCTTCACTATACGGGTCTTTTTTGTCCATTTCTTGAAAAAGGGCAAAAAATTCCCCTTAAAGGCCAGATGTAAACTTTCAAAAAGCCGATAAACGTATATTTTATTTTGGTCCCCTCTACCGGAGTCCGTTATCAAAACCGTTTTACATTTGTTTGTGTTGTACAGTATTTAAACTTACAATATTAAATAAAATGTGTCTGTAAAAGTGTTTTATAAATAATAAAATTTGCAAATATGTACTTATAAATTTTGTACGAAATAAAAAACAGGTAGTAAATAAATTTAAAAAACGTTTTCATCAATTGCACTAGTTAAAAAATTTTCAACTTTTTTCCATAACAGCCTGTTTTAAAATTTACTTTGGGGTCGCTGAACACGAATGTCATTAATTTTAAAACTTAAAAATATTTAAAAAATAGTTTTTACTATCTCAGAATAAAAGTTTGTTTCATATATTACAAAAAAATCCATTAAATATTTTTGTTTGATGCAGCAAAAAACTTTGTTTACAATTTGTAAGTATTTTTAAGCAAATTGTTTTACAAATTCAGTCAAAAATACTATTTGATATATAACAGAAAATCCAGTAAATATTTTTGTTTGATTCAGCAAATTATTTTGTTTGGAATCTATAAATATTTTTAGACAAATTGTTTGATAGATTTGGAAAATTTTTTTACTGAAAAATTTTTGTCTGTATTTAGAAATTTGTTTGTATGTCCATTTCTAGACAAAATATTTACTAATTCATTGAATTTCTTTACTGAAAATGAAATTTAGTTTTTCTGTGTAAGAATTTCTGCTTTTGAATCCAAACTTTGGGATTTTAGAATATATGGATTTTAGAATATATGGAAAAATTTGCTGCAAAATAGATCGAATTCGAAAATACAACAAAAATTGTAAATTGTGCTAATTTTTTTTCTAAAATCACGTCTGTGAAGATACCTTTTAGACGCATATATAATAATTTTATGATCCTGAAGAAACTTTTTTTAGAGAGGAACGAAGATGGTGCTTTTCAGGGCCAAAATTGTTGAAAATTTAAGATTGTTTAAATTTTCAAATGAAAAATTATATATTTTGCAATAGAGAATAAATATTTTCATAATTTGTTTTTAAATCGTTGTTGTTTAACTACACAAAGAAATAATTGAGACAATCGGCTGTTATTTAGATCTGGGGCCCAATCGTCGCTTTAGATATCGAGCTGATTCGATCGAGTTTTCATAGTTTGGGATTATGGCACTCGCTATCGAACAATATAAACACATTGTTCGATATCGAATGTCATAATCTCAAACTAAGAAAACTCGATCGAATCAAATCGATATCGGACCTGATATACGGACCAAGGTTTAGAAAAATTGAGAAATTTCAATATACAAATGAGTATATCTCACTAACTATGGGAGATAATTGCTTATTCAAAGTTGCCTTTTTAGAACCTTATAAGGGACACAAAAAATTTTTAAAATCGGCGAGAAACAAAAAAAAGAATGACAATCGATAAAAGAAAGATGTTACATGGCTGAAGTGTCCCACTTGGGACGTCATAGCTCCCCATCTGAGCAATATGGGAAGCTCCTCTCCTCAAGACAAATATGGAAATACTCCTCTGGTATGACCGTGTGAAATTTTATACTGAATGGCTGATTTATTTCCGAAATATTTTGATTCTTCCTCACTGGCATTGATATTATACTCATACATACTTCATACAAAATTTTTTTTTATCAAAATTCAAATTTAGAGGTTTTCACTAAATATGTTATACCTATCTCATTTCTTGTCCGATGTGAACAATCTTACACTTAATACATTAGGAACAAAGCTTTCTTTAACATATCGACGCTTTTGCGCGAAATGATCGTAAGTAACATTTTGTAAAAAAATTTTTTTTTATTGAAATCAAAATTTTATGATCATACCCGAAGTTTAATTAAATTTGTTAAAATGTAAAAATTGTTGATAGCTTTTGAAATATAGGCTGTAACATTTCAGGCGAATCGAATCACTATGTATTAACAGCACAAAGTAAATGTAAACATGAAATTACTCTAAGCGCATCTGAGAGAGAGTTAAATTTATTTGCAGTGTTGCCACCAAAGAAACTAAAAATAGTACAGAAGTTATGTAAAAATAGTACAAAACCAAATAAAATAGTAAAACAAATTTCAAAAGTTTATGAAATGTTCAGAAAACTTTCCTGTTTTATTTATTATTTTTCAGCAATTAGTTAAACAGTACAATAATAGTACAAACATTTTATGGTACAAAAATAGTACAAACATTTTTATATAGTGCAGTTTTTGTACTATAGTACAGAAGGTGGCAACGCTGTTTATTTGTGAACTAAAGCATCAATCGGCAAACATATACTATAACATTTTGCGCTAGTGTGTTTCTTTTTAAACTCTCGCTCTTACAAAGTTTTTGTTAGTGCATATCAAGCAATAGCTAGAAACAAGCGACAACACATCCAGGGTGACCGTTGAAAATTTTTAAAAAGTGGCACAAAAAGGGGATTTTGGGGAAAAAAGTGGCACCAAAAAGGGGATTCTTCAAAAAAAAGGGGCAACTTTTTTGAAAAGGGAATAATTGCACCAAATTCTAATATTTAATGAATTTCTAGGGCATATAATGCTTTTGAGATAAAATGAATCAATTTTGATGTTTTTTCGTTCAAAAACTGACTGCTTTTTATATAAATTTTAGACAAACAATGCAAACAAGCCTTGTTTGTATAAAATTTATGTGAAAGGCACTCACATTTTTTTTTTAGCAATTTCCATAAAAAATTTTTTACTCAAGTCGCTTGTTTGCATATGGAAACATCATATTAGTAAAGTATATCGAAAAGCAGTTTCGCTGAGTAGAGATTTTTGCATAGCCGGCCTTTGGTCGGCGAAGCCGCTGAGTATACTGAGAGGAGCAAATCGTTAAGACCGGCCGAAGGCCGCTTTTCAATATACCAAGAAGAAAAAATATCTAAGCCCGGCCGAAGGCTAGCTACGCAAAGAATATTTTGTAGTCAAATGAAATTTCTTAACAACTTTAATTAATTTCCAAATATTTCTTTGAATCGACGATGTCGATTGGACATATTTTAAGCATTGTTGACGATATTTGTAAATTTTTCTTGATTTTATTTCACTTTTTAAAATGCAATAACGTCAATTGATCTTTTATTACTTGTCACCGATTGCAGAAGTAAAAAGTGAATAGTCAAATATACATGGAATTTGTTTTAATTTTTAAAAGTGTGGACATTATGACACATTTCAAAGTGTCATAATGGTCATACTAATAATGTCATAAAGTCCATGGCACTATTAAAAGTGTCACAATGTCCATGGATGTTATGCCTTTTTTTAGCAGTGACATAATGTCTTTGGACATTATTTCACTGGATGTCACTGCGTGATTTTCATAAAAATTTTTAACAAGACGATCTTATTCGTGTTAGTGAATCAGGATGTTAGTTTTTAATAATTTTAATACAATAATGAATATCTATAGATCTAAATTCTTAAACTATTTCAAAATAGTTTTTGTCATAAGACTTTACATAATAGACTCAAAAACAAATATTTGTCTTGAGATTTTTTTTACAAAAACAGTTTCTAGCCGTAAAAAGCTAATATTAAAACAAGAAGCATCATTTCATAAAAAGGGGCAAAAAGGGGCATAATATTACAAAAGGTGGCAGATTTAGGTCATTTTAAAAAAGGTGCACTAAAAGTGGCAAAACAGTTGAAAAAGTGGCAAATTGACACTTTAGTCGCAAAACGGTCACGCTGAACACAACCTGCTTGTTTGAATGTTCATGCGGAACTGGTTGATATTTTTTACTTTTAGTTAATGCGTGTGTGTACATACGTGTGAGAGTAAAATAGTAAAAAGGCACATGTGCTATGTTTTGCCGGTTGATGAACTAAAGCCACATTTTTGGTTCTACAGTATTGTAGTGATACATGATTATTGTGAATATGATATTTCGACAGTAAAGTCATTGAATGGATTACTATGAACCCAATATTGGGAAATTAAAAAGTCATATTTTTGTGTATACAGTGGTGGTCCATATGTGACAAAAAAAATTTTGAACTTTATTTTTATTCTTTAACGGAGAGACATAGAATGGCGAATTTTATAAAAAGAGCGGTACACATTTTTTAAAGTCTCAAGGTGTGTAACTTAATTAATTTTGATCCGACCAACACAGTATAAATGTTGGCTGAAAGAGATAAAACATATTTATGTAACAGTACGAAATTTTTATAATTCAATTAAACAGTTGTCAAGATGTTTGGAAATAACAAAAAAAAAAAACATTTCAAAAACGTTTTTCGCGAATATCTGGAAAACGATTCCTAAGAAAAATAAATGAATGTCATATTCGTGTTCAGCAGCACCAAATTAGCTTCATCTCTTTTTTTGAGGTTAATTTTTTTTTGTGAACTAGTGTAATTCATGGCATTAAAATTTTCAAGTAATTTCTATATTTTTTTAATAAAACAAAGGACTATAATAAGGACTCTGGACTCTGCCTCATATGTATATGGAAAGCTTAGGCAAACCCTACTCTGCTCTAAATTAGATATTAATTTAAGAAATTAAAATACTGTTACTTGCAGAAATAAAATGCTTTATTAGATTTCACCATCTTTGCAAATATAAAAACGACAAATTCTGCACTTTTAAAACCTATTGACATCCTTTAGCTTCGTTAAAGTTATGCGCTGCTTAAGCAGGTCAATTAGACTATTATCTTCTCCCTTTTTCCTCTCTAAGCATTTCGATTTAACATCTCGTTATCCCGTTTTAATTTCCCATAACATTTTATTAGTTCTTTATGTGCATTTTAATTCAATTTTCTTTTTGCAAAATCTCGATTACTCATCAACATTGTGAACTATAATTTAAAAGACTTCGGTGCTTAACCAATACAAAGACAAAGCTGGTGTATAAATAAAATAAAATCTAAAAAAAAGAAATAGGAATTTTAAGGACATCTTGGCAGCTAACAAATGCAGCATCTTAAGCTTTAAAAACACTGTGATCATGTGATTGTAAAAGTATGTGCATAGTATGTGCATAGTCAGATGCCATGATCCAGCTTATTTTTTTAAGATTTTTAAGATACTTAGTGAAAGCAAGAAGGAAGGGAATGTCAGGTGAGTCTTTGACGTTTTTATAAAATCTTAAGAAATGAGAGTGGAGGCGTTTTACAAACTATTTAAAATTAATTATAAATTTATTGCTGTTTTTTTAGTTATGTGCTTTTAAATACACATACTTATACATTAGGGTGAGCCTTATTTTGAAAAAATTCGTTTCTCCCAGTCTCCTCACCATTTTGCTGAGTATTGATAAATACGGTGTAAATATTCACAATTTTAGCCAGACATAAGTTAATTTCACTTTATTATGATCCAGTAATAAAACGTGCAATTTTTCACCATTTTTTATTTTACATTTTTAACCAAATTAGACGAGTCTTTTTCAAGTTATAATAAAATATGTGCAGCAGCCTGCGATTGTTATAATTTTTTGTTTTTAGAGAGTAGATGTATAGTCCTTTCAAAACCTTTACTCATTATTTTGTGGTGATTTTTTTTTCGCAAAAATCATTCCCTGAACAACCGCGAAAGCAAATGTAATGCTCAATATACAAAAATGTTAAAAAATCGAAATATGTATATAATTTTATTTCAGGATACATAGAATGAGGCGGAAACTATAATATGAATCCTACCTTCTCATGTTTTTATTAGTTACATTGGTAAAAAAACACACAAAATGTACGTTTAGAATGAGAATCACCCATACAAATTTTAAAAATTTCCACTGCAACAACTTTTACATTATCAAAACTCAATTTATAGCTAAGGACTTTTTTCTTTGTTTAGTTTATGAGCAATATTTCGGTTTTCTTTGCATGTGCAAGCTGTTCCATCTTTAAAAATTAGTTTAGACAAAAGCTAAGAAACAAAAAAAAAACACTGAAAAATAAATAAGGTCAAGTATATAAAAAGTTATACATTTTTATTAATGAGACACAACTAAACCACTTGAGATATTTGTTTCATTAAAATGAACTTAACATTAGCTAAAGTTAGAAAATGGAGTGGTGGATTTTTAAGACAAGATAAACTTAAACAAAAATCAAGTGGATGCCATTAACCACCTTCTGTGCGAGCGACAAGTGTTTTACTGAAACATTGTTGGCAGTTATACACAATACAAACGTTCGTCCGTCCACTGCGAAAAAATATAAGAAAATCCAGCTTCCCTCCCAGCTACAACACTTGTTAAGAAGTAATCTTAGCATTCATTATTTTTATACTTTAATATCAGTAAATGCGCTTTTGGAAAGAATAAAAATAAAGAATAATGTTACAAGGAAAAAAAATGGTACAAAAGGACAAGTAAAAGTGTCATAATAAATGTCTACACAACTAATAAAATTAATGCCACCAAAGTAAATAAAGTTAATGTACAATGATGCCATTTTCATAAACACTGATTTTATATGATTTTTATTTCCATTAAATCTTGTCTGCTAAGGGGATTACAAGGATAAGAAACATATTCACATTTGACACAAAATTTTACTTCAGGAAAATCTCATTGCTGGTCGGTCGCTTCTAGTACCTGTTCGTCCGTATATTTATTTTCATTATAAATAGAAATTTTCGTTAATAAGCTCAATTCCTGTCATTCCCTTAAGGACAAAAATAGTTTTGTATACAATTTGCTTAAAGCAAAATTTTTCATATGTGACAAGAATTTAAGACGACAACAGAAAGGACTTTAAAGTGCTGTTTCCACAATACAAACCACGGATTTGAGTAAAAAAATTTATCAATAAAGTGAGTGCTTTTCATGCAAATTTCTACTCTATTGTGGAAACCGCATTTAATGTTGTTAATTTTAAATTACTTAAGGCAAAAACAAGACAAAATTTGCTTAAGGGGAATAGTCTTTTTTTATTATAAAGAAATTATTAAATTACACTATGCAACAAAATAAAACTTTTGTCATGATGATCACTATATTAGTTAATGTGTTGTGGTCCCCTAACTACAAAAACAGTAGAATTTTTAAATTCTATGGATAATTTTTTTTTGTTAATTTTTTTTCTAAAATTTGGGATTTTTCAAGAGGCGGGGCAACACTTATTTCATTATAACTTAGAAAGGTATTGTCCAATTTTATTAAAAAAAAAAACTACAAAGGTTGAAATAAAATTACTTTTAACTCTTCTGCACAGAAAAAATTATCACCAAAAATTTTTCAAACTAAAGTTTGTCTAAAAAAATTTCATTTTCAGTAAATGTTTTTTATTGGATTATTGAATTTTTTGTTTGACTTTTATTTAGGACGCAAACACCAAAAACCGTTTTCTGTGTCGTAAAAAACAAACCCGATTGCGACATACACACAAAATAACAGCAACAACAATGATAGCAAAAGGAATTCGATTGTAGCAAGTTTGTTTACTGAAGATTTTTGAGTGAATCAATTCGATAATGTTGTTGCGTTAATTCTCATTCATTTTTTTAGAGTCTTTCGATAAACATTTAGAGTTGAACACATTTAACAAAGTGAAATTTCATAGACACTTTGATATATTACAAGAAATCCAGTTAATATTTTTGTTTGATTCAGTTAACTATTTTGCTTAGTTTATTAATATGATTATTTCGAACGTATTTGCTTTGCGAATCCAAATTGATTATTAGGCTAAGGAACAAGGGTAAAATTAACATCAACTTAATTTTTTAACGTTTGCTTATTATTTGTAAGTATTTTTAGACAAATTGTTTTATAAATTCAGACAAAAATATTGATTGATATGTTACAGAAAATCCAGTATATATGTTTGTTCGTTTCAGTAAATTATTTTGTTTAAAATTTTTAAATATTTTTAAGCAAATTGTTTTATAGATTTACACAATTTATTTACTGAAAAACCCCCCGTTGTTTTCAGTAAGTTTTGACGAGGCTGCTGCTCAACAGATTTCTTATAACTTGAGATAGACTCGTGTAATTTTGTTAAAAGTTAATTTTCATAATTTGAATTTTGATCGTCTTTAAGATAAATTATCCCCACCTTTTTTTATCACAATTTCGTTAAAAATCTCTAGAAACTTTAAAGCAATTTTGCAATTGGCAAGAGTTTTATTTATCGTATTGTAATTTGTTAATTTTACTAAATATCCTTGAATTCATCTTATTGCAAAGTTAATTAAAAGGACTAGAAGTGCTCGAGCTTTCTTTGCTCCTTTTTTACTCTTAGGCAATTGGATATAGTAATTCGATGCATTTTTAATACTTTTTGCCTATGATTCGCTTCATTTTTAATGTAATCGAAATTGAATTTGCATTTTGTTTCTCTAACTACACAATCATTATTGCCAAAACATTGTGTATACTCTCTTATCAAATCCTTTTTAAGCGTATTAAGTTTAACACTAAAATTATTTTAAAACATTTTGTTTCTTAGTTTTCAAAGGTGAGTAGGAGAAGTATTTTTTACATCTCTGATTTAAATCATATATGAATGTATGTATGTGTGTATTTATTCTATTGTCAACATTGTAAACAATGCCTGAACATGATGAGGCATGTTTAGTTTCAGTTTGGCTTTTTAAAATTCGAATAAAAAGAAGAAATATAAGAAAATATTCCTGGTTCCAACTAGAAAATGTTCTTACAAAAAGTATGACGTTGTTGGAAAGAGTAGAGAGAGAGAGACACAGAGAGATAATAAAAGAACAAATAATGAGATACGGTCCTTGTGCTGAACTTATTTTTTTGTATGTGTAAAAGTTTAGTTTTAAGCAGAATTTATGAAAACTGTCGTAATAAACATTAACATTGTAAGCAGGGACATAGTTAACATTATTTTAAAATTTTTTTTTAATTCGCTTTATTTCACTTGTATGGGTGTAACACTTTGTTAAATTTACATATATGAAATATTAAGAGTACTCACCTTTGCTATATCATTTAAAGCATCATTTAAGGCTTTCTTGCTAAATTTTATAATTAAAGCCCACTTTAAATGATGAAACAGAATAAGACTGTAACGACAACCGAAAATAAACCAGAGAGCAACAAAAAGCCCATAATAAAAACTACAACCGAAGCGACAAATTTCTCATTAATTTTATAAAAAATTTTCCCGGGCCGAAGGTTAAGCTCCTTAAAAACTCATCACTGTTGCCGATCTGGTATTGTCGCGGTTTTCTGTGTTGCAGTTGTTTCCCGGGGAAGTTCTGGGATTTTTGGGAGATTTTTGCCTTACTTTGTGGGAATCCAGGCAACTTTTTGGATTTTTGGGAAATTTTGGCCCAAGTTTTTAGAAATCCTTGGACCAGGTTTGTATCTTGGTTAATGGTTCGTGTCCTTGCTAAATGAAGATGTATGGCCTAAACACCAGGTGTCTCAGCTAAAGCCTTGAGAAGTATCGCATAAGTATCTTCCAGGCGATAGTTGTTTTTTGTTAACGAATTATTTTCTTTTTCCATCTAGAGTTTGAAATTACTATCTTCGTTTACTTGGTGTAATCAAGGTAGCTGTAATTTTTGTTTTTAAATTATAACTTGCATTTTTGACGGAGGTCACGGCTCTCGGTCCGGTGACTGGGCAGATTGTGTCGAAAGGCGATAAAGATGAGCGGACGTCTGACATAGCAACCGAAGGTGGCCTGCTAATGGCAGAAGGCCGAATGTAACAGCGCGATGGCATAACACCGAAAATAGCAGGCCGAATACGCACAGTGGTTCCAATGGGAAAAAAGGGTAATAAATCTCTGAAACCTGCGATCCGATTACAAAACGATGTACATATGTAAAAACCATAGAAGAGGACCTCAGCTTTAAGAATGTTGTAACTTGGACCACCCTATTGAAATACACGTTGAGTTACAGGGTGTCAAAAGTGACTAGCTCGGACATGAACAATTTTGGTCGGCCTAATAAGTTATACAAATATTATCCGATTTTTTTGAATTTAAACTTGGTGTACAGTTTAGAAATAGACAAAGAAAATACAGTTCATTTCATTAAAATATGGTTAATATTTTCAAGAAATTTATTATTTGACATATCGTCACAATTTTATTTTAAATGAAGTTTATTTGCTGAAAGTTAAGCATTGTCTATATGCATTTCATATGTGAAAAAAATATATGTGAAGAAAATGCGGATATCCAATATTTTTAAGGCAAAAGTCTATTATGTAAGTGTCCCATGACACAGTGCGTTGTTTTTTTAATAAAACTTAAATTTAAAGCATACTTTAAGGGTTAAAGTATACTTTAAAGCTTTTTTTTGCTAAAACTTAAATTTAAAGCATACTTTAAATAATTTTTTTTTTACTAAAACTTTATTATAATATTTCCCCTTATACTATTAATAATTTCTAAAAAATATCATGCAATAGTTTACCTAAGTATGTAGATGACAAGATAACAACTTAAGAGTCTTAAATTATTATTCATCTTCATGTTCTCTAATGCAAATAAGTTCAAGTGTTTGCTTTAAGGGCATGTTATTCTTGATTCTTTTTTTTTAGACTGACTTTGTTGCTTATAAGGATGTACATATGTACGTATGTATGTAATAGTGGATAATGCGTTTCCTTTACAACTATCGCATGAAGAAGCATTTTCTTCGTTAGTTTCTTATTTTTTTGCGAGCCTTAACAGCTGCTACGTTTACTTATACTATTCGAACATCTGTTTTTATAGCTTTGAGCACATTAAACACTTGTTCGCCATAAAGCCAACAAGTGCAGTCAAGTGTATAAAGATGTTGTACTGATTTTGTAATGCGAATGAGTGTATGAAAAACTACTACCGCTAGCGTTATTATACCAGCACATTCTAGCTGTACATGTACATGACAATTTGTAAGAGGTAGTAAAAAATAATTGTATGTCCTTTGAGTATTAAGAAAAGAAGCTATACATTTTTGGGATTTGCTTTTTTCTTTGTTATAAATATTTTTTTAAAGTAAAAAAAATAAGCTAAAGGAATTGAAACTGAAGAAATTTGAAAATAAAGCGATAAAAAATATAATGACAATGTAACTGTTGCCAAAAAATCAAAACAAAAATCTTTAAAATCATCTTATCAACTAACAGTAGTCGTTAAATAAAAAGGATTTATATATAATAAGTGCTTTATAGTTTTTACTTATAAAAATACTAATAAAACTAAAATTTCCCAATTAACAAATATGACAGAATTTTTTTAATCGTTCTGGCGTTCAAGTTGAGTTTGGAGCTTAGGTGTCTTTGATGATCGCCGCTGAAAGGGAGTTTGTTGCTTCTTTTTTAAGAAAGTGACAAAAATACCTATAGGGTGAAGAGTTATAGAGTTAAAATGTTCCAAAAAAATCTTCCTCGCAGTGTTTTACATAAAAGTGCAAAACACATTTTATACCTCAAACGTAAGGATTACAAGATTTCCCATGCCGATTCAGTATGAATATGTGTAAAAGGAGGAAATTTAGCTCCCCCTAAGATGAGCACCATAACTTCTTTGGTGCCCTCCACCAGAATCAGTCGTTAGAAGGTTTTCAATTTGATTTTGGTGTACAATACTATTTTTCGAACTAAATAGGTTCTTAATCCCAAGTGATTTCTGATTTTTTTGCCACTGGGACACGAAGAAAATATAAACACGGTAGCACTGTGATTTGTGTGAAATGAACATAAATTAAGTAATGTAATTCTCGTATTTAAATTTATCACAAGATTTTTGTACATAAATAAGAAGTGAGATCACATTCAACCCAGCTAAAAGAGGGTGAAAAACGAAGATAGCTGTACATGAGCACTGATAATGCGAATGTGATGCCTTCCGAAAATAACGTTGCACAGTGGGATAGAATCAAAGTATTTCGAAAACAAATCAGCTTTTTTTAAACAGATAAACCGATCAGTATAAAATTTCCTACAGATATTCCTATTTAACTTAAGATGGGAGCTTCTCATATTGCTCAGAAGAGTAAAAATTTTCAAAGCTTGCAATTTTTTTGGATTCTTGCCCGATTGCAAAACCTTTTTGTAGCACTTACTATATTTTTTGATGTGGTATGGTCAACTATTTCTAAAATTTCGAATTTTTCAAAAGGCTCTTTCACGGATATTATCATAATTTGGGAAGCGGTTGTCCAATATTATTCATAAGCCACTAAAAACCTTGAAACAAAATTACCTTTAAGACCTTTTACGGCCCTTTTCACAATGTACGATTAAAAGTTAACATGGACTTTAACGGCAACTTTTGTATGCCGAACTTGCCGTTAAAGTTCGTGTTAAAAGGGACGTTAGTATTATTTTTTATATACCCAACAATATCGGAATTATTGAGACCGCAATGTTGAAAAATATTTTTTAGGTAAAATTGGAAAATTTTTTTATTACTGGATCAGGAAGCTGCGTATACCTCAAATGAATCATGGTATATTTTACGAAAAACTATCGATAAATGACGATTTTATTCTTAATAATGTGAAGTTACCTGATTTTTGCAAAAATTGCGAATATTTACACTGTACAACAAATCAAATTTTTGGAACGAAGCTCCTTATGGCACGTTGTACATGTGATATGCATCTACATATGTGTCCTATGCTGGGGGTTAAAAATTTTTTAAAGGAAAAAATACGTGTATCAAATACGTGTAACCAGCATACGTGTAACGGCAATTCAAAACGCCGCTTTGGTATTTTCGCGGTTTTCGGTGTTGCCGTTTTCCAGGGAAGTTCTGGAATTTTTAGGGGATTTTTGTTTTAGTATTTGGGAATACGGGGAACTTCTGAGATTTTATAAGAATTTTCGTACTAGTTTTGGGAAATTCGAAAAACTTCTGGGATTTTTGAGGAGACTTTTGTCCAAGTTTTGGGGGGGGGGTCCTTGGACCAGGTTTGTGTCTTGGATAACGATTTGCGCCCTTGCTAATTGACGGTGACTTGGCTAAACACTAGGTATTTCGGCTAAATGCTTGAGAAGTATCGCCAAGTCTCGTTTAATCATCGCCTAAGTATTTTCCAGGCGATAGTTGTTTTTTGTCAACGAATTAGCTTCTTTTTCCGTCTAGATGTTGAAATTACTATCTTCGTTTACTTATGGCGTTTTCTTTTCTGGAAAAATTAAAATTTTTTTTACTTTTTATTAAAAAATCGCAATTTAGCACTTCTTTAAAGCAAAAATTTATCTTCGTAAGCGATGATACAATAATTACTAATAAATTCACTTTCCCGACAAATGATTATATTGCTAATTTTCATTGAAAAGTGGAAACAATATTTTTTTGTAGAAAAGAAAACGTCATTAGTCATCAAGGTATGTGAAATTTTTTTTATTGAGTTATAACTTTTATTTTTGGTAGGGTTCATGGCGCAGGGTCCGGCGATAAAAATGAGGAGCGTCTGACATAACACCCGAACGTAGCGGGCTGAAGGTTGTCGGCCGAAGGTGGCCGACAGAAGGTGGCGTACGAGTGCCATAAAGCCGAAAGTGGCCACCCGATGGCATAACGCCAAAAGTAGCAGGCCAAGGACGCACGGTGGTTCCAATTGGAAAAAGGGTTATAAATCTGTATCTTTGCAACTTGCGATCTGTTTACAAAACGATTTATGTAAAAATCATGGAGGAGAACCCAAGAACACGGTTGTCGATTCGCCTTGGGAGGACATAAGCTTTAATAATGTTGAAATTTGGAACAGCCTGGTGAAATACACGTTGAGCTACAGGGTGTCAAAGTTGACTACTTCGTCCTTTGAGTATTAAGAAAAGAAGCTATACATTTTTGGGATTTGCTTTTTTCTTTGTTATAAATATTTTTTTAAAGTAAAAAAAATAAGCTAAAGGAATTGAAACTGAAGAAATTTGAAAATAAAGCGATAAAAAATATAATGACAATGTAACTGTTGCCAAAAAATCAAAACAAAAATCTTTAAAATAATCTTATCAACTAACAGTAGTCGTTAAATAAAAAGGATTTATATATAATAAGTGCTTTATAGTTTTTACTTATAAAAATACTAATAAAACTAAAATTTCCCAATTAACAAATATGACAGAATTTTTTTAATCGTTCTGGCGTTCAAGTTGAGTTTGGAGCTTAGGTGTCTTTGATGATCGCCGCTGAAAGGGAGTTTGTTGCTTCTTTTTTAAGAAAGTGACAAAAATACCTATAGGGTGAAGAGTTATAGAGTTAAAATGTTCCAAAAAAATCTTCCTCGCAGTGTTTTACATAAAAGTGCAAAACACATTTTATACCTCAAACGTAAGGATTACAAGATTTCCCATGCCGATTCAGTATGAATATGTGTAAAAGGAGGAAATTTAGCTCCCCCTAAGATGAGCACCATAACTTCTTTGGTGCCCTCCACCAGAATCAGTCGTTAGAAGGTTTTCAATTTGATTTTGGTGTACAATACTATTTTTCGAACTAAATAGGTTCTTAATCCCAAGTGATTTCTGATTTTTTTGCCACTGGGACACGAAGAAAATATAAACACGGTAGCACTGTGATTTGTGTGAAATGAACATAAATTAAGTAATGTAATTCTCGTATTTAAATTTATCACAAGATTTTTGTACATAAATAAGAAGTGAGATCACATTCAACCCAGCTAAAAGAGGGTGAAAAACGAAGATAGCTGTACATGAGCACTGATAATGCGAATGTGATGCCTTCCGAAAATAACGTTGCACAGTGGGATAGAATCAAAGTATTTCGAAAACAAATCAGCTTTTTTTAAACAGATAAACCGATCAGTATAAAATTTCCTACAGATATTCCTATTTAACTTAAGATGGGAGCTTCTCATATTGCTCAGAAGAGTAAAAATTTTCAAAGCTTGCAATTTTTTTGGATTCTTGCCCGATTGCAAAACCTTTTTGTAGCACTTACTATATTTTTTGATGTGGTATGGTCAACTATTTCTAAAATTTCGAATTTTTCAAAAGGCTCTTTCACGGATATTATCATAATTTGGGAAGCGGTTGTCCAATATTATTCATAAGCCACTAAAAACCTTGAAACAAAATTACCTTTAAGACCTTTTACGGCCCTTTTCACAATGTACGATTAAAAGTTAACATGGACTTTAACGGCAACTTTTGTATGCCGAACTTGCCGTTAAAGTTCGTGTTAAAAGGGACGTTAGTATTATTTTTTATATACCCAACAATATCGGCATTATTGAGACCGCAATGTTGAAAAATATTTTTTAGGTAAAATTGGAAAATTTTTTTATTACTGGATCAGGAAGCTGCGTATACCTCAAATGAATCATGGTATATTTTACGAAAAACTATCGATAAATGACGATTTTATTCTTAATAATGTGAAGTTACCTGATTTTTGCAAAAATTGCGAATATTTACACTGTACAACAAATCAAATTTTTGGAACGAAGCTCCTTATGGCACGTTGTACATGTGATATGCATCTACATATGTGTCCTATGCTGGGGGTTAAAAATTTTTTAAAGGAAAAAATACGTGTATCAAATACGTGTAACCAGCATACGTGTAACGGCAATTCAAAACGCCGCTTTGGTATTTTCGCGGTTTTCGGTGTTGCCGTTTTCCAGGGAAGTTCTGGAATTTTTAGGGGATTTTTGTTTTAGTATTTGGGAATACGGGGAACTTCTGAGATTTTATAAGAATTTTCGTACTAGTTTTGGGAAATTCGAAAAACTTCTGGGATTTTTGAGGAGACTTTTGTCCAAGTTTTGGGGGGGGGTCCTTGGACCAGGTTTGTGTCTTGGATAACGATTTGCGCCCTTGCTAATTGACGGTGACTTGGCTAAACACTAGGTATTTCGGCTAAATGCTTGAGAAGTATCGCCAAGTCTCGTTTAATCATCGCCTAAGTATTTTCCAGGCGATAGTTGTTTTTTGTCAACGAATTAGCTTCTTTTTCCGTCTAGATGTTGAAATTACTATCTTCGTTTACTTATGGCGTTTTCTTTTCTGGAAAAATTAAAATTTTTTTTACTTTTTATTAAAAAATCGCAATTTAGCACTTCTTTAAAGCAAAAATTTATCTTCGTAAGCGATGATACAATAATTACTAATAAATTCACTTTCCCGACAAATGATTATATTGCTAATTTTCATTGAAAAGTGGAAACAATATTTTTTTGTAGAAAAGAAAACGTCATTAGTCATCAAGGTATGTGAAATTTTTTTTATTGAGTTATAACTTTTATTTTTGGTAGGGTTCATGGCGCAGGGTCCGGCGATAAAAATGAGGAGCGTCTGACATAACACCCGAACGTAGCGGGCTGAAGGTTGTCGGCCGAAGGTGGCCGACAGAAGGTGGCGTACGAGTGCCATAAAGCCGAAAGTGGCCACCCGATGGCATAACGCCAAAAGTAGCAGGCCAAGGACGCACGGTGGTTCCAATTGGAAAAAGGGTTATAAATCTGTATCTTTGCAACTTGCGATCTGTTTACAAAACGATTTATGTAAAAATCATGGAGGAGAACCCAAGAACACGGTTGTCGATTCGCCTTGGGAGGACATAAGCTTTAATAATGTTGAAATTTGGAACAGCCTGGTGAAATACACGTTGAGCTACAGGGTGTCAAAGTTGACTACTTCGGGCATGAAAAACGTTTTAAAAATATTATCCGATTTTTATGAATTTAAACTTGGTGTCAAGTTTATAAATACATAAAGAAAATACAGTTTATTCCATTAAAATATTTTTAAAAAGATATTTGCCTTTGAATTTTAAAATTTTGGGTTTTGGCAACGATTTTGTTCCCCATTTCTTCAATATCAAGAAGAGAAGTAACCTTGATTGAAATGGAGTGAAAAATGTCTAAATTGTGACAAAAATTGAGCTTAATTTTGTTAGACGTTTTTCTCAAAAAATTTTCAATACCAAAATTTTTTATTTTCAATATTTCAAAAGAATAGATTATTTTTTTAAGAGAAGTAACACAATCATGCAATTAATACCTACCAGCTAATTAATTAAGGTGTTACCTCCTTTGGGAAAGGGATAGTGTAGAGAGAATAGGTGGTTAAATGGGAGAGAGAGACAGAAAGCTTTTGTAGAGCAGTGTTGCAATCCCCTCTGGTGTCAAGTAGTGGCATTTGGTTGTTTTTTAAGCTGTGTAGCCATTTCTTAGTTCTTTTACTTCGCCGACGGTTCTGCTACAATACCGACGAAGGAGGGTGCTGTAAATTGCATTAGGGCATGTTAGTATTAATCGGTGCCGGTACTGCCAAAGTGATCAGTGCTATGCCTTCATCACTTTAACAGCCCAACAACAACCAATACAATAATCCACCAATGCACATGAGAAAAATGCATGATGTTGTTGGCTTGCCTGAAACTAGTCTTGAACTCAAGACATCAGGGTTTGTAGTCAAACGCGCTAACTACTGAGCTAACAGCATCCTCTTCAAAAATTACTGCATTTGAAATCGATTAAAGCATGCACGCTACATCCACCATTGAACGAAAATGGTGAATTTTTCTAATTAATTGTTCTAAAATGTTGCCAGAGGAGCAGGTTTTCTTTTCAAAATCATTTTATATACCTGCATGAAAACTGTACTAAACTTAATTTTTTACAATTATTTCTTGCCCATTTATTAAAAAACATAGCAATCCTCTTATGTTTAAAAAATGTCATCGATATTTTAAACGGGTAATTTTTTATGAATTTTTAATTAAAAAAATATATATGCAGAAAATGCGGATATCCAATATTTTTAGGGCAAAATTCTATTACGTATGAGTAATATGATGATCAACGCCGGAGGTAGGCCGAAGGCGACCCGGTGTTCCATGACATCGTGCGTTCTTTTTTTTTAATAACAAGGTTCTAATGACTAATGTTAGTAGAGGACACCAAAAAATCTTATACATGTATCGGTGATTTCAATGTTTACATCTGGGATTCATTTTAGGGGATCTAAATTCCCCAATTTTGCCTAAAAAATTTTTTTCAACATTGCGGTCGGAAGAATTCCGAAACCGATGATTACATAAAAAGTAACAGGTAATTTTATTTCAAGTTTTTTTTTGTGGTTTGTGTAATAAAATTGGACAACGCCTTCCCTTCGATATATCGATATTTTTGCCCATCCTTAGTTAGGGGACCATAACACCACCAAAAAAATAAAAAAATACTGGTACTCCTTTGAATTTTTTTGTTGCGTAGTGTAATTAATCACCCTAATTTATATTATAATCGTTCTACTAAACTTTTAATCATCATGTAAAAAATAATTGTTTAGCAACTTATTTCGTAAATCTTATGATGAACTAACACAACTACAAGTAATTAAGCCATTACAAAAATTAAAAAACCACACACGCATACTATAAAAAGAAGAACCAACATAAAACGTGCTAAATGGTTAAAATAACACTTACATACTTAAAGGCTTAATTGTGAAATAATAAAAGAAGTGCATACTTTATGGCATAATTGGGAAATAAATTAACATAAAATATTCAACTTACAAACACGAACAAAAAATGACATATTTAAGTTAATGAATATGATTCTTTGCGCTTTTACGCAAGTTTTTTTTTTGCGGCAAGCGAGCAAGGAAAAGCGTAATGAATAACTTAAGAAAAACAGGAAAATTAGAAGATTAAAGGAAAAATACTCGTAAGTAAAGAAAAGCTCAAGTGGAAAATGAAGCAAAATATTTTCTTAGGCAAAAGAATGCATACAAACATTGAGAAAAGAAAAAAAAGGGGAAAAACTAAAAAGAAAAAAAAAGAAACTCGAGACAGAGATAGAAAGTAAAAGACACACTCACCTCACTGCGTGTGAGTAAAGGCTTTTTGCGTTGCAGAAATGAAGATTTCTTTTTATAACTAGTTGGTGTTATACAGCCACCAGGAGGATGCAAACTGGAAGCAGAAGATATAGTAGCAGTAGAAGAAATAGAGCCGATTTCGCCCATTGAAAAGGAGAGCGTGCTAGAAGAGGCGGCGGCATTATTGTCATTTACGGAAGGCAAAGCTTTTAGGGTGTGATAAGACGACCCCGATGCTGTTGCTGTTGTTGTCGATGATGTTGTTGTGTTTGTAGACGATACAGCACCTGTACTGACAGTATCGCCACAAAAAGCCTCACTCTGAAATTTATTTGTATGATAATGATGATGAGAGGTTTGTAATTGTAGATTACTGCTGCTGCAGGTAGCACTGCCTACGTGAGATGAACATATTCTACTTTTACAACAGGCTGCTGTGGTGGTAGTGGTACACATTGGTGTATGTGAGGTCGGTGAATTAAGATTATTTGGTAGTGATTTAGTGGTAGGTTGCTGCTGTGGTGCTTGTGTGTAAATAGTGGGTGTAAGGCGTGTGGAAAGGCGTCTGCAGGAAAAAGTTGGTATTTTGGGATGAAAAGATCGTACTGGTGAAAGGGATCGTTTGGCTGAATGTTGATATTGGGGCAAAGGCGGTGATAAGGATGAGGGTGTTGGGGGATGAAATGATGTGAGAGTTGAATTGGTAGAGGCTTTATTCTAAAAGGTGTTAAAAAAAGAGGCAGTGAGAGAGAGAGAGAGAGAGAGAGCAATCATAGAGGAACAAGAGATCGAGGCAAGGAGTGTAAAGAATTCAATGAAAGCGTGTTGGAGTTTATTTGTTATGTATTTTAATGTGTTAATATTTTAATAAAAAGAATATAGAGCATATAGTTAGAATACATATGTATGTATATAAAAAAGAGTTAAGGATTATAATTAAGAGTTTGAAAAAAAGTGTTCCAAGTTGCTACTTTGGTTTCAGTCTAACTTTACTTTAAAAATATAAGAATTAAATAAGTTTTTTTTCTTGTTTTATGTAAAAATAAAGTACGTTTATATTAAAGTATTCACAAAAACTGTGAAAAATGTATTAAAAAATTAATAAAAAAATCTAAATGTTATTGTAAAAAATGCATCTACAACTTAAAAGATTTGCTGAATAATTAAAATTATGTCAAAGAATTTGTGCTTTAAAATTTAATATTCGGCCATGTCACAAAATGGTATAATCAAACCAATTTTAATTTTCAAAATGGATTTTTCTAAATGTGTCGTATAAATTCTTTTAAAAAGCTATGATATCGATAACAATTTTCTGTACAAAGCTATATTATCCATAACATTGTGCAGTGTAATTTGTCATTCATATTACAATAAATTTCTTTGAAAAATTTCTTTTTCAATGATTTTGTTTAATAGCAGTAACAAACTTTCTCGAAATAGAAGATTTAATTAATGTCATTAAACAAGTTTTTATAGAAAATATTTGAGAGCCTACTTTTAGGCATCTTTATTTTTTTTCTTGATTTTATTAAGGCAGTATTATGTATGTGTTATTTTAATTACTAAACTATTTTCTTAATTAACTATTAATGCCTGTCATCGATTTTAGCATCAAAAATAATTAGGATATTCATTAATTTTCATGACTCAGGCTTTCTTTTAAGTTGTTTGCTCTTTACAAAAAGTTGTAAAAATCACACAATAATCATTAATAAAGCAAAATGTCATTTGTTAACAGTGACATCAACTTTCCAATTAATTTTACAATAATGGCGATGATTTCATCATCAACATATCATCGTTATCTATTTATATAAATATTTTGTAATACAAACTCAATAACAAACAACAAAAGGACAAATAGAAATGAGAGTGCAGTGCAGAAAATGAACAGTAAAGTAATAAAACAATTTTTTCAAGAAACATTAAACTATACCAAAAAGGACAATATACAGAAGTTCAGAGCGGAAAAGGAAGAAATATTTACATATTTCTTATGTATGTATGAAAAATGTTATTGTAAATCATATGACACATTAGAGTGGTCGTAAAAAACTAAAATTTGGATTTCTTCAAGTCTCATACCACCCACATCGATGGGTATTTTTAAAAAACTATTTTAAAATTTCAGGCCAATCATTATAGATTAAGGCGTGTCGTCCATCAAAGTTTGAGATAATTCTCTTTTTCTGTCTTTTGTCTCATAACATAAAAAATATAATATTTACAAAAAAATTTTTCTTCTAAAAAGTGGTTGTCTGTGAAGCTTCCAAATCCCATATTTACCAATATATAAACAGTAAAATATCGAATAGCCCATAACCATTAAATTAGCATAAAAGCCCAAAGTTTACAAATTTCGTTAAAATTTGTCATTCCCTAGAACTTGAAGTTGAGTAATTCCATTTAGCCGGGTGTGACCATTTTACACACATTTTTTGTTATAAATGAAGAATATAAAATTTTTTACTTAAAAAAACGTTGCGGCTCGCAAGGACATTAAACTTAGTCGTTGAATAACGCGTAGACACTGATACAATACGATTGCTGATCAGAGTTGTCGTCAGAAAGCTGCGACGTGTGTGACCTTACAAATCTTAGTTTAAAGAATTATGACTTTCAGTATAAATTCTGTAAAATTTTGATTGTAAGGTACACAATATTTTTGGTATAGATATCTCTTCAAAGTGTTTTTAATTGTATTGTGAACTTACTGTTTGACAAAAAATAATGTTTCTTATAAAAAAAAACTATTTTTAAAATAAGACGGGTGTGACCGACGGGTGTGACCGACGGGTGTGACCGACGGGTGTGACCTAGTACGAAAATTTAAAAAATTCTACGAAATAAAACTTTTCATTGATTTAATTAATATAAATAATATAAAGATAAGTTCATAAGAAAATACTAAGACATTAAATTATTCAGCAGATTACTCTAGCTGAATATTTTTTTAAATTCAAAAAAAGTATATTCTTTACAGAGATAACGGTTTTTATTAATAATAAGAAAGGGAATAAAAGAAAATCTGAAATAAACATTATACATACAAAGAGGGAGAGCAAAATGTTTCTTGCATAATCATTTAAAAGTGCCTCAAATTGATTAAAAAATATTAAATATTGTAGTTTTTAATTTTTTCTGTAATTGTCATTCTCTAAAAAACATCAATTGAGAGATTTTTATTAAAAATGAGAAAAAAATTTTTCCTTGCATAGGGCCGTTTTACGTGGAATCACTGTAATTTTTTATCAGCTCTAGTTTTTGAGATATAGAGCTATGTCAAAAATTAACACAACTGGAGAAGTGGTTTGTTTCCCTATTCGCTAAAAAAGAAAAATCAAAACTCAACAACAAAATCATCTTAAGGCATAGCGAAAATTATTTCTAATTCTGCCCATTAGTTTCAGAGATATAGTAAAAGTTCAAGCCTAAAAATTAAAAATTTTATAAAAAAATTGAAAATTGTTTGTTTCTAAAAATTCATAAAAAATTAAAAATACACCAACGATGCTACTTTTTATTCAGTAGCACATAGTTTAATATATTTCAAAGAAAACAAGACCTTTTTCGTTTAAATTGGTGCACAACTTATGATTTTATTTACAATTTAGTAAGAGAACTCTTAAAATTTTTTTATGAAATTTTTAATTTTTAGGCTCAAACTTTTACGATATCTCAGAAACTAATAAGCAGATTTACAAATAATGTTAGCTCAGCTTAAAGATAATTTTGTTGTCGAGTATTGGTTTTTCTTTTTTTACTGAATAGGATAAACCCTTCTCCAGTGATGCTAATATATGACGTGCAAGTGCCTCTAATTTTGATTTGATAATAAAACTGAAGAGCAGATTCGCTTTCAGCAGCCAAAATAACCTAAAGAAACAGCTTTAAAATCTAGGGAACAGAAAAGTTGACCGAAATTTGTAAGTTAGTGTAATCATTTGAGTTGTAATGGGATTTTCTTCGATATTTTGCTGTTTATTTTATTAAACATGCTGTTTAAATAAAAGTCGGTAAGGCAAAAGCTGTTGGAAACTTCACAGGCAAAAAATTTTTAGAAGCATTTTTTTGTAAATATTATATTTATAAAGTTATGAGACATAAAAGACAAAAAAAGAGCATTTGCTTAAACTTTGGTGGGCGTGCGACACGCCTTAATCTTAACTAATTGATCTGCAATTTTCTAAAGTTATTTTTTTTATAAATACCCATCGATTCGGGGCATGAGACTTGAAGAAATTTAAATTTGTATTTTTTACGACTACTCTAATGATACATACAGGACATGTAGAGTGCGAAAAAACCATTTCGTGCTGAAAGGACGATCAGGAAGTTAAGAAATCAAGAGATTTTGCTTCATAAACATGTAATGAACAGACACAACCCCTACAAGATTTTTATTTTTGATACAAAGACAAGAACAATTAAAAGTAGAAAAAAATAGGAAGTAAAAAAAACAGTATAAAAGTAAAGACAAAAAAAAACAGGAAACTTAATTGAAAAATTGAAAATACGTACTCATGTTACAGACTGAAAAAGATATTGAGCGTTTTTTTTCAGTTTAGCTATACAAGCGAAACATGCATACTTTTAACATATTTTTACACATACTCTAGTGTGACGGATTTCTTGTAGAACGGGAATGAAAGTCTCATATCCTTGGAAATAGTTAGTATATGTAATTAATAAAAAAAGATTTTATGCTTTAAATTGTACACTACAGATGTAACTAACAAAATACTTTAATTGAAAACTAAAACTATTCAAATTGCATTTACACAATTAGAGCGTTAAGCGACAAAACGCTCTAATTGTGCTTTACTCGCAACATGTTCCATCATGTTTATTCAAGCAAGTTTGAAGCTATTATACATTTTTCTTCTAATTGTTTCTAGTTTTAACGTTTTTCGAATAACAAACAATTTTCGAAACTCATCTCATGGTTCAGAGATGACAATTGATGGGTTTTATTTTGCCTATTTGTGGCTGAATTGAATGTGTGTGTGTGTGTGTGTGTTTGCGTCAGTTTGTTTAAAACCATAAACAAATTTTTTTTTAGATTGTCTTGTAATTGATAGTTTCTTTGAAGGATGAATGATTTCATGTTAGTGGCAGTAGTTTATTTTACGATGAAAGTCATGCGATGAAAAGAAAATTGTATTGTAAATTTAATGAAGTTCAACTTTTTGTCAATTTGTATTTGGCATGTGGAAGGAAATTTGTGCTCAGCAAGGGCAACAAGAGAATATCCTGAAGAAATCGCGGCTACTACATTCATGCACAGTGGTTCCAATTGGATAGAAGTGCAATAAATCTGTATCTTTAAAATTTCCGATGCGATTACAAAACAATGTATGTAAAAATTATAGAAGAGGACCAAAGTTTTAAGACTGTTGAAACTTCGACCACCCCTTCGAAACACACGTTGAGCGTAGTCGGCCTCATAACTCTTACAAATATTATCTGATTTTGATAAATTTAAACTGGGTGTAAATTTTATAAATAGATACAGAAAATAAAATTTACTTTATTATGATATCTTTAAGATTTTCAAAGAAGTTTGACTTTAAATATTAAAATTTTGGGTTTTTGCTCGACATTATTTTCTATTTCGCTAATATCTCCGGTAGTAGCATAGTCAAAATTTTCAAGAAAATATTTTATGATTTTTAACACAATTCCTGATAAGATGTAGACAATTTTTTTTAGTTATTTCAATTCATGTAGTCGTGAAAGGAGTCTAAGTCAAAACTTTGAAATGAGAATGAAAATGGTTAAATTTTGACAAACAAGGGTATTCTTCAGAAATGAATCACAATTGATCCAATAGGGCCTGCGAATGAAGGAAGTCTGTCTCACACTACCAATCCAAGGCTAAACAAATGAAACTGTTACGAATTACGCAATCTTCTTTATAATTGTTACCATTCGGCACTCTGGCTAATAAAGATTAATCGCAACTCCCGACAATAGTCATGTAGTCGTTTTTAAATTGCGTTTCATAACCTTAAAATTTCTTAGCAAAGTCACATTTTTTGCTTAGAAATTTCCCACTTAAAAATTTTTATTATTAAATTTGTGCATTACTTTTCTAGCAATACCTTCCATGACAAGTAATTTGTCCTTAAAACATACGTAAAGTGACAATTGAAATGTCATTAAAATAGAAAATATATAAAAAACTATAGATCCTCTTGCGTATGTGTAAAACAAAAGTGCAAATAAATCAAAAATATGTCACGTACGCATAGTGTCGTGGAAAAATGTCATTTAAAGTTAATAAAAAAAAATACATCAACTAAACTAGTTCAATAGAGAATAATAAAATCTACAACAAAATGTTTTACTTATTAACAACAAGGAAATAGTGAACGGTTGTAAAATTAATGGTCGACTTTGTTTGAAATTTAAAACTTCAATTAAGGAAAGGAGAAGTTATCCAAAATCGTTTAAAAGTGGACGAAAATTGAAACACACGAAGTGGTTAGCAAATGCCCACTGTTGCGACATCTCAGCTTAAACTAGCTGCTCACCTTAACAGAAAATATTCTATTCCTCGATATTTCCAAATTTCATATAAATTTTCAACGATATCACGAAAAAATTTTTTACAGAAAATTTTTAATGCTAATACGGAATATTTTCTTTAAAACGTTGTTATCGATAACACAGAAAAATTGCCTCTTGAATATTATTTTTAATAGCACCAAACGTTTCCTATAAAACTTTATTACCGATAACACATACGAATTTATTTAAACAAAATATTTTTATCGATAACAAGGAAAAATCTTTTATCGAAAAGACAAAATTCGCTGTAGGAAATTGTTATCAATAATACAAAATTTTCTAGTAAATAACACTGGAAATTTTCTTTTGAAAAATTAAGTCGATAGCACGAAACACTTTCTCTAAGAAACTGTTATAATGACACAAAAAATAGTTTTTTACGGAAAATTTGTATCGTTAATATGAAAAATTTTCTATCCATAACAATGCGAAAATAATTTTTTATAAAAATTTTTTGCCTTTAATGAAGAAAATTTTTATTCATGGTATGACAATACTTCTGTAAAAAATTATTATCGATAACATAAGACAGTTTTATAAAGAAATATTATAAAATCAGTGATACGATAATCTAAATGCAGAAAGCTTTATCGATAACAAGAAAAGTTATCTATTGGAAATTTTTATCGATAATCTTAAAAAATATCGATATATCGATATTTTTGGTCATCCCTAGTTTGCATAGAATATCGTTAACATGGAAAATCATTTATAGAACATATTTATCGATAACATAAAGAATTTTCAATAGAAAATTATTTTCGATAATTTTGAAAATGTTATCGTTAAACAAAAAAAATTTGTTGAAAATTCTAATCGACAACGAGCAAATTTCTATAGAATGGTGTTATCGATAACAAAAATGTTTTTTATAAAAATTATCGATAATGAAAAATATTTTATATGAGAGTTTATCGCTTTTACTGGGAAAAAAATAAATTGCTATCCAAAGCACGAGCAATTTTCTACAGAAAATTGTTATCGATAGCTACAAAAAGTTTTTTTAGAGCAAATAATTATCGATAAAACAAAAAAAGTCTTGTGTAAAAATATGTTATCGAAAAAAATTAAACTCTTATTGATAACATAATAGTCTGCTATAAAAAATTTTTAAGGATAATAGGAATAAATGTACTAACAAAGTTTGTTATCGATAACATGGAAAATTTTAGAAACTATTGATAATACTAATATTTTTCTATAGAAAATTGTTATAAAAAAAATTCACAAAAACTTTTCTATAGAAAAATAAATTTCGATAGCACGTAAAACTTTTGACTGACAACATGGAAAAACTTTATATAAAAAAATAAGAGTCCTGCAGCGTATTGCACACTCTAAAACACTTTTGTTGAAAATTAAGTTGATAAAAGTCGGCAACACTTTACCAATTTGAAAATTTTAGAAACTATTGATAACACTAATATTTTTCTATAGAAAATTGTTATAACAAAAATTCACAAAAACTTTTTTTTAGAAAAATAAATTTCGATAGCACGTAGAACTTTTGACTGACAACACGGAAAAACTTTATATATAAAAAAAGAAGAGTCCTACAGCCTGTTGCACACTCTAAAACACTTTTGTTAAAGATTAGGTTGATAACAGTCGGCAACACTTTACCGATTATTATCGACCTAAAAAATTACACACGCATTATTTTTGAACAAACTAAAAAAAGCACTTGGACTAAATATGCTTAATTTGGGGGGTTTTTTTTAATAACTACAAAATCGATGTAATTTTAGACAAGAAGAAATTTTCAACACAAATTTAGACAATATATGATCCTAAATTTGAAGTAATGTTTTAGAGTGCAGATAGCAAGAAAATTTTTCTGTAGAAAATTATTGACACCCAAGATTTTAAAAAATTGTGCTTGAAATATATCGAAAATTTTTCTCATGGACATATTGCTATGGATAACATGTTAAATTTTCTATTGAAAATTGTTGTCGATAGCGCAAGCGATAACAAGAAAAATTTTCTATATACAATTTTTATGCAATTTCTATAACAAATTGTTATCGATAACAAAAAAAAGTATATATTCCATAGGCCAAATATGCAGGACAACTAAAAGCAGACGCTCAGGTAAATTTAAGATTAAAATTGAAAACACTGCTCAGATATATATTGAGCATTCTACAATCGATTTAAAGCCGATTGTTAAAGCGGAACTATCAAACCAAGAGAAAAATAGTATGTGTCATAGTTTTGGAAATGTTTAAAAAACTTAAAAACTTTGAGCCTCTATATCTCAAAGTTTCAGATTTTCATACTATAATTTCAAAATGCTATCACTAAGCTAATTTTTGGAATTTTCTAGCTATTTAGTTGTCTTTTTATTAGGAATAATGATTGATTTATTAAAATGCAAAAAAAAAGGAAGCTAAAGTCCGTTTTCCTGTGAAACATCACAATTATTGAGAGTGCATAAATTTTCTCTACAAAATCATGCGAAAATTTTTCTACCATCAATAATATGATATTTTGTATGAAAATTGTTACCAATAATGAACAAAAATAATGTGCTTTAATCTTTTGCAGCAATTTAAAAAATTTCAAAAAAAAAAAAGATATTTTCTATATAAACAAAATCTCTATATCGTTACTTTAATATAGAAAAGCCCTAACTCATAATTTTTTTCAACATTAGCTTTTTTGCTTATTTCGAAAGATGAATTCTAGTATATGGATTTATAAAAAAACTCGATAAAAAAAGAATGAGTTAGTGCGTTTCAATATTAAGGTAACGAGATGTATATACATACTATGTACATACTAAAATATGTGACATTGCATTAAATCAAGCATTTAAGTGCTAAACAAACATGCCAACATTTGAATAAAAGCCAGTGAATATTATCTAAATGAATATTTTATTACTAGATTTAAAAATAGAACTATTTTCAAGATTAAATAAGAACTTTGAAAGAAAAAGAAACAAAAAAGAAAACAAGTAAAACACACTTACATTATTTGGATTTTTAGCGGGATTGCAAGCCGTTTCAGATTCAAGGCCATCTAAATGCGTAAGACTTTTTGATTTTAACTGAAATGAAAAAAAAGAGAAAAATGATAAAATAATTTTTAGATTTTGGATTCTTAACGAAAGAAATAAAAAACAATATATAAATCAACAAAGAAAAAATCGAAAATATATTTAAAACTTAAATTACACAATGCAACAAGAAAAATAACAAAGATAGCCGCTTTATTTTTTGATGTATTATGGTCGTCTGACTACAAAAAGTGTCTAAATTAAAAATTCTTTATATAAAAAAAATTTAATTTCTTGTACAATTTTGAATTTTTTTAAGAGGCTGTTTTTGCGAAAAAGGATATATGGGAGATAGTCATGTGATTGCACCGAATGAAACAAAAATTTACAACAGAGCTAAAAAGCATAATTTTGGAAATATTTATTAATTTTTAGTGCATTCTAAACACAAAAATTAATTTTTTTTCTAAAAAGGATATGTGGGAGGTAGTCTCGTCCTTGCACCGAATGAAACAAAATTTACAGCACAGCTAAACCGCATAATTTTAGAAAAATTTAATTAATTTTTAGTGGATTGTAGCTATAAATACAGCTTAAATTTAGTTTTTGAGAAAAGCGATATGTAGGAGGTAGTACTGTTCTTGCATTGAATGAAGGAAAATTTACAACAGATCTAAAACGCACAATTTACGAAATATTTATTAATTTTTATTGCATTTTAATCATAAATTCAGCTTAAATTTACTTTTTGAGAAAAGGGATATGTGAGAGTTTGTCACATCCTTGCAGCGAATGAAACAAAATTTAGAACATAGGTTAAACGCATAATTTTGGAAATATTTCTTAATTTTTAGTGCATTCTAAACGTAAATGCAGCTAAAATTTAGTTTTTGAGAAAAATTATATGGTAGAGATAGTCATGTCCTTGCACCGACTAAAACAAAATTTAAAACAGAACGAAAACGCATAATTTTAGAAAAATGTATTGATTTTTATTGCATTCTTTCTAATCATTAATGGAGCTTAAATTTAGTTTTTGAGAAAAAGGACATATGGGAGGTAGTCATATCCTTATACCGAATCAAACAAAATTTGCAGCAGAGCTAAAACGCATAATTTTACAAAAATATATTCATTTTTAGTGCATTCTAATCACAAATGAAGCTAATATTTTGTTTTTGTGAAAAAGGATATATGGGATATACCCATATCCATGCACAAAATAAAAAAAATTTACAACAGCGCAAGAATGCTAAATATTAGAGACAGATACATACATATTTTTGCACCAGTCTGATAATAACTGTAGCTAAAACAAAATTTTTAAAATTCAGGATGCATGGAAGGTAGGCACATCTTTGCACCAATTTTTTCATACATTTAATTTTTCTTACCTTAGTCATTAACTAACTACCAGTATATGAAATTTCATTTTTTACGATAACTACTCTACACTCAAAATATTCTGTACTTAAAATTAACTGAAACTGCAATATAAAATGAATTAAAGTTCAATTAAAAACCGGTCTACTTATTTTTCATTTAAGTTTAACTAAAAGTTTATTCAACTTTAAATGTTAAAAAGTTAACCGACTTAAAGCATAAAAAATTAAGGATTCCTTATTTGTTTGGATCAATTTAACTGTCAAAAGAACTAATAGCAGCTTCCGTTAAAAATAAAAGAGGTTTCCTTGTTTCTGCTATTTTCACTGTTAAATAATCAACCCCAAGTTCCGTAAAAATAATTGTTTTTTGCTTTATTTTTAAATCTTAGAGGCGTATTATTTCGTATCTTTAAATTATTATTTTACTCACTGTTTGTTGTGTTAACTTCTACTGGCAATCGAACAAAGCTCGTTCAGGTTTGAAATCCAACGTACCAAAACCACTCAGCCAAAGCATAGTATGTAAATTAGCTGTATGTAAATTAAATGCATTTTATGCATTTAACATTACAAATTAAAAAAAAAAACACACGCATGGTCTTGAGTATTTGTGTGTGTTTTATTTTTATGCATGAACTTTTTTGGTACTTATACCATAAACAACGAACAATATTAAAAGCAACCGAAAATCAATATTAATGTGTACTTAGTTTTTTTATTGAATGTTAGAATCAGTTAAAAATAAGCTTGCTTAGAGTTTTAAGTATTTAATCTTTTAAAAACGATTGCACGGAATACTTCTTGAACAAAATACACTCCGTTACTGTAATAATATTGTGAGTGTAGTTTTGCCGATTTAAGATATGGGCACCCCCTTCTAGAACACAAAGTCTTATACATGCTGCCTGTTTATCGATGTCGAAAGAATTCTTTCTTTTTTAAAATTCATTTAAAGCAACATCTTTGAATTTGTTTTTGTTTTAAATGAAATTGTAAGAAAGAAAAAGTTTCTTCGATATCGATTGATGGGTAATAAAATTTTTGGTAGCCATATGCAATTTTATCTAAATCCCCACACTGTGCAGTGTGGTATGAGTAATACATACGTATTAAATAATTAATATTTATCATACGTCATGTAGTATGAGATCAATATAAAATTTGTGCATGTGCATGTATGTAAGTACATATTTTTAGTGCACTTTTAGGCGTTCACAGAAATAGAGCAATAATTCTATGCAAAATCAATCAATCAATCAATGAGTATAAAAACTTATATCAAAATAACATACAAGTTCGTAAACATTTTAATGTTTGCTATAATAAAATTTTACAAGCCGTTCTCAAGTTATGATAACTTTTTATAAAAAAAACTTATCCATAGCATTTAGAATTGAGGACCATAACACATTCGAAACATATATTATTTTCTTTGTTATTTTGTAAATGGTCCATATTTGTTTAATTTATTATTTCATAACGCTATCGATATAATGGTTTACCAGACTTTATTCTCTATAAAAAATCTACATTTTGCCTTAAAGTTCCAAGAAGTGAAATCAAAACTGTTTACCAAGTATCTGTATCTCCCATCAAAGTCGTTTTGGCTTTTGTTAAATAATTGTCTTCATTATTTCTATATAAATATGTACATACATACATATGTATGTAAGTATGTATTATGGCATCTTTTGATCTACTTTTTTTTATCATGATGATGATGTTGGCGACGACGTTGATGTTATTATTTTGCTTGTTGTGGTTTTATTTTCTTTGTTGATGTCCAACATGAGAATATTCCAATAATTGAAATGCAGTTATTTTTGTTGCTGTTTGTTTGTTGTACTTGTTGGTGTTTGGTTACAAACTTGAGTGAACTCAAAAGCTTATACAGCACATGACACACATACATGAATACTCAGTCAGTCATGTAAATATAGCAAACCGTAATAAAAAATATATACACACACATATGGTATATGATTGAGAGATAAAAGAGGAGGAAGAGACTTTGTTTATAACTGTCTGTATGTCTGCATGCTCTACATTACATGCTCAAAAATTGTAGTCTACAATATGGTGGGGGACGGTATGTGTGAAGCGTTAGTTGGTTGTACAAGGTAATATTTGTTGTTATTGCGATGTGTACATACATATGTACATATATTTGTAGTCAAGAAAAACGTATAAAAACATGAGCAATATAAATTTATCAATCTTGTGAGCCCAATGCAAAAAAAACTCAAATAAATTCAATAACAATATCATGTGCATGAATATTTGTATATGTAAGCGTTTTCTGTATTATTTATTATCATCGGTATAGACTTAAAGGATTTTCATGCGGTCATACAAACATCTGGAAAATTTTACACAAACTTATACACAGAATCTTATATTCAATTTGAATTATATGCTCGCATGCCCTGAAATAGGTTTTCTGTTATAGTCATATAAATGGTGGAATTTATTTGGCTTAAATAGATACATGTATACATATGTATATATGAATGTACGTATGTATGAATGGAATATTATGTCTGTTAAGACTTAAAGATAAAGCACAAAAAAAATCTGGGGTGAAATGTTTAATGGAAATAATTTGAGATTCTTAAAACGGTTAAGGAATTAACATAGAGTATTTTAAATGAATTTTCGAGTATGAATAGCAATGCCGAATTAATCAAGTTCCCTTCAAAACCCTAACGTTAGCACTGGTCTGCGAAAAAAAAAATTAATTCAGTAAAGTGCGACTTTGGCTCGCACACGAAGAGTTCCGTACGAATACACATACATATGTATATCCCTTTTCATTTTTACCCTTTTTCATTTTAGCAATTTTTTCGTTTTGCTTTCTCGTTTAATATTATTAGTTTTATTTTTTTATTTTATATGGCCAATAGAAATTTTGCTATTTTTAATGCTGAAAGTGAGCTAATACGGCCTAAAATTCAACATGTAAATAAACGAAACGTCGGGAAAAATTAAATAAAATATTTGGATATATTTACATCATGAATTTTACGCCGTATTAGCTAATTTTCAACATTCAAAATAACAAATTTTCTATTTATTTTATTGACAGCGATTTTTTTTGTTTTAGCGCTTTTTTTATTTTACTGATTTTTTCCATTTTTTCGATCTTTCGTTTTTTGCATTTTTTTTTTTGTTTTTTTTGTCGATTTTTTAAATTTCGCGATTTTTTGATTTTGGCCTTTTTTTTAATTCTAGCACTTTTTTAAGTTTTGGAGATTTTTTTCGGTTTTTGGTGATTATGCTATTTTTTCGGTTTTTAGCGATTTTTTATAGTTTTGCGGTCTTTTTTTGCTTTTGCGTTTTTTGGTTATTTTTTTCCATTTTTAGCAATTTTTTTTCGTTTTTTTACGATATTTTTTGTTTTAGCGATTTTTTTAGGTTAGTCCTTTTTTGATGACTTTTTTCAGTTTTTGAAGTTTTTCTATAAACTGTACCAGTATAACAGTTAATAAGTATGTTCGAAAAACTGTTATACAAAATATCTTTTTTATTTATATATTAAAAACCAAGTAAAAATTGAAAAAACTATAGTTTTTCTTCATAGTATAGCAGTATAACAGTTGGTAAGTACGACCTAAAACTGTTATACAAAAAAATTTTTATTCTATTTATTGCTTAACAAATTTTTTTGCCAAATCATAGTATTTTTTGTATGTTTACTGTTTACAAATGCCTCAAAATATTTTATTTCAAATTATTATATGTTCTCTTTTCTAGCTTTTCTGCCAAACGTTTAGATACCGTTTATATACTTATTTTATTTTCGAATTTTTCTTTCATTTATATATGTATTTTATGAACCTAAAGTGTCATCATAAATGTTGGTTTGATAAATTGTTTCCTTTTTTTTCAAACTTAAAACAAGTCCATAAAGATTTATGTTTTAACATTAAATGGTTTTTTTTTTGTTTTACGATTTGTTGAAATAAAAAGTACTTTTTATTACATTAAATTGTTGTGATTTCTTGTTGATGTTTATATGTTATTTATGTTACAAACAAATCATTATATTGTGTAAAAATAATATTAATATCATTTACAAACAAGCGCATACATAAATCCAAAAACAATAAAATAAGAAATGGACAAATGGAGTGTTATTGAAGGGTGTGAGTAGTCAGTTTTGCATTAAAACTGTTATAAGTATATTTTCAGTTCCTATTGTAATGCATAATGTATGTATTCATACACAGAAGAAATTGGTTGGTAAAAATTTCCCGTACAAAAATTCATCAAATATTAAAATTGATTTTATTAATTTAGTTATTAATTCAATTACTTTTGTTTCCGCTTTTGACATGTTTGTGCAGCATATCTGCATATGAAACTATGTGTTCTTTGCATCTGAGATGAAGGGTATTTTCAGCAGTTCTGTAGAAAATATTAGGACAAATATTTTTGTGGAACATATTAAACCTCTAACTCCCCAACATAACGGTCATTTTTGGCTCTTTTCTAAAAAAACGTAAAAAACCTTAAAAGGGGGGAGTGCGGGAATAATATGTTTTACAAAAATGTTGGCCATAAAATTTTACTATAGGCCTTCAAAGAGAACTAAGCTTCAGACTCCACTTGTACGCCAGAAATGATTGAAAACTTAAACTATGTTTAAGGGTTAACTTCATCACAATTAGTACTCGACATAGGAAATCTGGTAAGTCTTCTCTTTAAGGTATAACAGGTCTTGTGCACTTCTATGTAAAACACCACGAGCAAAATTTTTCTGCAACATTTTAACCCTCTAACTCTTCGTCTTATGGGTCTTTTTATACATTTCTTAAAAAAGGGGCAAAAAAGTTCCCTTCATCGGCGATATACGGGGCTAAAATGTTCCAAAAAATATTCGCCATAAGATTCTACTATAGATCCTTAAAAGGACCCAAGCTCCAAACTTAGCTTGTACACTAGATATCATTGAAAACTTAAAATGTGTTTAAGGGTTAATTTCGTACTTCTTCACAGTTCGTACGCGGCATAGAAAATCTTTAAAGCCTTACGTTTAAGATGTGTTTAGCTTTTTTATGTAAAAGTCCAGAAGACGATTTTTGCCCGCTATACTGCCGCTGAAGGGGAGGTTTTTGCCCTTTTTTAGGAAATGTAAAGTATACGTGTACGACGAAGTGTTAGAGAGCCAAAATGTCCCAGAAAAAATTTCCTCGTGGCGTTTTACATAAAAGTGCTGAGCAAATCTTATACCTTAAACGTAAGACTTACAAGATTTTCTATACCGAGTACTAATTGCTAAAAAATATGAAGTTTAGCCGTTAAATGAAATTTATTTGCTAGTGTTTAAGCATTGTCTATATGCAGCATTTTATTGGTGCTTTACCAAATCGTCTGTAGACTTCAGACACAATTTTGAACAGTTACAAACCCTTTATCTTATGTACAGACTTTCAAAAACCATTTGAGAATTCAGAAATATGTAAATGTTTTTCAAAAATAAGCAAAGCAGGCTTTGAAAATGATACAAAACCCAGCAAACAATTTTTAAAGGGTTTGTAACTATTCAATATTGTGTTTGAAGTCTACTGACGATTTGGTGAAGCACCAATAAAATGCTGCATATAGACAATGCTTAAACACCAGCAAATAAATTTCATTTAAAATAAAATTATGACAATATGTCAAATAAATTTCATAAAGGTTAGCCCTTAAACATAGTTTAAGATTTCAATGATTTCTGGCGTACAAGTTGAGTCTGAACCTTGTTTGTCTTTAAAGCCCACATTTTTGTAGAACATTTTATCCCGGCACTTCCCTTTTTAGGGGTGTTTTTACGATTTGCAATTGAAAGGAGCCACAAATGACCGTTATGTGGGCGAGTTACAGGGTTAATATGTTCAATAAAAAATATCTGCATTAATATTTTCTACAAAATTGCAGAACATGCTCAATACCTCAGATGTAGAGAATACATGGTTTCATGTACCGATATGCTGCAAGAACAGGCCAAAAAGGTGGAAAATTTACCCCCTCTAAAATGAAATTCCAATGTGATCGTGCAAAACGCAGACACAGTTATATATTCTTTTTTTTTGTCTCCTCTACAAGAATCGGTTGTCAGAACGCCGTAATTTTTTTTTCGAAAACTCTGCATAATGGTTTTCTAAAAATAGAAAACTTTACAAAACTGTACTAAACTTTATATTTTAATTTTTCCATCTTTACTATTTATGGAAAAATATACCAATCCTCTATTTTTAAAATGGGGCGGGTGTGACCGACGGGTGTGACCTAGTATAAAAATTCGAAAAATTCGAAGAAATTAACATTTTTATTGATTTGATTAATACGAATAATATAAATATAAACTCATAAGAAAATAATAAAACATTAAATTATTAGCTTTTTAAGGGTTTAAAACAGGGAAAATAGATACTTTTGCTACTTTTTTTTGCCTGAGCAACTCGCCAGCTAGTTTGCCTTTAATTGTCATTCGCTTATAAACATCAATTAAATGATTTTAATTAAAAAATAAGAAAATCATTTTTTCCTTCCATTGGGCCATTTTACGGGGTATGGCTCTACTTACATATTTATGTTGTAAAAAGCAAATCAAATTCTTCAAATCGAATTATGTATTATCACTCGTGTGGGATTTCAATCAATACACATTGAAAATAAAAACTGGTACCCACAATTTCATTTTATGCTAATTTTTATTTCAGATATAAAAAAAAATGGAAAAAAAGGGAAAAACTCTTGATAAAAACCATAAAAACCCCATTATTATTAAGTATGTTAATTTAAGATATTTAACAAACGATATCTGTCTGCCACATAGAAAAAGAACATTTAAAGTATTACAAGAATAACAATCACGCTTCTTATATTATTTCAATCTGTTTAAATAACTAGAATTATATTAGAAAACAACAAAACTTTAAAAGCATGATTTCAGCAATGAAGAGGATAATAATGGTTGACATTTTTCTTTAAAAAAGTTTTGGCATTGACATTTGTTGAACTAAAAACAAATCAAAGTTATCTGAGAAGGGATTTGTATTAAAACAAAAAAAGATAGAGCGGGAAGGAAAACCCATATCAAACTGGAAGCAACCTTGAAACACTGTTACCATATTCGACAAATTACACCGACCGACCATGAAATTCCTTTTTGAACAAAACTACGATATTTCTAATCATGTTAATGCAGATTTTTTTTGTATCGAAAAATAATGGGTTTTTATGCAAAATTGAAAAATGTTTGCTTTCTAAAAGCTCATAAAATATTTAAAACCGCAAAAACTTTACATTTCACTTATGGTTCTCAAAGATAAATGAATTAAGAACAAAATAAGCCATATATCATGACGAACAATGATAATGAATGATTCTATGAAAAATTCTAAACGACTTTGCCCTGGAAACCATGCTTCTAAAATAGCTTTCGAGCTTGCGGAAACTCTAAAATATGATGTATGTGACTTAGTGCGTATAAAATCAACCCTCCGAATAGAATAAAACTTGGTGCGGCAGTTCAGTCTTGTGCAACTAACATTTCATTACAAAAAGTACTTCAAACTTTTTGTCTCAATACAGGATGGCGTATTGCTTAGAATTCTTCGAAGAAGTAGATCGATCCTATAATCTTTTATCGAATTCAGTTGTACATACATACATATACAGTTTTTTTTGATTATTTTCTCTAATGTAAAATTATCTGGCAACAGTGCATCGATAACAATAAGAAAATAACGGCATCAACAAAACAGTTCATATACAATTTAAAACATAAACACACGCAGAAAGCAATGCAAACATCAATTTCATTCGCAATTACTCCCACTCATTGTTTTTGCAAAAACAAAGCAAAAAAAGTAAAAAATGAGCTTAAAAAACGAGCCAAAACAAACTAAATATCACAAACACAAAAAAAGACGAAATAAATACAAACAAACAAACACATGAACAACATCTTCTTTCGTGTTTAGAACAGCGTTACCGTTGTGCGACTAAAGTCGCATTTAGCAACTTTTTTGACCGCCTTGCTACTTTTTGTGCCCCCTTGTTTTTTCAAATTTCATCCTAAACTCTATAAATACTTTTCCCTAAAACACATTTTTTGAACTATGCTGTTTTTATTTTTTGTAAATACATAACTTATAAGAGCCATGTGCCAAAAATAATAATAAAAAAATGTATCTATGTATATCTTTTTAAAACCTCTAATTCTTTGGATAATGTAAGTACTTCTGTATTATTAGTATAAATTTCACAAGCTATTTTCTATTTTTAGTAGTTATCTAAAGTTTGAAATTTTTTATATGAGAAATTTTATTTTCAATTGGTTATATATTTATATACAAATAGCTTAATAAATATGTTTGCTAAGCTTTATTTTTAAAAATTAAATGATTTCTTTTTAACATTGTCCTGTTTTTAAGGTTGCCCCTTTCTTTCCTAGAGATCCCTTTTTTGTGCAACTTTTATTTTGCAAATCTTCTTTTAGTGCCCCTTTTTGAAAAATTTCAACGGTAGCACTGGTTTAGAAATCTATGGAGCATAGTTGCCAGAAAAACATTTTAAATTAAATTATTCGAATAAAAATTCTATATGCATTTGAATAAAAAATTGATTTACCAAGTTTACACTCTAAGCCAAAGATATTTTTAAAATAAAAAATCATAATTCCTTGCAAAAATAAAAATACATCAATATATTTTATCTAAAATTATCATCAACCATAGTATAAATATAAATAATCATCCTGGCAACGCTGCGTAAAACTGTAAACAACATGAGTACGAAGAGAATATTTATCACAACAAAATATAAAAAACAACAATTCTTATACAAATTTGTGAGAGTGTGTGTGTGTATTTTTAGGGGTAAATGCTTTTGATACCAAAGACAATTTATTAAGCTTTTGTTGTTGTTAAAATTGATAATTATCATTATCATCATCATCATTACTATTATAGCAGACATTTTCGTAATGATTTCAAAGAATTATATGAAGAATAAATTATTTTTTTCTGAAGAATTTGTTGTTGTTTAATTTTATTATTAAGGATTTATTCATCTGTGTTTGTTTGAAAGCATATTTGCGGTCGTTGTAATTGCGAGTATGTGCTGTCGTTGCTGTTATAGTTGTTATTGTGTATGCAAATGACAGTTTGTGTTTAACAATAATACAAGAGATTAAAGGTTGATAAATAAATACATAGTAAAATAGATTTGCTTTCAATTAATTGTGTAGATTGTTATATTGTTAATTCATAGGATTTGCTTTAAAAATATAATAAAAATCAAACACATAGTATGAGAGGTATGTACTCGTACATTAAGGGGGATATAATTCTACGAAGAATTCTAAGTAACTTTGCCCTAGAAACCATGAATTTCGAGCTTGCGGAAATTCAAAAATAAGTATGTTTTAGGAAAAATTAAAAAAAGTTGTTCAAGCACATTGACGTATACTTAATAGTTTACCAATATAATAAATACTCATACGCCAGTCTATATTAAGAAAAACAGCTTCAAGCACTTGTTGTCATTTTTACCTATACGACAAGCGTCATAATTTGTGCGTTCCTTTTATTAACTGATTTGAAGCAGATTTTCACTTGGCTTCAAAAATATTTTTTTTTTAATTTCTGTTCACACATAACTGCCATTTATAGATCGATTTCGAAAATTTATATTGCATATGAAAGGGTATACTTCAAGATTGTCTTATTTTTTTTAATTTCTATTTTGAACATGTTGTCTGTCTGTCCCTTTATCTGTATATCTTGTTTGTTTTAAGTCTGTTACTTTTTGCAAGAATTGTTTAATTTTATTTTCAATAAATTTTTCCTTCCAATTTAATTTATGTCTCAAATAATTAATTTAATAACATTTATACAATTTGTCGTTATTATTTTTCTATAAATTATTGCATTGTATTTAAATTGCAAAACAACAATTTCTATTACATAAAACAATAACAAATTAACTGTGGCTTTTAAAAACGCTTCATCATCAGAAAAAACTTTTCCAATTGAAAATTTTAATAAATTTTAAATTCATCATTTGGATTACATATATGTAATCCAAATATATGTAAGTAAAATGTGTGCACATTGTCATAAAAGTTCAGAGCTATGTATGTATATGCGTGATTCTCTTTCTAAACGTACATTTATTGTTTGTTTCTCCCAATTATATTTAAAATAAATATTTATTTATTTTATATTAAATCATGCTAAAGCAGTTTTAATTTTAAAATTTGTTCCCTTATTTTATAGAATATTTTACTATACTTTCAACGGACACGAAAAAAGCATTTGGAATGTGAATCACCCATATACTTATCATGTCTATATATACATACATATATGCAATAAAATAAATTAAAATGGTGTCACTTTTTAAGTTGATTTATGTAATTTTGAAAAATATGTTCTTGCAGTTTTTATTTGATATTAGATAGCTTCAAAATTTTTTGGCGAAAGCTTTAGTTTACTTTAAGGGTTTGGTTTAGAAAATTTTGTACATATGTAGTTGCTTTCACTGAATTGACTTTGAAAAAATTATCGTTGTATACAAAAAATTTATATAACTAATATGCGAGACGGATTTTTTGTTATACAATTTACGTTCACATTCTACACCCCATTTTAAAGATTTTTATTGACACATTTGCTTAATCTATATTTTGTTACAATCGGTTCAATATTTTGGAAGCTATAAGCGTTTAAAGTTGCTACTAATACTTACGCACGTAGTACTAGAAATGCATGCATATACATATTAGGTTAAGTAAAAACAAATGAGGAAAACATGCATATGTATGTCTTTATAGATTTTCCTTTTTCTCTGTTTTGAATTGTTGTGGTTGTATGAAATGCATACAACTAAAAGTGGAGGGATACGTTTTATTTGAAACTATTTCGTTTTTGTATTTCACCATTAGTTTTAATTTCAGTACAAGAAAGTTACACAATTAAGAGCATTTTTATTCCACATGGAATTCGGAAAAGGGCTGAATATCTTAAGAAATTCATATGTAGTTAAAAAAACTAAAAACGCGCTTGAATAGCAAACGGAACTAAAAATTAGAAAAGAATTTTTAAGTATGAAGAGTTTGTGTTGCAGCAATCCCAACAATCAATTATGACTAACTAATTGGGAATAAGATTGAAATAAAACTTAGGTTATGTATTACAAAATATTTCACTTGTAGTAAAAAATTGTGGGGCGCTTGATATTAAATGTTACAATATATGGAATAGGATGTTGAATAGGAGACTTTATTTTTCACAAGTCACTTTTTTATGTGTTTTTAAAAATTAAATTAATAATAATGATTTTTTAGTTTTTTATTTTTTATAAATATAAGAAAAATAAATTTTGCACAAAAAATAAATATTTTTCATCGTTGCGGCAACCGTTGAGTATTAATAAAATTTTTTAAAGTTTTTTATTTCAACAAAATTGAACAATTCGATCTCAACTCACGATAAAATCGATAGAGCAGACTCTTTAAATATTTCATATTAAAAAATCCAAAAAAATATTTATCCATAAAATTTTAAATTTCGTCTATTTTCGTAGTTAGGTGTCCATAGCACATCAAAAAAATTATAGTGATACTATTTGGTATTTCTCTTAATGCTTAGTGTAATTATTAATTACTTTGTATGGGGAGTACCGCTACCCCCCACCAACCCCGCCAGTTTGTTTTACCTATCTTCGCATATTGTCTTCAAATTAACTCATAGCAAATTTGAAGACTCTTACTATCATAGCTTTCCAGATAGCACGTAATTAATAATTATTTTGTATGGGAAGTACCCCCTCCCTCGCACCTACGCCGCCAGCTTTGTACCTATCTTTACATCTTGCCTCATACTTAACTGATAATAAATTTTAAGACTCTTACTGTCATAGCTTTCCAGATAGCACGTAATTAATAATTATTTTGTATGGGAAGTACCCCCTCCCTCGCACCTACGCCGCCAGCTTTGTACCTATCTTTACATCTTGCCTCATTCTTAACTGATAATAAATTTTAAGACTCTTACTGTCATAGCTTTCCAGATAGCACGTAATTAATAATTATTTTGTATGGGAAGTACCCCCTCCCTCGCACCTACGCCGCCAGCTTTGTACTTATCTTTACATCTTGCCTCATACTTAACTGATAATAAATTTTAAGACTCTTACTGTCATAGCTTTCCAGATAGCACGTAATTAATAAATATTTTCTATGGGAAGTACCCCCTCCCTCGCACCTACGCCGCCAGCTTTGTACCTATCTTTACATCTTGCCTCATACTTAACTGATAATAAATTTTAAGACTCTTACTGTCATAGCTTTCCAGATAGCACGTAATTACTAATTACTTTGTATGGGAGTACCCCTTCCCTCGCAGCTACCCCGCCAGCTTTTTACCTATCTTTGTATCTTGTCTTCAAATTATCCCATACCAATATTGAAGACTCTTACTGTCATAGCTTTTCAGATAGCACGTAATGACTAATTACTTTGTATGGGGAGTACCCCTTCCCTCGCATCTACCATGCAAATTTTTTAACTATCTACGTACGTATCTTGTCTTATAATTAACTCATAGCAAATTTGAAGGCTCTTGCTATCATAGCTATCCAGATATCACTAATTACTTTGTATGGGGAGTACCCCTTTCCTCTACCCAATCAGTATTATACTTATGGTCGCGTCTTGTCTTCAATTAGCTCACACCAAATTTTAACGCGCTTGCTAATATAGCTTTCAAGATATGAGATATTTTGTTAGTATGGGCATGGTACAGCCCACTTTTAAATCGATTAGAATGTATTGCCATCCGAACTTAATGCCTGTGCAAAGTTTCAAGTTAATTGGACGTCTTGAAGTTGGTGAAAATTACATTGAAAGTTTCCGTTAAATACATACATACAGGTGAAACTAATAAAAGCATGTTAATCAGCCATGTCACAGATTCCGTTCGGATTTGTTTTGATTCCGTAGTTGTCATTCCGAAAAAGTAAATTTTTGGTGCTTTAGATTCCGTTTATTTTGTATTTTGTTTTTAAAATGATAAAGTTTTTATACATTGAGGCGTTTGTTTACGCTCACATTAAGCTTTTTATTAACATGGAAAGCTCATGACCAAATATTTATTTGACGCTTCTAAAAGTATGCAAGTTTTTTTAGTATTTACTGCATATGAAGTCAGTAGAAAAGTGTATTTCAATTCCACTTTGAAATTTAACAGTCATGTCACAGAATACCACTCCGATCGGAAGTGGTTCAATTCCGTAAGTTGCTTCTTCAGAAAACAAAAAGCGAAAATTTTCTTCGTAATCAAAGCACTTTTAAATTTCAAAGTGGAATTGAAAAACACTTTTCTACAGACTTCATTTGCAGTATATATTAAAAAAACGTGCATACTTTTAGGTGCGTTAAATAAATATTTGGTCATGAGCTTTCTATGTTAATAAAAAGCTCATTGTGAGCTTTGGATCAGAAAACGAGATTAAACAAACGCCTCAAGGTATAAAAACTTCATCATTGCAAAAACGAAATACAAAATAAACGGAATCTAAAGCACCAAGAATGTACTTTTTCGGAATGACAACGACGGAATCAAAACCAAACCGAACGGAGTCTGTGACACGGCTGTAAAAGTGGTTTGATTACGAAGACAATTTTCGTTTTTCGTTTTCTGAAGCAGGAACTTACGGAATTAAAACCACTTCCGATCGGTATGGTGTTCTTTGACATGGCTGTATAATTTCTTTTTCAATAAGAATTCTATGATAGTTGTTGCAACTGGCAAAATTCGATTGGCAACAAATTCGGTTGTCTTAACGAATCAGTTTTCTCTGTGTATAATTATAATTGCATAATTATATAAATTACATAAAAATGTATGTTTAACTTAAATGTATGACTAATGATTATTATTCAAGTTATCTAATATTTCTATTTTGAGATACTAATTTATATATGTAGACATATGTGGCATGTGGTGAACCATTACATATGTATTTACGTTGCCAGAAAATACCACTTACAATTTAATTGCATAAATCAATTGAATTTTTGTTTTGTATACATAAACAATAAATGTGACATAAATAACAGCAATAATTAAATTTGAAATGTAGAATAAATAAATATGTGAAAAAGTTTAGCCACAATTAAATCGTGTTAAATCAATTAGAATTGAGGGTTAAAGAGCAAATGTTTTTTGTATTATAAAAATTTTAGTTTTGTTGTACAGTGTAATTATTTATTTAACAAAAATTTTGTTTCACATATTTTTTTGATCGTGAAAGTTTCTTAAAAATGTAAAACTCTATCTATAAGCGTGCATGAGTTACAATGTTGGCTCCTGACTGACTCATTACTTGCTCATGATCCCATCTCTATTAAAAAAAATCAGCAACCTCCTTGCTCCTGGCATTTCCAGCAACATTCTTGCGAACATAAAACAATTTGTCTACAAATCAAAACTATTGTTGTAAAACAAATATAGACATAAAGTTTTGCTTGTTCTGCAAACTCAATTTTTAATACAAATGAATTACAAATGTCATGTTAAACTAACAAATTAGATTAATAAAAGAATAAAATTTATATATATTTAACATGTCACAAACAATTGCATGAAAGATTCCATCTGCAACTTGTGTGTCAACTGAGTACACAATTGTGTTAACAGTTTAATTTAATGAAACTATAATCAGTATTTTTGATATGAGATATAACAGGAAGAACACATTAAAGGAGAATTGGCTTGGAAATAAATTGCTTTTAAAGGGAAAATTTTGTAAATGGTTATAATAAAAATTAAAGTGTCATACATTGAAAGTGTTGGGATTGAAAAATATATAGTAATTTTACTTTATATTTAATATATTTTTATTAAGATTAATAATTCTCCGCCATTTTCTTCCGAATTCACTATGCAGAAAGATAAAACTTTTGTCATGTCATTTGATGGCTACTATATTTTCTGATGTGTTAATGTCCCCTAACTGCAATAAAATAAGTAAAAAAATTTTTCAAGTTAAATAGTTTTATTGCAATGAAACATAATAACGATGCAGATAATGCACTAAAAGATAAAAAAAATAATAATTACTTAGTATCAGGTACCAGCTACCACACCTCGCTCCTAACCAACATAGGGGCATTGATCAGGCTAAAGTAAAAGCATGGGGCGTTGTTCACTTTAGATAATGGAAATTCCACGCGCTCCACGGTTTAATTTTAGTCTGACCAGTGCCCCTATGTTGGTGAGGAGAGTGGTGTCGTAGCTGGTACCTGTACTACGTAATTATTTTTTAGCTTTTAGTGCATTATCTGCATCGTATCGTTATTATGTTTCATTACAATAAAACCATTTAACTTGAAAAATAGTTTTTACTTATTTTATTTTTAAGTTTTTTAAACTCTATGATCTGGTATTTTAATGCGGACTATACCTTGCACTTTAACTGTTTTTACGTTGTCTACTGTATTCTAGTAGGCAAGCGCTTTCATTTAATACCCATATTGAGGGGGCTGGCAATATATATGCATGAATATAGTCCCAGATTTTATACTGGCCGGAATTTAGGAATTGAACGTTTTTCATTGCCTACTATATTCTACTAGTCAAACCCTTTCATTTGATATCCACATTGAGGTGTTTATAAGCAAATAACTAATTCACCATTTTGTAGCGGCGGCCATCTATGATTCACAATAATACTGAATGGACATAATCACAATGTCATCAGATCAATCGGTCATGAAAATTAAATGTGTTCACCAAATTTGAGAGCAATCGGTCAACAGGAAGGGGTAAAACTATATATTACTTTTTATGGGCGTGGCGCCAGCCATTTTTTAACACTAAATAGTACTGCCATAAAATGTAAAGTTGTTTACCGAATTTCAGATCAAACGGTCAAGAGTAAAGGGTTAAAAGTCAATATTACTTTTTATGGGCGTGCCGAAGCCCACCTTTTTAATCCCAAAATTGTATAGTAATCAAAAGTAAAGATGTGTACCAAATTTTGGATTAATCGGTTAACAGGAAGGGGTTAAAACTAAGTATTACTTTTTACAGGCGTGGCGCCGCCCACTTTTGTAATTACAAAATTGTATAGACATCGTAAGTAAAGATATCCACCCAATCTGAAATCAATCGGTTAACAGGAAACTAAATAAAACTTTTTCTAGGCGTGGCGCCGCCCACTTTTGTAATTACAAAATTGTATAGACATCGTAAGTAAAGATGTCCACCAAATCTGAAATCAATCGGTTAACAGGAAGGGGCTAAAACTAAATAAAACTTTTTCTAGGCGTGGCGCCGCCCACTTTTTTATTAAAAAATATATGATCCTGGTAAGTAAAGGTGTCCACCAAATCTTAGATCAATCGGTTAATAGCAAAGGGCATAAAACTAAGTATTACTTTTTATGGGAGTGGCGTCGCCCACTTTTTTAATTGCCAGATTGCAGAGTCATCGTAAATAAAGGTGTCTACCAAATTTCAGATCAATTGGTTAACAGGAAGGGGCTAAAACTAAATATTACTTATTATGGGCGTGGCGCAGCCAACAGAATATTAAATTTACACAAAAATCAAAGGCGCTTACAACATTTCAGACCAAACGGTCAACACGAAGGTGATAAATTTTTAATTAAAATTTAACACAAAAACGTAATGGGTATCGTTTTATATGTTTTTGGGTGCTCCGATTTCAGTTTTGGTACTATTTTTCCATCAGGACCTCGGCCCATGGGAGAAAAGAGCGTGGGTAACTATACCTTTTCCCATAAAAATTTCATAACGTCGTAGTGTTTGACTTTAGGTGGGACAAAATCAGCACTTGAGGGGTTTTCAAGGGTTCCGAGGGTAATTTTGGCCAACGGTCAAAGAGGGGCGGAGGGTAGCGGAGTAAACTTAAACACGAAAACGTATTGGGTATAGTTTTATATCTTTTGGGTGCTCCGATTTCATTTTTGGTATTATTTTTCAATCATTTTTACTTCTATGGAACCAAACTTCAAGCAAACCCTTGCAAACAAAAAGAGAATTTTGCAAAATCGGTTCATAAATGGAAAAGTTATGCGATAATCAATATTTCCGGGGGAGGGGGGTAGTGCCCCACAGATTTTTGAACAAAATTTATGGGCTTAAACTGCAGGTAGACTCTTTCAAAGAAAAAACAATTTTTAAAATCAGTTCAAAAATGACAAAGTTGTGGCGGGTGGAGGAGGGGTTGGCAAATTTCCTCACCGAAAAAAATGTAGTCCAAAAAATGCAAGCAAAACCTTTCAAACAAAAAAAGAATTTAGAAAATCGGTTGACAAATGACAAAGTTATGCTTGAGAGGAGCAAATTTCCCCACATAACACACCAAAAAGTAAATATATTGGTAATGCTTGGCATTTTTTTGCATAGTCTTTTTAAATAGCCCTAAATATAGCTAAAGGTAAATAAATTACCTAATGTATTATATCTATTTTTATTTAGAATTTTAACAGTAAGGAATAACAGCTAAACTGGATTTCAGCAAGTTTTCAGGAGAGCATTTTTAAGTTTGAAATCATTGCCTAAAATCAGGGAATTTAGATAAAGCTAACCTTTATATGCTCAATGTTAGAAATTTTATAGCATTTTAATTTGTAATTTAATTTATAGTAAAAAAACCGTTAACTTAAGAGATATAAACAAAACAAACAGTTTAGTTTTTTTCCTTTTCGTTGTTTTTAAGTTTCTAGATCCTATCTATACTTACTACTGTTATTCCAAACATAATGAATTGACTTTAACTTTAAAAATATGTAACTCAATAGTGACTAAACTCGGGTTTAGCAAACCCATTTTAAAAAATACTAATTTATCACACAGAATAATGGCTTAACTCGTGTTAGGCAGAATTTTCACGTGTGAATACGCTCACGCCACAGCTTGGAATAAAATCCTAATTCTAGTTAAGAGATTATTTAAGAAAATTTGTTTGAACAAACTTGAGATAGGCTGTTATTGCAAAATCGGAAAAGCGAAATATCGACTTTGGTTGTTTAGGTTTTTGGGCATAAAATGTAAATTTTTTTGAGCTCAATGATAATATTTTGAGGTGCATTGGAGGTGCATTTGAATGCAAGGAGTATAATGCTAGTAATAACTCAATTTTATCCCAACTCGACTTTAGCTGTTATTCCTTATGGCCACAGATATATTTCCTAAAATATTACATTTTTCATCATTTCACATGCTAAACAATTTCTTTGTACAAAATTTTTAATTGTTTTACTCATCAGATTGCCTTTTCATTTAAATATGTAAAGTTTACCACTTGTGTATTCAAAAAAAATATTTTGACGCGTTTATGGTGTTTGTTTTTTTGTGCTGTTGCTAGGAAAGACCTCAAATGTAGTAGTCACATTTTGAGATACATCAAAAAATAAAACAATGAAATTGAAAACACCAGCAACAAATCCAAATCAACTTCCATAGCGAGGCACACAAAAAATTACCCTTTATCATATAACGATTTTAAAAATAGCACATTTGATTATGATATTTTTAATAATACGCTCCATTGCCTGCATAAAAATTTGTTTAAATTAGTGCTATAATAAACACAAATATTTGCAAAAATATATATTGAATTTTATTAAGCAATTTTAATCCGATTAAATTGATTTTTATCTACTTAATTATAAATAAATAGTTTATTTTTAGGATAAGATCTAAAAAAATGAGTTGTAATAAATTAAAATAAAAACATTGAAAATAATTGGAATGGAGTAAGAACAAATATTGTGTGTCACAGTCTATAAAAATGTGATTAATTTTAAAATAAAAGAGTACACACGTTTTTTACTTTTTTTAACTTCAACTACACGTGTGTGCTTTCTTTACATCATATTTATTTATAAGCATTTAATTACTAAATTTACGAATAAATCCTTTATTTTGTTTAAGCCTTAAAACGTGTTCACAGGTTATTTTATTAAGTTTAATTAAAATAAAAATCTGTTTAGTTTGCATTTGACTCATTGAATGCTAGAACATGCTCAAATTGTCTCTTTAAAGCAATTTTTAAGCGATTTTTTTTAATTTCAATATTTTTAGTTAATTTAAGAAATATTAAGAAAAATTCCCTTTATAGGGAAACTTTATTTTGTAAAACACTTTCCCAAGTTTTGTGGTATTTGTTATTCAAAAAATCCTAATACTATTATTTGTTATTAATCTCACTTAAAAAAAAACTTTTTTAAAAAATTTCCCTCACAGGGAAATTTTATTTGATAGCAATTTTTTCAAAATGTTAGTAGTAAACGCTAATTTGTAGTATTTTTGTGCAAATAGCGATCTAATTTAGCTTCTTTCAAAAAACCTTATCAAGGGAAATTTTATTTAACACATTTTGAAATATTAAAAACAAATTTCATTCCTGTATGTAAACTTTGTGAAAAGTCACAAAATTTTATCCGCATAAAAAAATTTCCCTTTAAAGGAAATTTTATTTTCGAGAATTAATAATTTATATTAATTAATTTTAGTTCATTAATTAATTAACTTAGTTAATTTTTTTTATTTATTTTGTTTGTTTGTACTAAATTTAGTAATAAATAATATATAATATAAAAAAATTCCAATTTTTCTCCGGCGATTTCCGTTTGGCTCCAAATGGGTTAAATAAAACCTGTTTATTTTGCATTTGCCTCAATAAATATTTGAACATGCTCAAACTGTCTCTTTAAAACGAGTTTTGAGCGATATTTTTTTTAAATTTTATTATTGTTAGTTAATTCAAGATATATGAAAAATAAATTTTCTTTGAAAAAAATTTCCCTCATAGGGAAATTGTAATTTGTCAAACATTTTCGCAAGTTTTGTGGTATTTGTAATTCAAAAGATCCTACCACTATTATTTTTTTAATCTCATTAAAAAATAAAAAAAACTTTGTTAAAAAATTTCCCTCAAAGGGAAATTTTACTTAATAGAAGTTTTTTGAAAATGTTTGTAGTACACCCTAATTTGTAGTAGTTTTGTGCAAATAGCGATCTAATTTACCTTGTTTTCGAAAATACCCTTCATGGGAAATTTTATTTAATACATTTTGAAAAATTTTTTTTAAATTTTCAACGAGTTTTAGACTCGTATGTAAATGTGTTGAAGTCATATAATTTTCTCTGCTTGAAAAAAAATCCCTTAAAGGAAATTTTATTTTTGAGAGTTAATATTTACATTAATTTTAGTTAATTTTTTTTAATTATTTTGTTATTTGTACTAAATTTAATAATAATTAATTATAATATAAAAAAATTTCAGTTTTTCTCCGCTGGTTTCTGTTTGGCTCCAAATGGGTTAAATAAAAATCTGTTTAGTTTGGATCTGACTGATGAAATGCTTGAACCTGCTCGAACTGTCTCTTTAAAACGATTTTGGAGAGATTTTTTTTAATTTTAATATTGTTAGTTAATTTAAGAAATATGAAAAATAAATTTTCTTTGAAAAAAATTTCCCTCATGGGGAAATTTTATTTTGTAAAACACTTTCACAAGTTTTGTAGTACATATATCTAATTCAGAAAATCCTACTACATACTAATTATTACATATTTATTTTTAATCTCACTTAAAAAATAGAAAAAAACTTTTTTTTTTTAAAATTTCCCTCAATGGGAAATTTTATTTTAGAGAAGTGTACTGCAAGCTAATTTGCAACATTTTTTGCAAATAGCGATCTAATTTACCTTCTTTCAAAAAATACCCTTCATGGAAAATTTTAAAAAACACATTTTGAAAATTTTCCACAAATTTTTGCTAAAAAAAAATTGCGGAGCTGATATAGCCAGTGACCATCATCCTTTTATTGCCTGCACTTGCAGCAATTAGTAACAACAAGTAGCAATTCTTCCGTCCGTTCGATTTTATATGCTCTAAAAACATCTCACAGTTCTATGAATGAAAATTTTAGCGGCCAGTGGGACAAATTAAGAAATATGTACTTTATTGCTCCAGCAATCACAACAAGGAAATAACGGATATCTGATAATACTACATGGAATATCATTCAACACTGGAAAATGTTTAAGGAGCATCTAAACAGGGCTAAGACCAGAAACACAAAATCCACCCTACAAGCCGAACACCACGGCCTTTGAAGTAAAAGTAGTGCTACGCGTGATAAACGCCGAGTATGTATCGTATTAGATGCATACCCAGCAATATATTACCATTGTTACTAGTTTTTCTGTATATTTTACTACAATTTCTCTAGAATAAAAAAATTTCCCTTATAGGAAAATTTTATTCCTACTCAATTTTAAAAATTTTAAACAAAATTTCTTATTCGTTTCGCTCAAATTCTACGAAAAATCATAATATTAACAGCTTAAAAGAATTTCCCTTTAAGGGAAATTTTATTTTGTTTTAATTTTTTTATTTTGTATATTTCTCTTCTATTGCTTTTAATATTGCAAAAGTTTTATATTTAGTTTTAAATTCCCTTTTAAGTACAAAAGTTCCCTGATGGAAATTTTTTAAGCTAGATTTTTCTTAATTTTCTAATGTTTCTTTAGAACTACATTTATAATAATATTTTTGTTAACATTGAAAATACCTACTTGGGATATTTTATTATTAAACAATTTATTCTTTTTCATTCATCTTATGAAACTTTATTCATCATAATAATGTTTATAAAATATTTGAAATTTGAAATATATCTCATACTGCTTAAATAGTTTTAAGTCATTTGTTATTCTTATCTTTTTCCAAATATTGATTTTATTTGAGCAAAACAGCCAAATAGGAAAAACAAAACCTGATATCAACTGTCAACTGATTTTAGTCCTTGACCATTTAAATAATAATAATTTTTTATAACGAAAAGTCAGTCATTTGGTGTTTTTATCGTAGTCGGAATCATCTATTTCTATTTTTTTTTAACGAAATGTGTCCTAAAAAGGATATTTTTCTAACCTTAAAACTATTTTATTAATTTATCATTATTGTCCTGGCTATGAGTTGTTAAGTGTGTTCGACTGTGAGAGTCTATCATATTATTTCAACATGAGCGGTTGCAATATTTGTTTATTTTTTATTAAGGTTTTTCAATGTCATAAAAGAGAAATGACAAACAGCAACAACTACAAAATCAAAAGCAATACAATGGACATTGTTGTATAAAAATGCTTAAAACGGAAGCAGAAATCTAACATCTGTAAAGAAGCAAGATTGAAAAAAGTATAAAATCTGGGTGTTTGGAGTGGAATTAAAGAGCAGCAAAGGCTGTCTGAACCATTTTCCAAAAATGCATTAAAATCTCTTTTTATTTAAATAATTTTCTTGCTGTCCGTTTTGCGAAAGCGAAAATTAAAATCCCGCGTCCTGTTTCTTTGTTTTTTCTTCTTGCATTTGTTTAAATGAAAAGATTTCTTCAAATAATATTTATTTATTTAAGTGGATTTTTATTTAAAGCAAATATAAAAGAAACAAAAATTTCTGAAAAATGTCATTTAATTTTTTTACAGTTCTAAAATACGAGGGTGGTTTCAAAAGAATAAACTAAACTTGGATTTACCACTTGTTGTGGAAGTCAAAGAAATTATAAAAACTTGCAATTAAAGTGGAGAATTATGTTTGACGAATCATTCATATTTGTGATTTCCTTGCTCGGTTGGTTAATTTTGGGCCCCACCTCGTATCTGTTGTCAGTAGCAGCCGTTAACACTGAATCCATTAAGGATGTCTTATTTATATTTATATTTTTCCGTTTTGCGTTTCTATTTTAACATTTTATACGTTTGTATTATCAGTACAGTGGCAGGCAAAATTAATTTAATGAATATAAAAAAAATCTTTATTTTAAAGCATTTGTTTTTCTTTTTCAATTCAGAGGCTTCCATCCTAATGAGTTATTATTTAAATTCCGTTTTGAAAAAAAATATCCTTTCAATAACAATTTTACTTTGAAACCTTTTTATTTTATAATTTTAATTTCATTTATTTGCTAATTTCTATTCAATATAAACTTTGTTCATACATGCAAGTTTTAGACAGATTTTTAAATTTCCCTCAAAGTAAATTAGTTATCCAGGTACATACATATGTACATATATAAATATATGCATACAAATTTTGCTAATTGCAAAAGTTGCAAAACAGCTATAAAGTTGTTAGCAAAATATTTTGAAAATTAAAAAATACTTTTTATAAATTTCCCTTTTTTGGAAAAAAAATTCCCTTTGCAGGACATTTTATTTTGAGCTGCAAAACAGTTATAAAGTTGAAATATTTTTGTAAATTTCCCTTTTTAGGAAAGTTTATTCTGAGCTATAATTTTTAAATATTTTTAAATTTTTAAATAAAAGGGGAAAAAATTCCCTTTGCAGGAAATTTTATTCTGAGCTGCAAAACAGTTATAAAGTTAAAATATTTTTGTAAATTTCCCTTTTTTTTAAATTTCCCCTTTTAGGAAAGTTTATTCTGAGCTATTACAGTGCCTTAAAAAAGCACATAATTAAAATAGTTTTAAAAATGTATAAATTTCCCTTTCCATATGTTTCAATATATTAAAATATTTTAAACTTTTGACAAACATGTGATAAAATAAAAATTTCCTTTGAGGGAATTATTGGGAATTAAGGGAAATGTTTAAATATCTTACCGGAAGGCTTCTTCATAATATAAAAATTTGGTTCATCTATTTTCACGCGTTTCATAATATGTACTTATATTAAAATAAAAATCCTTTAAGGGAAATTTTTTCAAATAACGGGACATTATAAAATTTACTTAATCAAAAGAATAGAAAACATCCTCTTGGTAATATGCTTTTGGTAATAGACAGTTTTTAAAAGTTCCCTTCATTGCAAAAATTTCCCTTAAGATAATTGTATTTTGAATTTTATTTTTTGAAATATCATAATATGGTGAGAGAGGGATTTTTTAAAATTTCCCATCCTTACAAAAATTTCCCTCAAGGGAAATTTTATTTTTACTAAAATTTTTAATATAACTTATTATTTATTTTAAAATATTTAAACATTTTGAAAATTATGCCATAAAATAAAAATTCCTTTAAGGGAATTTTTTTCATAACAAGGGAAATTTTGTTTATTTTTTAGCGGAAGGCTTTATATGTTTTCTCACGTTTGTTTTCTTTCCTACATTCAATACAAGCTCGGCTCTTAAGTGCCATGATACAGATTTGCAGTTGTCAAAACGGAAATGCTTGTGGTAGCTACCAAGTACTAACAATGCAACGGAAGTAGCAGAGAATGGAAATACAAATTTGGGTTTATAAAAACAAAATCAAATGTAAAAAAGGCACCCAGCCAGCCAAACTACAAACTAACTAACCAACCAACCGGCTAACCAACCAACCAACAAGTAAAATCCCATTTACATAAATAATTAATAACCAGCAAAATGAGATTTAAATAGAAATTCACACATTTTTGTGTGGAAACAACACAGACGAATAAACACAAATCCATTAAAATATCCATAAGATCCTTTTAAATCAACAACGCAGACAATTTAAATATTAATGTGTGTGAAGCTTAAAATATTTGTAAAAAAATCCATTTAACAATTGTACAGTAATTGAATATAAAAATGGAATTTTACAGACAATATAAAAAGTGAGGAAAAATGACAGTTTAAATCTGATAAAAAATGGAATTGGCTTTAAATAAAATTGATTTTTAGAATTATTGTGGTATTGCAAAAGTAAGAACAAAAACATATAAGACCATTAAATTGACCACAAAATATAACAACACATTGATACAAAGACTTAAATATTGAAATATATTTCTGTCTATATAAAAATAATCAGAGTTTAACACTCTATGGAGAAAAAAGATACTTATTTTTTTTTATTAGAGGAGCATAGCAAGTAGTCTGATTCACAATATTGTGGAAATGGTTTTGCATCGTAGCATTTGCAAATTGGTATAGTGTATTGATACTCACCACTTAACAAATGTTAGGGGTGAGTATCAATATACTATACCATTTTGCAAATGCAACGATGCAAGACCATTTGCACAAGTTAGTAGCTCTATTCACAATCTAGTGCAAATGGTCTTGCATCGTAGCATTTGCAAACTAATATAGTATATTTATACTCACCACTAACAATTATTAAGTGGTGAGTATCAATATAGAATAAAATTTTCAAATGCTACGATGCAAGACCATTTGCACAAGATTGTGAATTGGGCTAGTGAATTGTACTCTCCACTTAACAATTGTTAGTGGTGAGTATCGATATACTATAACATTTTGCAAATGCAACGATGCAAGACCATTTGCACAAGATTGTGAATTGGGCTTATGTATTGTTACTGCTTTTTTTTTAATTTTCCATGAACTCATTAGAAATCTTCAAAAAAATCATTTTTTAGTTTTTTGCTCATAACTTTCTTCATAATTAATGGTCGGACAATTTTTTTTCTGAAATTTTTGTTTTTCGAAATTTTCCCAGAGTTATCCACATCAAATTTAGAGAATTTTAAATTTCGACTAGAATTTAATAGATGAGTGATTTCACGTAAAACGGCCTTATGCAAGGAAAAAATAGTTCTCTTATTTTCAATAAAAATCTCTCAATTGATGTTTTTTAGAGCATAACAATTATAGAAAAAATAAAAAAGTACATTATTTAATATTTTTTAAGCGATTTGAGGCACTTTTAAATGATCATCGACGAAACATTTTGCTCTCCCTCTTTGTATGTTTAATATTTATTTCAGATTTTCTTTTTTTCGCTTTCTCATTATTAATAAAAACCCTTATCTCTGAAAAGACTATACATTTTTCGCTTTTTATTGAATTAAAAAAAAAAATACTCAGGTAGAGTATTCTGCTGTCTATAATAGAACAGATAGCAAATAATTTAATATGTTATTTTCTTATGATTTGTGTTCGTATTACATATTTATATTAATGAAATCAATAAAAAGTTTTATTTCTTGGAATTTTTTAAAATTTTCGTATTAATTCACACCCGTCGGTCACACCCGTCACATTTTAAAAATAGCTTTTTTGTTAAGAAAACTGATTTGTTGTCAAACAGTAAATGCGTAATACAGTTAAAAACACTTTGAAAATACAGCTATACCAATATTATTATGTACGTTATAGTAAAAATTTTACAGAATTTATGCTGAAAGTCATAATTCTTTAAAACTTAGATTTGTAAGGTCACACCCGTCGCAGCTGTGTGACGACCATTCTGAGCAGGAATCGTGTTCTTTCAGTGTCTACCCGTTATTCAACGACTTTAAGCTTAATGGCCTGGCATATCGCAACCTTTTTTTAAGTGAAAAATTTTATATTCTTTATTTATAACAAAAAATATGTGTAAAGTGGTCACACCCGGCTAAATGGAATTACTCAGAAATAAAAAAATTTAATATTAAATATTTTTTTTCGATTTTGATTTTTGGGTTTGAAATATCAAATCGTATTTTTGAAAATGACTGTATCCTTCGGTGGTTTTTTCAAAATTTCTAATTTTTAACTTCTATCCACCAAACAACTTTTCGATAGTGGACCTTCCAAAACTAAAATTTTTTTAGATTTTTAAAACTAAAAAAAACTTTTTTTCTATAAAGCTTAAAAAATCTTGTAAGTCTTGTATTTATTGTATACGATATATTTAACACTTTTATGTAAAACACGACAAGCGAAATTTGTGTGAAATATTTTAACCCTCTAACTTTTCGCTGTATGGCACATTTTACCCCTTTCTTAAAAAAGGGCAACAAACTTCCCCTCAGCGGGGATGTAGCGTGCTAAAATGTTCAACAAAAATGTTTGCCATAAAATTCTACTGTAGGTTCTTAACGGCATTCAAGCTCCAAACTTAACTGGAACGCCAGCAAATAGTCAAAACTTAACATGTGTTTAAGGGTTAATTTGTTACTTATTTATAATTAGTGCACGGTAAGAATATCTCGTACGCATTACGTTTGAGGTATAAGACATATTCAGCACGTTTATTTAAAACACTACGGGGAACATTTTTGTAAAATAATTTTGGCTGGAGGAGAGTTTTTTGCCCTTTTTGCAAGAAAGGAGCAAAATGACCCAGACAACGAAGGGTTGGAGGGATAAAACATTCCACAAAAATGTTGCTTGTGGTCTGTCCACATAAGACTTACAAAATTTTTTATGTTTTAGAGAAAAAATTTTTTTTTTTAATTTTCAAAATCTAAAATAGTTCTCGCAAAAAAAAACCGAATACAAAATAGGCGTGTACTGTCCATAATTTTTATCATATGATGTCCTTTCACGAGAACTAATTGCGTGCGAAGTTTCATAAGAATCGTTTAAGTAGAAGTAGTTTAAAGGAACATTTCATGGGTGTGGCATTGCCCACTTTTCTAACCGTACTGTTGTATTGTAACAATAACTAAATGTATATTCAAAGTTTCATACGATTCGGTTTAGTAGAAGTTGTTGATAAAGAATATTTAATTTGCATGGGCGTGGCACTGCCCACTTTGTTTAATCATGATGTAATATTCAAACAGTAGCTTAATTTGTGTGCAAAGTTTCATAGGAATCGGTTGAGTAGAAGTAGATGAAAAGACATGCATGTTTACTTCGTATGGGCGTGACCCCGCCCACTTTTCAACGCGACCAATCCGGAAGTGCATCTTTTTAAATAAAGAAAAAAATCCGAAATCGGTTTGTAAATGGCGGAGTTTTGGGAGAACATCCGAATTGACAACCTTTCTCCTATTTTGTAAGTCGGTTAAAAATAGTAGCTATGGAAGGCCCACTATCCGACCGGCCTTAAAAGTTGTTGTTAAAGATCAAAGGATACACTCATTTTCAAAAATTCGTTTTGAAATTTTAAACCCAAAAATCATAATAAAAAAATGGAAATGGAAGGAACTATACGCTACATAGTTTTTAAATATTTTAAGAGGGCGTGGCACTTGGTTTTATGAAGCCAGTTTATATCAAAAATATGTTTTATATAAAATTTGAGCTTTATAGTCTTTATAAGAAAATTTCATGACAAATATTTTTGTATGATATTTCAAACCGCGCCTTTTTTATGAAGAGTCAGAAAAGATCCAAAACAGCGAATCGTTAGAGGTTTAAAATGTTCCACAAAAATATTTCTCGTGGTGGTCGATATTTCCCCAATTATATGGTTTGACATATCAGCTAACGATATATTTTTTGAAATATTTGCTTCCCATTACTATGATTAATTTCATTAAATAGATAAATAGGAAAAAATGAGCAAATAAATGCAAATTTAAACGCCCTGATAGAGATACAAAATAATAATTATATAATAAAGATGATAATTATGCTATTATGTTGATAATATGTCATTAATATTATCATTTATTAAATTATAACAAAAACTTATATTTGTTAATGCAAAATAGTTAAAGGATATACAATGTAAATAGAAATTTAATTTAAAAAATATTTACTGAACGTATGAGTGATATTTATTCAGAACATTAATAGAAACCGTAATCCTTGGTACCCCAATTTTTTTCAGTAAAATTATCAAGATGAACAAATTTTTATCTCTAAATCTTAAATCACTGAACAAAAATGTGAAGTTATTTTTCTTATGGAAAGTTTTGAAACTGCTATAGCAACATATTATCAGCCATGTCACGGAATACTATTCCGATGGGTAGTGGTTTCAATTCCGTAAGTTGCTTCTTCAGGAAACGAAAATCGAAAATTTTCTTCGTAATCAAACCACTTTTAAATTTCCAAGTGGAATTGAGAAACACTTTTCTACTGATTTCATTTTCAGTAAATACTAAAAAACGTGCATACTTTTAGGAGCGTCAAATAAATATTTGGTCATGAGCTTCCATGTCAATAAAAAGCTTAATGAGAGCTTTGCATCTATAAAGAAGAGTAAACAAACGCCTCAAGGTATAAAAACTTTATCATTTTAAAAACGAAATACAAAATAAACGGAATCTAAAGCACCAAAACTGTACTTTTCAGAATGACAACTACGGAATCAAAGCCAATCCGAACGGAATCTGTGACATGGCTGTATATCAGGTTTGCATTTTCCACAGAAATTAGCTTTAGCAAACATTATCGAAATCTTCGTGAAAAAAAACGTTTTTACACCGATTCGGTTCAATAGATTTTAAAATTTTTTCGAAAAAATATTTTTCTCAAAAAAAAAAAACAACGTCGACTTCTGCAAATTTGATTAACATCGATTGATTCGATCGATTGTCGTTTTGAGCTTGAAGTTTGCGGGAAGTTCCATGGTTGTCCTGCAAGGTCAACTTAATGACTTTACTTTAATTTGAACAAAATCAATATTTATCCATCGAGTTTCATGAAAAAGCTTGTTTCATTGTACTGTAATAAAATCAGGGTAAGAAAGAACTTAACTTTGTCGATTTTTTACGAATTTAAAAAAAATTTTAATTTTTCTTAATTTTGCACAAAATATATTTTTCATTATTTCGTTCTGAGTAACTCTAAAACAGTTGAGTATAAAAAAATTAAATTCGAATAACTCAAAGGTAATTAAAATGAGACTTTGTTGGTGTAGTTTTTAACAAAATTGGACAAATCGTTTTCAAGTTATGATAAAATCAGTGAAATAGAGCGCCTTTAAAAATTGCAAATTTTATACATACGTTAAAAAAAATTATCAATAGAATTTTAAAGTTCACATATTTTTGTAAATCCCCTAATTGCAAATAAAATCGATATTTGTTCATCGATTTTAATGATTTTTGGCTTATTTTATTCCTAATATAATTGGATTTCTATTAAATGAAAATATTAAAAAATTTTGCCTTCGTAATTTTTTTATGAGCTTTTTAAAACGAAAAAGTTTTAAAAATTCATGAAAAACTAATTTTCAACTTTGACCCACTGTAACTCCTCTCGTGCTTAAGTCAGAAGGCCACCAAGCCACTCGTTTTTTTTCGGTTATATGTATTTATTTATAGTATCTTCAATAAAATTGAACTAACAATAAGTAATCAAATCTTAATTATAAAATTTTAATTTTTAAGTCCAGCCAGTGCCAGACAAAAATATTTGTTTCAGCGGTTGGTTGTACACTGAAAGAATTTTGTTCATATATTCTGTCACGATTCGTTGGATAAATGAAACTAGATTCGTTGTTTTAATGAAAATTTCATTAAATATATGTATGAAACAATTTCATTGATCCATTGTGATAATTTCGCTAAGCTAATGAACATATTTCATTATTTTGGTGAAATGATTTCATCATTTTAATGAAATTGTTTAATCATTTTAATGAAACTATTTCACCATTTTAATGAAATTCTATCATTATTGTAATGAAATTATTTCACTTTTTTAATGAAATTATTACATTACCTAGTAGCCTCATTAGCTTATCTCTTTTATTGACTATTTTATTTTATTAAAATTCCCATGCAATAGATACGTACGATAGACGCCAATGCACATCAGAAAAATTTGAAATGTTGATGACCGCTCACAGTATCGAACACAGGCTCTTCATTCTCATCATGCGCATTATAGACAACGTCTTCAGCCAACAGCACTGTCAAAACAATGTGTCTATGAGTGTGTAATAATAAGAAGGTGTACAACAACAACAAAGATATAAAATGAAAAAATTTTGTTGTCATAAATCCAATGAAATTTTTTAACGAAACTATGAAAACTAATGAAGAAATTCCAATGAAATTCTTTCAAAACTAAACTTAAGTTGTGTAGTGTATTTAGCAGAGAAATTCACAATGATTATTTCAAAATCCTTGTAGAACTTCAAATATCTTTAGGTATCGAAAAAGCCACATCCTGATACTAAATATTGTATCAGAGCTATTCAAAACTGTCACTTAAATATGTGTCAATTTTGGGCTGTAAAGGGTTAAATGCAGAAGTTCTTTGAATAACATTTTTTAGAGATTTATTTTTGTCTATTTCTAATATTTTATGAATTCAAACACATTTTTCAATTATTCCAATTGTACAACTTTAATGTTATTAAAATGCAAAAAGAAATATTCATGCACAACCACAATTTTGATTATTTACTTGTTTAAATTAAATTTATGCAAAAATGATTACAATATTAAATAAAATTTAAATTGATAGTTTTTGAATATTTAAAAAAGTCTTAAGCAAGGACTTACAAGCAATACAAGAGTTAAGTTTGAGATAAGAAAAGAAAAACACATACATAAATATATATATACACATACTTATACATACATGTTTGAATACACAATTCGAAAAAAGGACCTAAACAATACTTATTTAAATAGATTTCCCCAGTGTAGTGGATAGTGTGCTAGACTATTAGCCGAGGGTCGCAGGTTCGATTCCTGCAGAAAAGCCGAAATAGGCACAGCAAAAACTTGGTAATGTGTTGCCCCTATGGCTGAGTGGTAGTCATGCTAACCTGTCAGTCCAGAGGTCGTGGGTTCGATTCTCGCTTTAGACCCTGGGTGTTTTCCGCAGACAAGCTAATAGCTTCGCGGATTGTGTTTGTTAAAAAAAAATTACCAAACAACATACTGCATTACTTTACATCAGTTAAATCAATTAGTTACTAGGCAATAAATACGCAATTTATTCTCAGCTTGGCATAGTAGTAGTGCCTGCGCTTATTATACGCATAATCAGCGGTTCAATTCCTGGCAAAGCAAAGTGGATTTTTTTTTTAATTGAGTGCATGTTCGTAAAAACAAGTTTTAAGCCCATAACAAAATAGTAGCATTAATGCCACAAATAAGTAAAAGCTTAAAATGTGTTTAAAGTTTAATTTCGTACTTGTTCACAACTAGAGCTAAAATTTCCCGCAAAACTGGATTTTATGAAGAAATTTTGTATTAAAAATATGTCCCACACAATGAAAAACTTTAATGTAAAATCGTCGAAAACCAGGTTAATTAAAAATTTTCTCGATAGTTATTTTGCTTCATAAGTCTTTCATGTTAATTCAACATGATTTACAATAATCTAAAAAGGAAGATTTATTCTTTTGAATAAACTAAATTTCATGTTGATTTAATTTTGCAGTACAGTCAAATAAAAATGAAGTTGATACTGAAATAATACGAAAAATCATGTTGAATCGAAGTTATTTCGAGTTGAAACAACGTGAATTTGATATTGAAACAACACTAAGAATCACGTTGAATCAAAGTTGTTTCAAGTTGAAACAACGTGAATTTGATATTGAAACAACACTAAAAACAGGTTGAATTATAGTTATATCAAGCTGAAACAACATGACTTTAATGTAGCTATTTTATTAATTATATTACTTATGTGATGGTTATTAGCATAGTCATCAGAAAGCTTTGTGTTTTAGTTTGGCTGCCCCAGCCAAGATTTGAGCTCGTGCCACTTGCATGCTACTCCACGCGTTAACCACTGCAGCCACAACAGCTTCAACGTTTACTTTAGCTATACACGAAATAAATACCCATCGTATGTAAACTGAGTTTCATTTCAATTTAACATGATTTAAATGATTATAAAACTTATTTGAAATTAAAGTTATAGTCATGTTGATTTAAAATTAAATGTAACGTTTATAACAAAGTTGTTTTTGAAGTGACAAAAATTAAAATCAAAGAGATTTAAGGTTAGATTAATAGTTTGTTATTTGAAATTAATATGAAACAATTGTAAATTTAAGCTAGCAGCATTAAATTTTCGCTGGCAATTCGGTTTTTTTGTCGTCTACATAGCCGACACATGTAAGAATAAACAACAACAAGTAACAGAACTAAGCACAACAGTGAACTGGAGCAATGAACAAAGCAAATAAACACTAACACACTTAAACGACAAATTTTTTCTTGTAAATTGAATATCATTTCAAATCACAATTGCGTCATGTTGATTTTACATTCCTTTTTTTCGGTATGCACATAAACGTTCACTACAAGTCATCTTACAAAAGAAAACTGTAGATGATATTTATTACACAGGAAATATTATCACCCAAAAATAATTTTCAAGCAAAACTTTGTCTAAAAATAAATTTCATTTTCAGTAAATGTTCTTTACATAATCAATAAATTGTTTGTTTGACTCTTATTTAGGACACAACACCAAAAATAACAACAAGAAAAACTGTGCCGACATAGACACAAATAACAACAACAACAATGATAGCAAAAGGAATGCCATTGTACAAAATTTGTTTACTATAGATTTTTGAGCGAATCAATTCGTTAATTTCGTTGCATTAATTCTCATTCATTTTTTTAGAGTCTTTAGATAAACATTTAGACTTAAACACATTTAACAAAGTGAAATTTCATAAATCCTTAATGGATCATCATCCATAACCCAGACAAAATTTTTGTTTGCTATATTACAAATTATCTAGTAAATGTTTGTGTTTGATTAAGTAAACTATTTTGTTTAATATTTGTTAGTATTTTTACACAAATTGTTTTATAAATTCAGACAAAAATATTGTTTGATATTTTTCAGAAAGTTCAGTAAATCTTTTTGTTTGATTTAGCAAATTGGTTTGTTTACAATTTGTAAATATTTTTAGAAAAAATGTTTTATAGATTTAAATAATTTGTTAGCTACAAAAAAAACCATTTTTTAAATGAAATTGTTTAGATATTTTTGTCTATATTTACAAATTTGTTTGTAGGTCCGTTCCTAGACAAAATATTTACGATTTCATTGAATTCTTTTACAAAAAAATTTATTTAGTTTTTTCTGTGTAATAAAGCGATGAAAAATTTAATTTTGTTGTTACAAATTTTTGACCACTTTAATAATTATTTTTTAAAATTAAAAAAAAAAATAATGTGCTTTAAGTACTTCTTGCTCGTCCAAAATATTTAATTTGAAAATTCGTACATATATTTTTCAAATAAAATCCTTTTATTCAATTACATTTGCACCTGTCCATGAGTCTAGCATTTAAATACTTGTTGGAAATTTGTAAATGTTTTTTTTTGTTGTTTTGCTACCTTTTACTCTTGAGTTTTACACACAATTTAGTTGTATGTCCTTTGAAAAGGATAAATGTATGTGCGTATATGTTTTGGATATTTCACTAAGAATGTCTGTAGGTCTTGCTTGTAGTATAGTATATTCTATTTAAAAGTTTATGGAAATAAATTTTGTATTGATTTTGTTAAGTATTTGTAATTCAACAGACATTTTATGCTCTTGAAAGTTTTATTTTATTGAAACTGCAAGTAAATGTAGTAAGAAGTAACCTGTCCATCTCATCTGTCTGTATGTGCCTTTTTATGTATAAAAATTTGAGTTATATTTTAAACTTAATCCCCAGATACTATTTCTTTCTTTTTTAAAATAAAGTTTAATGGGAAAGTCTTGTTCGATTGTTATTGAATATTTGAAATGACAACAGGACTAATGCAATTAAAAATGGTCAATGGTCACTTGAATGGCGTGAATTATATTTCAGCACTCGTGATTATAGCGTATTCTTTAAGTCAAAGACGCATAACTATGGGGATCTATTTTCGGATACCGAGAGGAACTTCATTCTTACCCGGTATTCTGCGACCGCGTCCAGCATGGCCAATTAAACTTGTGCAAGGAGTACCATTACATTACTACAAAAACAGTTGAAATTTCCAGTTCTATGAAATTTTGTTTAAATATTTTTTTTGAAGAGGCTTTTTCACTGATTTTATCATAACTTGGAAAGGGGTAGTCCAGTTTTATTATAAAACCCACCAAAAACTTGAAATAAAATTACCTTTAAGCCGTTTTACAATTTTTTTATATACTTAAAGGTTTCGAAATTATTCAGACCACAATGATAAAAAATATGTTGTTTTTATGCAAAATGGAAAAACTTAAATTTTTCAAAAATTTATAATTTTTAACGAAGAACAAATTTTATAAATCGGATGATATTTGGATCCGATATCTAGAAAATGCTGGACCAGTTTTGAAAATGAGTATAACTCACTAACTATAAGAGATAAGCGTACATAAGATCTTTTAGATCTTATTAAGGGCTATAATACAGCAACATATTTTTAAAATCGGATGAGAGAGAAGAAAAATGGCGAGCAGTAAAAAAGTTTACCTGGCCGAAGTACACTGCTTTGGTAGTTCATAGCTCCGCTCCTGAGCAAATAAGACAGTTGATGTTTAACACATACATAGAAATAGTCGACTGCTATGTTCATATAAAATTTTATTCCGATAGAATTATCCGCTTAGAAATTCCTGATTTCTGTTAGAAATATTTTGATTCTGCCCCACTGTGCATGGCACATAAAATTGGAATACTTTTATTTAAATTTTTTTATTCGACTAATTTTTATTCGAATAATTTTATTAATTTAATATCACCGGCACACAAAAATGAGCTGTACATTTGACCACATGTGTAAAAAATTATCGAATAACATTGTTTGCATAAAAGTTTTTCGAATAAAATTCTTTGAATGAATACATCGGTACAAAAATAAAATAAGTCTTCTGTACATTTGACCTGTATGTATTTCAACGCATTCAATCTGACTGAATCTGAGATCCATTTGGCGTGTACGTTCTCCAAATTTCGAGTAAATTGTGAAATACCACTAAAAAACTAGAAAAACTGTAGTTTTACGCAATTTACTCAAAATTTTTAGGATGTAGGAGCCAAACGCGCCTCAGATTCGGATTCAGCACGTTAGAATACATACAGGTAGATGGGTCTGGTCAAATGTACAGACTACTTCTATTTTTTATGTGCTCATCTATTTATTCAAAAAATTTATTCGAATAAATTTTATTCGACTAATTTTATTCGATTAATTTTAATACAACTCATTTTATGGGAATATTTTTTAAAATAATTTTGAATAACTTTATTCGAATATTGAAATAACTTTATTCGAATAACTTTTAATCGAACAATATTATTCGATTATTTGCCCGAATCATTTCATTTCAATATTTTTTAAAATAACTTCGAATAATTCTAATCGAATAATTTTTATTGGAACTATTTTATTATATCCCATATTGTAAAATTTTTTATTTAAGACTTGTGCGTCTTTTCGAGGGTCTATCTCCCCCTAAAATGAATCCCAGACCTAAACTTTCAAAACTCCGATACACGTGCATATTTTTTTGATGCCCTCTGCCAGAATTAGTCGTTAGAACCTTTTTATATTGATTTTGTCATACAGTGTAAGCTAATTTCTTCCGTACTTATCATCAAGAAAAATCAGAAATTGTGGCGAACCATGTCTTTTGTCCTTTTTTAGCCGACTTAAAAAAAAGCGATTAAAAATTCGTGTGTATTTTTTAAAAATTTTTTTTTGTGAACTGATTTTCAAAATTGGAAATTTTCCCCGAAATTGATTATCGCATATTGATTAACAGACTGTCGCCATCTCGCGGCATTATTTTTTAATTGAGCTCACTAAAATTAGTAGGATTTTCGCTACAGTGTTGTTGCTACTGTCGCTGGTAGTGTGGGAAAAGGGCTCTGATGAGTAGACTGTGGTAGTCTCGAAACAGCTGTCAGTTCAACCTTCCGTACATCGAAATTTTTCTTTGAATGTTCAATATTTACATGCTTTAGATTTCTTTCTTAAATAAAAATAATTTGATCGAAAGATTAAATTGAAAATGAACTTAAGCCAAACTAATTAAAGAACTTTGGATAAAAGCCATACTGTTCGACTAAAAATTAATAACTCAATTAATTTTTCTTTTGTTTGAAAGGTGTTGCTTGATTATCGCATAGCTTCTCCATTTATGGACCGATTTTCAAAATTCTTTTGTTATTTGAAAGGGTTTGCTGACAGTTTGGTACCAATTTATCGCATAGGTCCTGCATTTATGAACCGATTTTCAAATTCTCGTTTTGTTTGAATAGCTTTGCTTGCATTTTAATACCATATTTTTTGAAAATAGGACGGGTAATATTCCCCTCCCCCCCCTCTCCCAAATATTGATTATCGCACAACTCCTCCATTAATGGATGGATTTTAAAAATTCTTCTTTTGTTTTGCTTCCAGTTTGGTCGCATAATTTGTTTTTGAAAATTGAAATTTCGATTATCGCATAACTCCGACATTTATGGACCGATTTCAAAATTTTTTATATTGAATTGGTTGTATTGAGGTCGGGGTTTTTTTTTTGCTAGAATTATTTACTTTTAAGCATGTATGATCGCCAATGAGAAGTTACTCACGATTCCATCTTTTGTAGTATTACTATAGAGTGAGATGTTTATTTTGGAATTTCGAGCTACGACTTGGAACTTTATTTTAAGACTAAATGATATTTTAAGATAACAACTTAAAAGTAAAAAAATTTTTAAATAGCTTTCCAGCTAATTAAATTTATAAATGAAAAAGAAATCAAACCAAAAAGTATTTTTTTTATTGCAAAATAAAACAGTTTATTTGAATAAGAAAATAAATACAAATTAAAGTAACAAAATGATAAAATAAAATATTTTAAAAATTTTTTAAAAAATATTTACAAAATTTACCTGCAATCTAGAGGAGGGCGGTGACACTACCAAACATATTTGCATGGTGGCCCTTAGAAATTCTTCTCTTCTGGCATTAAGATCATTTAAGGGATTCGTTGTGGGTGGCGGTACTGCTATGGGCGAGGTAACAGCCTGCTGTTTAAATGGTCCCATACGTTGTTTGTTAAGACTACTCGAAGACGAGGTACGCTGAGGCGGTGAAGACGATGTTACCGTCGTGGCGGGTAGAAAAGGATTAAGACTACGTACTAAATTACAAGATGAAGTTTTTGTGACATTTCTATGCTGTGCGTGCGATGAGGAAGTCGAGCTGCTATCACTGCCTAGAGATTTGGGATTTTGAGTGTAAAGTTGCTGCTGCTGTTGTTGCGGCAGCTGCTGCTGCTGCTGGGGAAAATTTAATTTGGTGGGTGTGCTTAAAGAAAATAATTTCCTTTTATGTTTGCCCGGTGTTATAACACAAGTATGAGAATGTGCTGAACTAAGATTTGCTTTATTTACATCTAAATTTGGGCCAGCACATTCACTGTGTGTCGATTCCTGTGAGCCGGTACGACTGTAGTTGGGCGTGGGCAATTGAGCTGAATGAGTGCCTATTCTATACTTAACCGAGGTAACATTTGAGTCCAGCTCATCTTCTAGTATACGATCTTCCTCCTCTTCCTCATAGGTACTGCGATATGTGCGTGCTGTTATTTCAGGTAAAAAGGGATTACTAGGTGAGGCCAAAGTATATTGATAGTAGTTCTTTGAGGAACCATTATTATCGGTGACTGCCGCTAAAGTTTCCGCTTCATTACTGAGTGGTAAACTATCCTCATTTGAGGGAGGATTATTAGAAGTGGAGGGAAAATTACAAAGAGTTTCCCACTCGCCAGAAGAGGAATTAAAAGAGGAGGCTGTAAAACCCTCATTCGAGTGGCCCTGTATACTACGTGAACTTTCATTGCTGGATTTAAAGAGAAAATTTTGTAAACGATTTAATTTGGCAGCCGTGCTACTTTCACTAGTTGTGCTACAACTACGGCTGGCTGTGGTCACATTTGGGTGCTCATAATCACTTTTACTGCTGCTTTGTTGTTCCAAACGCCGGCGGTTGTCATTGGCTTGGGTAATACGATTGCTAGCTGTATTATTTTGATTACTAGCTGTGGTACTCAATTCACCGCCCATATTGTTATTGTTCATATGCCACGCCCAATAACTTATGCTAGTAGTGGGACTTTCACAAAAATTACTCTCTAACGAAGTGCTAGAATTGGTGGTGGCTACACTACTTAAATGCCGGTACGAAAATTCGGGTGGCGTACTTTCGTCTGGACTATCCAATAATAAAGCTGGATTGATGTGACCTCCTAAGCCGGGCAAATTCGTTAAGGAGAATATTGAAGCAGAATTATGCAGCTGGGTTTGTAAAGGCCTTAAACTGCTGCACCTCTCTTGGACTGCTATCAAATCACCCGAATCTTTTTTATCCTGCTTTTTAATCTCCAAGGACTTGTGTTCGGCTCGCCTAAAACTGCGTCTTAATTTTTCGGCAAATTTTGATTCCTTGCGACTCTTTGTTTTCAGTTTCTCAGTCTTATCATTAAAGCTAGAAGAGGCGGTTTTCTCACACCCATCATTCTCTAAAAGTTTCTCATGCATTGGTAAATCTATGGCGGAGTGTATGTGTTTTAGTGTACTATTGCTGGTGCTGCTGCTGTTAGTGCAACTGCTGCAATTGGTCTTTCGATTTTCGTTGTTCAGATTCGTTAATAACGCTGAGTTAATGGTTACAGCGTTTTGTAGAAATTGTTTGCAATAATTGGGCGGTGGTGTAGCAAAACCTCCACCCATTACGTTATTTTTAAATTCCTGTAATTCCTGTTGGCTTGTCGTCGATGTTAAAGGATCGTCGAAATTTTCTAATGATCTTTGTAATTTATTGCGTTTAGTTTTGTTTAAAACTTTAGTTGTTTCTTCTTTATGGTTTGCTATTAACAATTTATCTTTTTCTGTTGATTTTTGTGTTAACAATTTTTCCATAATATTTTGTTCTTAATCCTAAATCTTTTGCTTTTTTGTGGTCTCCCTCTTCTTTTTAACGTAAATATGATGAAATTTGCTAAAAAATTTGATTTTACGTTTTTTTTCTGAGTTTTTTTTCGTTAATCCTAGAAAGAAGCGTTTTGATTTCCCCTAAATTTGTAGTTTGTTTTAAATTTTTTTTAAATTTATTTTTTCAATGAAAAATAAACTTTACAAATAATTGTTTTTCTTGATATTTTAGTAAAATATTTTCTTATATAAAAAAAGCATTAAAAGTTAAAAGTTGTTTAACTTCTGTAAATGTAAAGATTTGTTGCTTTTGGCTGAAAATAAAAAAAGTAAAATAGATTAAGTGAGACTTTTTTATATACATTCCTTAAAAAAATATGCCACAGTCTGTACTTTCAAAATCATACAGATAAAAAATTCTAATTTGTCATTTCATTAGTGTTTAAATTTGTAGAATAATACAATTGTTATTATTATAAAATCTATCTATAATATTTATGCTACTGATAAAAACAATAAATCTAATAAATAAGTGACACTCTAGTATTGGAGGAAGTTTGATTAGGAGTTCCTCACAGGGAGACACTTTCGCCTCCACTGTAATACATTTTATTAACCGGGCATTTATGAGAATTTGAGTCGATGATCAGATACCGAAGCGGATTTTCCGTTTTTATGGACATATGTATAGGGCGTTTGGGTAGGGGTGCCTCACCAGGAAGGACCCTTTAGCACCCACTGCGATATATCACGGTAGAAATTATGTATTTATGAAAAGTACAATCAGTGACCATAAACTAAAGCTGATTTGTGCGTTTTTATGGCAATATAGGGCATTCGAGTAGGGGTTCCTCACAAGGAGGGATTCTTCCGCATTCTCTGCGATGTAACACGATAGCAATTATGAATGTATCTATAGAAGGTGCATTCGATGACCGTATACTGAAGCTGATTTGTGCGTTTTTACTGAAATATAGGGCGTTTGGATAGGGGTTCCTCACAAGGAGGGATTCTTCCGCATTCTCTGCGATATAACACGATAGCAATTATGAATGTATCTATAGAAGGTGCATTTGATGACCGTAACCTGAAGCTGATCTATGCGTTTTTACGGAAATATAGGGCGTTCGAGTAGGGGTTCCTCACAAGGAGGGATTTTTCCGCATTGTCTGCGATATAACACGATAGCAATTATGAATGCATCTATAGAAGGTGCATTCGATGACCGTATACTGAAGCTGATTTGTGCGCTTTTACGGAAATATAGGGCGTTTGGATAGGGGTTCCTCTCAATGAGGGATTCGTTCGCATCCTCTGCGGTATATGACGATACCAATTATGAATATATCTATAGAAGGTGCATTTGATGACCGTAACCTGAAGTTGATCTATGCGTTTTTACGGAAATATAGGGCATTCGAGTAGGGGTTCCTCACAAGGAGGGATTCTATCGCATCTTCTTACATATCACGGTAGCAATTATGTATCTATGGAAAGTGTAATAGATGATCATATACTGAAGCTGATTTGTGCGTTTTTATTATAATATAGGGCGTTTGGATAGGGGTTCCTCACAAGGAGGCATTCTGTCGCATCCACTACGAGCATATATTGAAGGTGATTAGTGCATTTTTATGGGCGTTGGGGTAGGTGTTCCTCACAAGGAGGGGTTCTATGGTAATTGCATTCGATGACAGTGTACAGAAGCTGATTCGTGCGTTTGGATAGGGGTTCCTCACAATGAGGGATTCTTTCGCATCCTCTGCAGGTAGCAATTATATACATATCAATGGAAAGTGAAATAGACGATCATATACTAAAGCTGATTTGTGCCTTTTTATAGAAATATATAACGTTTTGATAGGGGTTCCTCACAAGGAGGCATTCTTTCGCATCTAGTATGAACATATACTGAAGGTGATTTTTGCGTTTTTATAGAAATATAGGGCATTCGAGTAGGAATTGTTTACAACGAGGGATTCTTTCGCATCCACTGCGATATAGCACGGTAGCAATTATGTATCTGTGGAAAATGCTACCGATACTAAAGCGGATTAGTGCGTTTTTATTGTCATGAATGCGTTCTAGATAGGATATCTTTTAAAGAATTAGTGAATGCCCTCGCTATTTATACTACGGATGAAGCTAATAAATCTGATAATTAGCAGTACATCTATTCGAGGAAAGTTCGACCCCAGTTTGATCTGATTGTTGGGGTGTTTTTTTCAACATGGAGGGCAGTTTTGCTCTTATCAGCCTTTTAAAAATCTGTGAAACACCCCCGCAGAGCGAGAGATCGATGTCATTGTGGAGGACTGTAATTCTTATTAGTAGTAGTGCCTGTATTCGAAGAAGTTTTGTTAAGGGATCTTTTGCCTCCACTGTAAAACTTTACGCTAGCCAGACGTCTATGAGAACCGCAATCAATGACCATATATCAGAGCTGATTTGTTGTTTTCTTTTCAAAGATAGAGGGCTCATTTAATAACATTTGTTTTGGCAATCATAAAATTGATATCAGAATAGAACGAAGTGTGGTTAGTGGTTCCTCGCAACAAGGCTAAGGAACATAATCGAAAACAGTCATTTACCAAAACTAAACGCAATGAGCATATGGCGGACCTCCCTTAAGAGTTTTCTTGAACATGGAGAGCGCCCTTGATTGGATGCGTTTTGGAAAACTGCAAACTAGCCTCGGCGAGCGAGCATAGATTGGTATCATTATTACAAAATAGAACAGCTCACATATTACAAAATGGATGAGGATTATGAATAAAAATAATAATATTGCCATTATGCAGCGCAGTTTACTTAGGGGTTAACCACAGGGAGGGCCTTTCATGCCTTCACTGTGGAGAGGGAATCGAACCTTTTTCGGCCTTTTTGTAATTCTAATGTTGTTTTTATAGAAATTACAGGGGTACCCGTAGTGTATTGGATAACTGTACTTTTGCAAAAATTTAATATGATTTTTCCAATCAACATTACGTCATGTGGGTTTTATAATGGTATTTTTTTCTTTGTGTACCAAATTCAGACTGTGGCGCAAAAGTCAGCAACATATGTAGCGGACTATGCCAGCAATTACTGAGGAATTTTACTTTTATTAACTGTCTAAGATCTTAATCTACCTAGTGTTTGATTTCCCAAATTATTATCCACTGTTTTCATGCCTCCTTGCCATTTCATATTCATGGTCAGTTAGAATTAAAATAACCTTCATAAATTTTTAATTATGTTGCCTTTTTTTCAAAGTACATGAAATCATTTACTGGCACTCGTTAAAATGTTTATTAATTTTGAAAATCTGATAAAGAAAATATTTTTTTTATTAAAAATACCAACACTAGCGACTAATGAATTGTTGAATTACATACACACATATGTACGTACCCAGTTGACCAACTTTCCCCTTTTAATACAAAACTCAACCCACAAAAAAAAATTTGTTGGCCTTAAAATCATCACGAATTTCAACATGATATTAATAGGAAATTATAGCACAACAATACAATTATCTGCACACTTATTCGGTCAACAATCAACTAACTCCCACATACACTTGAAAATGTTTAAAATGAAAACCTAAAAAAAAACAATTTTATAACAATAGTATTAACAAAACGGAAAGTTTGCACACAGCCAGCAAACAAGTGACAAAATTTGTCATAATAATGAAGAGAGGAAAAGCTTCGAATACTAAACGCCAGAGTAACATGACAAAAACGGAAAAAAATAAGAAGAAATTATAATCGACAACAACCACAAAAGCACACTTAACAAAACGCCACGTGAGCTGCTCACCCACAAATACTCCACGCTGTCAGAACAGCACTTTAATTTTTCAAAAAAACAAATTTTGCTTTAAAATTAAATAATGCAACTTACAAAAGGTAAATCCAAAAAAATTATACGCGATTAATAGAAATTCTACTACCATTCACATCCCTTTAAAAATCATAGCTACAGCACAGTGCCCTAGCAAAAACTTTGCTTACTAGTAGGCAAAAAAGTATACGAGGACTTAAGTCGTAACTACGAGGACTTACAATTTTACTCGATAGCTACTTATTTTTGTTTCAGTTCAAAAAATAAGGGATAACCCTTACAAATGTATTTACATTGTCACAGCAATTAACTAGTTATTATTTGGCTTACTTGAAGCTAAAAAATAAGCAGTCAAATAAACAAATTAATTAAACATGTACTTTAAAATTTGTTTTCATATACTCGTACTAACAGATGTTGACTTAAAAAGTGCTTGTCTTCTTATATTTATTATTAATACATAACAAGAAATTATAACTACTTTCAGATAATGAGAAAAATACGTACTAATTTTATTACAAACTAAATAGTAGCTCTAATTTGAAGCATAGTAATAAGATAAATAAGTACCACTCATTACTTTGTAACCCATTAATAAAGTACTACCGATTACAAAAATTAAAAAAGCTTTTCCTGGGTATTAAAAATTCATAAAAAATAAAAAGGAAATAAAAATAACGTTATATTTCCATATGCACTTAAGCGCATATTTTCCAAATAAAACAAGCCATCATATTTCATTAAAATCGTTAAAGTTTGAAGCTAAGAATTGAAAATTTTTAAAAAATGTCAAAAGGTCTCCCACTAAATTCTGAACAAAATCAAAAGTTGTGCACCTATTTCAACGAAAAAGTGCTAATTTCCCTTGACTTTGTCTACACTCTAAAACACTTTTGTTGAAAATTAGGTCGATAATAGTCGGCAACACTTTACAGATTATTATCGACCTAAAATTACACACGCATTATTTTTCAGCAAAATGTTTTTACTAAAAAAAGCGATTGGCTACGCGCACCTCCTGACTGATAGTCTGACGTATCTACCATCCAGCCATAGCCGTATTATACTTTATGTTAAATTTACCATATTTTTATTTTTTTGGGACTTTTGAATTTTACCGCTATTCTTTCATTTTGGGAACTTTTTCATTTTTCGCGATTTTTGTTAGTTTTGGCGTTTTTGGTTTTTGACGATATTTTTAGTTTTGCCGATTTTTTTATTTTTGGCTTTTTTTTCGTTTTGACGATTTTTTCCTTTTGGTATTTTTTTCCTTTTTTGGTGATTTTTTAGTTTTTTTTTTGAGAATTTTATTCTTTCTTGCGATTTTTTTTTGTTTTTGGCGTTTTTTTTGTCGTTTTGGCTATTTTTTCAGTTTTTTACGATATTTTTTGTTTTGTAGATTTTTGTTAGTTTTGCCGAATTTTTTCCATTTTTTCCATTTTGTCGATTTTTTCGAGTTTCGGCGATTTTTGCTAGTTTTGGCGATTTTTTCGGTTTTTGATGATATTTTTAGTTTTACCGATTTTTTTAATTTTGGGGCTTCTGTGGTTTCTGCGATTTTTCTCGTTTTGCGATTTTTTCGTTTTTGTTCATTTTTTATCTTTTTAAAGATTTTTCATTTTCGTTTTTTGGCGATGTTATTTGTGGCAGTTTTTTATTTTTAGCTATTTTTGCATTATATCGTTTTTAGGGTTCCGTACACCAAAGGTGTAAAAGAACCCTATTGTTTTCGTCCGTCTGTCTGTCTGTCTATCCGTCTGTCACAGGTTGTTTTCTCGGGAACCGTAAGAGTTAAGGACGTGAAATTTTCACAGAATATGTAAAGCTTTGACCGCTACAAATATATGACAGTTAAAAAAATGAAAAGGTGTTCTAAAGCGAGCAACGAAAAATGTTGAAATACTAATGTAATGTGCAGACACTTATATATGACACTTTAAATTTTCAAAGTTAGTGTTAATTGGTGTAGTCTGTAGAATAGACTACACCAATTAACACCGATATTTAAAACAATAAAAATTAAAGGGAATTTTATCAGCTATTGTAATTTTGACTATATAATTTAGACAATTTGCTGTATCTTGGAAATCGTAAGTGGTAAAATCTTGAAATTTAAAAAAAAACGCTAAAACTAAAAAAATCCAAAATTAAAAAAATATGTTAAAACGAAAAAAAACGCTAAAATGAAAAAAGCGCTTAAAGGGAAAAAGCAGTAAAATTAAAAAAAATCACCAAAATGCAAAATATCGCCAAAACTAAAAAGATCACCAAAAAACGCCAAAAACCTAAAAATGTCGTCAAAACGAAAAAAGCACTACAACATAAAAAAATCTCTAAAACTAAATATATCATCAAAAAACGAAAAAATCGCCAAAAATGAAAAAATCACCAAAACGAAATAAAAGCGCAAAACCAAAAAAAGCGCCAAAACTAGAAAATCGCCAAAACAAAAAAAATGTAAAACAAAAAATCGCTTAAGCTAAAAAAATCACAAAAAATCGAAAAAGGGCCAAAACCAAAATAAATCGCTAAAACTAAAAATATCGTTAAAAAGCGAAAAAACGTTAAAAAAACCAAAAAAAACCCCAAAACTAAAATAATCGGCAAAAAAACAAAAAAAAAATTCTAAAAACCAAAAATCACCACAAAAAAAAAAACGAAAAAAATCACCACAACGAAAAAAAAGTGTCATAACCAAAAAAGTAGCCAAAACTAAAAAAATCACCAGAAAGCTAAGAAATCCCCGTTATTACATGTAACCCAATTTTTTTCATAAATTCCGGTTTTCTTTAGAGCCCCATAAAGTGTGTTTTAACCTAAAAACTAAACAAAAGAACTAATATTGGTTTTCGTTTCAGTAAAATCTACACAAACAATCTTTTGGTTTTTATTTTTTCTTTATATGTGTATATATTTTTTTTAATATTAAACAAACATATTTTCATATGAATTATTTATACTCCTTTTTCTGTGTGAATGATGTGAGTTTCTTTTATGACCATTTTCTTTAACGTTGGTTGGTTTCTGTTCATAAAGGTAACAGACTTTTTCATGTGTATTTTTTATTTATTTATTTTTACGAGAGAAGTTCTATAAGTACTCACAAAATCGCATAATAGATTCTAATAATGGAAAAGAAAGTGGGTATTTTTAAAATATATTTTTAAATAGAACTAACGGAAAAACACTTAAAGTTCCCTGACCTTTAATATTTCCTTGACATGAATAACTTCAAAAGCGCATGGCCGATTTTAAGGCGTTAATAAACAAAAAATGTTACATAATAGACACGTTTACTGCGACATTATTAAGTGCTTTAATGAAACTATTTTGCAGAATGTAAAAAATTTTTACTGCTTATTTTTTTCGTGGATTTTCAAATAAAGAAGTTTTTCAGATGAAATATATGTAAGTGCAATTATTTTCATCCTTAAAGTATGCCAGATTTATTAATGACAAAGATAAACCGTATGTACTGAAATACGATTCTTGAAAAAGACCGATTTGAGGGCGTTAATGAACAAAACATTTGATACAATAGACACGTTTATTGAGACATTCTTAAGTGCTTTAATTAAACTATTAGCAGAATATAAAAAAAATTTACAGCATATTTTTGGGGTTTTAAAAATTTGTATAGGCTTTCAAAGAAAGAAAATATTCCCGTAAAATTTATGGGCATGTATATAGTTATTTTCCTCCTTAAAGTATGCCAGATATATTAATCTCAAACAAAAGCAGCAATTAAATTTGATGCTTGAAAAAGATTTATTTAAAAGCCTTAATAAACAATGATTATGATATAATATTGTAAGATGCTTAAGTGCTTTAAAGAAATTGTCTTGCAGAATGTAAAAAACTATTTACAGCATACTTTTGGGCTTTTAAAAAATGGTATAACTTTCTATAGAAAGAAACTTTTCACACAAAATTTTTAGGCATATTTATTTACTTTCTCAAGGTATGCCAAGGCATTATTAAGGCATTAATAAGCAAATATTTTGACATAATAGAAAAATTTATTGAACCATTCTTAAGTGTTTTGAAGAAATTGTTTTGCAGCATATAAAAAAAGACAATTCTCAGCATATTTTTAGGCTTTTAATAAATAGTATAGCATTTCAAAGGCAAACAATTTTAACAAGCATATATTTTTTCTCCTTAAAATATGCTAGATTAATTAATTTTATAGAAATTTTGTATGTAGTTATATATTATTCTTGCTAAACGTTTTTTGCGTAAAAACTAATTCTTATTTTAAATTTTAACTTCCAACAAATTTTGAGTATAAATTCTCTACACTGTAACAAACTTTCCAATTTTCAAGGTAGATTTAGCAAAGGCTGATTTTACTTTATTGTGAATAACATCAATATTTATGAATCAATTTGCATGGAAAAAAGCTTATTTCACTTGAGGTATACTTAGCTTCATGATACAGTAATAAAAGTGTTAAGTTTATACCGTTTTAGATTTTTTATGCATTTTTAAAATTAAAGAACTTTGTAAGGAAAAACTATTTATCAACCGATTAACTCCGAAGTACTCCGAAAAGGTTGAATAATTATATCACATCAATTCAAATATGATTGAAATTAAAATTTTTTGCTATATTTTACAACAAGATTGGACAAGTTATTCTCAAGTTGTGATAAAATCAGTAGAGCAGTCTCTTCAAAAATCCCAAGTTTGATCAAAATAAAGGCAAAAAAAAAATTTGCCATAGAATCTTTAATTTAGACTACTTATGTAAATAGAGGATCATGTGTAACTAATAAAATAAGTAGAGGGGATATCAGGTGTCATAATATAGTTTCAGTTATCCATTTTATATATCAAATATACAAAACACGAACATACTCACTTATCAGTAGCACGAATCAAAACCTTAATTTATTGCTAGAAAATTACAAAAAACGCCTACTCATTATTTAATGAGCCATTTGTTTGCTTTTAGTTGTGTTATATACACTACAACAAAGACTTCTTATACAGCCTAAACAATATGCTATGATTTAATGGTGTTTTATTGCTGCTCTAACGTTTTTGTAGTTATTATAGGAGTTCAGTTTTTTTTGCAAAGCTTTCCTTCGAACTATAAAATCAACAATAAAACAAAGACATGAATAACAAACAGCAAGGAACATAACTAATAATAGTAAAGACTTAAGAAAATATTACCAACAACAATAATAAATGGAAAAGCCTAAAAGAAAACTATAACTTTTACAATAACAATATGTTATTTGATTTCGTATTGTTTTTGTGAGTTTTCTGTGAGTGTTGTAAATACATATTTATTTTAAGGGAGTGTTTTCCCTAATTCAATGTCGCATACTTTTAGGCTGTTATTATTATATTTTAATATTTACATTCTTATTACGCATATTAATTAATTTATTAATAGACTTTTATTAAAAAAAAAACAGATTTGATTCGTTACTTTTAGGTATAAAATTTGTTACCTGGAAAAATTACGGGAACTGTAAAGGTGATATTAATTTTTTCCATTTACTAATATTTTTAATCTTAAGTATGCGATTTATTAGATTATTTGTTAGTTATATATTTTCCTTTTTATGTGTTGAAATTATAAGTGTTTGTAATAAATAACTATTGCGTGCTTACTAGTTTTCTAATATATTTTTACATAAGCTGTGATTTAAGATATTTCTTTCAGAAATATTTATTATATAATATTTGCTACATTATGGTCGGCTTTAAATTCCAACAAAAAAAATCTTTTAAGATGTAAAAAAGCTGTAATTTTGGTTATAGTGAAATATGTAACAAAATTCTTCTGTCAACTTTAATTGCAAGTCTTAATATAGCTCTTTTAAAATGAGACATGGATGTGTTATACATATTCCCAATTTAGCATAATCGTAGGGTTTTAAGAAATGTTAAAAAAGTGGGGTCCAAATAGCAGTAGCAACAAAATTCGTAATCGAAACAGATGTACGGAGAGACAGATAAGAAATCCAAAATAAAAAAGTTAAAGAACTGCACTGGAATTATATTTTTACAAATAAAGAAAACTATTCCCAATCGTTTTATAAATGGCCGAGTATCAAGATAACAAACTTAAAAAATAGCATAAACGAAATAAAAATCTTCTCCTTTTTTAAGTAAAAAATACAAAATTGTAGTGTAGTAAAATAATTTAAATATATTTTTACTTCATTTAATATTATAACTGCTACTGTTATATTGTAGTAGCAGATGTATCCGATCTTAAAGGTCTTAGTAACATTACAAGTAGTATTATTAAAAAAATAAAAAATTCCTGTGGTCTACATTAGTAGCAAAAGAAAATAAGTTTTCAGTTTTTAAAGCAGAAAAAATATTAAACAGTTTGGTTAGATGATGTAATAACATAGTAGTCATTAATTTAGTAGTAGTATATGTAGTAGCATAATCAAAAATTTAAGGAACCAAGCTTATAAGTTACACATAAATTTTAGTAGCATGATATACCCCCAATTACCTAAGTAGTAATAGAAATAGTAACAGAAAAAGTGGTTTTCTTGAATAAGTAAAAAGACCGGACTCATTCATTAACTTTTAACTTTACATATTGGTAGCACTAGCTTTGTTACTAGCTTAAACAGAAAAAATTTCACAAACAGAAAGTCACATATTAGTAGCAGTAGCTTAGATAGAAAATATAGAAAGTAATGCAGCTTATAATTGTGTATTACTACAAATCTTAAATTTCAGTAGCATTAAAAATAGTAATATTTTTAAAAATTTTACTGCTGCTATAAGGTAGTAGTAATAGAAGAAACAAGTATGTAGCATATGTAGTAGGAAAAAAAAGCAGTAGCAGTTTATATCGAGGGGAATTAAAAAGATAAAAAAAAATCGGATTCTAATTGAATGACTATTACAACTGACAAGTTTATATAATAGTAGCAGTCGTTTTAGTGACAAATTAAAATAAAAATAAATCTATTAAGGAGGTAAAAAGCAAACAATTTGTAAGATTTTATCTGCTACTTATCTTCGTAAATATAGAAGAAATAGCACATGACATGAACAATATTAAGGTAGCAATAGAATGACATTGAAGAAAGTAGCAACAAAAAACTGAAACATACTGTTAGTTAATTGTTTTATTTTTTTACCACTTCGACTGATACATGAAATGTTGTTCAACTGATGCTCAAATTCAATTATATTGCTAGTTCATACACTATACATGTATATGCTAATTCTATTACCATTAAGGTAATACTTTACTGCTACTAAAATCAGTGCAATACAACTTTATAAGCTATTCTAGCTTTACATTTTAACAATTTTAAGCCACTATTAAAACTACTGCTATTATCTATTCTATTGTTACCTTAAATTCATTTAATTATATTGCCATTGCTGCTAAACATTGAAAGTATTAGTAGTAATAAAACAATAATAAGACATAATGCTCCTTATAGCTTATTTAAAATCAAACGTAAACTTCATACAGAATAAACAAAAACCATACTGTGTTTTTGCTACTGCTATATTTTCAATTTTAAAGTTTTGCAAATATAGCTGTCTTAAAAATATTGTTAAGAAATGCTACTTCACTGATTTTATTTTTACCTGAATCTTATTCCATTGTTACTTCATACTAGCTCATCTCCTACATCGATTTTTAACAAACATTGCAATTATCAGTATTAATCAAACATAATGTTTGACCAGAGCAGTGTAAGCTATTTTGTTTTATAGCTAGTACTTGGTTAAAAACTTACTAATTTTAATGTATGTAACTGAAATTTAAAGGCAATATCAATAGATATTATGTTATTATATTTATAACTTCAGGCTTTTATATTGCTACTACGTAATAGCACATCTGCTACTTTTATTGCTGCTAAAAATTTAAAGTAGCAGTATTAATAATAAAAAAGTAATAATAATTAAAATCCGAATATAGTAGCAGTAATCAAATATAAGCTTCAGTAACCTACTGCTTCATTTCAGTTTTTGCTACTGCTATATTTAAAATTTTAGGTTTTTGAATTTAGCAGCAGTCTTTACAATTATGCTAAAAAAGTGCTACTTCAATATTATTTTTTTCTACTTCATTCGTTTTCGATTGCTACTTCGTACTAGCTTATCTGCTACTTCTATTGATATTAAACATTAAAAGTAGCTGTAGTAATCATATATATGTATATAATCTTCAACAAACAGAACAATAGAAAACTATCTTGTTTTTCTGGTATTTCATTTTGTTTTTATTGATACTACTATATTATCATACTCTATATGCTACTAAGATTTAAAGCAATAGAAAAAATTCTAAATTGCAGTACTTTTAGCTTTGCATTTTTAAGCTGCTCTTAAAGCTACTACTATAATGTTATTCTCTTGCTACCTCAATTTCATTTAATTATATTGCCATTATTACTAACTGAATCTTATTCAATTGCTACTACATACTAGCTATACTGCTACATCGATTATTATTAAACATTAAAAGTAGCTGTAGCAATGAAACATAAAGTTTGTACATTTAGCTAGTACATATTTCCTTAAAATATTACTAATTTTAATATTACTAAACTTTACAGGTAATGGGCCTGATTGTGTAAGGCGTTGGCGTAAGCGCCTGAGTCGTTTTTTGTAGTAGATTAAAGAACACATGATGTGTGTTACTTTAATCTATTACAAAAAACGACATAGGCGTTTACGCCAACGCATTACACAATCAGGCCGAATATCAATAGAATGATATAACTGCTGCACTTTAAATGTTTAATTTTTTAGCTGCTGCTATTATGCTATTCTATTGCTAGCTTTATGTTTTTATATTGCTATTACGTAATAGCACATCTACTACTTCTATTAATACTAAACATTTAACGTAGCAGTAGCAATAATAAAACAGTAATGAAAATTAAAATCCGAATACAGCAGCAGTAATAAAATATAAACTACATAAAGAAATCGAAAAGTATTTTAATATTATATTTTTTTGCTACCGACATATTTAAGAATTTTGCCTTTAGCAGCAGTCTCAAAAATCGTGCTAAGCAACTGATACTTCAATGTTATTTTTTCTACCTCCATTTTTTTCGATTGCTACTGCATACTAGCTTATCTGCTACTTCTATTGATATTAAACATTGAAAGTAGCTGTAGTAATCATTTACATAAATTCTTCAAACAAAACAATAGAAAACAACTTTGTTTTTTATAGTTTTTCATTTTGTTTTTTATTGATACTACTATATTTTACATTTTACTAATCTATATGATTATAATATTTACAGTTTAAAGCAATAGAAAATTCTGAATTGCAATAATTTTTACTTTTAGTTTTTAAGCTGTTCTTAAAGCTAACACTACTACTGTTAAATTATTCTATTGCTACTTAAATGATATTCTTTTGCTATATAGTAATAGCACAACTGCTATTTCTATTGCTATTAAATTTGAAAAGTAGTAGTAAAAATTTGAAAAGATTAATCGAAAATTATTTGTGTTTTATGTTATTGCTTTTTTAGTTTCTCTTGGTGCTTCATAAAAAATATATATATTTTATTTTTAAAAATTATGATAAAAAACTGCTGCTTCAATGTTATATTTTTTGCAGCTCAATTCCTATTCTATTGCTATTGCGTATCATATTCTATCGGCTTCATCTATAGTTACTAAATATTGAATGAATCAGTAGTATATGTTACATGTGTCATAAACTCGGATTGAAGCTTGTCAAAAAAATCCATAACCTATAAAAACTAGTTAAAAGTTTTATAATTCTTCAACTTTATTGCTTTTGTACTGTATAAAAATATTTCTCATATTTTTGTGTTAAACAGCAAGAAAAAACATTTTAACACTGCATACTTTTAGGCTAAGCAATAAATGCCACTCTCTCTTCTCTAAACCATAAAAAGTTTGATCAATACATTTATTTTGCTATTTTTCTATTAAATAGAAAGTTTTTTTGCTGCTACAAAAGTTAATTTAAAAATTAAAAACTTAATTTATATTAAAGAGCAAAATGCTATTTAACTTATTTGTTTTTAAATTAGTTAATATTTTTTTTGTAACTTTACTAATGAAGCGAAAAAAACAAGATAAAATGTAGAAAAAACAATTTCTTACATTTTCTCAAAGTAATTTATTGAGTTACAATGTTCTATTTTTCTTATACGGCCATTTACTGGGTTAGAAGAAAATATTTTAAAAATAAGGTAATTTATCTTTTTTTATTACATGAAGTAGTGAGTGATTTTTTTTCCTTTTTAAACATTCAATTACACTAAAAGATTTTCTATTTCTTCTTAAACTTGTTTGCACTTCTCTCTTTTTTTTTTTTGCTTGAGTGCATGATTTTTTACTTTAGATGGTTAGTTTTTGTTGCCTTTTTTTCTTGCTAACCAACACCTGCTGTCAATTTCAAATTACAAACCACTAAATAAATAAAACTTACGTCATGCCGCCTAAAAGTATACTTTAGTTTAGAAAAGTAAAAAGTAAAAAGAAAGAAAGAAAGAAGCTATAAGTGGTAAGAAAAATTTTATAAAGCAAAGTCGTTTTAAAAAATTGCTCTACTTGAGGAATTAATTAAGTCTTAGTACAAATAAATAAGATAAGTGATATTTCCATTAAATTCAGAGATAAATAGAGTTTGGTATAGAAAGCGAAACGCATCAGTCGTGGTTTTAAAAAAAAGCTCTATAAAATATTTTAAAATTTGTTTTTTCTGTTAAAAGAATTAAATTAAATTAAAATAATTTTTTTTTGTGAAAATTTTAAAATAAATTGTTCAAATATTCATTATATGATTTAACAGTAATAATGGAAAAAAATCCGCTGTTGTCTCAATATGGAGGACGTCCTCCCAATAAATTGAATGAAAGATCCTCGAAAGCTACGGAGGAATCCTCAAACAACTTAAAAAAAATAAATGTTCCGTTAAAAAATGAAGGCTCTCAAGCAAGCAAATTGAAAATTAAGATTCCAAGCGATATGTCAAATATTAAAGATGTCCACAATTCGCAGCTTGGAAAGGATTTTTTGAACGCTGTTTTTGTAGATGAAGCATCCGCAATTGTGTGTAATGACGTAAACGAGACTGTAAAAGCAGATATTACTAAAGGTAACGTGACAATCACTGAAGACCTAAAGATACATGACGCAGAAATGGAGGAAGTCGTTAAAAACAAAAAACGGAAATTTCCAGGTGAAGTAATTGTTGATATAACAAAATGTAAATTTGATGGAAGAAGCAAGACAACTGAGAATGTGAATCGTGTCAATAGATTTTCGTTATTGGGCGATTTAGACTTAGAGGAAAATCAGCCGATTAATAATACAATTTCAGTGCAAAAAGAGTATAGAACTAATGATTCTACACAAAACACACAAACACAAACTAAAGCTAAAATTTCGTATTGTCCTCCAATATTTATTGAAAATATTAACGTAAGATCCCTAATTGACCAACTTAAATCTAAAAACGTTGAGTTTAAAATTAAGAATAAGTCACAGTATAAAAGTAAATTATACTTCAGGGAATTGTCAGCACATTTGGAAATGGTTGAATTGCTTAAGGAAAAGCACATTTCCGCTCACAGTTTCACTCCCAAGGAGTTGAAACGGCAGAGCGTCATTTGTAGGGGATTATATTTTGGATCAGATATAAATGAAATAAGAGTAGAATTAGATAAACTAGTTCCTGACTCGATTGATTCCGTGTCGAAGTTTTCAACGGAATTTTCAAGGAGAAAAGGTGTTGATACTGGCTTATTTCTAGTGGTACTTAAACCAAACAGGAAGGTTAATGAGTTGATTAGTTTAAAATGTGTCTTGAACCAGGTAGTATCTTGGGAAAGGCCAAAGGCCAGTACTAAGATTCCACAGTGTTGGAGGTGCCAACAATGGGGTCATTTCTCAAGAAATTGCAGTAGGCCATTTGCTTGCTTGAAATGTGATCAGAAGCATGGACCAGGTGAATGTTCATTAATACAAGATAGTAATACTTTGCCCTATTGTGTAAATTGTAATGAAAGTGGTCACACTTCAAATTACAGAGGTTGCCCAGTATACAAGAAATACGTTGATTTGAAAAAGAAGTCATATATGCAGGCTAGAAATAGAAAGGATTTAGCTGCGGCAAATGTTGAGAGGGCCTTGGGTCAGTCCATGGTAGTTCCAAACAAGTCTTTTGCTGGTTTATTTAATGACGCTCCAAAAGGGAGCAGAACGGCGAAACCTGTTTTGATTCAGGAATTCATGAAGGTGGCCAAGTTATTATGTGATACAGATCCTCCTACGTTAGAGGATAGAATTCGAAACTTTTTGGAAAACTACCAATCGTTTACTAAGGAACAGGCAAGAAAAGAATGCTTAATTTTAATAAAAGGTGTTCAAGATGTATATGGTCCGTAATTCCTTTAATTTTGTAACTTTTAATGTTGGTTCTCTTGTCCACATGGGAAGGAGGACTGAACTTAATATAATATTAGATCAATTTAAGATTGATATTGCCTTTATACAAGAAATGCACTTATCAACGGGGACAACTGTATATCTTGACGACTTTAATGTTGTTAGGGACGATAGCTCAGTAGGCGTTGGCATTGCTATTAGAAAATCGATTGATTACTCACTGGTGAGTGTTCCTGGGCTATGTTTTCCAAATTCATTCATTGAAATTACAATTTTAACAAATGGTACAGTACGAAGAATTCTTTGTGGTTCCATTTATGTTCATAGTAATCTGAACCGTCTAAATATGTCTGAAGGACTATCTTTAATATTAACATTCTCCAAAAACTATACTGGGCTTATATTAGGTGGTGATCTAAATGCAAAAAATATTTCATGGGGAGATTCGGCCAACAATTTTAATGGCGAAGTACTTTCATCATGGTTTCAAAATGAAGCTTTTTCAGTAACGAGAGTTTGTGACACATTTCCATCTTATCCTGGAGGCTCTTCACACTTGGATCATTTTATACTTAGCAACGATATTTTAGATAATCATCAACGAAACTACAGGACAAGTACACTACCCACTTTCTCTGATCATACCCCTTTGGCTTTAAGTTTATCAATATCAGACATTAATTTTATCTTGAGAGTTCCGGAGCAGTTTGTCAGTTATAAGCACACAGATTGGAATGCATTTAAGAATGATACGATAAATGCGGTACTTAATCATTTCCCTTCGAAGGAAAGAAACTTATCTAATGAGGAAATAGATTATTTCTTGGATGAGTTTAGTACTTCTATTAATTTTGTATCGCATATACATTCCAGGAAGGTTGAGAGAAAAAATAGGACGTTTCTGGCTTCAGATAAACTGAAAAATATGCTTAGAGTGAAATATAATTGGCAGAAAGAATTGAAATTAATGTTTGCAAGGACTTTGAATAGGCATCATCCTCAATATTTATTAATTTCTAAGCAAGTTGATCTGGTTAAGATCATGATAAAGGAACAAATTGAACACGAACAGGCATCTATATTCAAAAAAAAGTTGAAGGATATAGTCCCTGGCCCAAGGGCATATAAGGAAATTTTTAAAATTATTGGGAATAGGAATCGTTCAGGAGTGAAAGATATTTCTGTCGATGGAGTAAAAATTACAGAAGATGGCAGAAAATTACATGTTTTGAAGGACTATTTTACAGGCCTTTTTCAGGATTTACCTCAGGGAAGGACTATTTCAGGCATTAATGAAAGAATAAATAATACGGTTATTCATGCATCTCATGTTGTATTTAATGATGCTAATACATCACTGAATGACTCAGCGAACCCAAAATTTATTGTCTTGAATTCTCTTTTGGACATATCCAAAATGCTGAATAACAACAAATCTTGTGGTTTAGATAACGTTTCTAATTTCCTCATAAAGAAATTTCCAATTAAGGCTTTAGAGTATTTGACAATTTTGCTTAACAACTGCTTGAATATTTGTTACTTTCCTAATGCTTGGAAGCGAGCAAAGGTAGTACCGATTCAAAAGATAAAGGGTAACATTGATATAAATAATCTTAGGCCAATTTCTTTACTTTCTAATTTAGGGAAGATGTTTGAGAGGATTATACGGGATAAGATGGATTTAGGTATTGCTAATGTCTATATTCCACAAAGGCAATTTGGTTTCAAAAAAGGGAATTCTACGGTCAATGCTCTTTTGAAATTTCACACTGATGTCATACAAAATTTAAGGGAACGTCATTGCACAGTGGTGGTATCCCTTGACATTGAAAAGGCTTTTGATAAGGCATTTCATAAAGGCATTTTATTTAAAATGGCAAATATCGGATTTGACCCGTCTATTGTAAAACTGTTCCAAAGCTTTTTTGATGGCAGAAAATTTTGTGTGCAGACTTGTAATAATTTATCTAGTCTGGGTAGCGTTTCTTGTGGAGTACCACAAGGCTCTGTGTTGGCACCCCATCTGTACAACATTTTCATTCATGATTTTCCTCATGAGTACAATGACTCACACAGTATATTATATGCAGATGACTCCCTTCTGTATGCACATGATGAGTCCTCAAAGCGCACTTCAACGTGTGTCTTCGCACCTCAAGAAAGTTGACGAATTTTATTCACATTGGGGGATTACAATAAATGTCACAAAGAGTTTTGCTATTTGTTTGCGAAATGCTTCCGGAAAATGTAAATATACTGTTGTGCCGGAAAGCCAAAATCTTAAGTTAACGTTGAATGGTAATGAAATACAGTTTAGGGATAGTATCAAATACCTTGGAGTCAACTTTAACAAACTTATGAAATTTAATAACCACGTTTTATACAATCTGAATAAAGCGAATTGTGTGAAGGGAGCATTTGGAAAATTATTTGACAGTAAAATTTTACCAGTGAGGACGAAGCTGCTTTTGTACAAGGTTAGCATTAGACCAATTCTTCTCTATGCATTTCCAATATGGTTCAGCATCTCAAAAACAATTATGAGGAAAATGGAGATTTTCGAACGACATATTGTAAGAAAATGCATAGAAAAGAATTATCAATATTCAAACAAAAGATTTTCAAATAAATTTATTTATGATAATGCCAAATTATCTCCCATATCTCAGTATGCTTTTGAGCTGATGAGAAGTTTTGTTGAAAAATTGTTATACTTTGAAGGCAACGTTATTCGAGATATTTTATCTAGTGAGCAGGATTTCAGTTGGTCAAACACGCAATATATTTTTTGCATTGGGATTTTGCAAGAGAATTTCAATGGTTTTGCTGGTCAAAACTTTTATTTAGATAATACTACCGGTATTCACAGAGGGTAATTTAATGTATAAATATTATTACTTATTTAATTTTTTCTCTTTTTTTCTCTCTTGTTTTTTTTATTTTTTTGAATCGTAGTTTTAGCTTTTATTTTAAAATTTAGTGTTGTTTTTTTTTGTTTTTTTTTTAATATTAAGTTTATTTATTGTAAACAAAGCTTTACTTTCAATGTAAAGTGCCGGGAGCAAACACTGTATTGCCTATACTAACTTAAAAAAAAAAATTTTTCATTTAATTTTCATAAGCATGAAGCATATTCGAAATTAAGTTATGTTATTAAAATAATACTTGATAGTTTTAAGTTTGTTCAAAATTTATGTTGGATTAATTCTGTAATATGAAAAAATGTAGTCTCAATAAATATCAAAATCAAAAAAAATCAGAGATAAATACACCCTGAGGCTCATCTGACGTCTAGAAGCTTCTTTAAAGTTCATAGAGGTATAGCTCAGTAATACTAATTAAATTGCGGCTCAAGTACTATTTACTGGGTGAATTTTTTAGATATCACACTGTGCAATAAGAAAAATACCAAGAAGTACCACTATATTTTTTTTGATGCGTTATGTTCCCCCAACTACAAAAACAGTTGAAATTTTAAATTCTATGGACATTTTTTTTTAAATTAATTCTTTTCTTAAATTTTAGATTTTTGAAGAGACTGCTGCATCACTGATTTTATCATAACGTATGTATAAAGGGGTTGTCCAATTTTATTACCAAAAGCAATAAAAAACTTTAAATAAAATTGACTTTAATCCGTTTTAATATTTGTTTTTTATGCACTCAAAATATATTTTTTCGTATGGGTATTTGAAACTAATTTCCCTAAAAATGTTTCGTACAAATTCACATTTACCAACATTTGTCCTGAAAGTATGCAATAAAAATATCCTGTTTCTTTTTCAAATGAAATATGCAATATAATTGTATTAATCTTAAAAAAATTCTCTGGCCTACTGTAGGGCGCTTCGAATAAATATATACCCATTACATTTGCTCAAGGTTGCTATTCGTTATTTTTGTATTACAAAAAAAGTTATCTTGAAACAAAAAAAAATTGCTACAAAAAAATACTATAACGTCATACGACATGAGAACAAACATTCTTTTTATTTCTATCATTTGAGTGCTTTTATGTTGTTTTTGTTTTAGTTCAATTCACTTAAAAAACGACTGTATATTATTTTTTCGTACTCGAAAGATTTATTACTCGTATTTTTATTTAAAAGTAAATATATAACAAAAATGTTAACAATCATGCAAACACTAGTACCGCTTAAGTTTTGAGTTTATAATATCTTGAAAAATAAATATGAAAGGAATAACTGTGGCATATTTTTAGGTTCACTCATATATACTTACCATAGCAATATACATATATTGACTTTTATTTGATTTGATGCTGTTATTTGCAACTGCGGTGTGTGTCTGTGAGAGTGTGTAAAAAAACAAGTGCGCCAAGATTTTTGATTCTGCATATAGTAAAATTATGTATTTTATTCCATTTTATGTTTTATTTGTTGCTTCACATATCACCAGTTTTTGATTACTTAACATTCGTAAAAGTATTAAATTGTTGTATAAATAAAGCAATTTAAATATAGAATTTCTCAAGTGTTGTTTGCGTTAGATTAAAATTCTTCAAATATAAAAGAGTATATGAAATACCTGCAAAGAAAAGAAGTAATAAATAAACACACATTATTATTATATATAACATTATTAAAAATAATGAATTATAAAAAAATAGAAGAAAATATCCTTTAAATATGCTAAAATTTAAAAAAATCGAGTCCCTAAAAGTATCCCTTGATTTATGAATATTTATTGAAAAATGTATTCCATCACAAGCCGCTATTAATAACGGCAAAATTGCTTTCTAAAATATTAAGTTTGTTCATCATTTTATAAGTATAAAATTCTTTTCTTTATAAATTAAGTCTTTTTAAAATAATATCGCTCTTTGCTTTTTACATTAAACTTATATCATGTATTTTCAGCTTAAAATATTACCACAGATGAAAAGGCTTAAGCTGGATTAAAATATAGGTATCAAACACACACTTTATTTTATTTTTATTGTAACATTTGTAAGTACATTTAACATACATATAAAAAATTAATCATCTTAAAAGTATGCTTTACATTTCAAAAATTTTCAACCTTGTGTGTATGCAAGTTAGTTTTAAATAAATTAACAAGATGAGGTCATGGTGGTTAAAGCAAAAATTATATGTGAAAAATTTTACAATTTAAATGAATAGACAAGAAAAGACGCATTGTAAGCCTAATTACACTGTACAACAAAATAATTTTTTTCTTTCAAACTTACAAGGTTCTAACGACTGATTCTGGTAGAGGGCAAACATAAATGTATCGACGCTTTGAAAGCTTACATCAGGCGTTAGTTTTAGGGGAGTTAAATATCACCCCTTTTGTGTCAGCTGCTGTGTCAGCAGTGAGAAATCATCTTTTTATGTATATTCTTTCATATTACGTTCACTATTCCGAAATAAGCTCTAATTTTAAAGCGTATTATTATGCACTATATTGCCTTCAAAAAACATGAAAAATTTTTAATGGGAAAGAGTATACTGCAAAACTGGTCCCGTTGTTATTCTTCTTCTCATTTTGGACTTATTGTCCATCTCTCTGTAATTCTCTCCGTTTTGAAATAAATTTTTTGCAAGAACTATTAACCAATAAATTCGTTGTTGTCTGTCTGATCTATATCTTCATCTTTAATATAACATTTTTTAAGTCAAAGGTTTTTCCTCTTAAACCATTTTAAAATTTCAAGGAAAACTAGTCATTTACTTGAAAATATTTCTTTTCAAACTACAAAACTAATCTTATATAACATTTGATTTATAACCTCAACACTCAACGCAACATATTCAGTTGAGGTCAAAGAAACTATTACTTATAACAACTATTTACTTATGTACACTTCCACTACTTCTGCCACTACTTCCTACAACTTTTAACACTTAAAGCCTTGTAAATAATTTAAGTAAGTCATACGAAAAGAATGTGCAGCCAAAGCCATTTCAAGAGCTAACTTAACAAGTATGAGAAGTATGGGAAGTAAGTGAATAACTACAACACAATGTCTGTGGTATAAGTGTGCAAGTCTAAATACCCAGTTGGCCAGATTGCCTTTTACGAATTGGTCGTCTTGTACGACTTGTCCTCTGCCGATTAGGTTTCTAGTCGACAATTTAAAGGACAATATGAGCGAAAAATTGTTGGTTGTTGGTCCTCTATTAATCACTTTTATTGACAAGATTAGCGACAATGTCTTACATGTTGTCTTAAGTAAAATTGTGGAGGACAAGATGAGTGAAAATGTCTCAAGTTTTTGCTCAATCCAACTTTGTTGAGGACAATATGAGCATACGGTGTCTTACGTTTTGTCTGCACTAACATTGTGGAGCACAATATGAGCGGCAATATGAGCATGAGTGTCTGACGTTTTGTTTTCAGTAACATTGCGGAGGACAAAATGAGCAACAATAATTTATATTTTGTCCTCAATCCAACTTTGTTGAGGGCAATATGAGCGACAATGTCTAATAATTTGTACTCAATAAAATTTTATTGAGGACAATATAAGCGGCAGTGCCTAACATTTCGTCTTCAGTAACATTGCGGAGGACAATATGAGCGACAATGTGTTATATTTTGTCCTCAACCTAACTTTGTTTCTGACAATTAAATGTCCGTGTCTTATATTTTGTCCTCAATTCAACTCTGTTGAGCAACAATGTCTTATATTTTGTCCTCAATCGAACTTTGTTAGGGACATTATGAGCTACAGTGTCTTTCGTTCAGAAACATAGTGGAGGATAAGATGAGTGACAATCTCTTATACCTTGTCCTCAATCCAACTTTGTTGAGGACAATATTAGCGACAATGTCTTATATTTTTTCCTGAGTCCAACTTTGTTATGCGCTAGTTTCTTACGTTTTTTTCAGTAATATTTTGGAGGACAATGTCTTATATTTTGTCCTAAATCCAACTTTGTTGTGGACAATATGAGCGATAATGTCTTACATTTTATCCTCTATCCAACTTTGTGGCGGACAACATGAGCGACAGTGTCTTACATTTCGTCGTCAGTAATATTGCGGAAGACAAGATGAGCGACAATGTCTTATATTTTGTCCTCAATCCAACACTATTGCGGACAATGTGAGTGTCAGTGGGTTACATTTTGTCATCAATTCAACTTTGTTGAAGACACTTTGAGCGGCAATGCCTTACATTTTGTCTTCAGTAAAATTTTTGAGGACAATATGAGCGGTAGTGTCTTACATTTTGTACTCAATCCAACTTTGTTGAGGAAAATATGAGCGACAGTGTCTTAAATTTCATCTTCAGTAACATTATGGAGGATAAGATGAGTGACAATGACAACTTTGTTAAGGGCAATATGAGCGACAGTGTTTTACGTGTTGTCTTCAGTAACATGTTGGAGGACAAGATGAGCGACAATGTCTTATATTTTATCCTTAATCCAACTTTGTTGCGGATAATATTTGTGTCAGTGTCTTACATTTTGTCCTCAATCCAACTTTGTTGAAGACAATATGAGCGACAATGTGTTTTGTCTTTAGTAAAATTGTTGAGGGCAATCTGAAGGACAATGTATTGCATTTTGTCCCCAATCCAGCTTTGTTGGGGACATTATGAGCGAGAGTTTCTTAAATTTTGCCTTCAATAGCATTGTGGAGGGAGGACAAGATGAGCAACAAGTTCTTATATTTTGTCGTCAATGCAACTATGTTGAGGACAATATGAGGGACAATGCCTTGCAGTTTTTCCCAGCTCCAACTTTGTTGTAGCCAATATGAGCAACATTGCCTTAAATTTTGTCTTCAGTAAAATTGTGAAGGACAAGATATAAGACATTGCCTTACACCTTATCATCAATTCAACTTTCTTAAGAGCAAGATGAGCGATAACGTCAACTGGGTAGCAACTAATCGTAGTGTGGACTTCAACCATAATTCATGTATGTGTTAAAGCAAATGTTGTCTAACATTTTTGTAGTTACAAAAAACAGCAAGAAGAAAAACAAGACCCCCTTTGGAAGGATAAAGGAAACATGTGAAAACGCAAACTTGTAAGAGGAAGAGCATTTTATAGACCCCACAGTAATTTGCCACAAGACCAACACGAACCAATTTGCAGAACAGAAAAAAATATACAGAGGAAAACAACTCAAAGCCATAGCAATGAGGCAAAGGACCTTTTGCATGTCTTCACATCAGAGAGAAAAAAACCAGCAACTGCAAACAACAAATTATAGTGTTGTCGCAATTTTAAATCTAGAACATGATGGTAATGGTATGTTCCAACTTGGTCAAGTTCTAGCACCATTGCCAAGGTGTAATAAGAATTAAAAAAAAAACAAGACAGAAATGTTAAATTACTTTTGATGTAAGCGTATAGCGAAAGTTGATAAAGTTGCTATACAAGACGTTTCGACCAGCAAAGCGAACATAGCACCATGGTCCTTCGAACCGAATTGTGCTTGCTGGCGCATACAACACTGAAATCACGACTCGATTCGAAGGGTCATGGTGCTAAGCTCTCCTTAGTGATCCAAATGTCTGGTACAGCTGCATTGTGACCAGAATACGGTTCGAAGGACCATAATAACATAAACGTTAACTACACCTATTGTTGGAAGAGCCAAATCAAAGTCTGTGAACCCTAAATAGACACTTCGTCTACAATCTTTATGTTATCTCTGAATAGTTTTCTAGAAATCCAAACACAATTATTGCACTTAAATACCACAAATACATATATCTTACTTTTTTGCATTACTTTTATTACTAATTTAAGCCAATTTAAAAATTTCCCCATTTTCTTAAAATTTCTAGTTATTAAAAAAAATATGTAAATAATCTTTTATAGCTAATGTTAAGAAACAGTTTAAAAAGTCCGTTCCTCCAGAGAAACTAAATAACACGTTAAGAAATGTTATTAGCTGTTGTTCCATAATCTTTAACTATCCTGCAATTTGTTGCTGCTGTTGCAATAAATTTGTATAACAGAAATGTGCTGGCAACAAAGTATAAAGAAATAACAACAACTGGCCAACAGCAATCAAACAACTAAAGTAGTTTGAAGAAAAAACACGAATACAAAACAAAAACTTAATGCAGTAAAGTTCGACTTTGGCTCGCACACGAAGGGTTCCGTACACATATATCCTTTTTCGTGTTTGCCTTTTTTTCATTTTGAACATTTTTTCGCTTTGATTTTTTGTTTAATTTTAGTTAATTTATTTTTAAAGTTTTTTTTTCGTTGTTTTGGCGATTTTTTCGGTTTTGGCGATTTTTCGTTTTTTGCAATATTTTTTTTGTTTTGTTGCAGATTATTTTAGTTCTGGCTTTGGCGTTTTTTTTTTGCTTTAACGTTTTTTTCCCTTTTTGACGATATTATTAGTTTTAGCGATTTATTTAAGTTTTGACGATTTTTTCGATTTTGGGGATTTTTTCGGATTTTTGTGATTTTTTAGTTTTAGTGACTTTTTTTGTTTTGAAATTTTTTTCGTTTTGGCGATTTTTAGGTTTTATGTGATTTTTTGGTTTAGGCGCTTTTTTTGTTGTTTTTCCATTTTTGGCGATTTTTTTAGTTTTTTGATATGTATTTTTAGTTTTAGCGATTTTTTATGTTGTAGTGTTTTTTTTTCGTTTTGACGACTTTTTTCGGTTTTTTGCGTTTTTTAGGTTTTTGCCGATCTTTTCAGTTTTGGTGATTTTTTGGGTTTTAGCGATTTTTTTAATTTTGGTGCTTTTTTCCTTTAAGCGCTTTTTTCATTTTGACGATTTTTCGTTTTAAATTTTTTTTTTTAATTTTGGAATTTTTTACTTTTAGCGTTTTTGAAAATTCCAAAAGTATACCTCTTACGGTCTCCAAGATAGAGCATATTGCATAAATAACATAGTAAAATTACATTAAATGATAGAACACCCTTTAGTTTTTATTGTTTTATATATCAGTGTTAATTGGTGTAGTCTGTAGTCTGTAGAACTTTGAAAATTTAAAGTGTCTATATATAAGTGTCTGTATATTACATTAGTATTTCAACATGTTTCGTTGCTCGCTTTAGAACACCTTTTAATTTTTAGCTGTCATATATAAGTTATTGTAGCGGCGAAAGTTTTACACATTCTGTGAAAATTTCAGCTCCATAGATCTTACGATTTCCCAGAAAAACAGCCTGTGACAGACAGACGGATAGGCAGACAGACGGACAGCGTAGCGAAAACAATAGGGTTCCTTTAGACTTTTAGTGTATGGAACCCTAAAAAGCGAACGAAGAGGTAAAATAAGAAAATAGTTTTATTTTTTAAATATGGTAAAAGATGTCTGGTGTAAGTGGTTAACACAACCGCACTCACGTTTATTTAATTGCACTCCTTACTTTGAACTCCAGAACGTATGACATGAGGTCCTTTTGTCCATAAGTGTATTTTAAAATTGAAATTAGCCACTGAGCCCTTCTTAAAGAACCTATTGGGGGCTAATCACATATTACGGAAGGCTACTTTCGAACTTTTTATACCCCTATCTTCTAAGATATGAGAAATACAGAAACACATGTTGGGGCATCATTTCTAAGCTCAAAGCGCTTTTTGAGACTAGATATAATTTAAAAAATTTAAAAGCCTCAAAAGTTTTTTTTTGAGTCCCAGGTGGTCAACTTTGGCCCACTATAGCTCCTCTCGTGCTTAAACCAGAAGGCCACCGACACACGCGTTATAAAGCCTGACTCCTCCTCTAAAATGTTTTAAGTTTACACTCAATCCAATTAGTTATTCAGAAGTTTCAGATTTATTGCCATTTATTTTCGAAAGTCCCCACTGTGCAGTTTAATTTTAGGGCATTCATGCAGCGCCTCTGGTGTTAAGTAGACTCATTAACTTTCTTAAGACGCTTGTGTAGCAATTTTTTATTAATATGATTGTTTTTCAAAAGTATTTGCTTGTGAGTCCAAATTGATTATTAGGCTAAGGTTCGTAACGGTATATTCAGAATGAATTGGGCATGGAATATTAACCAAGGAAACAAGGGAAAAATTAACATTAACTTAATTTTACAACTAACACAGCAGAACAGAGTAGCGCCACTGTCGGAAGCCACTACACTTGCATCGTTAGTGTTCACGTTTATTTTGCTTATCACCACTTGTGAGGTGGTTGTGATGAATGTGATTTCAGTTCTTATATACAAGTTTTTAGTAAAAATTCTTTCTGAATATAACGTTACGAACCTTAGGCTAATAATAAATTTGCATTTTTTTAAATTGTTTTACTTCGCGGAAGATAAGATTTTGCTAACATCACCGACGAAGGAAGGTGGGTGCTGTGATGTTCATTATCATAAAATTCGGTAAAAAAAATTGCTGCAAATAAAGCAGGTTTCTACTATTATAGAATAAAAGTAGCGCTGACAAACCTGCTGATATTGCTGCTGATTATTGTATGGCGAGTTTCCAGTTTGGAGTACTACATTTTTGCTCACAAAAGCGCTATTTGTAGCGCTGAAATTTTTAGCATTAAAATTTTTAGCACTAAAACTGAAAATATATGAAAAAATTGGTTGGATGTCGATTAGTGGTACTAACGCCATTTTGAATGCTTATTATTTCGTAACTTTATTTATTTTTATTAATTTTATATTTCTACTTACAGTTTATTATTTTAATTTCAACTAGTATCGAACTAAGCTTCTTCAGGTTTAAAAATACTGTTGCAAAATGGCACCAAGAAACTCAAATAAACTTTCTCTTCTTTCTCGCTTAAAAGCCTGCATTGGATGAGCAATATAAAATCAGCTTTTTGTATAGCTTGAATACGAAGCTTTTCGTATAGCTTGTTTTGTTTCACTGCTCCGAAATAAGCTTTTATTTTAAAGCGTATTATTGTGAGCTTTATTTAAAAATGTTGTCTTAGTACTTTAAAAATGTGAAATTTTTTTTACTGGAAACTGTATCAACCGCAGCGGTACTCCTTAGTGACCAGTGCTATGCGTTCATCACTTAGACGGTCCAACAGCAATTAATGCACATCCGACAAATTCATGATGTTTGATGACTTGCCCTCAGCGAGGATCGAACTCGCATTATTAGTCATAAATTGTTTTGTAGCCAACTTGATAACTAATTCAGTCAACAGCTGCTGCATAATTTGTTTTATAACAATATATGTTGGCTGCTTATACTGCTGCTATCAAATTGAAATATTGGCAATGGTAAAGTGGATAGCTATTTATGTATATCGTATAATTTGTAGTGCGTGATAGAAGTATATTTTTTTTAGCTATTTTACACAACTTCTGTTAAGGCATGTCATATTATATGCTTAAATTTCTTGTTATATTTCTTTAGCTGTAATTACTTGTATATTTAAATTAAATTTATAAAATTTTCAGCACGTTAGTTACACGTTTTCTGCACTTTTCTCCGAAAATTAAATAAGAAACCGCCAAGACTTGAACGTATCAAACAAACAAACAAATTTATTTTTATATTTCTTATATATATTCTTATATTTATGTTATATAAATAATTTCAATTGAATTATTACTGCTGCCACTTGTATTTTTCTACTCTATGAAACAATGTCTCAGGTACTACAAGAAGTAGCTTGGCGTGTATATGACTTCTACAATGTTTACATTTATTTTGTTCCCTAGAGGTCCTTGCTCCTTTAGAACAGCATTTTCTATTACTTAACCAAACATTTTTCATTTTCATGCTTGTATATTGATTTAATTGTTGAGAAAATTAGTTTTTGTTTAAAATGAAATTTGTTTTGAAACTAAATATATTCATATTTAAAGACCACAACAAAGTGTAAAGCATACTTTTAGGATAGTAGTGCAATGGATTTAAAAGAAGGCGAGAAATTTTAAATAAAAAATTAAAAAATAAAACTGAAATGGAAACAAGTTAACCGTGTAAATTTCTCCGCGGTCTCATCTCAGTTGGATTAACTGTAACCAATTTATATCTCTTACATACTCATTTACTTCTGTGTACCTCCAAGAAGTAAAGCTCTGTGTTCCCCTAAGTGGTAAAGGAGGGTGTGAGAGACGTGTAACCCTTAGGATCGATTTGCACCACTTTGAGAATAACGTCTTTACATCTCATACTAAAAGAAAGTTGTTTTGTCACTTACTTTATATTAAACTACAATTAAAAAATTCTTTGCAACCTAAACATTAGAAAAGTACTTCAACAGAGAACATTGCAACACTGCAATTTTTCTGCAGTCAACATGAAAACATGCTGCAACTATAAATTGTAAAGGGTGGTATGGAAAAATAATGGGGTTTTTCTTAAACCAAATGACCATTAAAAGTTAAAATGTTTTGTTAAGAATTAAAAGGGTATGTAAAAATAGTAAATCAAATAGCACTTTCCAGGATTAAAACTGAAAAAAAAACACAGCAGACGTTTGACTATTGAAGACAAAACTACAAAACATAAATGAATTGAAAAGAATTTAAGGTAGAACAAATTAGGGTACTTCTAACAGGAAGTATACATAGAAATTTGAAACAGGTCAATGCTAAACAAGATATTTGCTTGGTGCTTCCTTTTTTATTAGGAAGGAGATGTTCAGCTTATCAGCAAAAACCACAAGCACTCATTTACGTTTAAATGTTATTAGACAGAGGCTAAGACAACAAGAACTAAAGGCACTCATGCATGCTTCAGCTGGATTGGCAAAGTTGGTTTTCACTATTTAATAAAGGAAATTGTTAATTGCCAATTTCCTTTTGTCATCTGGCTGCAACATAGTTTTCAGCAATTCGAGATCTAATCAAGATTTCTACCATTCATAATCTAAATACTAGAGTAAATAAATTTCTTTAAAACAGGAACCGGCAAACACATATTAATACATTTTCCTTGTATGGGTTTTGTTTTTCAACTCTCGCTCTTACAAAGTTTTTGTTAGTGTATAGCAAGCAATATCAAGAAACAAGCGATAAGGAAACCTGCTTCTTTGAATGTTCATGCCACACTGATTGATTTTATTTACTTTTAGTTAATACGTGTGAGTACATACGTGTGAGAGTAAAAGAGTAAAAAAGCTCATGTGATATGCTTTGCAGGTTCCTGCTTTAAAAAAACAATTATTCTCCACAACAAAGACAGATAAACGGACATTAAAATACTATAACAAGCGGTTGATCTTACAGGCCATGCCTGGAATTTCCAGCTAATTTCAAGCTTAAAGAGCTCAAAAATCACCATAAATCGACGCAGTTTTCTAACTCCTAAAAGGTGAACGAATACAAAAAGATCGATTCGATAAGAACTTTTGAAATGCTTTCAAAAATAGAAATTTTTCGAATATGCGAGAAGCTAAGAGGAAAGAGAAACCAACGTAATGATTGTCAGCCTGAGCCAAGAAGTGGAAGCGCCATCAGATATTTAAGGAGCTAAAGATATGGAAGCTCTCAACTAATTGCGATATCCTGCGACAACGGATTGATTCGATGAGGATCACGCGTATGAGTTAGAAGCTAAGACGAAAAAGAAGCCGACACAAGGCTAGTAAGATTGTCAACAGATTCATGCAGGGGAAGCGGAGAAGAAGAGATGTAAGGAGCGAAAGCTCTAAAATCTTTAAGTTTGTTCAGCTACAAAATTATGAGATTCTGCGACTACGGATTGAGTCGATGAGGATCATGCGGATATGTGGGAAGCTAAGAGAAATCGATGATAGGATTGTAAGGTCTCTGATATGATAAATCAGCTCTACAGATTGACGTGCGAGAGCATGAACCGAGAAGAGGAAGCACTAGTAGAAATTTAAGGAGCAAACTCTCTGGAAGATTTGAGCTAAGAAGGAAGAAGTCGTAGGGATTGTAAGCCCATAATGTTCATAATTAGGTAAGATTAGCTTAGGTAAGGAATGATAGTGTTGCAACACACATCCATTCGGAGACCCAATTGGATCCTTTGTGATTCCATTCTGTTTGTAAAGAAACCCCCTTTTGTATTCAGAAAACCCCTATTACCTGTCATTAAGCCACTTAAGTCCCACGGTGAAGCCCCTAATATCTTCCAGTTTGTATTTCGCAAACGCCAGCTCAGCCACCTAAGCCTGTGGCGTTGCAACCTCGGACACAAAAGATCTACTAGGTGTCGCAGTGCCGGTCTTTGGACCAGATCTTTCCCCTATTCTATTCTAACCTCGGGCAATGGTAGATAATATGATCAGTGGTTTCTGATTTCTCTTCATCTTCGCACTTCCTACAGAAATCTGGAGTGCTAATCTTTCAAATGCTGAACGAGCAGTGATCAGTCAATGCGCCCCTATCAAGACCCCTATTCAAATCCAGTAGTAAATCGGATCTTCCTAAGTCAAGTTTAGGCCACATAGCCCTTGAGACTCTATAATCCTCCCTACTCCTTCATGAAGGGTTGATCCTGCTCAACACTTAATTACTATTCTTGGCAGCTTATCTGCAGTTTCATTTCCCTAAACATTGAAGTGGCCTGAAATTCAACATATCTGGCATTATATTTGTTCATAAGAAAGTTGAGCGCTCTTCTACAGTCACTAACTAGTTTCGATTTGACAGTGTGTCCCTTTAAAGCTTTAAGCACCGTTTGACTGTCGACATAGAATGTTGCCTCCTCCTCCTTCACCTACATTTCTGGCACCAGCTCTGCGGCCCTGAAAATCGGCAGGGTATCAGCTTCGAAAATGCTACATTCGTTCGGTATTCTAAAAGAACTACGAATGCTCTTCCTCAAAATATAGACACCAGCGCCCGTCCCTACTCCTATTTTTGACCCCTCTGGAAAGACCCCGCAACCTTCGTGGAGCCTATCAGATGTTACCCAAAAGTCCCTATCGGGAATTAATAGTGGAAGTGTCCAACTAAAATCAATTTAAATGACCTTAGAGTTCGTGAGCCCAGAGCTTACGGAGACCCTCCCGCTAAAACTGATCTCATTCTATATTGCTATGTGACCTGTTAATCTTGTCCTCACCAAACCTCCTTCTAATAGTCTAAGGAGACCCCTTGCCACCGTTCTTGCCACAAAGTCCTCTAGCTTGATAATTAAGGGGAGAAAGATCCCGAAACTGTGTACACCAGTCAAAAGGTTTAAGTGCGACAGCTCTGAAAGCTCTCAGCCAGCTCAGCTATTATAATATATCATGGGAGACCAGTTCAAAATAGGTCCTGCAACGATGACTTGTAGTTGGCACCCATCAATCTCAAAATGGAGAAACTGTCACAAAAACATATCGTATTTGACTGCAGGAAACAAGAAGATATTAAACTGTAGTGGAGAGGAGAAGCTAATCTTTTTTTTCAGCAAACGTAACTGCTAAGTTATTTCGCTTGCCTGAGGAAATATCTAGAGTTTCAAGAGTGATTGGATGACCACTCGCAGTCGATGCGGTTCACAGGGATATATGAAAAGCTTATCCCAAATAAGAAAGAGAGTACGACCATAGAATTTGAGAGACTAACAACTCGGGTAGATCTGGAATCTCTAGGCGATTTCAGCTACCAAAGGGTGAGAGTCATCGTACTATAGGTAGCTAACTATGTGCAATTTTAAATGAGAAATTCAAAAGTTGTTGAACTCGCAAAAGACGTATTTGCAAGAACGTTTTGGTTGCTTTTTAAGGGAGCACCATCATGAAAATGGATGCACCAGTAAACAGGTTTAAGTACGACAACTCTGAAAGCTCTCAGCCAGCTTAACTATGATAATATGTCATGGTAGACAAGTTCAAAATAGGTTCTGGAACGATGACTTGTAGTTGGCATCGATCAATCTTAAAATGAAGAAGCTGTCACAGAAACAGTTGGTGTTTGACTGAAGGAAACAAGAGGAGATTGAATTGCAGTGGAGGCGAGAAGATAGTCCCAGATTTTTTTTTCGCTTGTCCGAGGAAATACCTTGTCTCAGGAGTTATTGGCTGACGACTGGGTGATAGGATGACCACTGGGAGTTGATGCGGTTAGCACGGATATGTGAAGAGCTTAGACCAAAGAAGAACCTAAGTAAGGAATGTAATGCTGTAGGATATCAACCCAGCTAGATAAGATGTCGAAGGTTAGTACGACTATAGAACTGGAGAGTGATGTGTAAACGGTAAAAGGAAAGCGCAAAAGTTGCTGAACAATGTTTTGTGGACAAGAACTTGGGATATCGCTGAGAATGAGAGCTAAGATGTTACAGCTTTTAGACCCCACGAAAGTGAAAAGGTGGCTGAAAACTGCGTTAATTAGTCAGGACACGGCATCTGTAAATATCATACTGACGAAATTGGGAAGTATAAATGTTTGCAGACTATGCCTGGAAAGATCTGGTGCTTTTCTTTTTGGCGAAAAAGATATTTCGGTTTTTCCAGACCTTGATCTTTTGCCAATTACTTGTAAAATCGTATATGTTACTATGTAATCTTCGAAATGACAGAGGAACGGGAGTGTATTTAAGTAGGAAGTAGGTTTGTCTACACTAGTTTGGTCACCGCCCTGAACTAAAGTCGCTAGAAAGCTAGCCTCACGGGGTATTCTTTCGAGGCCTTGCCAGTGATTTGCACTGTTACCATGGCAGCCGGTAACTTTACAATGGGGGTTTAAAAAATTATACCCACTACTAAGGCAGATTCGAGTCCTAGTTGCGAAATAGATTTGCTGGCAGACTTCGTTCGTACCAACAAAGATGTAGAATGATTCCGTGACCGGTTACAGCTAAGGCTTCCTTCTGGGGAGCACGAAGTGCCTGCGGTTGAAGTCAAAATCACTGGGAGAGCATGTTGGTTAAACCACTGATGCTCGGCTAGGGCCAGTGACTAGTCGGACATCGGCTACCCTAAGACATTGCAAGTGCAACATACGCTGCTTCAAGTAGTGTTTTGTAGTCGGGTGCCGCGGAAGCCCAGTACAGCAGTCGTCTGCTTTGGTGATCAACTTCTAGTTTATTGGTTATCCCTTTTTAATGATCGGCTACTTTGCGTAAGCTGCTGATGTAGTATGAGATTAAATAGTTCAAGCGCTTTAGCAAACTGTTTGTGCACGTTTGAGTGGACCATGTAAAAAGAATTTGCAACCTGTGGCCACGTTGGTGAAGACTAAAGTTCATCCGATGTTAAGACCCACCATAAGGTTAAGGCAAAAGGCACTTGAGCCTGGAAGTATCTGAAGCGGTAGCGCATACTGTGCACGGCCAGCTGCCAGCTCTTACTAGCATTGACGATTTTATATGTCTAAACGAAATCCTAGAGTAGAAGGCTAATGATGAGAATGGTAGTCCATAACTATGTACCAGTCGACAGCTAAAATCTGTTAAACGGTTTAGCAAACGCTGGCGATTGTAGGATAGGTCGACATAACCTTTGACAGGATCGAAAACGGCCAAAAATTAGCCCATGGAAATGGTGGTTCTCTTTTCCGCTTCATGTAAAGATATATAAGAGGTTGGTTTTTCGTATGTAACAAACTTCTTAATAGCAAGAGACTGTAGGGTAGTAGGTCGACATAACATTTGACTCGGAAATAAATCAGGATCCAAAAGTAGTCCAGCCATATACTGTTCTTCTTTTTCATCCACATGTAAAAGACACCAAGCAGCTGGCATTTCTAATGCACCTGTCTTATAAATTTTGTTTCAGATCCAGCTTAGGTCACCGGAAGAATTGTTCTTCCAAGATTAGCAGGCTTTCATCAAAAGGTAGCGGAAAGTAACCTAGTGGTTAAATAGATTTCACAAACCCAGTCAGACAAAAGCAAAAAAAATATTACCTAACTACACTTCAGATTACTTGGGGACAGTAATGAATGCTCTTCCCATCTCCTTAACCTAAACTGAAGCTTCACTTTCACTTTATTTCTTCCAATTATTTTAAACGTTCAACGCAAACAATTTAAAATATTCATTTGTACTTCAATTAATTTTGGACAAGTCTTAAACTACATAGAAAACAGCACGCAACCAGAATTCCTGTAGTGTATTAACAATATTAAGAAAACACAATGACTATTGAAAATCATTTCAAGTGGAAGGAAACGTATAAAGTACAGAGTCACAGATTCATTCCTCTCCTTTGGATTGTTTACTAAATTTTTAGAATCACTGCAGTTGAAAGTGTGTCGAGAAAAGACAAGTTGCCGATATCTGCAAATGTCTGCATGTTTGTGCAGGATTTAGAAACATGTTGATAAATTCTTTATTTATGTGTGTTTTAATAAAAACAATCAAATAAACAAAAACGAAAATTTATTGAAGTGTTCTAGTCATGATGATATTTCGGTAGAAAAATCATTTGAAATTATCTTTTTCTCACATGACTCTGCAGGTCTGGCGTGCTAGCAAAAACTAAAACATATTTTTTTTATAATTAGGAGCATTTTCCAGTGTCAAGTGATTCCCAAGATTATGTTCTTACAGACTGGAATAAAGCGGCCTATAATTGGTAAGTTTTTTACTCACTGTGAAAGTAAAATGAAAGTAAAATGAACTAACTTTTAAGTCGTATGAGTTATTCGCCATAAGTTAAGCATACTTTCAGCATCGGAACTGCTGGGCTATTCTCTTAAAGAATAAAAACAAAAACACATGAGTTTATGTTGTTTTATTTTTGACCTGCAACTGATGATTGTTTTATTTGCGCAGTTTGATTTAAAGCCGGTATGATAAGCATAAAAATAAGTTTATTTTTTCCATTTGATTAATTAATTTTCTCCCGTCTTTTTATTTATTTTGACACAACAAGATATTTATCTCCAAGGCTCCCTAGATGTTGATGTTTCATTCACCTTAGATTAATATGTTTTAACTAATTGCTTTAAATGAACGATGGTGTCAAGGCTATTATATAAAGCCGAATGATTTTTGTAGTAGATTTATTTTCGAATTGAAGATGGGGCTTGTTGTCACTAGCAGAACCAGTAGTTATGGTTATTGATGTCCGAAAGATCGTAGAAATGTTTTTAATTGTATCTTGAACTTGTTGTCTCTGTTTCGAGATTGGCAGAAAGATGAGGTTGTAGTTATGTATACTGGATTCATTTAACTGCCAGCTCACAATACATAGTTAGGTTATGTTAAGTGTCCAGCTCGCATGCGAGCGAGTACACTTGGAGACCAAATATACCCATTAAGGCCATCACAACCCCAAAGAATTATCTAGACCCTATATATTCGTATGAAGTTATGTACAAAGCAGTTCTTAAGAGCCAACTAGAACCTTTCGCGAAGCCTATAAGGCCATCCAGAGGCACATCCCTAAGACAGACCGAGTGCTGCAGGAATCGATTGTCTAGATGTCTAAGCCAACGTTCCAGCAGAGCCGAACAGTCGCAGAGGAGATGCTGAACTGACTGTTCTCCTTCGTCGAAGCGGCTTATGAAAGACCTAGACGTTTCGGCATGTGTGGGGTCGTAACAATGCCCCGTAATGATTCCAATAGAATATAGTAGGTTGGAATTTGCTTAGTCGGATCTCTACTTAGCGAGAGGCAGATAATCTTGGATAGCCTAAAGACCGCCTTTTTTAGCTCCCAATCCTTAATCTCATTTGACAGCTTAAATATGGGAATATGCATCGCCCTTTGTGAGTTTGCTATAACTAAAGCCGAGCCTGTCATTGCACATTTATCAGCAATTTTGTTTGGTTCCAGGCGACATGTCCTGGAACCAAACTATCCTCACAATATATCGTGCAAACAGAGTCAGAGATTAATGCCTGCCAGCATTCACTTCGACTTAATTATTTTCGCAGCTCCAGTTATGGCATAATTCTCCGTCTAAAATACGGTAGAGGTTTCGGCAAACCTGTGCAACAACGAACAATTATATCGTTAGACAATACACCCGATCCAGTACCTCAGTCCATTTAGGAGCCGTCTGTCTGTAAAGACTGAATATGCATTATCTTTAGTTACGAAAGAATATTCAAGAGAGCACTGAAGATGGCACAGCGCTGAAATCGGTTTAATTATCAACCAAATTTTACAAGGTATGACAGAAAATCGTTCCAAATTTAGGTAACTTCCCTTCCAGTCGTCCTTATTTGCGATGTCCACTGAGAAGTGTTTTTCAAAGCTTATGATAGGAGTCACGTAGTCCTTCAATCCCAATTCCTTCCGTAGACCGATGACCATACGGTCATGCTTAAAGTCTCCTGACTCTCTGAGATAATCGAAGGGCATTCTCCGTATACTGGCCTGGGAAGCTGACTTCATTTGCACCAGGGATTGCCAGACATACTATCTTTTCCACTTTGCCCAACATAGTGTGGTATGTACTCTTATCCACTGGTCTACATATAAGATAAGGAATCAGCAGGTGAGAATGGGTCAGCTCACTGCCGTATACATCCCATGTAGGATATATGTCGTAAACTCCATCTTTCCCCAAAGGCTCTTTTACACACATAGGAACTGCATGTAGCTGTATTCATTCTGTCCTCCTCATTAGGTTTCTACGGAAACTCGGAGTCCAGGATTATGCCAAGTTCAGGAGCGAATACCCAACTTCTATTGGGTTTCTAAAAGAAGTTTTGCAGTCAGAAGTTCCCCCGCAAAAGCTTAAGCTGGATCCGCGGTTGGCCAAAGTATTTGGAGTGTTTCAACAGTTTCAGAGAAATATGACCCAGAAATGGTGGGCAGAGTTCCAGGATTTCGCATCGTTTAGTAAAAACTACCAATTCGGTCTTTGTTGGATTGCTTCCCGGATCATTTTCCTTGATCCATTCAAGTAGTTTGCTAAGTGGCGATTCCACGGGTTCACTTTTTGTTGGCAGAAATTTAATTCTGATAAGAAGCAGGACGTCATGTGAATAGACTACTACTTTTGTGCCATTACAATTCGCTTTATTGAGGACAAGGTTCCACAGGTATGGAGACAGAAGCCCACTCTGCGAAGCTCCTCTTGACGCAACCTTCCTCATTGTATTCATACCAAGAAGTGAAGTTATGGTTCTGCCTTTTGGCATTATACGTGTCCAGCCTACTATTATACAGTGCACCACAATTTCAAAAAAGGCGCTGACTATCGAGGAACTGCACCTTCCATTTCTAGAAAGTACGCCATAAAAAACTCCTTCTAGTCAAGGGTACATATCTGTTGTACCTAGGGCATCATATACTGCTGTTCCCACAAACCTTACCTTTAGGCGGGAAGTTTTCTGGCGGAAGAAGTCTCCTGCCGTGTATATCAACCAGCCTTTCCAGTGATTTTACCAACAACAATGACAGAATAAGTGGTATATAATTCTTCGTGGTTTATCTTTTCTGCTTTTGGAATGACTATCACGGTCACCACCCTCCACACAGTGAGAACGCTATCAGATTCTAGGCTGCCTTTAAAAATGGAAATCATCCATGGTAGAATTACCTTTATCGAGTGCTGCGGTAACGCCGGCCCTGATGACTTGAAGGGCTAATTGGTCTATAGTCATTTGCGGTCCAGTGGTTAATCTCTCCTGCATTTGGAATTTATACCACACTCAATGGGAATTTATCCAGATTCTAGGCTTCCCTTAAAAATGGATATCGTTGCTTTAGAATTACCTCTATCGATTGATTTAGTATAGCTGGGAAAATGCCACCTGGTGCTGCTGACTTGAAGAGCTTGCGAAAAGTCACAGACCACGTTACTTTAGCTAGGCACTATGCCACTTCTTACCATAGCTAATCTTGGAGGGACCTCCAAAGCAAGATGCCCATTTCCCTTAGCTTTACAATCCTAAAAGTGAGTAATTACAAAGTTTACGAGCTGATTTTAGTAAAGGTTCCGTTTGACTTCATGAGGAATCCCAGCATGGCAGGTTCCATAGAAAACAGCTTTCTCAGACGTGATGCTTTAGATGTGTTCTTCTAGGCACCACAGAAAGGTTACAACGATTCAATTTTCTTCTTCCTAATTTCTCTCTTAAAATCGTTGCCTATAGTTAGCCCAAACTATGGGTTCTCTATCGCTCTTTGCTTTGTTAAATAGTTTTCGGTATTCCGTTCGTAGCTGCCTAAGTTTTTGACTCCACCATGGTTGGTGTACTTTCTTTCCTTGCCGGTTGAAGCTGCTTACGTGATGCATGATATCGTTCCTCAGTATCCCAGAGAAACGGCTTGCCGAGTCCTCCAGACCAAACCAATATGCTGTTATTGGAGGATACCACAGCCTTGTCATCAGTATGTCTCCTGTACGTGCACAAAGTTACACAAACTTAGCCAAAAGCTTTTTTAAATACAAATTTTGTATTGAAAAGAGCTTTCGGTTAAGTTTGGACAACTTTGTGCACGTACGGGAACAGACTGAGTATTTATAAATATTTTATATTTACTATGTCAACATATACAAAGCTTTTTTCTCCAGTGAACTTAAAGGCTTTGAGTTTACCATCAGCAAGTAATTAAGAAAAAAAGCTAGTGCGAGCCTTTTTCTTTCTTTTTTCTTTTTATTATTATCTGATAACGATGATGATGAATACTGATAAAAATTCATATTTCTGGTAATTAATTGATTTTTTTTATGACTCTTCTGATGAAATTATTGCACAGAAATGTATTTTAAACAAAATTTTGTTAACTCCTTTTAAAGTTCATTCCCTTACTTATTTTACTTTCAAAAATTAATTTTATATAAAATTTTTTCTTTTTGCTTTAATATTAATGCTGCTTTTCTCAACACAAATAGAAAACTTAAAACAAAACATATCGAGAACTTGAGAAACCAAGAAATTGCTACTTTTGCTGCGTCTCGCAAAAAAAAAAACGAGAAAAATTTTGAAGGAGCACAATTTGTGCAATGAAGTATAATGAAACTTTTCTTTTTATTAGACGTTTGTTTTACGGTTTTTGTTGCTTCACTTAAACGTGATTCTTGTACAAATTGCTTAAATTCTGACAAAATGTGTATTAAACGAAAATGAAACTTTTGAAAACTCTTATTTTTTCTTTCCTTTTTTTTAATTTAAAACAAAACTTAACATTGTCTACAATAATAAATCCTAAAAAAAATACTATAAAATTGGTTTAACTAAAATGTAAAAAAAAACTTAAACGTTTATAATGAGAGTTAATTTTTTATATCTTGACAAAATATAAAGAAAACTTTTTTTCGTTTGCCAACCTTTAGTGGAAAGGTAATAAAAATATCTAAAAGTTAAGAAAAGTGAGTAGAAAAATTCTATGAAATTATTGTGTCTATTATACTATTATTTTTGTTTAAAGCTTATTCAAGAAGTATAAAATAAAAAGTTAAGAATTTTTTTTTAAGTTAGAGTGGGGTTTTATTGCTCTGTTTCCTTCTATTATAGTAAACTTTTTTCTTAAATTGTTGGCACCACAGAATAAGCTTGAAAATTACTTTTAACTTTGGATGCAAGAGAGTAATAGAAGGTTTCTAGGCGTTTATATCAACTTGAGATTGTTAAGATAAAAACTGTTTTTTTTAACACACATTTTTGTACGAGAGAAAGGCAGTCTTTGCCAAGAAAAGATTAATTTTTTTTAGTAAAAAACCCGATTTTTGGATGGTTAACAGTTAAGAACACAATGCTTGTATGGCTCAGACAAGTTTTCGATATTAAGTTCTTTAGTAAGGTCCCCAACCTACTCCAGAATTCCCCTAATCAGGGCACTCAAACGTCTACCGTTGACATGAACCAGCTGGTTGCAATCACAGGTTATTAAGAGACCATTATCACTGTGCAACAAAATCCAAATAATAAGGTTCTAACGACTGATTCTGGTAGAAGCCACAAAAAAATATAATACACGTATCTTGGCGATTTGAAAGTTTACATTTGGGATGCATTTCAGAGGGAGTTGAAGTTTCCCGAGTTTTGCACTTAGTAATAATGACTCGACATACGAAATCTTGTAAGCCTTACGTTTAAGGTATAAATTGTGCTCGGCACTTTTGCTTAAAACACCACGAAAAAAAGTTTTTGCGGAACCTTTTAACCCTCTAACTACGTTGTAACGTTTAAAATAGCAACCTCTATATTATATTAAGTTAAACAAAAACTACCTAAAACTATGCTACAAAATTTTTTTTAAGCAACTACTTCATTATTTATAATCTGAAAACCATTTTAGCTAATAAATAATAAATTCCATGTCAATCAAAACATTCATATCACTCATATTTAATAACCGCCTACAAATAGCTTTAATAGTTCAATAAATAAAATTAAAACAGCCTCAAAGTATGCAATTAAAAGCATGCCAACAATAAACAGTTAAATAACAAATTCTTGCTAAATACACAAGAGACAACTCGAATAACTATTAAATAGAATAGGACACCTTAAAACTACAAAATTCTAAACTAATAAATGCTAAAATGATTTACTGGCAAATAAACAAATACAAAAACACGCACGCATACCCCTACATATACACGCCTACACAACTACAAATATTGAAATTAAGAGCAAATAATGCGTGAGGCTGCATACTAAATGCTAGGAATAACAGTGGGTGGCGGGAAGATAAAAATAAATTTTATTTTAATTAAAAGTTCATCTTAACTTAGACTAAAAATTTAAATTTATTAAATTAGGCTTGACAATACTAAATCCGAACCTTAAAGCATATTATTTTCGAAGTACGAAGTACTATACAGTTAGAGAATTACATTTACCTGCGCGAAATTTTGTGCCAATTGTAGAGAACGTACTTGTCCTATGACTGGTGAAAATGGCAAAGATACAAAATGTTGCTGAGTCGTGACCAGCGAAAAGAGAGCATATCACAAACTTAAAATAAAATTGTTAGCAAAATGCCCTCCGGTACAAGCAGATGTTTTTTGATAAAAATATTTGTTTGAAGTACAGTAATTTAACTAATATTAAAGAAACCACTACAACACAAGTACCTTAAGTTTGGGTCTAGAACCTATCACTGAGTATCTTAATTATATCAACACCATGTAAAAGTTACCGGTCCCTTTCCTATAAAGTTGCAGAGCTCGAACCGGTTAAAAAATTTACCTTTAAAAGAAGCCCCTTTTAAAAAAAGCGTCTTTTAAAAAATGTACGTTTAAAAGAAGTCCCTTTTAAAAAAAGCGCCTTTTAAAAAAGCGCCTTTTAAAAAAAGCGCCTTTTAAAAAAAGTACCTTTAAAAGAAGCCCCTTTTAAAACAAGCGCCTTTTAAAAAAAGTACCTTGTAAAAGAAGAACCTTTTAAAAAAACACCTTTTAAAAAAAGTACCTTTTAGAAAAAGTACCTTTTAAAAAAAGTACCTTTTAAAAAAAGTACCTTTTAAAAAAAGTACCTATTAAAAAAAGTAGCTTTTAAAATAAGTACCTTTTAAAAAGTAGCTCTTAAAAAAAGTACCTTTTAAAAAAGTAACTTTTAAAAAAGTACCTTTTAAAAAAGTAACTTTTAAAAAAGTACCTTTTAAAAAAAAGTACCTTTTAAAAAAAGTACCTTTTAAAAAAAGTACCTTTTAAAAAAAGTACCTTTTAAAAAAAGTACCTTTTAAAAAAAGTACCTTTTAAAAAAGTACCTTTTAAAAAAAGTACCTTTTAAAAAAGTACCTTTTAAAAAAAGTATTTTTTAAAAACAGTACCTTTTAAAAAAATTACCTTTTAAAAAAAGTACCTTTTAAAAAAGTACCTTTTAAAAAAAGTACCTTTTAAAAAAAGTACCTTTTAAAAAAAGTACCTTTTAAAAAAAGTACCTTTTAATACAGTACCTTTTAAAAAAAGTACCTTTTAAAAAAAGTACCTTTTAAAAAAAGTACCTTTTAAAAAAAGTACCTTTTAAAAAAAGTACCTTTTAAAAGAAGTACCTTTTAAAAAAAGTACCTTTTAAAAAAAGTACCTTTTAAAAAAAGTACCTTTTAAAAAAAGTACCTTTTAAAAAAAGTAACTTTTAAAAAAAGTACCTTTTAAAAAAGTACTTTTTAAAAAAAGTACCTTTTAAAAAAATTTCCTTTTAAAAAAAGTACCTTTTAAAAAAAGTACCTATTAAAAAAGTACCTTTTAAAAAAGTACCTTTTAAAAAAAGTACCTTTTAAAAAAGTACCTTTTAAAAAAAGTACCTTTTAAAAAAGTACCTTTTACAAAAGGTACCTTTTAAAAAAAGTATCTAATACATATTTTTGTAGCTTTTGTATAATAAAACACGCATACAACATATTATATTTAGTTCAAGTTTGAATGCTCTAAAGTCACTAGTGATAAATAAATATCTCTAAACATTTAGTATCAAAATTTATTACATTTTTATGTCCTCATACCTAAACTCCGACAAAGTTTCATGAAAAAAAGAATCATCCATAGAACCATAAATTATATAAAAATAAAATACATACATATATAACTTTTCATGAGTTCTGTATGATATAAAATCCATACACAAGAAGAAAGAATATCATGATGAGAATAATGTCAGTTGTAATACTGATTATGATATTTAAGAAATTTATTTATATGATGACATTGATGAAAAGAAATAAATTAGATGATATCAAATTGTAATTGCATTTAAAATGTCACAAGAAATGACAGGTGTTAATTTCAAATAGCAATATAGTAGGCATTATTTATTTAAAAATAGAGAAATTGTAAAGCAGATGATACTTGATATCATCTACTTAACAAAGGAAAAGCTCCTAAAAGCATGCTCTTTATTATTAGATATGTATATAAAGTTTAAACAAGTTTCGGCAGTAGGCAACTTTCTAATATTTCAAATTAATTTGTTTTTAAGTCCTAAGTGATTATATTCGGCGAAAGTTCGTAACGTTCTATTAAGAAAGAATTAGACCAGCTGGAGGCGTCAAGTTGAGAATAAGCTTTAACAGAATGGTGTGTGCTGTAAAAAGATGAAAGGTCTTTGCGCTCATAAATCCTGGTGAAAATCATTTGTATGTTCCGCTACATATTAAAGGACTAAATAAGCAAAACCTATCGTGTTGTGTATTTTTTTAAAGATCATAAGAATACTTGTTCGTTAAAAGGACTTATGACACTTTAAGAACAGTCGGGACCTAGCGCATTCATGCTAAGAATCATTAATAAATATTGAAGGCTTAGTCTTTATATGACAACTTTAGTCGTACTCAAACGAGTCACACCAGGTGTATTTGCAACACACTTCCTTTTACTCGCATTTCCATATTCTATACTTTTTCAAGTTAGTATTTAGTATGGAAAAATTCACAATCTTTCATTAAATTTTCAGTATTTGGTAGAACACTCTTCTGGTTTGTTTCTATTTGTCTACCTGTGTTTATGTTCTTCAAAATAGACACACACACTCACACTGTTATGAGCTTTAATTTGCACACATATTAGCCCAGCGAACAAGTTGTTTTGATTTCAAATACAGAATGATTTGAAATCAAATTGCTTCTCAAATTGCAAACATTCGAGAATTGTTAGTAAAAGAAACAAAAACATAAAACGAAAACATAAAACGAGAATTATTAAAAAACACTAAAACGGACAAAAACCACTTAAACGGTGGAAAAAAATCTTTAAAGCGAAAAATAAATCGCTAAAAAGGGATAAAAGCGCTAAAACGGGTACAAGTTGGCTAAACGGAAAAAAAAATTTCTACACGGGAAAAAATCGCCAAAACTGAAAAACGCTAAAACGGGAAAAATTTGCCACAATGCAAAAAAAATCAATATAACTGTAAAAAATCGCTAGCACTGGAAAGCAAAACATCACTATTTGCTAGCTGATATAATTAAAATTTCTCAATTTTCCCAAAAAAAACCTATTATTTTCATTGTTTCGTTCTGAATAACTTTGATACCATTTCAAGTAATACTATAAACTCTGAAAATATATCGTGAAAAGAGCTTCGATCCTACCGGAAGACATCAAGAAAACCTAGCATTTGTCCTTAATTCTCCAGCAAATAGCGTGGCTTAAGTACAAATCTTCAACGTAAAGCTCTGGCAAGAGTGAAAATAAAATTTTAAATAATGTAAAGCCTAGATCCCATTATCGTCGCAATACACCGATTTTCGTCGACTCACTGCAATAGAACCATAGACAATAAATAGCCAAATAGCTTTATTTCTTAACTAATTGAGAAACAAGGACATAATTGCTCTACACTGCAGTGGTAATATAGCCATACGGCCTTATTTCACAGTTAATTAAGAAATAAGGCCATTTTGCTTTATTACCGATGGCTTTATTGCAGTGATCCAACGAAAATCGGTGCATTTCGACGATAGTGGGATCCGAGCTTAATAGATAAAATCAAACAACCATCACATTACAAATGTTTGGCTTTGTGTTTATTGGGACAGTGCAAAGTTTGAGTAGTATATATGGGGCATTACATGCCAAATCGAATGGTTTTATAAAACTTTTTTTTTATTTCCCCAATTTTGTAATATTTTTTAGTACCTCTCAAAAGAACCTTCCTTAGTAAATTATGAAATTATTTTTGATTACTCGTTTAAAAGATATTGAATTTTCAAAAAAAATCACCTTTCCGATTTGACGTGGAATGCCCCATATGAAAATGTTTATGCTTGGTTTGTGTATAAAAATTCAATTTATGAAATTTCATTTGATTCTTTATGATATATATAATTTATTTTATATGTAGTATGAACACATACATATGTATTATATTCAGGTAAAGAAAGAAAAATTACAACAAAAAAGCAGAAAATAAAAAAAAAGTTCTTTTATATTTTGGGTCATAAAAGAAAGCAAGCATCCTTAGAGTATGCTATATATTCTTTAAAATATCGTTTTCTTACTACAACGTAAGAATGAGTCATATAATATCTAAAAAAGTGAACAATATAATAAATTTTTTACGTTTGGAAAAAATTTTTAGTAATAAAGAATGAAATTTAATTCATTTCTAAAGCCTACAATATTCACTGTGTAGAGTGTGAGTAACGCACAAACAATCATTGAGGGAATTTCCACGAAAAAAAAGTTGATTTAAAATATATAATAAAAATCTATGTAAATAATCATTAATAATACCTTTTTTCATTTTTATTAGAGTATAATGTGGAATTTTTCTAAAATTTATTGTTTAAAAATTTTTTAAAAGAAAAAATATGTGTTGGGGGAAAAAATATTAAAGAAGAAATTTAAAGAAAAACTTTTTTTTACCAAGTTCTTTTTGCCAAAAACTGGATTTATTTTGCCTTAAGAAACTTTTTATGATTGATATATGGATTGCTTAATCCGTCTATGAGTTAATATTGATTACAACGTTGTAAAGCTAATAATGCATTATTACTGGGGGTCTACATTAGCCATGAACTTGGTATGAACATCATGTCGGACATCGCATATGGCTAATGTAGGCCGCTCATGTCCATGTTTCGTCCATGCTCTGACATCGATGCCCGAACATATGGCTGAGCATCAATGTTCGCCATGAGATTCGCCGTCAACAACCATTTTCCGTAGAAAGAAAAGAGACGGAACAAAATTTGTTAAATAAAATACATTGACAAGGCAGAACATGGACATCGCACGTATTCACCATAACAAAGAAGTTGATTAATTTTTTACAGTTGCTCTGCCGGCGTCATGTTCATGTCATGTTCAAGTCGATGGCTCATGAAAACGTAGGGTTAAAGATTTAGATCTTTGTACTGGAATTTCTTTCTTTGTTCCCCTATATTTCCAAATATATAATTGCTTAATAAATTAATTTGTAACCGAAAGGTCAAAAATACATGAATACATATTTCATAATATTGCATATTGTTAGGCATACAAATTATAAAATTTTTTTGTAGGTTGAAATTTTAGCTATTCTTTATATCAATTATATCCCAACAGTGCTGTTTTCTTTTCTTCTTTGCTATCTTTTGTATATACATAATTATAATTTATTACTTAATATTACAAACATGCAAAATCATGAAAGGAAAGAAATGATAGCAGAATTTTGGGCTAAAGTTCCTTTTTCATAGATTTGTTAATGAATGATACTTTTGTGCTAACAATGCAGATAACATATAAATACCAAGGGAGAGCGATAGCGAGAGATAAGGAAAAGTGAGAAGCAACATAAATCCAATAGATTTCTTTTAAGATTTCTTATTTTTATGTATTGTAAGATAGCACTGTGCAACAAAATCAAAAAGGTTCCAACGTCTAATTTTGGTAAAGAAAACCAAAAAAATTATATGTGCGTGTATCGGAGTTTTTTCTGCGATTAATTTTAGGGGAACTTAAAATTTCCGCCATTTTGCACATAATTACAATGACTCGGCTTAGGAAATCTCTTAAGTCTTACGTTTAAGGTGAAACATGTGCTCAGCATTTGTATGTAAAACACAACGAGAAACATTTTTGTAAAATATTTTAACCCTCTAACTCTTCGTTGTATGGGTCTATTCGCCGCTTTCTTAAAAAAGAGGTAAATATCTCCCTTTCAGCATCGTTATAGAAGGCTAATATGTTCTACAAAACTGTTGCTCGTGGTCTTGTACATAAAAATGCTGAACACTAATTCCTTAAACGAAAGGCTTAAAAGATTTCCTATACGGAATACTAATTGTGAATAAGTAAGAAATTAACCTTTAATCACCTTTTAAGTTTTGAATGATTTCTGGCGTTCAAGCTAAGTCTGAAGCTTGGAGACTTATAGTAGAATTTTATGGCAAATATTTCTGTAAAACATTTCATCCCCCTATATCACTACTGAAGGGGAGTTTTTTGCGCCTTTTCTAAAAAAAGGAACAAAAAGACATAGACAACGAAGAGTTAGAGGTTTCAAATGTTCCACAAAAATGTTTGTCATGGTGTTTTACATAAAAGCCTTGAATACATCTTATATTTTAAACGTAAGGTTTAAAAAATTTCTTATTGCAAGTCACTATAATTATGTGCAAAAGAGGGGGACTTTTATAAATTACCCTTCTTTCATATTAATTTTAAACGAAAAATTATTAATCTAACCTTAAATCTCATTGATTTATTATTTTTCACTGTAAAAACAACATTCTTCAATGTTGAATCCATAAAATCCTGTTTTATAGTAAAATCCATTTTTATCACCTTAAATTAAAGTTGGTTCTACTTTAGCGAATCAATGAAAAATCAAAGTTATACTTTATTTTAAATCAACATGACTGATTTCAAATAAATTTTCTTTTAAATCATATTGAATTAAAATGAAATTCATATTCCCCCTTGTCGTGTTTGGCGATTTTCGCCTTCTACTGCGACATTTTTGTAATAGATTAAAGACAGCACGCTACATTTTTCTTTAATCTATTACAAAATCATTATTATTTAAAGTAAATTTGAGCCTGTTGCGACTGTAGTGGTTACAGCGCTGAATATCAAGCATGTGATGACAGATGAACCCGAGTTCAAATCTTGGATGGGGCAATCCAACCACAATACAACATTTTCTGCTGCCTATGCAAATACAGATCGATCAAGGCTTCCTTATCAGTTAATAAAGCAAAATAATTAATGAAATGGCTACATTAAATTCATGTTGTTTCAACTGAAAATAACGCTGATTCAACATGATTCTTCGTGTTATTTTAGTATCAAATTCATTTCGCTTTAACTGTTCTGGAATATTAAATCAACATAAAATAATAGTTATCTCAAGAGGAAAACTTTTGTTTCAAGGTTATTGTAAATCATGCTTAATTAACCTCAAATACTTATAAAGCAAAACCTCTACAGAAATATGTGAAATTAACGTTGTTTTCGACTTTATAACAGCGAAGAATTTTCCACAAAAATTTTCCTCGTAGTATTTTATATAAAATTGCTGAAAACACATACACACACCTTATGCCTAAAATGTAAAGATTACAAGATTTTCTATAACGATTCAATGCAACGAAGTGCAAAAGGAGGGAAACTTTAACTCCCCCTATAATAAAGGCCAGACGGAAGGTTTCAAAGATCCGATACATGTATGAAAATTTTGTTTGCTATTCATTAACAATATCAAAGCACACCTTAAGGTGTTATTTAAACAAATCTTTTATAAGCCAATGTGTAACGCAATTTTTAAATATCTTATCAACTAGTCTTAATTCACAATAAAGTTGAGAAATAAATTCTTAGGAATTTCATAACATACTTCGAGTAAATATTTAATTTAATTTTATGTGAGTATGTCATATTGATATGAAGGGGTTCAGTTCAAAGTAAAACTTTAATACATTTTAGTCTAGTTGTCTAAATAAATTATAAAGTATTGCATACATCAAGGATTTAAATTTAAATAATACTAATGCATACTTTTAGAACGCTCATTACAACATTGAAAAAAAGAGAGAAAACAAATTAGAAGGCAGTCATTAAATTGTAATTTAACACTACAAATATAAACAACTTAATGACCAACTTTTGAAAATTTAATAATATTTTATTTAAACGAACTCGCGATTAAAAGTTAAGCAGACAGACATTAAATGAGATATTACAATCCAAAAGGTGCGCGTCAAAATGTTAAAGTCACATTCTACTTATTTCTTTAAAGCAAAAATACAAGGAATAAAAGATGATAAACTTTATAAGTTTTCATTTTCGCCTTAACAAAGCACAAGTAACCATATCCATAGAAAAGATTATTTTACATAATTTCAATGAACAACATTCATTGACCTAGATTCATATATTTTTTGAAAAAACACGTTGATTCAATGTACGCATACGTTGTTTCAATGAGAATATTCACTGAACTTCAATGTAAGGCAGTTGAGTGATTGCTGATATTATTTAATAATATCAATGATCCAGTTCATTGATTTAACGTGAACAATTCGTAGAAACAACAATGAACTTTTTCCATGAATTTTTATTGTTTTTTTTTTTGGCTCACATCTTATTAAATTATTCAAGAGCAAACCTTAGCCCTTCATTCTGAACTTTGTGACAAATGACAAAATTATAACACTTGACAATTTTTGTATTTTAAGCAATGTAAAAATTGTCATCTATTATTATAATTTTTATTTTGTCACAGAGCTTAGAATAAGGGGGTTAATATAAAAATTTTTAAAGCAGTTAGTTTTAAATCCAAAAATTCTTATTAGTTGCCACAATTCAAAAGAGCGCTATGATTTTTTCTATTTCTTAATCATATATTTAAATTACATATTTAATTCCAATTTTAACAATCTAATGATTATTCTAACCCACAATGGTAATGTATACAAACAACAGCTGTGACAAGAAAACCATGACTCACTGACAAAATGTCAATCTATTCGTGTGTAAAATGATTTTTCACATTTAATCGCAATGACAACCAACCCCATTGTTTAGACATAAAAGCGAAAGAAACAAATATATACCGAAACATTTTCAAGATTATAAAACTCATTGTGACGGCAAGAAAAACAAAATAAAATCGGAAAAAATGTCCGCCTTAAAGCGAAATTAAAACAAAAGCTGAAGAAAAAAAAAACAAGATGAACATCTTAAGCATGTTTCAGTAATTATTTCACGCTATTAAATCGATTATAAACGAAAGGAGAATATATAAGAGGATAACAAAAGTATGATGTAAGAAATTTTGAAGAAACTGTTTAGGATATTCTCAAGTGTGTCTACAGACAAGGCCAAGGATGTTTAACAAGAAACACAACAAATTGTGTTGTTAAATGTACAAAAACTCAAGCATAAAGACACACAAATTATAGCAGGCGGTTCATTTAACAGTAAACGACCATATGAAATAGAAATTTTGAGTAAATTAATTCCTTAATTGTGTCTTGTCTATATCTTGTCTATGTCTTGTGTATGTCTTGTCTATGTCTTGTCTATGTCTGTTCTATGTTTTGTCTATGTCTTGTCTATGTCTTGTGTATGTCTTGTATATGTCTGTTCTATGTTTTGTCTATGTCTTGTCTATGTCTTGTCTATGTCTTGTCTATGTCTTGTCTATGTCTTGTCTATGTCTTGTCTATGTCTTGTCTATGTCTTGTCTATGTCTTGTCTATGTCTTGTCTATGTCTTGTCTATGTCTTGTCTATGTCTTGTCTATGTCTTGTCTATGTCTTGTCTATGTCTTGTCTATGTCTTGTCTATGTCTTGTCTATGTCTTGTCTATGTCTTGTCTATGTCTTGTCTATGTCTTGTCTATGTCTTGTCTATGTCTTGTCTATGTCTTGTCTATGTCTTGTCTATGTCTTGTGTATGTCTTGTCTATGTCTTGTCTATGTCTTGTCTATGTCTTGTCTATGTCTTGTCTATGTCTTGTCTATGTCTTGTCTATGTCTTGTCTATGTCTTGTCTATGTCTTGTCTATGTCTTGTCTATGTCTTGTCTATGTCTTGTCTATGTCTTGTCTATGTCTTGTCTATGTCTTGTCTATGTCTTGTCTATGTCTTGTCTATGTCTTGTCTATGTCTTGTCTATGTCTTGTCTATGTCTTGTCTATGTCTTGTCTATGTCTTGTCTATGTCTTGTCTATGTCTTGTCTATGTCTTGTCTATATCTTGTCTATGTCTTGTCTATGTCTTGTCTATGTCTTGTCTATGTCTTGTCTATGTCTTGTCTATGTCTTGTCTATGTCTTGTCTATGTCTTGTCCATGTCTTGTCTATGTTTTGTCTATGTCTTGTCTATGTCTTGTCTATGTCTTGTCTATGTCTTGTCTATTTCTTGTCTATGTCTTGTCTATGTCTTGTCTATGTCTTATCTATGTCTTGTCTAGTCTATGTCTTGTCTATGTCTTGTCTATGTCTTGTCTATGTCTTGTCTATGTCTTGTCTATGTCTTGTCTATGTCTTGTCTATGTCTTGTCTATGTCTTGTCTAAGTCTTGTCTAAGACTTGTCTATGTCTTGTCTATGTCTTGTCTATGTCTTGTCTATGTCTTGTCTATGTCTTGTCTATGTCTTGTCTATGTCTTGTCTATGTCATGTCTATGTCTTGTCTATGTCTGGTCTATGTCTTGTCTATGTCTTGTCTATGTCTTGTCTGTGTCTTATCTATGTCTTGTCTATGTCTTGTCTATACTTTGTCTATGGTTTTTCTTTGATTTGCCTTATTAATTCTTGGATTGCAAATTCTTAGGAACCCCATCGTCCCCCCTTAATGTTTAATATACACTCCTAAAAGGAATTAACCATCAATTAAAAATAGCCTGAGGTTTTTAATCATAAAGTTATTGCTGCTGCTACTGCAAAAATAAATATTTTATTTCCTTTTTTCCCTTAAAGGAGACAACATAAATTATGAGCACTGAACTAACTTTTATTTTCAAGTTTGCAATGAATAAGTTTATTGAGCTGGCAAACCATGTTCTTTTACCAGTTTCTATCTGTGAACACTTGCATTTGTTAAGTACCAAAATATCCGAATTTTCGCTTTAACATCCTCGCCAGTAAGTGAGCTGTCACTCAATCATTATTAAAGTGTAATTTTGTGGTGAATGGGTGATTGTTGAAAGTAAAATTGGCATTTATTTCCAATAATAAACTTTCGTAACAGCTGAAGATGAATAATTTCAAACAAGGATGAGTTTTTCACAAGTAAGGAAGTTCCTACCAAGCGATTGCATGACAAGCTTACTAATTATTATTTTAAAGTTAAGCAGTAAAAAATTAAGTCATTTCGAGAACAAAATTCTTTGAACATTTAAACAAAGATTTCTCTTACTTTTACTTGTGCATAAATAAAAGTGCAGCAGTGTGCAAAATGATTTATAGGTTTGTGGAGTTGTACCAGCATCAACTTATTGAGGTGATAATTACCAGCTGTACTCACAGAATATATTAAATTATAACACTATGCAACAAAATAAAGCTTTTGTCATGACCTTTGATAGCCCCTAAATTTTTTGGAATACGCATATAAAAATATTAAGTTAAAATATCTTAAAGACGGCTGAAATTAAAATTATTTAATTTAATTCTTAACAAAATTGGACGATTCTTTTTCAAGTTATAATAAAATCTGTGGCGCAGCTTCTTCATAGCTCAATTTTTGCAAAAATCAGCTAACTTCACTTTAATGTACTTAAAATAAATGTTAAAACATCGATTTTCATAAAATAAAGCTTATTTCATTAATTTAGTTAATAAAATTTTAAATGTTTTTGTATTTTAGGTTTTTTAAAAATAAAAAATTTTAAATAAAATTTTGCCAAAAAAATCATTTTTCATCACTGCGGTATGAATAATTTCGAAACCGTTGAGTATATATAGAAAAAATATTAAAACGGATTAAGGGCTATTCACATATTACGTAACGCTATTTTTTAGTTTTTATAACCTACCCATCCCCCTGCCTCCCCTCCCCCTTTGAAACACTTTTACAAATTTTTCAGTATAAATTATCTAGTCCGTAACAAATCTTCAAACCCCCACCCCCTTTTAACCTTACGTAATATGTGAATAGCCCTTTAAAGGTAATTTTTTCAAGTTTTAGTTTTAGAGGCTTATGTAGTAAAATTGGACATTCCCTTCCCAAGTTTTGATAAAATCGATTAAAAAAACCCACGTTTTAGAAACAAATTAAAAAAAATCAAAAATATATAGTGGTACTTCTTGGCATTTTTCTTGTTGCATAGTGTAATTTGTCACACAGAATCCTTGATATTTAGCTAAGCTTGGACTAGACTTCAACTAGATTTAGACCAGACTTGTGAAATTGGCTTAGACTAGGCTTACACTAGACTTACAATAGACTAGGCTATATTTAGAATAGTTTTCAAAAACACTCACACTAGACAAATACTCCTCGTAATCCTTAAATAAATCAAAAAATAATCTATTAATTTAGCAACTTTTAAAATTTTTCAGTGTCTACCTACGACCTATATTCAACGTATTTAATTTAGTTATTTAACTTTAATTTATCCCAAAAATATGTTAGCTAGCTTAAATCCCTAAAGTGTACTTCAGATTTTGTAAACAAGCCAATTTTTAAAAGTTTGTGTGCATGTGTTTTATACTGTAGATATGCTAATATGCTATTAACACATTTTATACTTAAAAACTGTGGTTTCATTTCAGCAAACTGTTATAGAGTGTATAAAAAAGATTAAATATTAAGCTAATTAAATAAAAACTAGCTTAGTAATATCAACTTTTTTCGATACGCTTTTAATTCGTTTAAAACATTAAAGTTGTGCTCTTTCGTTCGTTATGTATTTAATTGCTGCTCTAAATTTTAGCCAATTAGCTGCAAAATATTTACACGTTCCTTTTTAATTAAAATTGTTAAATGGATTTGACGCTTATTAAACTGTCTCGAAGGACATATTGAGTTAAGCGATATTTCTTGGTGAATTTAGCCAATTATTTTGGCAATTTAAAATTTTAACATTTTCTTATATTAATCTGTTAAATAAGCCATAATATAATTCTGTGTTTTAACATTAAACACTTACCCAAATAAATAGGCTATTGAAGTGTATTCTCTTAATATCCTAAAAATATGCTTTAGTTAAGGCCTCTTCAAGATTTCGCTTTAACACGGCTTTAAAAATTTTTTGTTTTGTTTTAACTCTGCTCTGTACTAGTGAGTGTATCCTTCATTTTTCCATCAAAGTAATTTATTATAGATTTATTCAACTTCAAATGCCAAAATGTCTATAGCGTGTGTAACTTCTGATAGACACATGCATATAAATTGACATTTGGTTTAAACGAAAATTCAGAAAACCACAAATAGGCAAAGTCTTTTTTTTAGCAACAATTTGGCGGTTCATATTGAATAAAATTTGATTCAGTTTTTCTTTTTACTAAAATTTTTAGCATAAATTAAAAACGCAATTTGTGTCTCCCAAAAGTAGTCTTTAAAATTTATTAGCAAAAGTTTTGTCAGCATATTGCAGAGACTTTATTTAGTGGGAAATATTATATAATTTATATATTTTGTTCTGTTTGTAAATATTTAGTTAGCGAAGAATATGTTTTGTGCCAGATAAGTTACGGAAGAAAGTAAAATAAACAGGGAAGGACACCTAGCAGGAAGGGCTATATTGATAACACTTCATAAAAAAGAATATAATGACCCTTATCGGGAATAAAAGTTCCCGAAAAATTGTGATCGCCAATTTTTTGTTGTTGTTGTGTTACTATACTATTTTCCTCGTTTCGTTCACTATTTTTTGTTTATGGGAAAATATTTCACGTGAAATGACTGAATCTTGTAGAGGGGACCAAAAAATAAACATTCATGGCATTTTGAAAGTTTATGTCTGGCCTTTACATATATAAAGTTAACGTTCCCCACTTTTGCATATTTTTATAGTTAACCGGTATACATTTTTCCATTTTAGGTATACGAGGAACATTTTTGTAGAACATTTTAACCCCCTAACTCTTCATTGTATTGGCCTGTCTGCCCCCCTTCTTAAAAAAGAGACAAAAATCTCACCTTCAGCGGCGAGAAAGCAGGCTAAAATGTTCTACAAAAATGTTCTACAAAAATATTGCGCCACAAAATTCTAATTCTTTAATTCTTTAATTCTTTAAATACGTTTCAGATCCAGACCTCAACTTAAACGTCAGAAATTATTCAAAACTTAAAATGTCCTTAAGGGTTAATTTCGTACTTATTCACAATTAACACTCGACATAGAAAATCCTGTAAGCCTTACATTTAAGGTATAAAATGCGTTCAAAACTTTTATGTAAAACACCATAAAGAACATTTATGTAGAACATTTCAGCTCATCGTATCGCCGTTTAAGGGGAGTTTTTCCCCCTTTTTTGAGAAAAGAACAAAAAGACCAATACTACGAAAAGTTAGAAGGGTAAATAAATGTTCTACAAAAATCTTCCCCGATATATTTTACATAAAACTGCAGAATATATCTTTTACCTTAAACGTAAGGCACAAAGAGTTTCTACTCCGAGTCACTATGTACAAAAGGGGGAAAATTTCACTCCCCCTAAACTTAGTACGAGATGTAAACTTTCGAAACGGCAATACGCGTATAACTTTTTTGCTACCATCTACCAGAGTCAGAACCTAGTAATTATAAAAAAGTTTATAAAAAAAGTTTGCTCTCCAGTGTAATCTCTTACTCAGTTAGGGACTATTCATATATTACATAACGCTGTTTTCGTAGTTATTATATTTCAGTTTAATATAGATTGCTCTTAGAATAAAGTGAAACTTCCAGAATAATCTTGGTGTTTTACAAGGAGGGAGACGGGTACTCCCCTACAAATAAATTATAATTTTCATATATCTGCACAACTACTATAGTGGCACTATCTAATTTTAATGTGGGCTGCTCTAGGAATAAAAAGTAATTTGTAGCCAAATCTTGCTGGTATAGGATGGGGATGACGGGTGCCACCATACAAAGTAATTACTAATTTATCTACATCTGCAAAGCTACAATAGTGCAGATCTCCAATTTCGATGTAGGTTGCTCTTAGAATAAAATGCAACTTCCAGCGAAAGTAATTACACTAATGGGACTCTCTTTATTTAATTGGGCCCACTCAAAGAATAAAGTGCAAGCAAACGCCTATATGTATATGAGAGGGTGACGGTTACTCTCCATACAAGGTAATTATTAATTGAGTGTTGTGTTCTTCTTCCGACGGGGTTTGCTTGAATTATTTCGAACGATTTGCCGTCATCCCACGTCAAATTTGGTTGATAAACAGACCTGTTTCGCATTTGTGCCATATTCAGTGTTCTATTGAATACTAAATCATAAATTATTAATTGTCCTGCATCTGCACAGCAACAAAGGTGGAACTCTCTAAATTTGATGAGGGTCCCACTGAGAACTAAGTGCTTTTTCAAGCAAAATCTGGGATGTACAGAAAGGTGGACGGCTACCGCCAATACATAATATCTACTTACCCTATAGAGAAACTCTTAAAATTTTTCGCACGTTGCTCTGAGAATAAATTGTGTCTCTCACACAAAATAATTTGCAATTAATCTATATCACCATAGCGAGATTTTAGATTTGATGTAAGTTATACTGAGAACAAAATGGCACAATTCACAATCTTGTGCAAATAGTCTTGCATCGTAGCATTTGCGAAATGGTATTGCATAATGATACTCACCACTTAACAATTGTTAGTGGTGAGTATAAATATACTATACCATTTTGCAAATGCTACGATTCAAGACCATTTACACAAGATTGTGAATTGGGTTAATGCGTTTTTCAAATATGAAAGAATTGTATGCCTTGGAGGGTCAGGCTTTTTGGATAGTTTTGTATAATAATAAAAAAAAGTATTCAACTTATATTCTGTGTATTTTACCTTCACTTTAAATTGACTAAACGTATCGTTATCCTCGATATTTTTGTTTGAGAATCATCTCGGAAACAAGGCATATCGATGAATTTATAATTTAAAAACTAAACGTTAAAAGTGGCGCAAGGTACAGCACAATATGTTTAACTGGCACCATACAGTGGTTCCAATTGAAATAAAATTGTAATAAATCTGTATCTTTGAAACTTGAAATCCGATTACAAAACGATGTATATAAAAATCATAGAGGAGGACTTAAGCTTTAATAATGTTGAAACTTGGAGCACCCTGTTGAAACAGACGGTCAGCTACAGGGCGTCAAAGTTGACTACCTCGGACATGAAAAAAACATGTAGTCCTCATAACTTTTATAAACATTATGCAGTCATTTTTAAAGTCTATTCTATTGAAATATGGAAAAAGAAAATTTTTAATTCTGAAAAATTTTTGAGAAAAACGTCCAACAACTGAGCTATATTTTTAATATAATTTTGCCAATATTCACCCTCATGTCAAAGTCTTGATTTTGATTTTTTTTCCACGGCTACATCAATTGAGAGAGATAACTTTAAAATTTCTTCCGCACATTACCAAGGATTTTGTTAAAAGTCATAAATTGTTTTTGGAAAATTTTGGTAATGCTAGTACCGGAGATATTTACGAAAGCGGGAACAAAGTCGAGGCCAAAAACCAAAATTTGAAAATTCAAAGCCAAATATCTCTGAAAATATTAAAGATATCTTAATGAAATATACTGAATTTATACTTTATCTATTTATAAGCTTCACAACAAGGTTGAGTTCAATTAAATCGGATAATATTTGTAAAAGTTATGAGGCCAACAAAGTTTTTCATGCCCGAGGTAGTCAACTTTGACACCCTGTAGCTCGCCGTGCGTTTCAACAGGTTGGTCCAAGTTTCAACATTCTTAAAGCTTAGATCCTCCTTTATGATTTTAACATATATCGCTTTGTAATCGGATCGCAGGTTTCAAAGATACAGATTTATTTGCCTTTTTTTTCAAATTGGAGCCACTGTGCACCACTCGGTTTGATAATATTAATAATATGTCCAACAACAAAAACGAAACAACAGCATTGAACACTGCAATTCAATCGTAAGCATTCCCCAAAGCCATTTATTAGCAAAGAAAAAAATGCTTAGATAGAGTAAGTAAACTTCTCGTATTGCATTCCTCTAAATTGCTCGATGCGGTCCGGAATAAAAGAATTCCGCCTGTTGGCCTCCTTCCCAAATTAATACATTATTTAAAAATATTTTCTTATTGCCAAATGAGCTTGAACGTGACTAAAATTATTAATTGAAAAAAAGAAATTGTCAACAACTGCTGCATGCCACAACTTTCTACCTAAAGAGTTCATTTGTGGCTTTTTAAAGCATACTTATAGGTACTGACTGATTGCCTTATTACTTTGCACAACAAAATCAAACTAAATTGGCCTTGACAAAATATGCTTGAATATTAAAAAAAAAGTTTAAAATAATCTGCAAACAAAACAAATTGGTTGGCTGGCTAGTTTTTTCAATTTTTCAATAAAAATCAAATTTAAATTTACTTATATATGAAATAAATATTTCTGAAGCATTTCCTGCTAACATTTCTGTGGGTTTAATTAAATTTATGTTTTAATCTAACAAACTAAAGACGATATACAAAAGTATTAGTAAAGAAAACTATTTTAAAGGATTTATATTTTGTTTGTTAATACAAAAAAAAAACAACAACAACAGAAGTTTTTACTTTGTCCTTTTGGCCATTTCAAGAACAATTTAAACATTCTTGTTGTAAAGTGGAACGAACGAACAAACGTATTGTTGAAATTTGCTGCTAGCTAAAGTTAAATGATATCATAATGCAATTTTCTATAAAATTTAAAGTTTTTACTTCAAGGATTTGCTGGTTATTATTTTTCAATTTGTTGTTTTATCAAGTTATATCTGCTTCCGGCTTTGTTTCTGCATAAAACAAAAAAACTTTGCAGAAATTTTGTCTTTGTGTGTAAGCGTTTGTGTTTTTTTTTTCTTCTTAACGCCTGAAAATAGGCTTTGAGCTAGTGTTAGTTTATGCATTGTTAAGCTCTTTCTTAGCTACCATTGGCATAATTTTGTGTTTGCAAAATTTATAGTTTCCTTTAAGCAGTTAATGTGCATGTGAAAAAGAACGATTTTCTTTTAGAGTTTTCTTAAAAGAAATAATGAAAATTTCTTTTGTCCTGTTAGGATTTTCAAGAAAAGGTAAAATAAAAGCCATGTATGCTTTAAAAAGTTTTAAGATTTAAAAACAAGTAATTTTTAGTAGGGATCGAATATAATAGTAATTTTCGAAATTTCAAATTAAAAAGTCATACCGAAGGAATTTGTCTATTCAATATTTCAATATAGCAATGTGATTTTTCTTAGGATTTTCAATTATATACATCGGACTAGCCGTTCTCCACTTATGCTAATATAGATCGAGCAACCAAAATAGTTTTTTTTATTAAAGATCCAGCCTCAATATAATATCCATTTAATTAATAGGCAAGACCATTTTTTGTGCTGCAATTTATGATTACATTATACAGCCGATTTTGAGAAAACTTATAGCATTTTAAAGATATTTATTGGCAGATGTGCACACTCTGTATTTCGTAAAAATCGGTTCAGTATTTTGGGAATTATATGCGCTTAAAGTTATTACTATGACATGCGCAAATAGAGCTCATGCATTTATTAGCCTAAAGGTAAAAACAAAAACAAAACATGTACGTGTGTCTATAGATTTTGCTTTCGCAAAGATAATAATAACACAATATTTATTCTCTTCTTTAGTGTTCTTGTAAACAAGGCAGAAAATTCAAAAAGGGGAAGAGAGTTCAATAAATGGAATTAGCTTATTAGAAGGGATTTTATTTTACTTTACCGTTATTTTTAATTCTTTTAAGACAATTTTTAATACCTTGTCCGTGATGTTTGGGTAGTTTTTCTATGAACCTTAATACAAATTATTTACAACCGATTGTATCGTCCGTTGGCTATAAACTTCCGTCCGTTGGCTAAAAACATACACATAAAAAAATTATTTGTCGAACTGTGTAATTCCTTAAATTTTAGTTTGACTTCCTTTAGCAAATATCTCCTATTTTTTGATATATCAACTCTCCAATTTAAATATGTTTATAGAAACATACTAACTTTGCCAAGCTAAGCATAAAATTCATTTTAAAATATTGCTGTTGCCAGTTTGTTGATGACCAGCAAAACCACAAAACAACTTGTGGTTTTGTAATGGCTAAACATTGACACCGAAACCATTTTTTGTTTCTTCTTTTCTGTTGAAGCACAACTGCCAAACTAATGGCTGGCAGTTAAGAAGAGAGGCAGTTAGAAAGCACCCGTTTAAGAAGAGACTGCAGAAAAACTGGTCCACTGAAATAAGGATAAGCCAGTAAATACTTTTAAAGTAGGGATGTAACGATACGCCGTTTTGCCGATCCGATACCGATACCGATACTAAAAAATAAATATCGCCGATACCGATTCCGATACCGATACGAATATTGAAATTGAGTTCAAGTTTAGATTAACAAAGCTCAAGTGCAATTTTTTTATTATACAAAATTACATTTTTAATTATTAATATTTAAAATTGATATTAACCCAGTATAAAAAATTGGAAGTATTTTTTAAGGAGCTACATTTTCTTTGCTTCCAAAAAATCTATATTAAAAATATGCAGATAACAAAGTGCAACAGTCCAAAAAACACACGGACTTGACAGTATAGATTCGATTGTACTACAACGGGGTAGTAAAACCCTATACTTAGCTTGCCGAATTTGGTGACCAATTTCGTTTTATGGACCTCCAAAGTTTTGGAAAATCAGCGGGCCCTCAAAAAAAGGTGTCATCAACTTTTGGCCAAGAGAAAATTCAAACTCGGTGATACCGCTTAACTATATATGGCAATAATGTAGCTAAAAGTTCGCTAAACAGATTTTATTACCATTTTATGCTAAAAAATTAATTTTTCGTGCACCTTTTTTCAAAAATTAAGGAAAAACAATTTTTTTCACTTTTTCCAGAATAACATACAGGGACTCGAAATTTTTTATTAACAATATTTGGCAAAGTTGTAGCTACGGTAAAGCTGAACAACTTTTGTGAACATGTCAATACAATCTGAATGTATCTGGGCACCCTAAACAGACCAGAAAAACTAATTTCTACCTTAAAAGTTTTCATTTTTTACGAGTTAGGCTAATTTTTATTGTATTTTTTTGCTTTCTTTGTTATTGTTCCACTTCTTATGTTGCTGATTTTAGTATTTACTATTTTTTATTGTTTGTTGTTGTTTTGCCAAATAATCGTAATGAAAAAAGTGAATAAAACAATTTTTTTAAATTTTTTTTTCAAAAAAAGTACAGGATCATATTATTTTTCTGGGTACAAAATGTTAGTGAAACACTACAAAGAAGTATGCACTTAAATATATTATTTTCAAAAAAAAATATTTTTTAGCATAAAAAAATAGTGAAAAACTACAATTTTTAAGGTAAAAAGTGGTCTGTGTGAGCTATTAGAGTACCTAGAGACGTGCAGATTGTATTGATATGTTCACAAAAGTTGTTCAGCTCTACCGTAACTATAAGTTTGCCAAATATTGTTAGTTAAAAATTACAAGTCCCTGTAAGGTATTCTGAAAAAAGTGAAAAAACATTTTTTTCCTTAATTTTGTCAACAAAAAGTTGACGAAAAAAAATGTTTGCCATGAAATTTTAAAAAAAAATCTGTTAAACAGACTCTTAGCTACATTATTGCCATATATAGTTAAGCGGTATTATAAAGTTTGAATTATCTGTTGGCCAAATACTGATGACACCGTTTTTTGATGCCCCACTGATTTTCAGAAACTTTGGAGGTCCATAAAAAAAATTGGTAACCAAATTCGCCAAACTGAGTAAAGGGTTTTACTACCCCATTGTAGGACAATCGACCCTGTACTGTCCAGTTCTTGTGTTTTCCAAAAGTCTTTATTTGTCGCAAAGTGTAATTAGTAGAAAAGCAAGAAAAAAAATTTAATTCGTTTATAATTTAAAAAAATTCTCGCCATACTTGCATTAAAAAAATTGTGAAAACGGGTAATTTTTTATCCTTTTTTCTTGAGGAAAAATCATTATAGAACACCGAAAAAGAAATTTGTCCGAGCATCGCTTCCAATTCGGTGATTGGTAATCGAAAAACAGAACTTCTTGCAATGGCAAGGATATGTAAAACTAATTAGAAATAATCCAAATTTGCAATACTCGTACTTCCGGGTCGCGAATTCTACATTTTCATGACTTCTTTGGAGTGTCTTTTTTGCTGGAATAGGATTTAAAAAACAACGAATTGAATTTGAATTCATGGTAAAATTAACAAAAAATTAATAATTTTTTTACAAAATAATAGTATAAAATATTATTAATTTTTAAAATAGATATTAATAAGATTTAAAAAATAACGAAATGAGTTTATTTCATGGTAAAATTAACAAAAAATAAATAATTTGTCAGAAAAAAACACTGAAAAAATTTTTTAAAGTATCGTTGTATCGACAGTAAAATATCGCCGATACCGATGTATCGGAAAATCTGAAATATCGCCGATATATCGGTATCGGTATCGGTATTCGTTACATCCCTATTTTAAAGCAATTAAAGCGGAATTTTTAGGGTTCGTAAACACTAAAACAAGAAATTTTAAAATATTAAAAAAAAAATATAGCACTGATTTTTCAATAAAATATTTTTTAAAACAAAAGCATATAGGGGCTATTCACATATTACGCTATTTTCGGAGATTTTATACCCCCCACCCCCCTTCGTAACTCTTTTCAAAAAATTTTCAGTATAAATTATCGAATCCGTAACAAATCTTTAACCACCCACCCACCCCTCTCCCCAGCCCTTGAGCGCTACGTAATATGTGAATAGCCCCATAGAGTCTAATACAAAGATTTGGTTTAAAGTTTAAAGAATGATTGCCGCAGGAAATTGTGAATACATTCATGATAGCTAATTCACTTTGTGAAATTAGGGTTAACCCTATAATAGCAGACTAGACAAGGATAATGTTCAAAGGCAGGATCATAATTTCCACTCTCAAAGAATTTTGCTTCATAAATCGAATAAAACGATTTCATAAAATTTTTTTTATGCAAATCCAATGAAAATTTTAAAAATACGGGTCTTTTTTTTTTGTCTTTTATCACGTAGTTTGTCACGTGTCCGCATATGGTTATATTTAAAAAAAACTTCATCTTCAAGATCAAAATCGCAAAAAACTTTAAAAAATCGAATTTTCCCATTGTCCGCAAGCAGCTTGTACAACCTAAGCGCTACCTAAATGGTGTTAAGAATCATTTCTAGGAAGTTCATATATTCTAAAAAGTTGTTTATTCTTAGATCTTAGATACATTTTTGTAGTTGATTGTTTTCTTGAATTTTGAACGGTTTCCTACCTATGGACCTGAACAGGGGAAAAAAGGTAAAAAAAATCTAATTTTTTAAAGTTTTTTAAGATTTTGATCTTGAAGATGAAGTTTTTTTAATTTTATATGTTCACAATTTTTCTTTATGACAAGAGCTACAACTTTGCCTCAGAGAGTAAATCAAAATTCCGAACGGTTTGCAAGATATGAGCCTGAGAAAATGAGCAGTTTTTTGCAAAAATGACACCGAGGCCCCATATCTTTGGAGGCCCATAAAAAAAAGTGCATGACTTGGGGCAAAACTGGGAGACACGGGTCTTCCTTTTTTTAGTCTTTTATCACGTAGTGGTGTCCGTATATGGTTATATTTCCATGACTTAAAAAATTACACACAGTGTATGTGAACGGTCATTAACATTACAAATTTTTTTTCAATGTGAGTTAGAGTAAGTTTTTGACTGCGAGATTAGGGATTAAGCTGAATTTAATATTTGTATTTACTCCTTGAGTTGACTTGTTTTTACAATTTTGTTTGATGGTTTAGGATGAAACCACCAACATTGGCCGCTAAACTAGCAAAAAACAGTTTAAACAAAGTCAACTCAAACACTAAATACAGATATTAAATTTAACTTAATATCTAATCTCGCAGTCAAAAACGCACTCTTAGTGTCTATGATCCATATTTGTACCACGGAATTGTTGAGAAATTAAAATACCCAATAAAACAGTTTAACTTAATGATTCTACTTAATAATGAAATAATTTCATTAAAACAATGAAATAGTATAGTTAAAAAATTTTATAATTTCATTAATATAATGAAATAATTTCATTGAAATTATGAAACAATTTCCTTAAAATAATGTTACATTTTCATTAGTTTAGCGAAATAATTTTATTAGAATTATTTCATATATTTGGTAAACTTTTCATTAAAATATTTTTAACTAAACTTGTTTCATTAATCCAATGAAGCGTGATGTAGGTTCAGTTTTAATGAAGGTTTTCATAAGATTAATATCGAAATTCTCAGAAAATTCTTTCAGTGTAGTCTGGGTATTATTACGAAGAGGAATATAGCGACAAGAGGCGCTCCGCTGGGTAGAGTTCTGTTCCCACTCTTATGAAACGTTATCATAATTAAAATCCTCTCCCAACTAATTGGAAATAGCACAAAAGTAGCAGCCTATGCTGATGACATCGTGCTCCTTAGAAGAGCTAAATTTCTGCCAACGATAAGTGAACTGATGGAATCGACAATCAACAAAGTACTGGAATAGGCTAAGGAAAACAGTCCTACAAAGACCGAACTCGTACTCTTTACTAAACGGAATACAGACCAACGTGTTTGGGGTGGTATTATTCTGTAAGTCCCCAACCTTTCGTGAAACATACTGTGGAGGACAGGATGAAGAAATCTCGATGCGCTTTCTATATCGTTACTTTAATATAAAAAAGCCGTATCTAACATATAAAATATTTTAAGTTTCAAGTATAAAACTTAATAAAAGAACTACAAAACAGTAATATATATTTTAAGAACTACGAAATATGTACGATGGATCCTCTCCTACATTTCTTATAGTTCTAAAAATAAACATGATCTTTTTAATATGTTTTTTTTAAGTATTTTGTTTCAAACTTAAACATTTTTTATATGTTAGATATGGGCATTTCCACAGGAAAGTCCACTTTCTGTCATGTTCGACACCAAGAAAGTAAGCTTGTTTTTCAGAACCATGTGGTTCAATGTTTCCTAAAATTTTACTAACTGTAGAGCTACTTACGGACTACATAAACATGCGAAGTATAAAAAAACTTACGTTGGTTTGAAAAAATCAACATAATTGCTTGGGGTCGAACGTGACGGAAAGTAGACTTTCCTGAGGAAATACCCATATGCCTTTTGTAAATTAAAGTTGCGATATGTGTGTAAAGTTGCGCTGGTGAAATATGTGGGCTCATGCGGTATATACTACACTAAACGGCTATAATCAGACCCAATCTTAACTTTGGATTGCTAGTCTGGTGGAGGGCAGTGAACAAGAGTGCATATCTCCTTCTGCTGGCCAAAGTGTAAAGTATATCATGTCTCGCAATTACCGATGCAATGAGATCAACACTTCAGGTCGGTCTTGAGACAATGATATACTTGACTGCACGTAAAATCTATACCAAATACATATCTGCCAGGTGTGCTCTTAGACTCAGAGAGTCGGGCGATTTAAAGCATCATCATATCAGACATGGCACCATTCCACGAAACGTAGGAGGGCAAATTCTGGCGAGACAAATGCACTATATTTTTAATATATTTTTTATTTATTTATTTTATTTTTAAACAAACACAACCCGCGAAGCTATTAGCTTGTCTGCGGAAAACACCCAGGGTCTATGACGGCAATCGAACCTGCTACCTTTGGACTGACAGGTTAGCATCGCTAGCACTCATCAGCCACAGGGGCGCCCAGTCCTGTCATGAACTTTGAAAAACCCTTCTCAGGCGAAATCCCGAACAGGGATGAATGTAAATTATGTAACTCGAGATAATGCAGTTTCGGTCTTTACGGACGGCTCCGAAATAGACGCTAATACTGCATTAGAGGTATGCTCTAAAAATCTTGAGCTTTCGATCTCGTTCTGGTTATTCGACACCTCCACCGTGACCCAGAAAGAAATTTACGACATAACTGAAGCTGCGAAAAGAATTGACAGGCTCGTCTCAGAGATATTCTATCCGAAATTATGGCCCTTAATTCAAAGGTGGTGAAATCGAACTGTGCCAGTACACATTCAATGCATTCAATCTCTAACAACGTTAGAACGACATAACGTCAAGACAGTTTGGATTCCAGAGCTTGAAAGCGAGAAACGAAGTGGCTGATGAATTTGCTAGCAGATGTGCCGTAGATGCAACAGACTCACAAAGAAATATTGATATTCCCTTAGTTAAGCTATCAAATGAGATTACAGAGTAGACGCTAAGGAAGACAGCACTCAGGTGGTCCGTAATTACCACTTGGGCCCTTACTTAGTAGAACTAGGCCCACGAAACTCCTAACCGTCTGCAGGTCTGTTATAGGGGTGTACCCGTGGCTGGCTTTTAGGCTTTGTAAAAAGCTCAAGAAGGTTCTCAGGAGCTGGATTAAATAGTTATCTGGGCATCTAGCTAGCATACCAGCTGCCCATCTAACTTAAATAAATCGAAAAAAAAATAAAATATTATGCTAGTTATGATATAATCGGTAGAGCAGTCTCTTCAAAAAGACAAAATTTTATCATATTAAAAAATCTCTAGAGTTTTAAATTTGAAAAAACTTTTTAGTAATCTTTATTTTTCTTGTTGCATAGTGTAATTACCTTCTTTTATATAAAACGTGTTATAAGACTAGAAAAAATAAAGAGCTATTGAAAGGCGGACGAAAAAATTTTATTTAAAGTTTACTTTTAGGCTTTTCAGAAGTTTGCATGATTTTGTATTTGTTTTATCAAGGGGTATGAGCGTACGGTAGTGCACCAAGTCATAGAAATAAAAGCTAATTGACACTAGGGGCCAAAATTATGAAGCTTAACAGGCCATATACACTTGTATTTCCCATACTAAAACAAAATCGTTTTATTCCAACATTTTCGTGTTCGTGTAACAAACATTTCCCATTATCGTTTACTAGCACATTTTTTTTCTAACGACGCTTTTAAGGTTGATGTAGAAGTTAATGCAAGTGCTACCAGCAACTCTGGCTGATCAATTTTTTGCAAAACAAATTTAATGTTGTGTGAAATTGACCTCAAGTGGTTGAAAACTCTTGTTTATTGTTCGGCTATTATTTTGTTTATTTTTATTGTTATTTTCTTTTCTTTTTGCATTAATGGAAAAACAGAATACGTATTAGAAATAAGATAGAAGAAAAGGCAAACATTTGACAAAAAAAATATCTTTTACACAAGATAATATGTATATTTAGTATATAGTAAAGCTTACTTAAAAGCATACGTTTAGGCTTGCAAATACATACTTAATTCTCATTATTATATATAATATTACCCAATATAATTTTAAATTATCTCTTAATTTCGTTGTAAATTTATTTTAAAGTGGCACAAAAATATGATTGGAAATTATGGCAAAATATATATTTACTTAAAAGCTAAAGCATATTTTAAGACATGAAATAAATTCATTAGGAGTGCAGAAACATTACCCACATAACATTGTTTTAATATTATTAATATGCGTAGCATATCTTAAGGCATTATATAAATTCAGCAGGAGTACAGTAATATTGCCTATATATTATTGTTTTTAAATTATTTTTATTAATAATGGAAACATAAACAAATTATTAAATAAGTTTATTATGAGTTATTATACAAATACATTATGATTTTTTTATAATTCTTTACTCAAAGATGGAACATTTATACATATGTACATATTAGAGAAGTATGACATGAATTGTTTTAGTTGATTGGGGAAGTAAGCGTGTAGACGTTATCATACGTAACTACTATCATAAAGTGGTACCGCCTTTCTTTTCCAACACTTTTATTAATATTGATTTATTAATGGAATATTTTCCATATGTTAACCTGAAGTGTAGACTCTTTTGAGACACTTGCTACCTTTGTTTTATATTAATTAAATAATTTATCATTTATTTCTGAACTAATATTCGGTTATCTTTTAGGCGCAAATCTCTGTACGTCTTCTTCATTGGCCTGGCTAAGGGCCACCTGAAATAAAATCAGGATACGTCATGGACGAAGTTATATTTCAGAACAAATTTGGAGCCTACAGGAAACTAATGCTGCAAAGGATTGAGCTGGTTGGCTCATACATTGTGCTCCTCTGACAATCAGCCATGTCACAGAATACCATTCCGATCGAAAGTGGCTTCAATTCTGTAAGTTGCTTCTTCAGAAAACGAAAAACGAAAATTTTCTTCGTATTCAAACCACTTTTAAATTTCAAAGTGGAATTGAAAAACACTTTTCTACTGGCTTCATTTGCAGTAAATACTAAAAAACGTGCATACTTTTAGGAGCGTCAAATAAATATTGGATAGATAAAATTTTTAAAAAGGTGCATAGTTAGAAAAACTGATGTAAAAGTCGCATGAGCAAGTATGCGCAGCTAATTTTTGAAACAGTATTACCCTATAATATCTTTATTAAGATTCCACAAAAATTTCAGGTATACTCGGGTATACTTCTTTTATATCTCTATAAAGATTTGGAAAAGTTTTCAAAACAAAATTTTTCTGTATTTACGCTTCTAAACCTTAACTAGAATAGCAAATATATAAAATAAAGCCATTTAAAATAGCTGATATAACACTTTCTCAAAAAAAAGTTAATTTGTCTGAAAACGTTCATTATTATCGATTCAAAAAGCCAACAAATTTGATATAAAAATCCAGATTTTTTTGAACCATGTAACTTAGTGATGAATAAATCTTATTTTTAAATTCACTGATTTGTCCGCTATGATGCTGCGTTAAATTTTTTTTAATTCAATAATTCTTTTTTTATTTTTCCGCCACTAGATTTGCTTTTTTCCCCACTGTGCGGCCTGTTGCCATCTTTTTTAATTGCCCTAACACGTATTGAAAAAAAGTTTTTTTTTATCCCCAGCATAGAAAACCATATGAAATAAGGAACTTCGTTGCAAAAGTTATTGATAATTAAAATTTACGACAAAATTTTAATTTTTAGCAAAATACTGGCAGAGTACATTTTGGATCACCCTGTTTGAGGTGATAGAGGTGAAATAGAGCTGTAATTTTTTGGCTCCCGAGGTTCACTGGTATTAACTTTCAAATGATAACTTTGAAATCGGTTACTATAAAAAAATTATTTTTGGCCGCCTTCTCAAAATATGGTCCACAGTGCGGCGGTAGATTTGATGTATCTTGTGCAAATTTGCTATATCACAAAAGCCGCAACACGTATACATTCTCTTGCCAAAGAAGGCAAAGGGTTTTATTCGCAGTCCATAACTGTTCCACTAGAATACAAAGACTGCTAGGAGTCGCAGTGAACACGGAGTCGTTAAGAACAAAAAATTATAAATTTAATTATGTATATGGCAACTATTTTATATATGTACGTATTTAATTTACTCATACTTGTCAACTTGTCTATTGTATTAATGCAAAACGAAAAAAAACGAAACACTAATGAAAATCTGATGTTAAATTAAGTGTGTTTTGTTGTACATATTATTATGCAAATATCCACAATAATATTTTATATTATTTATTTATTTACTTAAGGCCACATAATAAGAAAAAGGGTGATTTCGTTAAGCGGTTTTCTTAACTGTGCTGCAGGTGATTTCAAAAAGTTTATTTTACATTAAGGCATGTCATACTCGTACATTCCGATCGGAATGTTTTTAATTCTGTACTTGCATTCCGATTGGTTTTGTTCTACAGTCTTTAGAATTCCGTCCAATTGGTATGTCGATTTTAAAGTGATAAAGTTTGTATACCTTGAGGCGGCGTTGGTTAAAATTTTTGTTTACAAGTAAAGCTCACAATAAGCTCTTTATTAACATGTAAAGATAGTGGACATATATTTATTTAGAGCTCCTAAAAGTATGCACATTTTTTGCCTTTAGGGCAAATGAAGATAGTAGTACAATTTATTTTATCAATTCCATTTTGAAATTTAAGGGTGGTTTGAAGCAACTTACGAAATTGAAACGACTTTCGATCGGAATGGTAGGTATTCTGTGATATGGCTATATGTTTGCTGTTTTAAAACACTACCAGCATATAATTTTATATTTGCGCGTGTTAAATGATTTTTCTTTTGCGAAGGAGATTTAAAAATATATTTATAAATTAAAGTTAAGCATACTTTTGGGCATATAAAAATTTACATAGCTGCCAGCCGAATGAAAATATTCTTTGACCTTTTTTTTATTTTTATATATTTTTTTCAGTTGTTGAAAATATAAACAAAAAAGTTAAGCGTAACCTTTTTTCTTTACATAAAAAAATGAAATGCTTATTACCGCTGTAGTTCAGCCGTTGTTCATCCATAAAAGGCATTGGTACTTACCTAAAAAGAGAAAAAATAAAATTTACATTAACACTTTACACATACAACAGTTAAGAATAATTTTAAACTAAAAGTAAAATTTAAGTAAACTTTTTCATAAAAAAATTAAAAATTTAGTATTTTTTGTAAATTCTTAAAAAGTGCTTAAAGCATACATGCTTAGGAAGTTGAATTATTTTGGCATGAACGCAATTTTGTAGACCGCGAGATCTCGAAACATGTAAGTTCAACCCTCCGCGCAGTCAAATTTCTCTTTGTCAACATGCTTCACATTTTTCGCTAAATAAAAATACAATTTAATTGAAAAATTAAATTAAAACCGAATTCAAACCAAAATAATTTAGTTTCTTTGGATGTAACCCATACAGTGCGACTAAAATTCATAAACTAATTGTCATACATGTTTAAGCTCTACGAACCCAAGGTTCGCGTTAATAAAAAAGACAGGAAAATGTAAAAAGCTGATTATAAACCATAAACAAAAAGAATTATTTCACTGGGGTAACCTCGCGATGTGTCCAACATCCTATAGTGGGGGCTAATGTAAAAATACTAGTATCTTCTAAACTACTAATCCGAATATAAAATTATCTGTGCAAAAAAGTTGAAGGAAGACTTAAGCTTGTTGAAACATGTGTTTTACAAAATAAGCTACATGGTGTCAAAGTTGACCACCTCGGGCTATGAAACTATTTCTAAGTTCGTAACTTTCACAAATAAAAACCAATGTTTGATTTTTTGGAAAGCAATTGTTTACCAATAGAACTAAATGATATATGAGAAGGTGAGATATCTATTATAGTCTTAGCCTGATTCAATAGACCCTGAAATGAAATTATATTTGTCGATTTTTTTACATTTGTGTGTATTGAACGTTACATTTGCTTTCGCGGTTGTTCTGGGAATGATTTTTGCGTAAAAAATGCAGCACAAAAAATTTGTATAGGATTTAAAAGTACTATACGTCTACTCTCTAAAAGCAAAAAATTATCATAATCGCAGGACGAAATTAAATGTTATGACCTTTTGACTTGGGTTGACATGAAAAAATGAAAAAAAATTTAATCTTTTAAAATAGTTCTTTACAAACTTTTATACATAAGCCACAAGTAGGCTAACTTTTCTTTCTAACTTTAATAAAATGGAGCAACAATGTTAAAAAATATGTCAATTAAAAATAACTATTCGTAGCAAAATACAACATACGTAATACATTCACGAAAATATAACAACCCCTAGTGCAGTAGAAGAAAAATTTTTTTAAAGCAAATCAGAAATTTCTAAAGGAATAATTTTCTCTATATCATTTCCAGCCTTCCACTGCTGTTAACTTTTTGTTTTGCCGTCCTAAAACTTATAACTAACTTCTATTTAAGAATATTCTATTAAGAATATCTTTTGAAGTCAGTACAACTCATATGTATAATCTTCGATGTATTTTAACATAACCTCCTTAAGTATTCACTAAAAAATTGCAATTATATTACACATGCTTTATTTTTTGATACAAACGATGATTTATTGATAAAACGTTTTGCAATCTAATACTACTTAGCGTTTACGCCAGTCCCTTACACAATAAGGCCCATTGTGTTTAAAAAATTCTTTTTAAAAAAACGATGGTGACAAGCGGCTGCATACGCTACAAATAACACGATCTATATTTCATAGACATCCATGTACAATTTTTGTTTTTATTCACATTTAAGTAACGGTACTACATTGACGAAAATTGCGATCGCCTTACAACACTAACATTATTGCAGTTGCGAGTGTGTATGTGTGTCAAAATTTTTCAAAACAAAAAGCTGACTAAAGGTTTAATAAGAGGAATATGTAAATAATAGCTCGGCTTGAAGGAGCATCAACTTTAATATTTTTGATAAACATCTCAAAAGAAAACATCCGTTTCATATTAATACTCTTTATTCAAATAATTATATGTATAAACGTTTAATTGCATTATGCTGTTCTAAATTTCATAATTTAAGTCTTTAATTAAACAAAGAATAATATATATATGATATTTTGAATAAATATCACAGCGTGCTTTAGGGCTTAATTATTAATATTGTGTCTCTTTTTAAAAAACTTGTTTTTTAGGGTTCCGAACACCAAACGTGTGAAGGAACCCTATAGTTTTCGCTATTCTGTCCATCTATCTGTCTGACTGTCTGCCTGTCACAGGCTGTTTTCTTGGGAACCTTAAGAGCTAAGGACCTGAAATTTTCACACAATATGTAAAACTTTGGCCGCTACACAACAAATATATGAAGTTAAAAATTAAAGGGTGTTCTAAACAGACATATAAACATATAAATTTTCAAAACTAGGGGTAGTTGGTGTAGTCTGTAGAATAGACTACACCAATTAACACTGATATTTAAAACAATAAAAATTAAAGGGTTTCCTATCAGTTAATGTAATTTTGACTATGTAATTTAAACAACTTGCTGCAGCTTATAAACCGCAAGAGTCAAACTCTTGAAATTAAAAAAAACGCTAACTAAAAAATTCCAAAATTAAAAATATGTCAAAACGAAAAATCGCCAAAATTAAAAAAGCGCTTAAAGGAAAAAAAACCAAAATTAAAATCGCTAAAACGCAAAAAACAACCAAAACTAAAAAGATCGCCAAAAAAATATAAAAAGCCAAAAACCGAAAAAAGTTGTCAAAACGAAAAAAAAACACTAATACCTAAAAAATCGCTAAAAGTAAAAATATCACCAAAAAACTAAAAAAAATCGCAAAAAATGAAAAAAACCACCAAAATTAAAAAAGCGATAAAACAAAAAAGAAACGCCAAAACTAAAAAAAGAGATCGCCAAAAACCGAAAATCACTAAAAAAACTAAAGTTAAACAAAAAAGCAAAACGAACAAATTACCAAAAAAGAAAGGACAAAAACGAAAAGGGATAGAACCCTGCGAGTGCGAGTCAAAGATCCACTTTATTGAATTTATTTTAAATTAATTTCTTAGTTGATGATTAATTTTTTTTAATTCCTATAAAATTTCTTTAATTAAAAGCTCGTTTCTAACCAAATATTTGTTTGAAAACAAATACAAAGTTTTTATAATTATCCTTCTTTAAAGGGTTCCAGACTGTAATATGTAATTGTTTTATTCTTCGTCGTCTGCTCTCAATAACAAAAACAACATTTTAATTATATACTTTGACAAAAAAAACTTTATTGATTGTTTTCTGTTTCTTCCAGCTTTTTCTATTAGCCTTAACATGTCTTTAAAAAAAACTTATTTTAAATAACATGTAGCGATAGCGTGTTAAAAAGAAATGTTTTAATAGTTTATGTTTTTCCATATAATGGTTACCTTTAGTAATTGATATAGTTATATAAATACTTGAATGACTATAGAGTATAAATAATTGCACATATTCAGGAGTTGATCTGGTTGTTGTTATTGATTGAAAATCAAAACTTAAAATAATAGAACGAAAAACCTCAAATGAAAAGATCATTATCAACCTTCAATCATAGTTTAACGAGCGAAATATTTATTTACATAATAAAAACACAAAAACAACAGACGATGCAAGTTTATGAAAAAAAGTTTAAAAATGTTAATGACCGCTACAGTGTCTAATGAAATATTATGAATATTATGTGCCCCACATATAAATACCCCACAGATTTTCCGGAAAAATTGGTTTGAAAATCGGTTCATAAATGACAGAGTTATGCGACTTAAAAAATAAAATGGGACCAAACAGCAGGCAAGCCCTTTAAAAAAAACATTTTAAAAATCGCTTCACAAAGACAAAGTTATTCGTGTACTAAAAAAAATATACACGAATTGATAACATCTTCCTTTTTTGAAGTCCGTTAAAAAGTACGTCGAGTGCTTTAACTTTCTATTGATGCTCTTAAGAAATAAGGTCCGAAATAATTTCGAAAAAAGTGCTACCTTGTTTTACTATTCCTAAATTGTTATCAATTCGATTTTTTATATTCAATCACTTTTTGGAAACTGGAAAAGCAACGTTTAAGTGTTTCGAGAGATATGCATCGTTGTCGGTACTTTTGAAGAAAGTACAAAAAGGTACTTTTGAAAAAAAGTACTAAAAGGTACTTTAGAAAAAAGTAAAAAAAGTACTTTTGGAAAGTACAAAAAGGTACTTTTGGAAAAAGTAAAAGAAGGCACTTTTGGAAAAAGTACAAAAAGGTACTTTTGGAAAAAGTATAAAAAGGTACTTTTGAAAAAAGTTCAAATACTTTTGGAAAACGTACAAAAAGGTACTTTTGGAAAACGTACAAAAAGGTACTTTTGGAAAAAGTACAAAAAGGTACTTTTGGAAAAAGTACAAAACGGTACTTTTGGAAAAAGTACAAAAAGGTAGTTTTGGAAAAAGTACAAAAATGTACTTTTGAAAAAAGTACAAAAAGCTACTTTTGGAAAAAGTACAAAAAGGTACTTTTGGAAAAAATACAAAAAGGTAGTTTTGGAAAAAGTACAAAAAGGTACTTTTGGAAAAAGTACAAAAATGTACTTTTGGAAAAAGTACAAGAAGGTACTCTTGGAAAAAGTACAAAAATGTACTTTTGGAAAAAGTACAAAAAGGTACTTTTGAAAAAAGTACTAGAAAGTACTTTAGAAAAAAGTACAGAGGTACTATTGGAAAAAGTACAACAAGGTACTTTCGGAAAAGGTACAAAAAGGTACTTCTGGAAGAAGTACAAAAAGGTTCTTTTGGAAAAAGTATAAAAAGGAACTTTTGAAAAATGGTCAAAAAGGTACTTTTGAAAAAAGTTCAAATAGGTACTTTTGAAAAAGTTCAAAAAAGTACTTTTGAAAAAAGTACTAAAAGGTACTTTAGAAAAAAGTACAAAAAGGTACTTTTGGAAAAAGTTTTAACAGGTACTTAAGAAAAAAGTACAAAAAGGTACTTTTGTAAAAGTACAAATAATTACTCCGACAAATATAAAATTAAGGTTTATAGACTGTACAAAAAGAGAAATTTTAACAAAAGTACTACAAGTACTTTTTGAAAGTGCAAAAAGTACTTTTGACAGAAAAGCTTAAATAAATATTTTTAACTAAAAATACAAAAGAGTACGTCTGACTATAGCACAAAAAGGGTCTTTTGATAAGTTTTCTTCACTTGTCATTTTTGCAAAGGCACAAATAAGTGCTTTGGGGAATAAAAAGAAAAAAGGCTTTTAAGCAATACAAAAAAGTACTTTTGAAAAAAGTACCCAAGGACGTCTTAGCCAATAGTACCAAAATTCTACGCAAGGTATATTTTATTTAGCCACATAAAATCAAGTTTTGTAGGCTATTTCAGCACTAATTCTGAAAAAGTACGGATTTAACCCTTAAACACATTTGAAGGCAAGACTTATTTCTAGCGTTTAAGTTGAATTTTGAGTTTTGCAGTCTTTAAGAACTTTCGGTAGAATTTTATGACTCATATTTTTTTAGAGCAATTTCTAAACAGTGATACCTATATCAGTGTTTAGCTGAATTTTTGTGCCGCTATTTTAAGAAAGAGGCGAAAAACACTCATGCAGCAAAGAGTTGGGAGTTAAGATGTTCCACAAAAATGTTTGTCTTAGTGTTTTACATAAACAGGCTGAGGGTATTTTATAAATATGTGAAAGTATTTGTAGCTTTCCTAGGCTGATTCACTATAACAGTGTGCAAAAGGGAGAGAACTTAAACTCCCCCTAAATTTAGGGCCAGACGTAAACTTTCAAAATGCCCATAAAATCGTATATTTTTTTGGTCGCCTCTGCCGGAATGTGTTGTCAGAACCTTGTTATTTCTTGTGTTGTACATTTTAATCAAAACTATTTAAAATCAATTAAGGAAAAAGTACATTCTTAGACACAGGAAGTATTTCCTACAAAAAAAAAAACTAGTTTAAGGACCAAATTTTGTAAATTAAAACTTTTTTCCTTTTTAAAATTTCTAATGAAAAATTTTTTTTTGAAACGAATTTTCATTATTTTTCATACAAATTTGAAACGTTTAGAAACGAATTTCTTTACAAAATCTGCCTTTAAGGCTCCCTCATCAAAATACACGAAAATAGTATTTCATTAAAATAATTGTATGCATAAGTACTTTTTAATTTCAAGTATTTACAATACAAATTATAAAAAAATAGTATATTTTTCGTCATATTAAATAAAACAAAATTAAGCATACTTTTGGGGGTGTTTTTAACTAACAAAAATAAATAAAATTTTATTTAACACCACAATACAAAAGTCGTAGACAAAAGTACCCTGGTTAAAAAAAGCCAACAAAAAATTCTCACAAATTTCCATTACATGCAAACTTGTTTTTTTTTTAATAAAAATATGATGTGCTACGTCCAGCACAAGCAAATGAAAGCATACTTTAAGGGTGAGTAAAAATTTATGTTTTATAAAAATAAAATTTCATTTACAATACACAACAACTGCAAAATCAAAATGTAGATTAATTTTAATTTCGTAAAGAAAATCCTTAAACAAACATTTTTTAACGATTTCATTAATTCTAGCAAGCTTAACACCATCAGTCGTGCTATGATTTCCAAGGTTATATTAAATGATGACCCTTAAAAATATGCTATGAATATTGTATACAGTTATTTTTTATTATTTTTTGTTTAAGATCTTACACAGTGAAAGGATATTATGCAAATAAATAAACAAAAAGTAAAATATATGAAAAGGAATTGAAAGCAAAGATATATTCAAAATAGATGTTTTATAATAACATCTTCATTTTTCATTGAGGAGGGTAAAAGAAAACGAAAACTATGTTAAAAAAAACTCTTAAAGAGATAAAGTCAAATGTGGCCTTGTTGTTTAAGATATTTAAGGAATCAAGATTTGATAATATACAAAAACTTTAGCTAATTAAGGTAAATATATGTATGTATGCATACATTTTTGTAGTGTCCAATTATTACTTAAGGTTAAAAGAAATTGTACAGCATACTTTAGGGCGTTCATTCAAATTCTTTTCTTATTTCTGGCTCTATAATTTCTTCAACTACAGTGTTAAAATTATAGATTATTTTAAGAAATGTCGTATTTTATTGTTGTTAGCCCACATCAAAAGTTTACACTATGCAACAATATTAAATTTCTGATAAAAAAAAATTATTTTTCAACACTTCACCAAAAATGGTTTGTCATTCCGTTTGCGATTTCCACAATATTATGGGTGCATGCATACAGGAAAATGGAGTTAACGATTACCGTCTGTCCGTCCATTCATCTGTCTATGTCTTAAATCGATTTTTCGAATCCCCCAGAAAAGTTATAAGGACTGAAATATCACGATTTGTTTTGAATATAAAATAAGAAATAGTTCTCGTAGCCTATTTCAAGTCGTAAATAAGATTTAAATTCACATACAACTAAACCACATGAACAGTGGCGAAGGACATGAAATATACCTGAATACTGACAAGTGTTACAGCTTCCGCAAACAATGTTGTTATGTTCTGCCATGCAGGTTTGTAGAATTAACTACCGTTAATTTTTACCTTGACAGCTGGTACATTGTCTCATCTTCAATTCTTTTTTTTTTCTGAAAATATTACAAACTTTAAAACTAATTAAGTTCGAAATGTAATCACATTAAATAAAGTATATCTAGGTTTTGTTTTGCAAATTATCAACAAAGTATGCTTTTGGGCAAATACTAAAATAAAAAATTAAAGCCTATTTTCAGGCAAACAAAAGAAATAAAATAAATAGCAGAAAACTTTCTAATCTTATGACACAAAAAAACCTAATTTTTATTTTGTTTTAACTAACTACTTTTATGACTTTTGTCTTTATAACTTTAGCTTTTTATGCCGAAGAAAAAAATCCTACTTAATTTCTGCTAAAATCTTTAAAAGTGAGAAAATGAAAAAAAAAACAAAAACAAAAAACTCGTTAAGTGAAAGACATATAAAGTTTACTTTTAGCCTTATTTTTACTAACTTGCTAAGATTTATAATTTTCCTTTTACTAGTCTTGTCATGTCAAGTCTTGGCTACACAAACACACCCAAAAAGGCACACACACACAGAAAAGTGACTATTCATTGACACGTACTTGCACTTACACATTTTCATGTTTACACTTCCACACATTTATATTATTTTTTCTTTTTTAAATTTATATGGTTTTGCGTAAATTCTTTCAAGCAGACAATGTCAAGTGTTATATTCTTGTGTTAAAATGTTAAAAAAAAAATGGGCTTAACATATTTAACACATACAGCTTATTAAATAGATTTCAGTTAAAAAAATATGCTTAACTAACTTAAAATGCTTAAAAGCTTAGTAACAGTAAATATTGCTTGCAATATATTGCAGGCAATTTATTAAAGGCAATTTATTGCTTGCCATTTATTGCAGGCAATATACTGCGTCCAATTTATTACTGGCAATTTATTCGAAACAATTTGTTGCTGGCAATTTATTGCTCGCAATTCATGCGATTCATTCCAGACAATTTATCGCTCGCAATTCATGCGATTCATTCAAGACAATTGATATACAACAATTTCGAAGTTTCTTCAAAATTATGGCGTTCTGACAACCGATTCTGATAGAGGAGACCAAAATATAATATGCGTGTATCGGTGTTTTGAAAGATTACATCGGAATTTTATTTTTATTGTGAGTAAAAACGAAAATTTTCAACATTAAAACAAGGGTTTGGATTTTTCACCTCTCCAATTTTAATGAAAATCGCCACATATCTTCTACTCCTGAAACTATCGAGTTATCATAAAGAAACAAGTGTAACTTTTAAATTTGTTTTCATACCATCTTTACACATTAAAGAGATGTCAGTTGGCTATATTCCGTAAGAAAATGAAAAAAATTAATATATAATTGTTTAGGATATATAAGCGTAAGGGATACTTTGGCATTTTAGAGGCTCTTGATGCAGGAAGCTATGTCCTTTTTAATCAATATTATTAGTTATTAAGAGGAGAATGCAACCTTTCGAATGGCATCAAATTTATTTATATCCGATGACGCGTTCTTAAGTTATTCAATCTTCAATATGACGAACTTTTCTCTAAAATGGGCGAGATGCTCAAGTTTAGGGTCCTATAAAATAGAAACCATAAGAGCTATCGAAATACTTTGTCCACATGTTACGCTAAAACAAGAATAGAATATGTATGGCGAGTTTCATTAAAATCGGAAAGGATAAAAATCCAGACCGTGTCAAAAAATTTCGTTTTACGTAAGGCTTACAAGATTTCCCATTCCGAGTACTAATTGCGAATAAGTATGAAATTAACCCTTGAATACAGTTTAAGTTTTCAAAGATTTTTGGCGTACAAGTTGAGTCTGAAAAAATATTCTTTGAAGGTTATTGTAAATTGATGTTGAATTAACATGAAACACCTATGAAGTAAAATCAATACCGAAAAATGTTAAATTAAAATTGTTTTCGACAATTTTAATGTGAAATTTTTCTGTGTGTACTTTATTGTAAATTGATGTTGAATTAACAACATGAAACACCTATGAAGTAAAATCACTACCGAAAAATGTTAAATTAACCTTGTTTACGATGATTTTAATGTGAACATTTTCTGGGTGTAATTTGAAAGTACAATAATTAAAAACAATTTATTCTTGGTGTTGAGTGAATTTAAAGCCCTATCAAATGTGGAACTAAAATATCTAACAATCCATGATACGGCAATGGCTTCTGAGAGGAGATTTTCAGCTGCCAGTGAAATATTAACTGACACAAGTCGCCTTAAAGTTGACAACAATAGAAAAACTGAAATTTTTTCTTTTGTTTTGTTTTCCATTCAAAGTCACCAACGAAAATGTTTATTTTATTTACAACAACAGGCAGTTAATTAGTATTCCCGAGCTACTATAAAATCTAGCTCGGGGGTCCTTGGTATCATATTAAGTATGTATATCCATAAACTTTAAAGGAACTTCTGGACGTCAGATGAGTCTGAGAGATAAGCATTACGTCAATATTTGTATTCATTATGAAATATTCTAGTTCGTTTTTATGATGGCATAAATTGAAAATGAAAATTCGTCTTAAAAAACAGAAGAAAAAAATTTTACAGCGCAGCCTAAAGGTAGGCAACGAAATTTAATATTGTTATAAATAAACATCCACATTATTAGAAGTATTTTTTTTTGTATTTAGAAATTAATTTAGGGCAATAAAATCAATTTACAATTCACGCCTCCTTTAAATATGCAACTATTTTCGAAACTATTAAGCCTTATTCAAGGGTGTCTCAAATTTCTCAAATTTTTCACATGCTATAATATGAAACAGACATTTTTATATGCTATTAATTCAATTATTTTTTCTCATTAAAACTATAACCAATACAAAAAAAAATCATATAAATTCAACCAAACATACACAACAATACATTAACTAAAATGTATAGAGGCAATATAATTAAATGTAAATTTATTGAACTAGTAATAAATATCTATGTACTTTGACTAATTAATATATATTATTATATCAGAGTAATTAATCGCTATCTAGCATGAAATCTTTCGTACGTAGACATATGTACCACAACAAAATATTTATACAATTACATCCTAAATGTAGGCTACAGTAGTGAGTTTGCAAATAGTGCATTGTGCAAGTTTCAATTCATACAAATAACCATCTTAATGCTGTCGCATTATAATTGTAAGTTACAGATTACACAAAATTTATTTAATCTGTAATTAAATCAAAGTTATTTATTGTATGCTAAATTAAATACTGGTGGCAAAAGTTTTGTTTGCTGAAATTTGTTATTTATCACAATTAAGAGAAGTCTATTTATTTTAAGGCTATTGAATAATAATAAATAATAATAATATAATACATATCCATCGATCATATAAGGAGCATAGGGCCTCAAGGCTATTGAATGCAGAAGAAGAAATAAGTTTAAAAAAAATCATTGATTTTTATTTAGTTAACAATTTTGGTATGTTAAAGATTTAATTTTTTTATTCAACTTCTCCCTAAGATATGCTTTGATTTTTTGTCTATTAAATATCAGCTAAAATGTAACGTGACTAACTACGAAATTAATCCTAAGATACATTCTCAGTTTTGAACGGTTTCTAGCTTTTAAAGTTAGCCTGGACCTTGAGTGTCTTTAAAGACTTAAAGTAGAATTTTATGGCAAATATATTTGTAAAATATTTCAGGCCGCTATATTGCCTCTGACGGGGAGTTTTTCTTCCCCTCTTTAGGAAAGGAACAAAAAGACCCAGAAAGCGAAAAGTTAGAGGGTTAAAATGTTCCACAAAAATTTTCCTCGTGATGTTTTAAATAAAAAGGCTTAACATATCAAGCGCAAGGCTAATTTGATTTCCTATAACGAGTAGTAATTGCGCAAAAGTAAAAAATTTACTCTTCAACACATTTTAAGTTTTAAATTATTGCTAGCGTTCAAGTTGAGTCTGGAGCATGGGGATGGATCTTTGAAGATCTGCAGTAGAATTGTAAGGCAAATATTTTGAAGGACTATTTCAGCCTTTTATATCACCGATAAAGGGGAGTTTTTTCTCCTGTTTTAAGAAAGCCAGAAAAGGACCAGTACAACGAAGAGTTAGAGGGTGAAAATGTTTCACAAAAATGTTAATCGTGCTAATAATGTTACTTATATTCTCGAATAGTATGGATCCTTGGCTACAATTTTCCTATAGTACAAATGAGCGACAAATAAGGATGTACCCAAATATGGACAAAATCTCTCAGAGATCGTCAAAAATTTACTAAAATTAAATTTTTAAAGTTTTGTAAATTAATTCACAAATACAATTGAAAAATGAAACTTATATTCTCGAATAGTGTGGATCCTTGGCTGCAATTTCCATATGGTCCAAAAGCGCTACAAGTAAAGATGTCGCTAAATATGACCATAATCTCTTAAAGATCAATTTTTAAAGATCATAGAAATTTTTCACATGTTATGATAAAAATATTTTTTAACTTTGTACTTTTTAACAGGCCAAACGGCTGGACCGATTTAGATTTACTTTTCTCTCTTTGAAAGGTGGCTTGATCGAGAGTTTTCTTAGCCATGTTTGAAGAAAATCGGTCCAGCCGTTTAAAAGATATCACATATTTTCTAGATGTATCCTCTTCAATTTGTATGGCTTTGACACCGCAGCTCCAAAACGGCTAGATGGATTTTAATTTTAGTAAATTTTGTTTGACCCAAAATCTTCTGAGCTTTGGGTCTAGTCGTTTTGAAGTTATCATCTATTTTCTTCGGTTGATTTTAAAATTTTGAATTTAGTTATGAGTTTAGTCGAACTGTATGAGTTTATATCCAAAGAAATTTAATTATTTTGGTTTGAGTTCGGTTTTAATTTAATTTTTCAATTAAATTATATTTTTATTTATAAAAATGAGATAAATGTGAAGCATATAGACAAAGAAAATTTTTGACTGCACGGAGGGTTGAACTGACGTTTCGATAGCTCCCGCTAATCTCTTCAGAATTCTTTTCCGCTTGATCACTCGACCAAAGGCGGTGGTTTGCAGTCAAGAGTTGAATATCATCTACTTTTAATCAATTCATACTGTCACTCTAAGAGCTGTATTTCATTTGATAGTTATTGTTAGAATTTTATGGCAGATTTGTTTGTATAACATTTCGGGCCGCTATATTGTAGCTGAAAGGGAGTTTTTTCTCCCCTTTTTAAGAATGGATCAAAAAGACCCATACAACGAAGAGTTAGAGGTATAAAATATTCCACAAAAATGTTTCTTGTGGTGTTTTATATAAAAGTGCTGAGCACACTTTATACCCTAAACATAAGGCTTGTAAGATTTCTTATGCCGAGTCACTATAGCAATGTGCAAGAGAAGGGAATTTTAACTCCCCCTAAAATGAATCTCACACACAAACATTCAAAACACCGATAGACATGTATTTTTGCTTGATACCCTCTGCCAGAATCAGTTCTTAGAACCATGTTATTTTATTTATTTATTTTTTTGTGCAAGTGTTCTCAGTAAAATTCCATATAGATGTTACCACATTGAATAGTTGGCCGTATACTCATTAACGCAGTTAAAAAAAGAAACACACCATACTAACACAAACTCCCTGAGGCATGTTATGGAAAACAAAAATCATAGCAAAAGTTTGACATTTGTTTAGAATTCCTTGGCTATTTTCAAACACTCTCCTTCTATTTCGCCGATGAGTTTAGAAAATAAAAATTTCAATTGAAAATGTTTTGGTTATTATTACACAGTGTCTGTGTTTTGTTTTTAGTATTTGAAATGGCTCTTCCTACTCTACACTCAAAATAAAATGTTTGGTAAATCTAACCAATTTAACTAGTTAACCTACTGTTAATAGAAATTGTTGTTCCAATTTTTATGAACTAACAATTTTCATTAGTTAAAATAACTTTTTAAAGTTGTAAGTCATTTCAAGGCTATAATTACTTTTTGCTATCGTTATTCAACAAGATGACTTGGCTGAGATAGTAGGCGTCCGGTTCACAAACATGAGAACCTAAGTTCAAGACCAAAATATTGCATTTTACTGAATTGTAAAATATAAATTTGGGAAAAACGACGTTTGAAGATTAAAATTATTTTTCATTGTTTTCAATTTTCAATTTTTACGGTTGAAAGTACTAATTTTTATGGTTAAAATTACCAATTTAAAATAATATATACGAAAATAGTTGTTTTAAAAAAAATTACTGTATTTAATTTTAATATAAAAAAATTTTTTTGTTTGTGATTTTTTGTCTTGAACTTAGGTTCTCAAGTTAACTCCTGTGTATTAACCAGATGCCTTAACATCTCAGCTAAGTCATTTTGTTAAATAACGATAGCACAAAGTATACATAGATATATGGTGATTATCTATGTATACTTTGTGCTATCGTTATTTAACAAGATGACTTAGCTGAGATGGTAAAGGCGTCCGGTTAATAAACATGAGTAAACTTGTGAGAGCCTAAGTTCAAGACAAAAAAAAATTGCAAACAAAAAAAATATTTATATTTATAAAGTGAGGCAATGTGATCTGGTCTAAAATTGCTGGCACACCATAAGCTTTTCATAATGTAGAAAAACAATTAAAGTTGTACACAACAATTTTAAATTGTAAATGATCAGGGGTCCTTTTCTCAACACTACAAGTTACAAGTAAAATACAGACAAAACAACAATAAAATCTTTAAGTGTTGTTGTTTTGTGTGTAACTTGTAGTTTTGAGAAACGGGCCCCAGGTCTGTCATAGGATTTGTACAAAATTGGAAAATTTCGAAAAGATTTTCGAACACTTCACGTTTCGTTTAGGTTTTGATGCTTCAGCTTTCATGTATTAAAAAACACGTTTCACAAAATAAATGGAGTAAATATTTATTGCGCAAGCAATGACTGCCCCTGACAATACAATAATGACAATGAATGCGAATATGGGCAGTGCCACGCCCATATAAAATGAGTATTCCTTTTTAAATAGTTCTACCTCAGCGATTCTTATGCAAATTGTCAAACACATTGAATTACCCTGACAATAATATTTAGTGAAGGAAAAGTAGGCAGTGCCAAACCTTCAAAATAAATATTAGTTTTCAGGTACGTCAACTTAGCCTGAAGTTATGAAACTTTGAGTTCCTTTAGCAAAAAATTTTTGTGATTAAAAAGTGGGCAGAGCTACGCCCACTTATGGCCAGCCCACACTGGCGTTTTTAAAACGTGCGTTTCTGCTTTTTTGTGTTAAATTAAAAAGTTGTAAATTTTATGAGAAAAGTGGGCAGTTCCACGCCCATACAAAGTATGTATTAGTATGTATTACAGTACAACAAAAAAAAAACTATACTAGTCCAGGGTTTCAAACTTTTTATGGAAATTTTTTTTTAACTAAAAAATATTAATAATATGCTGTTTAAGAAACTAAAATGGCGCTTTTACCAAGCTTTAAATATTATTAAATAATTATATTGAATTTTATATTAGTTAAGATACTATTGCCTTGAAAATATGCAAAATTTTTCCAAGTAGGTAACAATTTTTTCTTGTCACATCAGTTTTAATTATTTCTACCAAGAATAACATAAAACTGTATCATATTTTGAATTTCAATTAAGGTCTTTGCTGCGATTACACCTTAAAGTAGGCAGCATTTTACGTTAATATTGCCGCCAAAAAGCCAACATTATTAATCAAAACTTCAAAGAGAACAAATGCTTAATTTTTAAAATGCACTTTTTGAATGCGATTTCATCATTTAATAAAAGTCTTATTTTTCTTTGAAAATTTGTTACGAAAAGGATAAACTTTAAAATTATTAAAAAAAATTTGTAAATTCGGTGAAGTTGTAGCACACTTATTACCACCATTACCATTAACACCATTTGTAGCAAACGCATTATAAAGAAAATTTATTTACTAACATTTACCAATAATAAGAAAAAGACCATTAAATAAAAATATTCCTTAATGTTATGATATTTATTGAGCTTAAGTCCCCTGCTAGCTATAAGTTTTGCTATGAAACCAGTCAAAAGTTCTCTTCTCTCTCTCTCTTTGTTAATGTTAATTGTGAATAATGTTTTACATTCCGTTGTATCACATTCGTTAAGGTCATTACCTCTAGTACTATGTATGGTATAGTAAGCATGTGCGATTACTCAAAAGTATTATTGGCAAGTGCTGGGTTCGAAAAACGAGGGTGATTCCTAAACTACGAAAGCTGACGGAAATATGGCAGCATTTGTAAGAAAACATTTTCGAAAAGCGAAATTCATTTATTTGAAAATTGTGGCCGCCATCATGAACAATGGTTGAATGAGGAGAAAGAGGAACCTGCCCAATTACACTGTACAACACAAATATATATATATATATATATATATATATATATATATATATATATATATATATATATATATATATATATATATATATATATATATATATAGCAAGGCTTTAACGATTGACTCTGGTAGAGGGCACCAAATATATATATATATATATATATATATATATATATATATATATATATATATATATATATATATATATATATATATATATATATATATATATATATATATATATATATATATATATATATATATATATATATATATATATATATATATATATATATATATATATATATATATATATATATATATATATATATATATATATATATATATATATATATATATATATATATATATATATATATATATATATATATATATATATATATATATATATATATATATATATATATATATATATATATATATATATATATATATATATATATATATATATATATATATATATATATATATATATATATATATATATACATGTATTGGCATTTTGAAATTTTACATCTGGAACTCATTTTAGGGGGAATTGAATTCCCTAACCGATTTTGCACACATTTATACTGACTCGCAATATTAAGTCTATTAAGCCTTATCTTTAAGGTAGAATATGTGTTCAGCACTTTTATAAAAAACACCATGGGGAATATTTTTATAAAACATTTTAACCCTCTAACTCTTCACGCTGTGGATCTTTTTGCTTCTCTCTTAAATAAGGGGCAAAAAACTCCCCTTCACAGCCGATGCGAAAGGCTAATATGTTCCACAAATATATTTGCCATAAAATTCTACTAGAGGTTTTTAAAGACATCCAAGCTCCAGCCTCAACTTGAACGCCAGAAATCATTCAAAACTTCAAATGTGTTTAAGGGTTAATTTCGTACTAATTCACAATTCAGAACAAGGTAAAGAAAATATTGTAAACCTTATGTTTAAGGTATAAAATGTATTCAGCACATTTATGTAAAATAACACGATTAACATTTTTGCGAAATATTTTAACCCTCTAACTCTTCGTTGTAAGGGTATTTTCTTGTCTTTCTTAAAAAAAGGAGAATAAAAACTCCCCTTCATCGGCGATATAGAAGGAACGGAAAATCGTTCGAAATTCAAACAAATCCCCTTAGGAAGAAAAACACAACGAGCAGAAATATTCCTTTCAAGTATTTGCCATAAAATTCTACTACAGATCTTCAAGGACACTCGAGCTCCAGATTTAACTTGAATGCCAGAAATCATTCAAAACTTAAAATGTGTTCAAGGGTTAATTTCGCACTTATTCACAATTAGTACACGGCATTGGAAATCTTGTACAGCTTAAGTTTAAGGTAAAAGAAATATTCTGCATTTTTCTGCAAAACATGAGAAGGAAAATTTGTGTACAACATTTCAGCCCGCTATATCGCCGCTGGAGGGGAAAATATCCCCTTTCATAAGGGGTCCAAGAACAAAAAACTCTTCATTATGCCGCAAAATTATTCAAATGGGTGTTTTATATATCTGGATGTATCCAACCCTCGTAGGGAGTTATTACATTTTATGTGTGTAAAATTGAGTAAAGCTCTGTTGACCTTTCAGTACATATTAGTTTCTAGCACAAATATTAGTTTAAGAACCCAGTAAAAACTTTGCTCACTGGTAGGCGAAAAAGTATATGAGGATTTAAGCAGTAATAACTACTAACAATTTGACTCGATGACTACATATTTTTGTTTGAGAAGTCCAAAAATAAAGGATACCCGTACAAATATATGAACATTGTCACAGCAATTAACTAGTTATTATTTGGCTTACTTGAAGCTAAAAAATAAGTAAGCAAATAAAAAAATTAATATTAAAAAAAATTTTATACACATTATATTTTATTCATATTTTTATTTGTTTTTTTTTTTCTTTCTTTTTTTACACAGCTGGGATATGAACCCATGGTCTTTCAGATTTGAAGGCAAGTAGTTTACCCACTGAGCTATTGATAACTTATAAGAGCGACAAAATTTAGTTTTCATATGCAAACACATGTTGACTTAAAAAGTAGTTGTCTACTTATTTTATTAATACATAACAGCAAATAAGTACCACTCATTACTTTGTAACCCATTAATAAAGTACTACCGATTACACAAATGACAAAAGGTTTTACTGGGAAGTCACTGTGTATGAATGTGTCTGTACGTATTTATTTGTCATTTTATAACAACTTTAAACATATGAACTTTATGCACTGACATCTTAAAAAAGTAAAAAAATGTTGAAAATGCAAACACTGCGTAAGAAAAAAATATAAAAATATCATGAAACTATTTCAACTTATATATTATTTCAAATCTAACACAAAATCACTGATGTTATCCATAAAATATCTTAGAACAATTATTTTTCGACCACATATAATTTAAGAACGCACATATAGATAAATGTGTGCTTACCTTTTACTATTTACGTATATGGCAATTCCCACAGCGCAAAAAAATTTTATCTTTCAGCTTCCATTTAAATTGAAAATTGTCTCTGCCAAACATATTTCACTGTATTTTATTGTATAAAAAGTGTTTAAGAAAAATCCTTTCTTCTTGTTTTTAGTACTCAGTATATATTTCGTCTTAAATCTTCATAAAACAAACATCATCTAGAGGGTCTTGTAAATTAAATTTATCTTTCTTTATGGCGCACAAAAATATATTGTGTGTATATTTGTATGGGAACAAGCAACCCTTTAATTAAATTTCATAAATTCGTTAACTTTTGTTATAAATTCAACCACACATTTCCTTTTTAAAGTCAATTTATATTTAAGCTAAAATTTTATTTAGTATTTCATGTAATTTAGTTAGGAATCCAAAAAGTATGCAATATTTTCCAATTTTTAATAGCAGCGCAGGTTAATTTGCATTGCTATTTTATTTTGTATCAGGGGCGGTTCTTTTTAAGCTTTGGTGGGAGGTAATTTTTAAATGAAACATTCTAAAATTTCTTTTAGAAAGTCAATAGAAATGAGGTATATTTTATTCCTTTTGGGAGGGAGAAATATCCCTTTTGCCCCTTTCCTGGATTCGCTCCTGTGCTCTATTGTAGGTATGCATATAATATATTTGTAAGTATACATTTGCTGTTTATAAATAGTGTTTTCTATTTCTTGCTTATATCTTGTCTATGTCCTGTCTATATCTTGCCTATGTCCTGTCTATGTCTTGTCTATGTCTTGTCTATGTCTTGTCTATGTCTTGTCTATGTCTTGTCTATGTCTTGTCTATGTCTTGTCTATGTCTTGTCTATGTCTTGTCTATGTCTTGTCTATGTCTTGTCTATGTCTTGTCTATGTCTTGTCTATGTCTTGTCATTGTCTTGTCTATGTCTTGTCTATGTATTGTCTATGTATTGTCTATGTCTTGTCTATGTCTTGTCTTGTCTATGTCTATGTCTTGTCTATGTCTTGTCTATGTCTTGTCTATGTCTTGTCTATGTCTTGTCTATGTCTTGTCTATGTCTTGTCTATGTCTTGTCTATGTCTTGTCTATGTCTTGTCTATGTCTTGTCTATGTCTTGTCTATGTCTTGTCTATGTCTTGTCTATGTCTTGTCTATGTCTTGTCTATGTCTTGTCTATGTCTTGTCTATGTCTTGTCTATGTCTTGTCTATGTCTTGTCTATGTCTTGTCTATGTCTTGTCTATGTCTTGTCTATGTCTTGTGTATGTCTTGTCTATGTCTTGTCTATGTCTTGTCTATGTCTTGTCTATGTCTTGTCTATGTCTTGTCTATGTCTTGTCTATGTCTTGTCTATGTCTTGTCTATGTCTTGTCTATGTCTTGTCTATGTCTTGTCTATGTCTTGTCTATGTCTTGTCTATGTCTTGTCTATGTCTTGTCTATGTCTTGTCTATGTCTTGTCTATGTCTTGTCTATGTCTTGTCTATGTCTTGTCTATGTCTTGTCTATGTCTTGTCTATGTCTTGTCTATGTCTTGTCTATGTCTTGTCTATGTCTTGTCTATGTCTTGTCTATGTCTTGTCTATGTCTTGTCTATGTCTTGTCTATGTCTTGTCTATGTCTTGTCTATGTCTTGTCTATGTCTTGTCTATGTCTTGTCTATGTCTTGTCTATGTCTTGTCTATGTCTTGTCTATGTCTTGTCTATGTCTTGTCTATGTCTTGTCTATGTCTTGTCTATGTCTTGTCTATGTCTTGTCTATGTCTTGTCTATGTCTTGTCTATGTCTTGTCTATGTCTTGTCTATGTCTTGTCTATGTCTTGTCTATGTCTTGTCTATGTCTTGTCTATGTCTTGTCTATGTCTTGTCTATGTCTTGTCTATGTCTTGTCTATGTCTTGTCTATGTCTTGTCTATGTCTTGTCTATGTCTTGTCTATGTCTTGTCTTTGTCTTGTCTATGTCTTGTCTATGTCTTGTCTATGTCTTGTCTATGTCTTGTCTATGTCTTGTCTATGTCTTGTCTATGTCTTGTCTATGTCTTGTCTATGTCTTGTCTATGTCTTGTCTATGTCTTGTCTATGTCTTGTCTATGTCTTGTCTATGTCTTGTCTATGTCTTGTCTATGTCTTGTCTATGTCTTGTCTATGTCTTGTCTATGTCTTGTCTATGTCTTGTCTATGTCTTGTCTATGTCTTATCTATGTCTTGTCTATGTCTTGTCTATGTTTTGTCTATGTCTTGTCTATGTCTTGTCTATGTCTTGTCTATGTCTTGTCTATGTCTTGTCTATGTCTTGTCTATGTCTTGTCTATGTCTTGTCTATGTCTTGTCTATGTCTTGTCTATGTCTTGTCTGTGCCTTGTCTATGTCTTGTCTATGTCTTGTCTATGTCTTGTCTATGTCTTGTCTATGTCTTGTCTATGTCTTGTCTATGTCTTGTCTATGTCTTGTCTATGTCTTGTCTTTGTCTTGTCTATGTCTTGTCTCTGTTTTGTCTATGTGTTGTCTATGTCTTGACTATATCTTGTCGATGTCTTGTCTATGTGTTATCTATGTCTTATATATTTGCTGTCTATGTCTTCATTTATTTATCTGTACTTTATTTATGTGCGGCTTGCACCAATCTTATTAAAATATGATTATATCTGGAAGATATTCTACTACGGCTTTTTTGAAACAAATTTTGCGTTAGATATCTTTTTATATGTTTAACTTTTAGAAGCTTTGAATAGATATATATGTATCAACAAAGCATACAAATATAATCTTAGGAAATTTACATTCTACGTGTTTTTATTTTATTATTTCATGAATAATAATTTAGTTTGATGGGCCTTTGAGTGAGGAAAAAAAGTTATATCAGTTTATGTCGTGAAAAAGGATGTGTTTACTCTGCAATAAAAAAAATCGCATTAAACAAATAGTCGATTAGTTTAAGTTGTAAAGAAAAAAGATTACATTAGAAAGCAGGTAGCAAAGCTTTTGCAAAAAAAATTTAAGCGAAAGTCCTGCGCTTTATTTTTAGTCCTTTTAAAATTTTAAAGCTTTACTTTAGCTTCCTCTGGTATTTGTTCACCTAAAAATATGTTTAAAAAATATATACTTCATAAAAAATAAGTGCGAATTAACACAAGCACGTTGAACAAATATTCACCTGGAAAATCAATAAAATGGTATGTGTTACATGGAATTTATTATACAAACATCAATAGCACACCAGGCACATCTAGAGAATATATTTTCCTGTTTTTTATTGAACTCAAAAAAGAATAATAAAAATAATATAATAAATAATGTTTGAAAATTTAAAAATTTGTTTCAGAGAACATATTACAGTTTATAGCAAAAATATATAAGACTGAACTGCAGTAGATTTCTGGGAACAATTCAGCACAACTTAATACCCTAATGAGCATAACAATCATACTTAAAGAGGTATTTTCTTGCCATACAATGAATATTCTGGCTTAATCGTATTTGCTGTTCTAGTGTTTATAATTTGGCCTTAAAGTAGGCAGCAATAATTACTTACGACTGTAAAAAGGATGTTTTGTTATTTAAGAAAGTTATAGCATTATTATGTGAGTTTGGTTTTTGATTGTAAGTTGTCAATAATACTTAAGGGATTTTAAAGGATATTTTTACTAAATAAATATTTAGGCCTAAAAAGAAGAATATTTTTTTTGATTTCATTTTAATTGTTAGTTTTTGTTTACAATTTATTATTACAAATAGCATTAATTGTTTGTGTTTTAGTTGCTTAAAAATAAATTTTTTCGCTTATGCAAATCACTTTAATATTTGCTTTTTTTCCCATAAAAAAGAATTCATGATTTTAGCAAATCCTAATATTAAGTTGGAATGATTTAATATTAACATAAAGTTTTTATTAAACAACCGTGCAATTTATTTACAACTTTCTGTAGTTTATTTTTAGGAGCCTTTCATTTTCTTTCTACCCTAAAATAAATAACTTAAAAACTAATGCAAAGCTGTTTAGAAATAATTTATGTTTTCTTAAAATGTGTTGTCATATTAAGGTTCAGAAAGGATTATTAGTTTTATTGTGTTTTTTTACAAAACGTATGGCATATTTTAAGGCTGTTATATTTTTTTCGGATTTTCCTAATGGTTTTTTTTTTGTTATGTTTGACATTTATATTGGTATTTTAGTTGCTTGAATAATTTATAAACTATTTTAACAAAAATAACACATTTAAAAGGCTGCTTTAAAGGCAGCAGTAGCAAAAATATATTACAAAATGGTTGCCGTCAAAATCCATAAATCAACAGCCAGAAGGAGCAGATTTGGATGTTTAACATAAAATAAAATATTATAACAAATTGTGTGACATAAATTAAATGACATTTGAATTTTAAATGTTCCAGCTTGTTGCCTTTTAACAGAAAAAAAGTTTGATTTGTTTTTCATTAACAAATTTAGTTTTATTGAAATTTAGTGATTGAAAAAATTTTGAAAAACAATTTTCACACGGACACAGAAAATATTGCATATTTTAAGGCTTTAAACAAATTTTGAAGCAAAAGATTTAACTTCAACTGATGATTAATTCCTTTTTTCTTTTGCTCTATTAAACTTTTTTAACTTTAAGATTTTTTTAGCTTGCTTTCAACAAATTTTACAGTCTACTTTAGGGTGTTATTATATTACAAAATTGCCTTGATTATTAAGTCTATCCATAGGCATTTGGCTTTTAAGGTCAAAATGTGGATATATTAAGGCAATTATTCATTTAGAAATAATTGACATTACAAAGGCAAAAGGAAATATTGAATTAATTTTTAATACTCAATAGATTATTTAATACTTTGACAGAAGTTAATACTTTTATCAAATAATATCCTTGTACTGACACACACTTAATAAACACATCATGAAAATTTTTAAGTTCTGGGAAGAGAAAACGGGACAACAGTTGGCTGTGAAATACGATACAAACATCAAGGACATTGAAATATTTATTTTATAACTCAATTGTTATTTTAGGTATTATTAACACATTTGATATTCTATTTTTTATGAGCGGGAAAGTCAATAAGTAGTATTTGAAGGTATTATTAGTTTTATGTGTACCTTACTAGCAATGTACTAAACCGATTCTTATGAACTTAATGTGTGGGCATTAAGCTCTTTCGACAAATAAATGTTATAATAAAAAAGCTGGCAGTGCTTCTACGCCCATACAAAGTAAATATTCTTTTTACACTATTTCTAATAAATCATTCTTATGAAACTTTGAGCCCACATTAAAGCACTTCGACTATAAATTTTATAATAAAAAAGTGGGCAGCTGCCTTTCAGCGGTTATATAGCGGCCTGAAATGCTCTACAAAAATATTTGCCACGAAATTCTACTGTAGGTATTTAAAGGCATCGAAGGTCCACATTTAGCTTAGACGCTAGAAATCATCCAAATCTTAAAATGTGTTTAAAGGTTAATTTCATATTTATTCACAATTCGTACCTGGCATAAGGTATTAGATGTGTTCAGCACTTATATGAACAAGACCACGGGAAACATTTTTGTAGCAGATTTTTTCCCGCTATATCGCAGCTAAAAGGCAGTTTTTTTCACCTTTTCAAGGAAATGTACAAAAAGACCCATACAACGAAGATTATATCGGCGTTTTGAAAGTTTAGATCTAGGGTTTAATTTAGGGGGAGCAGAATTTCTCCTCCTTTTTGCCATAGTTATAGTGACTTGTCATAGGAACTACTTTACGACTTACATTTAAAGTAAGTAAATTGCTCAATTCACAACCTGTTGTAAGTGTTATAGATCGTAAAAATGTTGTTGGTATTTTTGTTTTTTCAAAGAGAAGTAACTCAATCAGGCAATTAATGCCTGCCAGTTAATTAATTAATGTGTTACCTTCTTTGGGAAAGGGATAGTATAGAGAGAACAGGTGGTGAAGTGGGAGAGAGATAGAAAGTTTAATTCATTTACAACCCTCCTATTGCGCGTTTTTTTAGAGCAGTGTTGCAATCCCCTCTGGTGTCAAGTAGAGGCAATGAGTTGTTTTAAGCTGTGTAGCCATTTTATTAGTACTTTTACTTCGCCGACGGTTCTAGGTTCTACAATACCGACGAAGGAGGGTGCAGCAAAGTGCATTACACAGAAAAAAATAAGTTTCGTTTTAGATAACAAAAATCCCGGTATTCAATAATTTTTTTTTTAAATTTCCTGTGATAAAGAATTCCCTTATATTGATAACAAAATTATTTCAAAATAAAAATATATATATAAATTAAAAATATGTTGACATGGCTGGAATACGAACCCGGGCTTTCCGGACGTAAAGCATACACTCTCTAGCTGAGCCATATCCCATTTATTTTTTTATGGGATACAACTTGTTTTAAGTACTTATGTATAAAAAGAAAAGAAATAACCGGCATGGAAAAGAAATACTTACAACGAAATATTGTATTATGTTAAAGATCAATGTTATTGAAATTCATATTTTTTTTAATAACATGGTCTTATTGAATATAATTCTTATCTATTTTTTTTTTCTGTGTAGTATTAATCGCTGCCGGTACTGCCAAAGTGATCAGTGCTATGCCTTCATCACTTTAAATAGTCCAACAACAACCAACGCAATAACAAACCAATGCACATGACAAAAATGCATGATGTTGTTGGATTGCCTGGAAATAGTCTTGAACTCAAGACCTCCGGGGTTCAGCCAACATCACCCTTTCCTTGTAAACACGTTTCTAAGCAAATGTTTATTTGGAAATTACCAACAACATTTATACGATCTACAACACATACAACAGGTTGAGAGTTGGCCAAATATGTGTTCACCAAATACTTCGCTGTATGTGTCTTTTTTTTTCCCCTTCTTAAAAAAGGGGACAAAACACTCCCTTTTAGCGGCGATATAGGGGGCTAGAATTTTCTACAAAATTGTTGCTCGTTCTGTTTTACATAAAAGACAAAAAGGCCTATACAGCGAGGAGTTAGCTGTTTAAAATTTTAAAGCTTAAAAGATTTCCTATACCGAGTCTCTATAAATAAAAGAGTCCCAGATGTAAGATTTCAAAACGCCGATACAAGTATTTTCTTTTTTGTAAAAAATTGTCATGTTTTTGGAAGCACTTAAGCAATAAAGCTCATAATAATAATACGCTTTAAGATAAGAGCTTATATCGGACCAGTGAGCGTATATGAAAGAAACTATACAAAAAAAAAGCTGCTTTCTCACTGCTGACACAATGCAGGTTTTTAAGCGAGAAAGTTGTATATATTTTCAGTTTTAGTGCTGAAAATGGTGATGATTTTCGGCGCTACAAAGAGCGCTTTTTGTCTCAAAAATGTATTACTACAAACCGGGAACTTGCCATACAAAAATCAGCAGCTATATTGGCAGATTTGTAAGCGTTAATTTTACTGTATATGTAATAGTAAAAACCTGCTTTTTTTGAAGCAATTTTTTTAATGAGTAAATATTAGTGTTTATATTTTAATTTATTTTTTTCCGTGGTTTAAAATCTGATCAGCAATAGTTTGCGCAATGAATCATTAATATGAGGCCAATATTTTGCCAAAAAAAAATCTATAAGCTTTTAAAATATACCACATTAGCACCGAGGTTCATTAAACTTTTACACTTGTTTCTTCGCAGTTAAAATTTATACATTTAATTTACAAAGGCAACATAAGTACATAATTTGAATCTTAGTCATGGCACTTGTGTTTAATATGAAATAAAATTAAGAACTGCTTACACGTGTAGGTACGCGGAAAATGCTCAAACAGCACATACATTAAAAGGTTAAACTGAAAATGTATATTCGCACACAGTTTGATAAACATAACTCTGGGTCATATGCTCCCATTTTAATTAAAGTGCTTAAGAAAATATTATTACTGAGCATTAAAGTGTCGGAAGTTGACATTTAAATAATTAGTTTTAAAATTAAACATAACTAAAGTCGTAAAGTGAAATTCTTTTGGTTAATAAATAAAAACACGTTGGGAAAATGTATAGCAAGGTATACTTTTAGGCTGAATTTAATTTGTTTCTTTAAATATTAACAATGACAAAAGTTTGAAACTGAGTGGAAGTGAAAAGAAACTGATAACTAATAAGAAATGGTTATCAGGTGTCATAAAATATTTTTCAATTTGTTGTACAGTGTTATTAAACCGACTCCTTAGAGTATACTAACAAACAAAAATATACGAATAATTTTTAAACAATATATTTTCTTTCAGAGAAAACAAAATATAAGTTCATTATACATTGCATATTGCCGGTTTATAATTTAAGTCAAATTTCAAAAATACTGATAGAAAGCATCCAAGCCTTAAAGTATGCTTTACTTAGTCCATATACCATGCGATTCTACTACAAAGAAAATACACAATGCACCACATAGATCTCTGTATGCATATACTAGATATCATAGTAGAAGAAAGCAAAAACAAGCACAAAACAAAGAACGAAGAAAATGTTAAACACTTGGTATAGCTGCATAAGCCTGCAAGTATGCAATTTAAAAAATTTATATGCAATTTTTATATTGCTAAAGGTTATATTACAAATATTTTTGCAATAACTTTTCTTTTATATGAAATTAAATAACAAGAATGAACAAAAGAATTAATATAAAGAGATAAGAGAACATTTAAGGATCACAGCAAAGCCGATTGGAATGACTGGATTTTAAGGAAATATTTTCTAGCTTTTGAATAGATATATTATAGTAAATCATTTGTCTTTGAGCTTTTCTATCAGTATATTTTATGAATAAAATTATTTATATACCAGCTAGGTAGTATTATTTATAATTTATATATGCATAGCATACTTTTAGGCTTATAAGAGATTTTTGAAAAGGAGAACAATGAAAACTTGTGGCAAGCACAAAAAAATTAATTTAAAAAAAAAAACTTTAAAATTATGTAGTTATTTACATTTTTATATGCTGAATATGTATGAAAGAAATTGTCAAACTTTTTAAGCTTTAACATACTTTAAGGCAACAATTATGGAAATATACATAACATAAAACTGCTGACAAAAAATACATAGCTTATTTAAAGGCTTTAGAGCTTATTTTTACCATTTATCAAGCTTTAAATTTCCTTATACTGCCGCAGTTTTTCCGGTTAAAGATTTACAACTTTCGTACATACAACCTACTTTTAAGTCTACAAATATCGTATGCTTATAATACACAAATTGTGTTTAGCCTTATTTATAAATTTAGGAAAAACTAAATAAATGACTTAAATTCTGTAGAAAATGTAAACACAAACAAGAATTTTGTTAATACCCTTTAAAAAACATTGCCTATATTAGGGCTTAAAATATTAAAGAAAATAATACATAATATTTTTAACACATGATATAAAATATACGCAAATTTGTTACCTTAAATAAACACACACTTTTTAAGATTTAAAAAAATTGCATACTTTTAGGCTTACAAAGTATTAATTTAAAAGTTAAGCCTAAAGACTTGTAATTACTAATTAAAGCATTACAAGGGAACTAAAATGTCAAATAAAAAGTTGTTTTAATAGACCAAAACATACGTTAAAGTAAAAAATGAGCTATTTGGTTAAATTAAAAAAAAACTTTTGAAAATAGAATTTCATTTTAAAAATATTTTTTGAAAATATCAATTAATAATAACACGGTTGTGAAGAAGTGCCAACAAACAGTGAAACATAATTTAAGTTTTGACTTATTTCGGGCTTTAAAGTTTAATTTAGAGCTTTGGAGTCTATAAAGAACTACACTATGCAACAAACTTAAACTACTGTCATGACCTGTAATGACCGGCAATTTTTTTTGATACGTAATGGTCCCCTAACTGCAAAATTTATATTCTATGAACAACTTTTTTTTTTTTGTCTAAAATTTGGGATTTTTGAAGTTGCTGTTCACCGTTTTCATCATAACTTAAAGAGGGCTTGACCATTTTAATTACAAATCCCACTAAAAAACTTGAGATAAAATTACCTTTACGCCACTATATTATTTTTTTTATATACTTAACGGTTTCAGAATGATTCAGACAGCAATTATCAATATTATTTTGTTTTGCCAATTTAATTTTAATTTTTTATTTTTTTAGTTTATAAAAAATCGAATACGACCAGAATTTTCCACTTTTAATAACCGATTATTAAGCCACACATATAAGACAGCTTTATTTCCTAAAAATCGATGGAAAAATATGATTTTATTCACAATAAAGTAAAATTGCCTGACTTATGCAAAAAATTGCGTTCGTAATTTTTTGCAAAAATCAGGTAATTTTACTTTAATGTGAATAAAATCAATATTTATCCATCAATTTTTATGAAATAAAGCATATTTTATTTGTAGTATATGTGGCCTTATGACCAGTTAGTAATAGTATTTAAGGTTTTCGCTATTTTTGATGTTTTATAAATCGTTTAATAATAAAAATTTTCCACTTTTGCCTAAAAAAAATATTTTTCATTATTGCGGTCTGAATAATTCCGAAAACATTAAATTTATAAAAAAAATACTAAAACGACTTAAAGGTAATTTTATTTCAAGTTTTTTATTGTTTTTTTTGTAATAAAACTGGAAAACCCCTTCCCAAGGTATGATGAAATTAGTAGAGCACTCTTGAAAGATCATAAAATTTTAGTACTAAAAAAAGGTATCCATAGAATTTTAAATTAGCCTTTTTCTTGTTGCACAGTGTTATTTTTCATTTCGTATTTAAAATACAAAATATTATTTTAGTATTTATATTAAAGTGTAGCTTCTAGGATGACTGGTTTTTTTAGATGATTTTGTTGTTGTTGCTGCTAACAATAATTGTTGCATAACCTTAGGCTGAAATAAAACAATTAAAAGTTTATTATTTATGTCGTTACGTTACGGCAACACAAATTGCTTAAGGTCAGGCTTATTTTCGGTTATTTTACTACTTTTCTAGGTGTTTGTACAATGAATATTTTAATGCAAACAAAACAATTGCATGTTATGGGCGGCGGTTGTTGGTAGACATCAAATAAAATTTAATACAGAAATTGTTAATAAAAAGAACAAGAAACTATTTTTGGGTATAATTAAAATTCTATTACTTGTTTTTGCTTTTTCTTTCAAGGTGTAAAAGGTTCTTTTCTGCGTTAAGGCAAAAGTAAGTTAGACAATTTACGTATTTAAGCAGACACGTGTATTATATATAAAATTTTGTTTGAATTAACGCATACCCTAAACAGGAAAATTTTAACTCTTATTATAGTAAAAGAAAACACAAAGAAAACAACAGCTGTAAAAAGCATTATGAAAGAAATCCATCAACTTCATAACATTTTGTTACAAGACGGATACAAAAACCCAACTTTTGTTACACTTGCAAATCAATCAACACCAACAACAACAACAACAACACTTAACAGCAAAATAATAATGATAAAACTTTCATATTAACTGCCAACATCATTAAGTAGAAAGTTTAAAAGCCGACACTGATGTTATAAAATACCCCAAGATATGTCAAATAAAGAAATAACAAATATGTTCTAACAACCCAAAACGTATGATGGCAGCAAACTAATTACATATATATTACGATATTTTATCACGTGCATAAAGTAAGGCCAAGAAAGAAATTAAGAAAGTAATTAAACTTTATTTTATAATGTGGGAGCGTATTAAGAATTGATTTTATTGAAAAGCATTTAGAATATTTTAGATCTTGCTTTAGGCAGCTTCATGTTTGACTAAACTTACGATATGCATACAAAAATAATATACACACACAAATTTGTTACAGTTGTAAAAAAAATCGCTATTTTTGTGCATGAAGTACCATCACTTAATTGTGCATAAAATTAATTCTTGTGCACGTATTTCAATAAAATCTAACTCGTTGCATTTGCAAACACATGCAGCTATATGCAAGAAGTGTAAGAACAAAATTCCTGTAGTTAAAAAAAACCACACGTGTATGGCTCTTTTTGTTCCTTTCTTAGAAATTCGGCAGAAAAACTGCCCTTCAGCGGCGATAAAGCGGGTCAAAATAGTGTACAAAATTTAGTTGCCATAAAATGTTACTATGGGTCTTTAAAGACACTAAAGTTCCAGACTCAAGCTGAACGCCAAAAGTCATTCAACACATTAAATGTGTTTAAAGGTTAATTCGGTACTGATTCGCAATTAGTACTCGGCATAAGACATCTTATAATCCTTACATTTAAGGTATGAGACGAGTTCAACAATTTTATGTGAAACACTACGAGGAACATTTTTGTAAAACAATTTTACCCGCTATATCGCCGCTGAAGGGAATTATTTTGATATTTTTTAAGAAAAATTACCCATACATTGGAGAGTTAGCGGGTTAAAATATTCCACAACAATTTTTCTTGTGGTGTTTCACATAAAAGTGCTGACCATATTGTATACTATACAAATGAGACTTACAAAATTTTTTATGCTTTATAGAAAAAAATTTTTTTAATGTTCAAAAATCAAAAAAAAAGTACTTGCGAACCGGGCTTAAAAGTTGTTGGGTGCATAGAAGTCAAAAGTGACAAATTTTCAAAAGTTCGATTTGAAATTTCAATACCCAAAATCAAAATAAAAGAAAAAGTTTTAATATTTCTTTCTGGAAAAAACATCTTAATACAAAAATGTAAAAATAAAGTGTTTTGTTTTTTTTTGGAAAATTTTATATCTTTTGAAAGAGTAATCAAAAAATCTCACAATTTACCAGACAGACTCTTTTTTGAGGGGTACTGGAAAATATCACAAAATCGAGGAAATGGAAAAAATTTTTTCAAAACGTCCAATTTTCCATGGAATGCCCCATATATATTACGATGAAAGAAATAGACATTGCTACTCACACAAAATGTAAATACTCTTTGTGAACTTCTTTTACTTTTCAAATTACTTCTACTTAGCCGATCATTATGACATTTTACACACACAATGACTACAACATTACATTTAAAAAAGTGGACTATGCCACACCCATATGCCTGTTTTTCGTCGTTTTTTTTTGCAAGATTTATTCATTATCTACCCGTAAGCTTTCAAAAACATGTAACAAATTATTTAAATCGGTCTACATTTGTGCAAGATACGATACGTACAAAGTTATTAATGCGTAAAGTGATTGTCACTGACATCCTGCACCGTGCGGACTTTTGCAAAATAAATGGCAATAGATCTGAAACTTCTATTTTACTGATTTCAAGATATGCCGATTGTAGGGTATGTAATTAAAAGAATACAAAGAATTCTCTTAACTTCTTTCCTTTTATTCACATAATTGTTATAATTTCTAAAATTCTACCTAAGCCTAATAAGAAAAACTATGCTGCATTTCTAATGTTATACCAGTCGCGGATCCAGCTTGAGCTTTCGGGGGCGGGGAACTTCTAAGTGAAACATACTATTTTTCCAAACTTCTTTTAGAAACTCTATAGAAATTTACTCGTTTTTTATGTATGCTTTTCAAAATAAAAAATATTCATCGTAATTATACAAGCTGTTTTTCATAAAAGAGTACTTAGTACTAATAACACTGGGCGGTCACGCTGATATATTTCATCATAACCCGCGAACGGTTTGTCCGATTTCAATAAATAAAGCACCAGAATATGCGGAATAAAATTACCTTTCAGTTACTTAAATACAATTTTTTTTATATTTGAAACTTTTAACCTTTTTTCGTTTTTAAAAACTCATGAAAAAATTAACAGGGCAAAAATTTTAAGTTCTTATACTTGATTAGAAAGCAATTTATATTAGGAATAACATAAACTAAAAATTATTAAAATTGATTTTATTAGTAAATTTACTAATACATCTGAGTAAATCCATTTAGCCGGGTATGACTACTTTACACATATTTTTTGTTATAAATAAAGAATATAAAATTTTTTACTTAAAAAAGGTTGCGACTCGCAAGGCCATTAAGCTTAAAGTCGTTGAATAACGGGTATACACTGAAAGAACACAATTCCTGCTCAGAATGGTCGCCAGAAAGCTGCGACGGGTGTGACCTTACAAATCTTAGTTTTAAAGCATTATGACTTTCAGCATAAATTCTGTAAAATTTTTACTATAGCCTACACAATAATTTTGGTATAGATGTCTGTTCAAAGTGTTTTTTATTGTATTATCTATTTACTGTTTGATCAAAAATCAGTTTTCTTAACAAAAAACTATTTTTAAAATGTGACGGATGTGACCGACGGGTGTGACCTAATACAAAATTTTAAAAATTCGAAAAAAATAAAACTTTTTATTGATTTCATTAATATAAATAATATAAAAATAAATCTATTATAGACAGCAGAATACTCTAGCTGAGTATTTTTTTAAAATCAATAAAAAGCGAAAAAAGTATATTCTTTTCAGAGATAAGGGTTTTTATTAATAATGAGAAAGGGAAGAAAAGAAATTCTGAAATAAATATTAAGCATAAAAGGCAATATGATTCGTGGATGATCATTTAAAAGTGCTTCAAAGTGCTTAAAAATTTTTAAATAATGTACTCTTTTATTTTTTCTATAATTGTCATGCTCTAAAATATATCAATTGAGATTTTTATTAAAAATAAGAAAATTAGTTTTTCCTTAGGGCCGTTTTACGTGGAATCACTCATCTATCGCACGTGTTTTCCATTTTTTTTTTCTAAAAGTCAGCAAAATTGCATTAACAGTTTAAATATTCGCAAGCAATCTCCAAAGAAATGGTATTGCTCAAAAAATCATCAAAATTAATTTAAAATGTTTATTAAACTGGTAATAAATTCGGATTAAATTAATGGAATGCGGAACCTTTTAAAGAAATTTGGTTAAAAATACATACGGGTCTGTTCCGTATAACATTCGCGATTAAAATGTTAGGAATTATTAAAGCATTGTTGTTACAAACTAGAATTACGGCCACACTTGACAAATATTTGCCGAAAAAAGGTGACCAACAAACAAGCTAAAATTGTATTTCCTTTAATTCCAAAAATTTTTTAAATATGGATTCGCATTTATTAAAAATAATACAAAAGAGCTTTTTGCAGCATAATTAATTTTATTTTGTTATATAAAAATAAAGTTAAGTCACACTAATCCTGGGAAAGAGTAGTGGTTACGTTTTTCTAAACAAATATTTGCCAAGTGTAACCGTACCTTAATATACATATGTATATAACAACAATGCTATGACAATTACGATAATTTTAATTCCAAAAGGAATACAGAACAGACCTGATAATTTTAATACATTGAAGTAAGCTTCAAATCGCTGAGGAACAAATTTGGAATTTTGGAAAAATTTATGAAATAATTCAAAACTTTTTTTTGATGAGAAAACAGATTCGTTTGTTCCGTTTTGTAAATATGCATAAAATTCAATAAGCCAAATTTTACCACAAAATAACAAGAAAAATTCTCTAAATATGCGAGTAAATCTGAAATATGCAAAAACATGCTGCAAATGGTAAAATATGCCAAAATATGCACTAACAAATTCATGTCAAAATTCGAAAAAAATTCAGAAACATAAAAATATCTTATTTGTATCTTCATATATCACACAGGAAAAAACATGCAATTGCATATTTGGGGTTTCCCTGATTATAAAGTAAGAATTTATTCTTTAGCCTGTTTGAATATTGTTTTCTTTGCTTAAATTTTAATAAAAAGTTAAGTGTGATCTTTTTTTCTTTAAATAAAATAAAATTGAAATGCTTAATACCGCTGTAGTTCATCCATTCATCCGTACAGAAAAATTAGCACTTACCTATAAAGAGAAAAAAAAAACAATATTAAATTAGTATTTTTTGAAAATTTTCACGAAAAATAATTTTTTAATGATCATTAAAAAAATATTAGAATTACTAAAATAAAAAATTTATTCCATTACTGTTTATTTTATTTAATATCTAGCCTTAAGGTATACTGTACTTTTATACTTTATTACTGCCCCCCTTAGGTATGCACTAGAGTTCATTACAAAGCTTCTTGAAATTGAAATACTTAATTCCATTTCTAATAACAAATTCAAACTAAAAATAAACAAATAACCCATCAAATTGTTATCAGTCAAAAACCAAAACAAAATATTATCTTAAGAAATAATTATTACTTTGTTAACACTTAAGCCTGGTTGGTGCCAGGCCTTTCTATTTTGCTGACACTTTGTAAATACAAACACAATTTCAGCCAATATAGAAGAAAGCAAAAAAAAACAATCAAATTTAATAACAACAAAAACTTTTCCCTACAAACCAAAAATGTTGCTAGTTAACACAAAGTAAATATAAGTTTTTGGGCACAGAGATTACTTTGTAATACTTTACATGTTCTAAAAGAAAGAAAACTTTGACAAGCAGCCGATAGTAAGATAGAAGGATATAAAAAATATCCTGATACTGCTGTAAAAAGCTGGCAAGCAAAAGGAAGGCAAAGAAAAAAATGCAGAAGTTTTTTTTAAAGCTTACGTGTTAAATTTTTTCTTATGCCCTTACAGTATGCTTTAGTTTTTTTTCATTATTTTCAACATATAATTTGCACTACACACAAGAAATCCCTTAAGTAAAGTGTTGTTACACGGAGATGGATGGCCAAGTTTGAAAGGATTTGCATAAAAAATTTGGGAAAATTTTCAAAAATAACGTTTTTTGTTTAAGCACATCGGCAAACTTATTTAAATGAATTGAAAATTGGCGGGAGATTTTAATCAAAAAATTTAATGTAGTAAAATAAATTTTCTTTTTTTTTAATAAATTTTTAGGTTATTTCAAAGTCTTTTGATTTATTTATTTATTTTTTTGAAATATAAAAGAAATTGCGATGCTTTTTCTCGAATTTATTATTATTTTTTTAATTTCTATAGCATACTTTTAGTGGTGGCTTTAATTAAAAAACTTTTTTTATATTTTTACAAACCAATTATAAGGATTTTAATTTTGTATTTCAAAGTATTTTCCCTTTTTTCAATTTGTGTGTCAACCTCAACAACTAACTAGACTAAATATAGCAACTGTAAGACGCCCACTCCTAGTCATAGACAAAATTTAATTTCACATCCCAGTTGTGGCGCACATTAATTAAAACATAACAATCATTATAAAAAGTTGTTTGAAATTCCCTTATACAAATACAAAAATTTTTATATATACACATACCCAGTAAACATTTTTTGATGTAGAATATTAAACCGCGTTGTCTAAAATTCCCTCAGATATGTATTTATTTGGTGGAATAGTTTGCAGTTTTCTGATACGACATTTCTGCACATTTTCAGAAATATCTGATTAATATCTCACTAGTCTGCACATTACACTGTACAACAAAATCTTCGTTTTATAAGGTTCTAACAACTGATTCTGCTAAATGGCAGCAACAAGACATTTACGAGTATCGGCGTCTTGAAAGTTTACATCTAGTATTTTAGGTGGAGTTAAATTTCTCTCCTTTTGCATATTCATTGGGCTTTACTGACTCGTTATTGTACATCTCGTAAGCCTTACGTTTTAGGTATAATATATGTTCAGCACTTTTATATAAAACACCACGAGGAACACTTAAGTAGAACATTTCAGTCCGCTGTATCGCCCTTGAAGGGAAGTTTTTTGCCATTTTTTATGAAAGCGAAAAAAAGACCCATACAGCGAACAGTTATAGGTTTAAAATGTTTCACAAAAATCTTTATCGTGGTGTTTTGCGTGAAAAAGGTTAACACATATTATACCTTAAACGTAAAGCTTACAAGATTTCTTATGCCGAGTACTAATTCTGAAAAAGTACGCTATTAACATTTTAAGTTTTGTATGATTTCTGGCGTTCATGTTGAGTATGGAGCTTGCGTTTCTTTAAGGACCGACAGTAGAATTTTAAGGCAAATATGTTTTTGAATCATTTAAGCTCGCTATAGTGCCGCTAAAGAGGAGTTTTTTTGTCCCTTGCTTAATCTTCCTATACTCACGTATACGGTCTGTAAGACCGACTTATAGTATTTTCATTTTTCTCTTATGAAAGAAGAGCACGATCGTATTGTAATTTCTGTTAGCTTCATCATTCTCAATGCACTGCAATTAAGTGCCGTTACAAAGTTTGTGCAAATAAGACGCGTGTGCGTAAGTAGCAATAATTGGTCTGCGAGACCGATGTGAGTATTGGCGTAACAGTTTTTCATAGGTTATATTTTGAACATATATTTTAATGTTGTATTATTTTTAGATTTTATTTATACATTTTTAATTCCCTCTATTATTTTCTTGGAATTAATGCATTTTGGTTTGTTTGGTTTTAATAGAAAGGAAAAAATAATTTTCTTATTTTTAATAAAAATCTCTCAATTGATGTTTTTTACAGAATGACAACTATAGAAAAAATAAAAAAATACACTTTTTAATATTTTTTAATAAATTTGAGGCACTTTTAAATGATCATGCAAGAAACATTTTGCTCTCCCTCTTTGTATGTTTAATATTTATTTCAAATTTTCTTTTATTCCCTTTCTCATTATTAATAAAAACCGTTATCTCTGAAAAGAGTATATATATTTTTTTTTTGCTTTTTATTGAATTTAAAAAATACTCAGCTGTCTATAATAGAACGGATAGCAAATAATTTAATGTGTTATTATTTTCCTATGATCTATTTTTATATTATTTATATTAATGAAATCAATAAAAAGTTTTATTTCTTCGAATTTTTTAAATTTTCGTATGACGTCACACCCGTCGGTCACACCCGTCACATTTCAAAAATAGTTTTTTGTTAAGAAAACAGATTTTTTGTCAAACAATAGATACGTAATGCAGCTAAAAACACTTTGAACAGACAGCTATACCAAAATTATTGTGTACGTTATAGTAAAAATTTTACAGAATTTATGCTAAAAGTTAGTTATAATTTCTTAAAACTAAGATTTGTAAGGTCACACCCGTCGCAGCTTTCTGGCGACCATTCTGAGCAGGAATCGTGTTCTTTCAGTGTCTAGCCGTTATTCAACGACTTTAAGCTTAATGGCCTTGCGAGTCGCAACCTTACAAAATTCTACATTCTTACAAAATTCTACATTCATACCCAATTCTTTCTGAATATAACGTTACGAACTATAGCCTAATAATCAATTTAGATTCACAAAGCAAATACGTTCGAAATAATCATATTAATTAACAATTAGCTACTGGCTTGAGCTTTTCACATGTTCATATATACTTAAGTATAAAATCAAACCAAAAAAGTTTGTCTTGAGTAGAACAAAAATCAGAAAAATGGGAATGAAGAAAAATAAACCGATGGCAACGCTGGGAAAGTGCACTTTAATATCAGCTTGAGAGTGATTTAATTCTCGTATTCAATTTTCACGAAAAAGTTGTATATATAAGAATTAAAATCACATTCAACAGAGCCACCTGACAAGTGGTGATAGCAAATACACGTGAGCACTGACGATGGAAGTGTAACGGCTTCCGAAAGTGGCGCTACTCTGTTCTGCTGTGTACGTTGAAAAATTAAGTTGATGTTAATTTTTCCCTTGTTCCTTGGAATATTAATCATACCCAATTCTTTCTGAATATAACGTTACGAACCTTAGCCTAATAATCAATTTAGATTCTACATTCTTTATTTATAACAAAAAATATGTGTAAAGTGGTCACACCCGGCTAAATGGAATTACTCATATATTATTTTGATGTGTTTTTTTATCTCTTAAGAATTTAACGATATTTTACAATGACTGCCATGAAAGACTACTAGCCATATACAAAAAAGAGATATTTTTCTTTAAAAGTTCGTGTTTATATTACTAAAAACATACATATCTAAAACTAAATGGAGTTTTAGTAAAACTTTTTTAAACTAATATAAGTTTTGTAGGCTCTACAAATATCGGTCTGACAAACCGGGAGCGAGTATACGCGTTTCATATTTTGACGTGAGTATAGAAAGGTTAAGAAAGAGACAAAAACACCCGTACAACGCAGAGTTAGAGTATTGAAATGTTCTTTAAAAATGCTCTCGGTGATGTTTTACATTAAATTGCTCAACACATTTTATACCTTACAAGAAATGCTTGCCAGATTTCCTATGCCGAGTACTAATTGTGAATAAGTACGAAATTAACACTGAAACATATATTAAGTTTTCTACGATTTCTGGCGTTTAAGTTGAATGTGAGGCTTGAAGTATTTAAAGACATATACTAGAATTGTATGGCAAATATTTTTGTAGAACATTGCAGGCCTCTATATTGCCGCTAATGTGGAGTTTTTTGCTTCTTTTTTAAGAAGGAGGGGGAATTTAACTCCCCTTTTATACGTATATATTTTGTGGTAGATCTGTTTGTTATTATTATTAAAAACTTTTTTGTTGTACAGTGTTATCTAAAGACAATTTAATTTCCTTTAAGACATTTAACAGAACAGTCTGGGTGGGTATTTGCTGATCTACGTGTTAAGACTTTTAGCTGTCAAGTTGTCCGCTCCCTCATGTGATTTTCCTTAAGCTTTCTCACCGACTTCTAATACGAGTTTGACATCTTGTGCAGACTTTTTGAACGACTTCAGAACGAAATCGGCAAAAAATGTTTGCTGGGTACATGCATACTTTTATCTGAATTTTGTGAGCATGAAATGCCAGCATGAAATCGTATAAAAGTTTAGCATACTTTTGGGGAGGTTGATTAAACTAGATATTTTATCGCTTCAAAATTGTTTTATTTAAAAAGAATACTGCAAATAAATTTAACTATTTACTTTTCCTTAAATAAATAAATAGAGAGAGATAGAGAGAGAGAGGGAGAGAGAAGGAGATTCTTTTGAAAAGCAAACATTTTTACAGGAAAAATTATTTGATAAATTATGAGTTGGCAATCATTTTGCTCGTTTAACTAACTCTTAACACTTTTTTCATCCAACATAATTAAAATGTTAGCTTTTTCATGGGAAAATAACACCCGCAGGTATGCAACACTTTATTTTAGAACAATTTTTCAAACACGAAAATTCGATTTAAAACTTAACGCTGAAATTTATGTGATTATTTTTGTATGATTTTATTCAAAATTCATAAATGAGTAGAAAAAGTGTTTTATAATTTTCTTCCTCATCCTGCATAGTATGATGCCAACAAATTTGTGCAAATCTAAAAAATATAAGGAAGAAATAACATTTTAATTAAAAAGTGTAGAAAAACGAAAGTGATTAAATGCACAAATGTATTTTATGAGTATTAAGAAGAAGTCTGTTTTAGCTCATTTTTCTTTTATGTTACAAAAAATTCTTTCACTTTAGAAAAGGACTAATCAAAGTATTATTAATCGTTAGTTGCACTTTTTTCCACCTTCCTGGCAGTTTTAGAGTTAAATTTCGATTTCTGTAACGAAAACAAAAACGAGTCTCAAACTACCAAAATCGTGCTGCATCTGCAATAAAAAACAAGTAGACAGGTAAAACAATGTGTGACAGAATAAAAAAAAATACCTCAATATTTTCCAAATACTTTTTGTAACCTTTTTGACTGAAGTCGAACGTTATCACACACAGTACTTCCTTGTCATCCATTAATTTTGGGTATAAAATGTGCTCAGCGCTTTTATGTAAAAGAATACGAGGAACATTTTTGTAAAATATTTTAACCCTCAAAATCTTGGCTGACTAAAATGTCTTACGAAAACATTTGTCTCTAAATTCTACTATAAGTCTTCAAAGACACCAAAGCTCAAAACTCAACTTGAATGCCAAAAATCTTTTCAAACTCAAAATGTGTTCAAGGGTTAATTTCGTCGTACACTTATTCACAATTAGTACTCGGCATAGGAAATCCTGTAAGCCTCACGTTTAAAGTAAATAATATGTCCAGCACTTTTATGATAACACCAAGATAAAAATTTTTGTGCAACATTTTAACCCTCTAACTATTCGTTGTATGGCTCTTATTGGCCCTTTCTTAGAAATGGGACAAAAAAATCCCCTTCAGAGGCAATATCGCAGGCTAAAATGTTCTACAAAAATATTTGCCATAAAATTCTACCATAAGTCTTCAAAGACAACCAAGCTCTAGACTTAACTTGAACACCAGAAATTATTCAAAATTCATTTTGTCTTTAAAGGTTAATTTACTGGGCATAAGAAACCTTGTAAGCCTTACGTTTAGAGTATAAGATGTGTTCAGCGCATTTGTGTAAAATGCTACAAGGAACATTTATGTAAAACGTTTCAGTGCACTATATCGCCACTGAAGGAGAGTTTTTTTTTTGGCTCTTTTTGAAGAAAGGGACAAAAAAAGGTCCATAGCACGAAGAGTTAAAGATTTAAAATCTTCGACCGAAATGTTTCTCCTGGTATTTTGCATAAAATATTCAAACGCATATTATACGCTAAACATTAGGCTTGCAAGATTTCCTAGGTCGAGTCAGTACACTTAGAAAAATTTTATATTAAAATCATCGAAAACAAGGTTAATTTAACATTTTTCGGTAGTGATTTTTCGTCATAAATGTTTCATGTTAAATCATCATGATTTTACAACAACCGTCAAAGAACATTTTTGAATAATATATTTTTTAGGCAAAGTTGGAAAATTGTTATTTTTTAAAACGCAAGAAAAATCGAAAATGGCAAAATCTTACTCTTTTTATTAACAACTATTGCACATACTGCCTACTTTTAGGCTTACAAATTTCTTATGCTTATAATACACATTGTGTTTAGCCTTATTTATACATTTGGGAAAAACTAAATAAATTACTTAAATTCTGTAGAAAATGTTAACACAAACAAGAATTTTGTTAAGACCCTTTACAAGGTATTGCCTATATTAGGGGTTAAAATATTAAAGAAAATAATACATAATATTTTTAACGCATGGTATAAAATATACGCAAATTTGTTACCTTAAATAAACACACACTTTTTAAGGTTTAAAAAGAAATGTTGCATACTTTTAGGCTTACAAAGTATTAAGTTAAAAGTTAAGCCTAAAGGCCTGTAATTACTAATTAAAGCGTTAAAAGGGAACTAATATGTCAAATAAAAAGTTGTTTTAATAGACCAAAGCATACGTTAAAGTAAAGAATGTGCTATTTGGTTAAATTAAAAAAAAAACTTTTGAAAATAGAATTTCATTTAAAAGTTATTTTTTGAAAATATCAATTACACTGTATAACACGGTTGTGAAGAGGTGCCTAACTAACACTCATAAATTTTTTACTTATTTATTGCGTTAAAGTTTAATTTTGAGCTTTGGATTCTATAAAGAACTACACTATGCAACAAACTTGAACTACTGTCATGACCTTTCATGACCACAAAATTTTTTATTTAATTTCTTTGATATTTTATGGTCTCCTACCTGCAAAAGCAGTCGAAATTTTATATTCTATAAAAAAAATTTTAATTTTTTTCTAAAATTTGGGATTTTTGAAGAGGCTGTTCCACCATTTCATCACAACAAAAAAAAATTTTATTACAAAACCCACAAAAAACTTGATATAAAATTACCTTTACGCAACTATACTATTTTTTATATACTTAACGTTTTCAGAATGATTCAGACAGCAATTATGAAAAATATTTTGTTTTGGCAAAATTAAAATTTTTTATTTTTATAGTTTATAAAAAATCGAATATGACCAGAATTTTCCAGTTTTAATTACTGATTATGAATAAAATCAATATTTATCCATCGATTTTCATGAAATAAAGCTTATGTTATTTGTAATATAAGTGGCTTTATGATCAGCTAATAAAAAATGGTAAGTTTTGACCATTATTGATTTTTTATAAATTTTTAGAAAATAAAAATTTTTAAATTTTGCACAAAACAAACATATTTTCTTTTCATCATTGTGGTCTGAATAATTCGGAAACCATTGAGCATATAAAAAAATTATATTAAAACGGCTTCAAGTTTTCTAAGTGTTTTTTTTTTATTTTTAATAAAATTGAACTATTCCTTCCCAAGGTAGGATGAAATCGGTGTATCACCCTCTTGACAAAAACCAAATTTTAAGAAAAAATTAAAAAAAATATTATTTATAGAATTTTAAATTTTTATTTTAGTAGTTAGCGGACCATAAAACATCAAAAAATAAAGTGGTGATCGAAGATCATAACAAAAGTTTCAATTTCGTTGCGTTATTTCTCATAAATGTAATATTATTTACAATCAACATTGCGACATGTTGATTTTACGTTGGTATTTTTTTTATGCGTAAAAATATTTGCGAAAATGGGAAAATTTAACTCCCCCGAAAATGAGTTCCAGATACAAACTTTTAAAGCACCGATATCAGTAGTATATATTTGTTTGGTGTCCTAAAATCAAACATTATAACCTTGTAATTTTAAAAACAAAATTTGATTTTGTTGCACAGTGTAATTATGTTAATTTTTGTTTTAAATCCAAAAACTTTGGAGTAGAAAAACATCTAAACCTACTATAGCTAAAGTTTCCAACATCTGAAAAAAATCTTTTCCCAAAAGTATGCTTTATTATTTTTTCCAATAGCGATTATATCAAATATAAGCCTGAAAAACAGTTTCACAAACAATATAATTCAATTTATTGTTTTCTTTAAGTTGATAAAGTAACTTTAGCTGCTTTTGTATACATATTTCCTAAATAAGGTAAGCAAGCGGACAATTAGCTTGGAAATATTTTGTTCACGTCTTTCGAAAAGAAAAACTTGAGTGAAAAAATGCTGTCTTCAGCATATTTTAAGAAGATTTGATAAGATAAAGAAAGATTGGTAAGAAATGGCCAACAGCGAAATTGCTTACAATTTATTTTTTATTTTTCAACTGACAAAATGCTACAAAAAATTTCAACATTTTCTTCATAAAGTCAATCAATAAAGAAGATTTTATAACTTCCTAGCATACTTTGAGGAGAGCTAAAAGAAATTTTAAACTTTTTTTAAATTTCCAGCACGTTTCTTTCTTAAATATTTAACAACAAGAGAAAAAGGAGAATGTACAAGAAAAAAATCTCTACGAAAAAATTAATTTAAAAATTTTTACAAATATATATTTCCGTCAACAACCCTAAAAATAGGCTACAAAATCACCCAAAAACTTTTTAATAACAAAGTTGGTTTGGTTTTTTTCAATACCATTTTCTTTCTAATTTTTAATTTTTTTTTTTGCAACTACTTCGCAAATGATATTTTTCGAAATTTTTATGAGAAATATTTCAATGAAATAATCAAAAACAGAAAAAACTTTGCTCACTAAATTTATAGCTTGAATAAAGTAAATAAAATACCCTAAGCAGTAAATTAAGAAGAAAAATTTATTAAGATATGAAAAGAAAAAGAATATTATAAGTTTTGAAGAATAATCTTAAAACAGAAAAAAATAAATGGAAACAAATCGTAATTTATTTACACCCTGGTAAGCAGGGAAATTAAACTAGAGCATATTTCTAGGGGGAATTGACAAGCCGTCACAAAAATAATTGAATCTAAACCAAACGGAAGTTTTAATATAACTGCGGAAAAGATAAAACGACATTCTAAGGGCGAATTTCGTATAAATATAATTGAAGATAACCCTAAATTTCCCCAAAACTATCAAAGAAAACTTTTTATTCATAAATAATTCTTGCAGAAAATATCCAACTCCAAAACAGAGAGACACACAGGGAGACGGACAGACGGATAATATTTTCAAAATACCCTTTACCAAATATATTACTAAATATCGCTGAAACAAAAAAAATTGTTAAAACGAAAAAAAACACCAGAACTGGAAAAACGCTAAAACGAAAAATAGTCGCCTGAACGGAAAAAACGAAACGAAAAAAATCACAAAAACAAATCGCCGAAACGAAAAAAAGCCACCAGAAAGGGAAAAATCACCGAAACAAAAATAAATCGCCAAAAAGGAAAAAACGCCAAAACAAAAACGAAAATCTCCAGAGCAACAAAAATTTTTCAAAACGGAAAAAATTCCTAAAACTCAAAAATCGCCAGAATGGAAAATCGCCAGAACGGAAAAAATGCGCCGTAACGAAAAAATCGCAAAAACTGAAAAATCGCTAAGAAGGAAAAAATCACCAAAACGGAAATATATCAGCAAATCTGAAAAATAGTCCTAAAACGAAACAAAGCCCTTTAAAGTGGAAAAGAGTCAAGTGTCGAAAATAAAATCTCCAAAATCAGTAAAAATCGCAAAAAAAAACACTTATTTGTTATTATTGTTTCCAATAAAAATTCTCATATGTGATTTTGTCTTCATAACACTAATTTCGGAGATTTTTTTGCTAAATTTCCAGTATAAATTATCTAATCCGTAACAAATCTTTAAATATTCTCAAACCTCCTTAAGGTATGTCAGTGTTACTTGCTTAATACAGTGCAGACACTTCACTGCACGATACCTCTTTTACTTTATTTTTACATATTTCCTCTTGATAAGCCCGTGAAAGCTGCGTGATTTTATTGGAGCCAAATTGAATATGACTATTTGCTTTGGGTAACTTGGAATTAATTGGATATAAATACTAGCATACTTTTAGGCCAATAAAAAATGGTTTCCAACTGTTTAACAAGCTAAAAAAAATGTTGCTGAGAAATTTACAAAATTATTCATTAATAAGGCATAATAAATAATGATCAGGGCTTGGACTTTCATGCTACTAAAAGTTGATTTTAAGCGCTTAACAATTGCAAATGAAAAATATGCCCAAAAATATGCATGTATCTCAGTGATTCCACGCAAAACGGCCCTATGCAAGGAAAAAATAATTTTCTTATTTTTAATAAAAATCTCTCAATTGATGTTTTTTAGAAGAGCATGACAATTATAGAAAAAATAAAAAATTAATTATTTAATATATTTTAAGCAATTTAAAGCATTTTCAAATGATCATCGACGAAACATTTTGCTCTACCTCTTTGTATGTTTAATATTTATTTCAGATTTTCTTTTCTTTCCTTTCTCATTATTAATAAAAACCCTTATCTCTGAAAAGAATATACTTTTTTCGCTTTTTATTGAATTTAAAAAACAATTAGCTAGAGTATTCTGCTGTCTATACTAGAACGAATAGCAAATAATTATATATGCTATTATTTTCTTATGATCTATTTTTATATTATTTATATTGACGAAATCAATAAAAAAGTTTTATTTATTCGAAGTTTTTAAATTTTCGTATTAGGTCACACCCGTCGGTCACACCAGTTACATTCTAAAAATGGTTTTTTGTTAAGAAAACTGATTTTTTGTCACACAGTAAATACGTAATACTGCTAAAAAGAATATACTTTTTTCGCTTTTTATTGAATTTAAAAAATAATCAGCTAGAATATTATGCTATCTATACTAGAACGAATAGCAAATAATTATATATGCTATTATTATGATATATTTTTATATTATTTATATTAACGAAATCAATAAAAAAAGTTTTATTTATTCGAATCTTTTAAATTTTCGTATTGGGTCACACCCGTCGGTCACACCCGTCACATTTAAAAATGGTTTCTTTTAAGACAACTGATTTTTTGTCAAACAGTAAACACTTAATACAGCTAAAAACACTTTGAACAGACAGCTATACCAAAATTATTACGTACGTTATAGTAAATATTTTACAGAATTTATGCTGAAAGTCATAATTCTTTAAAACTAAGATTTGTAAGGAGGTCACACCCGTCGTAGCTTTCTGACGACCATTCTGACCAGGAATCGTGTTCTTTCAGTGTCTACCCGTTATTCAACTATTTTAAGCTTAATGGCCTTGCGAGTCGCAACCTTTTTTTAAGCAAAAAATTTTGTATTCTTTATTTATAACAAAAAATATATATAAAGCGGTCGCACCCGGCTAAATGGAATTACTCATCTACAAACAAAGTACCAAAACTAAAATAATATGAAAATATTTTTTTAAATATTTTATAATTATGTACTTAGAGAAAAAGACAAACAAACATAGTTGGGGCTATTATTTAAAATTTAATTATTTAGCTAACGAAGTTTAGTTGCGTTACCAATCGCCAACTGAAAATTAATGGTTTCCAAAAAGCCACTAAATAGCAACTGAAATTGATAGCTCTTAGTTTGACCAACTGGTAACCCGACTGAGGATCGGTTGCCATACATAATCGTCTTATTAATATTTTTTCAAAAATTAAGAAATATGCGATAAAAAAAATTTTATAGCTCCAAAAATATGAATTTATGGCCAAAATATGCACTTACCACCAAAAAATATGCAAAAATATGCAACTATAAATCAATGCCAAACTACTTAAAATGTGATGCTTCGCATAGATAATTAGTCAATACCACTTTCTCTATCAGCACAAAAAAAACCTGTAATTGCATTAAAGTCCGAGCCCTAGTAATGATTCCACTAATATTTTCTAAAGCCTACTTAAAGGAGCTTAAAATATTATAAAAGTGATTTTTTTATGATGATGTATTTTTTATAATTTTATATTTCAAAGGTCATTTGAAAAATATTTGAATATGATGCAATTTATTCAACAAACTGGGTGGAGACTTGCACGAGACAAGAGTGAAAGCCAATATATGATTTTTATTTTTTTTTATTTTTATTTTTCAAAAGAGGAAAGGAAAATGCTGGGCAAGACTGTATTTCATTAAAAGTTGACAATCAAAGTGCATAAAACAATAATAACAAAATGCAAATGTTGATGACGAGTAGGATTACGGGTATGGCTACGGTTAAGAGTACTTTGTGGAAAATATTGCTGAATGATAATAATGATGATGATGATGATGACGATGATGTGATAATGACTTTTAACTATTAGTTGAGGCTAAACGTGTGTCATCAAACTGTGCTAATACTGCCATCACCTTGATGAAGGTGTGTCGTTCGACTGCCTGCCTTTGTGTAGTGTGTAGTATGCCACACACTCTTTGGTTGGGTTTAAGCCTTAAACTTTAAGGCCTGACTGTTGGTTGTCTTTGTTGTCAAAGAGCGTATGATTAGTAGGGGTAGCTGGCTAGCTGGCCGGCTGGCTGGCTGCCTGCTTGGCTCTCTTAGGCGCTATAAGCTGTTTAATATGACCCCTTAAATATCAAAATCGATTGGGTTTTTGTTTTATTTTTTATTTTATTTTTTGTTTTTATTGTTTTCTTAGTTGCTTTCAAAGGCTGGCTCTTTCTTTTTGTTTGCCTTAAGTATAAAAGAAGAAAAAAGAACACAATTAAATCCAAGTTTGACGCACGCACCTTGGACATTATTTTTTATATTTCTTTGATTCGTGTGTGCGTTAAAACTTTGTTTTCTTTATTTTTTTTTATTACAAGGAACTTCAAAGTTTTTGTTTGGTTTTTTTCACATTTTGCCAAGATTTTTATTTTTCCTTAATGTTTTTGCTGTTTGATTTTATGATTCTTTTTACTTAACAAAAAATATTTCTTAGTTGCTGCAATAACAATGTTGTAAAAATTTATATAAATTTCTTTTCTTTATATTTAGCAACTGGGGACTAATTAATGGTATCATTTACTGTCCAGGGTTCTTTCTTTTGCCACACTGTGTCAAGTAATTGCCGCTTTATATGAGTGACTGCGGCTACTTCAATGAAGAAACCGAAAACGGCCTTGTAATAGATGATGTCACTTAATGGGAAAAGAAATGGAAAACCCACACAACCATTGGATATCAATGTCTAAATAAATTAAGACCGAGATTTATTTGTCTACTTTAAGTTTATGGGCGTTTAGCTTTGTAAAAGTATGACAAGGAGGGTCATATAGTGTGAAGAAAATCAAACATAGAAACCAAGGCTATTAAAGGTAACAGCATTGTTTGATTTATTTTTCGTATTAAAAATAAATACAAATATTGAATCACGTTATAATAAGTTTGCAAAACATTAATCAAACATTACTTCCTTTACAATACTCTCAATACTTAAATTTTTATTTAAAATACACGCCTTAAAATAGGCCACAAATATACTAAAGATGCACATATGGCCATGTCACCGTACCGATCGTTTTTGTTTTGCTTTCTTCAGGTTTCGTTTATTTTGTATTTCAATTTTACAATGATAACGTTTTTTATACCTTGAGGCGTTTGTTTACTCTTGTTTTCAAAAGCAAAGCTCATATTAAGCTTTTTATTAACATTAAAAGCTTATTTATTTGACGCTCCTAAAAGTATGCAAGCTTTTTAGTATTTACTGCAAATTAAGTTAGTAGAAAAGTCTTTGTCAATTCCACTTTGAAATTTAAAAGTGGTTTGATTGCGAAGAAAATTTTCGTTTTCTGAAGAAGCAACTTAGGGTGCCCCTGTGGCTGAGTGGTAGCTATGCTAACCTGTCAATGCAGAGGTCGCGGGTTCGATTCCCGCCATAGACCCTGGGTTTTTTTTCGGCAGACAAGCTAATCGCTTCGCGGGTTGTGTTTGTTATAAAAAATAAAAATAAAAAAACTTACGGAATTGAAACCACTTACGATCGGAAGGATATGCTGTGACATGGCTGGTAGTCACAAACGGTCTGATTACACTGTAGAACACAAAAAAAATTACATGGTTCTAACGAAGACCGACCAATATATACAAATGTATATCGGCATTTTGTAAGTTTACATGTGGGATTCATTTTAAGGGGAGTTGTTGAAGTTCCATCCTTTTGCGCATAGTTATAGTGACTCGGCATAGGAAATTTTGCCAGCTTTACGTTTAAGGTATAAGTGGTGTTCTGTATTTTTATGTAAAACACCAGGGGAAACATTTTTGTTAATACTTTTAACCCCCTAACTCCTCGTTGTATGGGGCTTTTTGTCCTTTTCTTAAAAAAGGGGCAAAAGCTCCCCTTAAGCTTGGATCTCATTAATTCAAATAATGAACTTCAGCCAAAATGTCTTCAAAATTAGATTTCCAAAGCTGTGGTTGAAGTCTACTGACGAATTGGTAAAGCGCCAATGAAATGCATATAGACAATGCTTAACTATCAGTAAATAGGCTTCATTTAAAATTGATAAATAAATTTACGAAATAATAAAATTTCAAAATGACGTTAGAGCATTTGAAACACGTCCATCCATCATTCTCTCCCGTCCACATGAACCGTTTTTTCCATATAATTTCAGTCTTAGTGCTGAAAATGTTGCTGCTTTTCAGCTCTTCAAAAAGCGCTTTTTGTACAAAAAAAAAAATAAAATCCTCCAAAGCGGGAACTCGCCATGCAAAAATCAGCAGCGATATCGCCAGATTTGTAAGCGATAATTTTGCACTATAATAGTAAAAACCTGCTTCTTTTAAGCAGTTCTTAACTGGGATGGTGTGTTGCTTTCGCTCCCTTGAGTTTTAATACGATATTTTTACGTTTCCTTTGCGTGTTCAACAATAGATTGAAGACTAAAAATGCTTTTGAATTTTTGTAAATAGAATGGATTTTGTGTTTATTTGTTTCCTTTTTAGATAATTTTTTTTTTGTTTGTTTGCGTGTTTGCATAATCGATTTGAACCTCTAGAGTCTAATAGCACAGCCTTTTTTATAGTCTGTTTGTATGAGTTTGCTTTTAGTACATAACACATACATAAACACATTTCCTTTGCTGTTTAGTAAAATCGAAAGAAAAAAAATTATATTCATATTTGCAACTATGAATACTTATATTTGGCCTCTACTCTCAATCTAGTCTATTGGAATTTAGTTATATAGAGATTAAAAAAACCGGAAAAATTACTTGCATTTTTCATTATTGAAAATTGCACATTCATGTTAGAGACTTCGTTTTAAAGGTTATAAGGTTCACTATTTTTTTTTTTTTGCACTAGGGCACCCTTAAAAGGTCACCATAACAGATTTTTTAGTGGGGTTTCTTTATATAATATGTATTCATTTATTTATTTTTTGGCAGCCATGATTTTTGTTTTTTTATGGCTTTTAAGAAGTTCTTTAATAATATGCATAGTCTACTTTTAGGCAGTTATTTGCTAGGAATATAAGCATAACAAAATAAAATAATTGAAATTCTGGAAAATGTTTTTCTATTATAAGAAAAATAATTTAAACATTTAAAGACACATTCAGGGATTGTTTTATATTTATCTTGTAAAATAAGTTTATTTACCTAAAAATATACTTTTAAAAATATTCTAAAAAATATGTATTATACATCTTATCTATTCTGTTATTCTCTAATAAAAAATAAAATAAAAAATCATTTACATAAAAACATTCTAAAGCATACCTTTTATATAACTGTCTGTCTAGTAGTTTCCTTTTACCTTGCAACAAATACATAGTTATTTTATCCTGCTTATTTCCTTTTCACTTTCTGTATACAATTGTAATTTAGCTTGTAAATAACTTATTTGCTTGCACACACACACACAAAGTGTTACATATAATTAATTAAATATGTAACAATTAATTTGCTAAAACTATACAGCTATTATTCTTGCAGTTTATTTTTTAATAGCATACCTTGGGGCTGGTGTTGTTTTTATTAAAATTCTTACGATTTTATTGCAACTTATATGGGTAATTTAATTTTGTTTAATCGTTTTTTATTTACGAGAATTTAAAATATTTCAAATGTAAGAGAAAGAATTTTAATGAAATGTATATGTTTTTTGTATAGCATAGTTGTGGGCTGGATATTGGATTTTATTTGAAAATAAAAGCACAAATACCTTTTGAATTAATTCATTAGGAAACGATAAAAGTTCGAAACACAGGGATATTTGTTTTTGGTTTGTTTTCCTTGCTTTTTCATTTAATTAAATTTTTTTTATTTTCGCAGTTTTTTTTCGTTTTTTGGCGATTTTTTTAGTTTTTACCCTTTTTTCATTTTGCTGATTTTTTTCTTGTGGTTTTTGGCGATTTTTCGTTTTTGCGAGTTTTTTTTTTGTTTTTGCCAATTTTTATAGTTTCGGCGATTTTTAGGTTTTGACGTTTTTTTAACGATTTATTTTAGTTTTGGCGCTTTTTTTTATTTGTATGTTCAAGTCCTGTACAACAATTTAAATTTATATTTAGAGTGCTAGGGTAGGTAGTTGCGTTGCTATTAAGTTGTTGTGTTTTTTGGAAGAACATTCCAGAGACGCCATTTGGATACAAGAAAACGGTGTAAAGGAATTATAATCTTTTTCCCCCTAACTGATCTGGCAAAGCGGATTTCATCAATAAGATATTGTGGCACTTCTGAATAAATGATTTTATGCAAAAATAAAAGCACAAGTATGTTAAGAAGGTTGTTGAACGAAACGCCATATGATTTCAAGGCGCTTTGGGCATTTTTTTTTTGTTTTTGGTGATTTGTTTAGTTTTGACAATTTTTTTTTTAGTTTAGGCACTTTCTTTCGTTTTGACGATATTTTGGTTTTTGGTGTGTTTTTTGTTTTGGCGCTTTCTTTGTTTTAGCGATTTTTTTCATTTTGTGCGATTTTTTTCGTTTTTGACGATATTTTTAGTTTTAGCGATCTTTTCAGTTTTGGCGATTGTTTGCGTTTTAGCGATTTTTTTGTGATTTTATATCCTTTAAGCGATTTTTTTATTTTGGTGATTTTTCGTTTTGGCATTTGTTTGCCTTTGGTTTTTTTTGTTTTGGCGTTTTTTTTTAATTTAAAAATTAAAGGGTATTCTATTTGTTAATGTTATTTTGACTATGTAATTTTGACAATTGTAGGCCGCAGGAGGCAAACGCTTGAAATGTTCACAGCAAGTGCAGCATTTTAAATGAAACACTAGCGAATGCTTTAAAAAACCATATAAAAATTAAAGGGTATAGTATCATGTTATGTAATTTTGAAATTTAGCTATATCTTCTAAGCCAGACACTTATATATAGACACTTCAAATCTTCAGAGTCAGAGTATTATTATTATACAGACTACACCAGTTAATACTGAAATCTAAACAAAATAATATATTAAAGGGTATTCTTTCAGTTAATGTAATTTCGTAAATTAGCTGTATCTTGCAAACCCTCAGAGCCAAACTCTTGAAATTTTCACAGCTAGTGCCACATTTTAATGGCAACAGTAGCGAATGCTAAAAAAACAAAATAATTAAAAATTAGAGAGTATTCTATCAGATTGTGTAATTTTGAAATTTAGCTGTATCTTCTCAAACAAAACTAAAACTACTGTAAAAAACGAAAAAAATCACCAAAAATAAGAAATCGCAAAAAAAACAAAAACGAAATCCATATAAAGGGAAAAAATCGCCAAAAGTAAAAAAAATCGCAAAAACTAAAAAAAAAATCACCAAAACTAAAAAAAATCTCCAGAACTAAAAAAAATCGCCAAAACTAAAAAAAATCTCCAAAACTAAAAAAAATCGTTAAAACTAAAAAAAAATTTCAAAAACCGAAAAAGCGCCAAAAAATCAAAAAACACCAAAACGAAAAAACGCCAGAATTAAAAAAACACCACAACGGCAAAAAGCATCAAAACTAAAAAATCGTAATATCTAAAAATATCGTCAAAAAACCGAAAAATCTCGCAAAAACGAAAAAAAATCGCCAAAGCTATTCAAGATCGCCAAAGCTATCAAAAATCTTCAAAACGAAAAAATCTTAAAAAAATAGCTAAAAAAAATCGTAAAAAAAACCTACAAAACTAAAAAAATGGCAAAACACCGAAAACAATCGCTAAAAGGAAAAAAATCTCCAAAACTAAAAAATCGCCAACACTAAAAAAATCGCAAAACAAAAAAATTAAAATCGCAATTAGCAACTTTATGTAGAACACTACAAGGAACATTTTTGGGAAAAATTTCAAAGGGACATAAAACTTCCCTTAAACATTTGTCACAAAATTATAGTATGTCTTCTTCAAAAGTGCAGAAATATCTCATTAAAACGGATTTTATGTGGCTAGTCTATATGAAAAATATGTTCTACGTAAAATTTCACTATGTGTCCCCATGCACAAGAAAGCTAGACAAAATATTTATTAATAAAACGATGAGAAATTTGGGGTTTTAAGAGAGTATGTATTTATATACAACATTTTTTTTTCTTTTAGCCCCAGGAAATTTTATAACGTTATCAAACAATATCCTCCATATTGCGGCTATAAGAGAGTGAATACCCTGCCCTTTTTAACTTTCTTCAATTTATTAACTTTCTGTTATAACAAAACAAACGCCGGATGCGTTTTATGCCAACTCCTTATTGCATAACAAACTCATAATAATAACTTTTAATTTGTGCTATAAATGACCTTTTTTAACAATTTCCCCTCAGCCTAATATGCTTTCGTGTAAAATTAAAATTTTTTAATTGTTACACAATCAAGAACTAATAGAGAAGAAACCCACAAAAAACAAGCAAATTGTTGGTGTTAAAAGCCAAACTACAGCGTGCAACATGCAATAGAACTTCAGCGAGTAAGTTCTTTCAACTGACCATCACAATAAGGAAATTGTTAAATAATTTTACGATTTTATTTTGATATGAATGTGTTTAAATAAAACCCTTGAATTCTATTTGGTTAGCATTTAAAATGAAAAGACAAAGCAGTTCGTTATATAATTTCCCAGAATTTGGGAAAATGTATAACCTAAAGATATGCTATTACACATAGCACCTAAATGTATGCAATATGATACAGTTATAGAGCTCTTTTGATTTATTTAAAATATGTATATGGGTTAGATTTAAAACAAATTGATATTTTTTGTCTAACCAGTTTTTAATAATCAAAAACCAAAACTTTAAAATTCAAAGCCAAATATTTTTGAATATATTAAAGATATTTTAATGAAATAAATTTTTCTTTATCCAGTCATAAGCTTTACACCAAGCTTAAATTAATTAAAATCGGATAATATTTGTAAAAGTTATGAGGCCCACAATATTTTTCATGACCCAGCTAGTCAACTTTGACACCCTGTAGCTCAACGTGTATTTCAACAGGGTGGTGCAAATTTTAACATTTTCAAAGCTAATCGAATCGCAAATTTCAAAGATACAGATTTATTATCCCTTTTTTTAGTTGGTGCCACTGCGCGTCTTTAGCCTGCTACATTCGGCCTTATACAATTGGCAGGCCACCTTCGGCCAACAATCTTCGGCCGGCTACGCATGGTCGCTATGTCAGACGCCTCCTCATCTTTATCGCCCTTCGACACACTTCGCCATGACCACAACAAAAATTGAGTTATAATTTAAAAACAAAAATTTTACCTACCTTGATGACACCAAGAAATGAATATAGTAATTTCAGCCTCTAGGTAGAAAAAGATAATAATTTGTGAACACAAAAACCAACTATCGCCTGGAAGATATTTAGGCGATACTTTGGCGATACTTCTAAAGAATTTAGCCCGACAGCTTCATTTAACAAGGGCACCAACCATTAGCCAAGACACAAACCTGGTCCATGGATTCCCAAAAACTTGAACAAAAATCTCCCAAAAAACCTAGAAGTTCCCCGGATTCCAAAAAAATAAGACAAAAATCTCCCCCGAAAATCCCAGAAGTTCCACGAATTCACAAAAATTAGGACAAAAATATTCCCAAAATCCCAGAACTTCCGCGGAAATCAACGGCAGCATCGAAAGCCGAGAAAATACCAAAGCGGCAGCACTGAGTTTTTAAATTTCAAATTCGCGCTGGTATTTCACACCAGTATTCGTTACCCGTATTTGTTACACGTGTTTTTTCATTGCAAAAAAAATTTTTGATTTTTGTAATGCCTTTTGGTATGCTTTAAAACTTTTGCAATTGAAATAAACAGCTCTATTTCACAAAATATATTAAAACCATAAAAAAGTAATAACAAGTATTAAAGGAATTCCATTTTAGGAATATTAAAGACACCCAAAAATAAATACCGTAAATGTTTAACACCCAAAAGTATGCAAGATTAATCGGAAACAATATTTACTATTTCCTTATAGACCAAAAACTACTTTGCCTGCACTAAGGAAATAACATAATACAATTGTATCATATTACTTTGAAAATACGTCTTTAAATTTGTTAGAAAACCCATGTTAGCATATTTGTGGGCAAATTTAATTTCTCTATTTCACAAAAATGTCTAATAAGATTCGTTAAGTATAAAGCTGGCAAAATTTATGTAGCAAAAGTAGCGTTTTAAAATTACCCAAAGAAGTTATTTTTAAGCATACTTACAGCACATAAAAAATAATACTTGAAACCCAAAAGTATGCAATACCATAAAATAAAATTATTTTACATCGTTATATATTTTTAATCAAATGGTTACAGTGTGTTGCAGTTTAGTAAAAAGTAAATTTTCTAAAATATATATATTAAAATTGTGTAGAGCCTTCAGGTATGCTTTATATTTTCGGTAGCTGAAATGTATGCTTTAAGATTATGCAACCAAAAATATAAATAGCATATATTTTTGAAAGCAAAAACCAACATAATTTCAATTTACCACAAAATCATTTTTCCAAATACTTAATACCGCAAAAGTATGCTACATTAGGCTGAAAAAAAATTTTTTATGACAACTAGTACTAGTCAAATGACTTAATTAAATTTAAACATATTTAAGGAGCACACAAGTAAATGCCGCCAATACCAAACACCTAAAAGTAGGCAATATTATGCATCAGCTTAGTTTTTTAATACTATAATGTAGGACACAGATAAAATAAAATTTCTTTTATATGTTTAAAAATGCTAATAGCCTTTAGGTATGCTTCAAATATTTGCTGACCAAAATAAATAGCTCTTTAGAAAAAAATCTAAAGTATAGTTGTTAAAAACATGAAAATAATTCCAACTTTAGCACAAAAGTATGCACTAGAAAAAATTAAACACATGACTTTATATATTAGCCAAAAAAAACTTATTTTCAACGTCTTAAAGACAAATAAAAATAAATACTATTGCCTTAATTCACAAAAAAATTTTGATTAATAAGAGACTTATTAAACAAATTTTTGTATGAAAATTTGTTTTATTAGTCTGTTATAAGTCAGAAAATTTTTTTGTGAATTAAGGCATATATATACTTAACACCCAAAAGTATGCAATATTATAAGAGTTAAAAATGTGTTAAAATTTTTCAACACAATTTTCACCAGTTTCAAGGCGTACTATCAACTTTATTCCATTTGCACGAAAAAGCCACCTGACAAGTGGTGATAAGCAAAATAATACACGTTAGCACTGACGATGGAAGGGTAGCGGCTTCCGAAAGTGGCGCTTCTCTGTTCTGCTGTGTACGTTGAAAAATTAAGTTGATGTTGATTTTTCCCTTGTACTCTGGAATATTAATCATGCCTAGTTCTTTTTAAATTAAACTTTACGAACTTTAGCGTAATAATCAATTTGGATTCACAAGCAAATACGTTCGAAATAATTATATTAATAAACCTTCAGGTATGCTTTAAATATTGAATTTCCAAAATAAACAACAACTGTTTTCTTGAACCATTTAAAATTTTAAATTATTTCTTTTATTCAAGACATTTTTAAGAACATTTTGCAATAATCCTTTTAGAAGGATTACGTGTTTTGTAAGCATACCGAAACAAACACTTAACTGAAGCAAAAAAACACAACAAGTTTTAGCTGGTACAATTGCACAGAAGTGTACAACAAAGTAGATAAAAACATGCAATCAACAAAATGTAATACAGGTTTAAACCACAAACGTTGTCTTTTAGAAAAGAAATTGCGTTTTTCTTCATTTTTCTCGTCCTTATTTATTCATGAAGTCCTTGTTGGGTTTTAATAGCAATATCCTGATTATGACATATGAAACATTTGTGTTTCTAATAGCAACTATTAATTTTTCCACGCTGCTTGCTCAGTTGTTCTTGTGTGTGATTATTAATTGCAAAATCATAATTAAGAAACACTTCCTGTTCCGCTAAAATTTATTTATACTACAGTTAGTAAACCAACCCATTTATTTCCTCTTTCATTGTGTGGCCTCCTTTATTATCTGTGAAGAATTTTTTTTTTTAATTTTTATATTTCCTACTGAGATCTAGTAGGAAATTTAGTGATATTTGAAGTTATTTCTAACATAACTAGCGGCTGTAAGTGTCCACTGTCTATTCTTATAAGTAAATACTTGCAAGAGTTTTAAAACTTCATGGAGTGCTGGGGTACTCCATTCTGCTGGTGTTTAATGACTACAAGTTTTGTTTCTGCTAAAATTGCAAAAGTACTAATATTTAACCAATATGGTATAAGATGAGCATTAACTAGTCACATGACTAGTTTCCAAGTGGTACCAAGCAGTTCCAGTTCTAGAACTTTCTATAGAAAAAGAAAACTGTACTTTTACATGGAGTTGTCATTTGAGGGGTTCAATTAACATAATTAAGTTAACTATGTAACAGGTTCTGTGTCTAACTCTAGTGTTTGCGCTAGCAACACCTTAACAAAAATTTTCTGCAAAATATATTTTCATTTCTCCTACTTTCACCAGTCTAGGGAGGAGTACGTTTAATATAATTAACACAAATTTGCGAGTAGTAGCAAACAATACAGCCTTTAGCTTCTAATTTCCAATTGACTTATTCCTCTCTCTCTGTAATTCTTTTAGCTTATCCAACCACAAGGTACAATCTATTTGCAGTTGATACTCCTACTAAGCAAAAAGGAAAGCAAGCAAGCGAGTCATTTAAATTTTATAAACCCATGAAGCAAAAAATTTTTTGTTCATGGTTCTTTTCCAGGTTTTTTTTCTTTTCCTATTTATTTCCTTTCTTTGCTGATTACTTGCACTTTAAACCAAATGAAGAGCAGAAACAAGCAGAAAGAAAAAAACTAGCACACAAAAAAAGGAAACGTAAAGATGACTTATACACTCGTTGGTTGCCTCGTCGGCAGAGTTAATATGAGTGCAAGTGTGTCTGGCAAATGAATCATATTGTATATAGTTGTAAGAAAATTGCACACAAGTGGTTAAAGTTGAGGCAAAAGATGATGACTTGAACTCAAATTATTGTATTAATAATGGTTGCATGCTTGGCATGATTATGATGGAAATAACAAAAAGAAAAGCAAAAGGAAAATTTATACAGAGTATAAGATGAAAAATTTCACTTGAAAACACATATTTTTTTCTTTTTGAAATTCTAAGGATAGAAATAAATTAATTGACGAATATTTAAGTCAATATAAAATAAAACACACTAAAGCGTGAAATTGATTAAATAAATAATTTCTGATTCCTACATTTTAATAGCTTTAACCCACTGTGCTACCGTCTGAATTTAAACAAGGTCAATTTCTTTTCTTTTTGTGGTCCAGGTACCAAATAATTAGGACCATTAATTAGTTCGCAACTTATAAACTTATTACCAATTATTTTCCCCCCAAAGTTGCACTGTGGCGTATGATTGATATAGATGTCTTAATAAATTGAAAATACATATTTTTTCCTTCTTGAAAATTGAAGGAAATAAATAAATTAATTGACGAATATTGAAAAGTCAATAAAACATACGGAAAAATAAAATCAATTAAATAATTATTTCTTGGTTGGATTTAGCCCACTGTGCTACCGTCTGAGTTTAAGCATACACACCTTGCTGGCAATATTCTGAAAGCTTAATTCCTTCCCTTTTGATGGTCCAGGTTTCAAATAATTCTGCGCACAAGTTTACAAGTTATAAACTTATTAGCAATAATTTCCAGCCCTTAAGGTGTATTGTGGCGTATGATTAATATATTTTTATTTAATATCGGAGCAAACCAGGTTCTTGCTGCTATTGAAATAAAATTTACTACGCAACTCAACGGTACAACTTTACAAATATGTAGTTATAAGCTTTCAGTGCATTCTAGTCATAATTGTAGATAAAATTTTGTTTTGGAATTTAAGGATATATGGGAGGCAGGCATGTCCTTGCACTAATTGAAAAGAAATTTAACACAGACCTTTTCAGTATACTTTTAAGTGCATTCTGGTCATAACTGTAACTTATATTTATTTTTTTTAAGGATATATGGAAAGTAGGCATGTCCTTGCAATAATTGAAGTAAAATTTATTACCGAGCTTAACAGTGTGATTTTCGCCACATTCTGATCATAATTATAACTCAAATCTAAATTTTAAATATTAAGGATGTATGGGAGGTAGCCATGTCCTTGCACTAATTGAAGTGAAATCTAACACAGACCTTAAATATATACTTTTCAATGAATTCTAGCCATAACTGTACATTAAATTTATTTTTTTATTAAGGGTATAGGTATATGGAAGGTATGCATGTCCTTGCAGCACTAATTGAAGTGAAATTTATTACCGAGCTTAACTGTGTGATTTTCGCCACATTCTGATCACAATTGTAGCTAAAATCAAAATTTTTTAAATTAAGGATACATGGGAGGTGGGCATGTCCTTGCACTAATTGAAGTGAAATTTAACACAGACCTTCTCAGTATACTTTTCAGTGCAGTCTGGTCAAAACTGTAAATGAAATAAATTTTTTTATTAAGGACATATGGAAGGTAGGCATGTCCTTGCATTAATTGAAGTAAAATTCAGTACCGAGGTTAACTGGGTGATTTCGCCAAATTCTTATCCTAATAGTAGCTCAAATTTATTAGTTTAATATTAAGGATATATGGGAGGTAGGCATGTCCTTGCACTACTTGAAGTGAAATTTACTACAGACCTTCTCAGTATACTTTTCAGTGTATTCTGGCCATAACTGTAAATGAAATGAATTTTTTTATTAACGATATATGGTAGTTAGGCATGTCCTTGCATCAACTGAAGTAAAATTTGGTACCGAGGTTAAATGGGTGATTTCGCCACATTCTTATCCTAAGAGTAGCTCAAATCTAATATTTTAATATTAAGGATATATGGGAGGCAGGCATGTCCTTGCACTAATTGAAGTGATCTCAATTGCAGCTAAAATCTAAATTTTTTTAAATTAAGGATATATGGGAGGTAGACATATGCTTGCACTAATTGAAGTGAAATTTAACACAGACCTCCTCAGTATACTTTTCAGTGCATTATGGTCATAACTGAAGATTTAATGCATTTTTTCTCATTAAGGATATATGGAAGGTAGGCATGTCCTTGTACTAATTGATATAACATTTATTGCCAAGCTTAACAGTATGATTTTCAGTGTATTCTGATCATAGTTATAGCTCAAATCCAATTTTAATTGCGGATATATAGGAGGTAGGCATGTCCTTCCACTAATTAAAATTAAATGTACCATAGAGCATAGCAGTATAGTTCTTAATGCATTGTAATTATAATTGTAGCTGAAATTCAGTTTATTAAAATTAAGGATATATATTAAGTATAAATACATACATATTGGAGGTTAGAGTATCCTTACACCGATTGAAATAAAATTTGCCACAGAGCTTAACAGCGTAGTTTTTGGTGCATTCTGATTTTAATCTTAGCTAAAATTTAATTTTTGAAATTAAGGATAAATGAAAGGTCAGCACGTCCTTGCACTGACTTAAATAAAATGTATCGCAAAAGCTCCCAATATGATTTTCGGCGCATTCTGATTGTAATTTTAATTAACGTTTAATTTTTAAAATTAAGGATATGTGAGAGGTAGGCATGTCCTTGCACTCATTGAAATAAAAATTACCACAGAGCTTAACAGTATGCTTTGCGGTGCATTTTGATAATAATTGTAGCTCGAACTAAGTTTTTAATATTAAGGATATATAGGAGATGGACATATTCTTGCACTGATTGGAAAAACAAATTTATCACAGAGCTTAAAGGTGTAATTTTCCATGCATTCTAATCATAGTATTTTGTTAAATTCCAAAAAAAATTAATAGATATATATTTTTAAGCAGCTTAAAATATGCTTTAGAAAATTACTTTATCTATTACTCTTAACAATACGGAATAATAATTTATCGTTTATATTTATTTTATAGATTTACCTTTGTCACTTTATTAAATGCCATAAAATTCATTTTTCCCCCCAAAAACATGTTGAGTATTTAAGCGTTAAACTTGTATTTAATCATGTGTGTCATAATTTTGTGCCATGTATTTTATTGATATTTATCTATAAACGTACCCATTGTGTAGGTTCACACAATGGCACGTAGAGTAAACATACACTTGAATGTTAATGTCACTGCGTATTTATTGGCGTTTGTGCTGTTATGTGTGTGTATGTATGTGTGTGTGTGGGAGAGTGTTTCCTGTTGTTTTTAGGCTTTTTCATTTTTATTATTTCTACCACAAAATGTTGTTTTTATTGTCAGGTACAGGTTACATGCACAATTGTGCTACGTTGTCTTATATATTGGCAGGAGTAAATGAAAGGTACCCAGAGAGCGCATAAGAAGAGCGTAATGGCTGTAACATCTAAAAACAACTATGACACCACATCATCATCATCATCCTCAATTTTTATTATTTCTACCACAAAATGTTGTTGCTATTGTCAGGTACAGGTTACATGCACAAATGTGCTACGTTGTCTTATATATTGGCAGGAGTAAATGGAAGGGACCCAGAGAGCGGATAAGAAGAGCGTAATGGCTGTAACATCTAACAACAACTATGACACCACATCATCATCATCATCCTCAATGCTTTATGATTATTGCAATTTCAGCTTCATTGACCACAATGAATGAATTGTACAAAGTTATAAAGACTGTTTGAGCATTTCTGATGTTTTCTTAGGTTATTCGATTTCCCAAACGTTCTCTAAACACAAATACTTACTAACAGCATTTAGTGATAAATGTATGATAATCAAATCCATACACAATGCTTTCATTTTGAGTTTAGCTATAGTTTTGCAAAAGGAAGCATAGTTAGTGGGCAATTTACCCCACAGTTCTGAAGGCTGTTCAGGCAGACTGTACTTTAAAAGTGTTTAAATACAAGACAGTATGCTAAAGGTATATATAAAAAACCATATATATTAAATTACAGTCCGCATATACCACATTTTAGTAGAAAAAAAAATACTGTGAGAATAATTCTAAAGAACCTCTTTCTCAGAATTGCTGGGTATACCCCTACATTCAATATAAAATTGATTTCACTATGCAACAAGAAAAATTCCAAGGAGTACCACTATATTTTTTTGATGTGACGATTCTATTAAAATACATTTTATTTTTTTTTCTAAAATTTGGGATTTTTGAAAAAACTGCTCTCTATGGTTTTGGAATTATTCAGATCGCAATGATGAAAACTATATTTTTTTTTGACGCAAAATTAAAATATTTTTATTTTTAAAAAATTTATAAAAATTCAAAAATTGCAAAATACAAATACCACAAATAAAATTAGCTTTATTTCACGAAAATCAACGGAGAAATCTTAATTTTATTTACAATAAAGTGAAATTACCTGATTTTTGAAAAAAATCTAATTTTGGAGATGATGCACAGTGGCTCAAATTGGACAAAAAGGGTAATTAATCTGTATCTTTGAAAGTTGCGATCCGATTATAAAACGATGTATACAAAAATCATAGACGAGGAAATAAGCTTTCAGGAAAATGAGACATGGGCCGCCGTGTTGAAACACATGGTGAGCTACAGGATGTCAAAAATCTTATTGGCCTCATAACTTTTACGATTTAAAAATTCGTAAAAAAATGTCCGTTTAATATATAGCTAAAATTTTTTATATATAAAAGTATTGCTATGTTTTTTAATAAATAGTAAAGAAATAAAAATTTAAAAAAGAAGTTTGCTGCTACAGTGAAACTTCGATATAACGAACTTCGTTATAACGAAAAACTCAATATAACGTATGTTTTATTGATTCCCTTGAGAAAACCTCTTTATTGCAAAGTTGTTCATACAAAAATACACTTTAGCTATAAAGAACAAATTCTGAGCAAAAACCCTCTATATAGCGAAATATCCATCCAAATGCCTCAATATAACGAAACCAGAATAAATCCTAAATGGTAAAGTCCCGTTATAGAAACAGCGAAGTCTAAATATATTTACAAGCGCATTTGTAAAGCCTCTCTATAGAACGAAGTGCTCATACAAAAGCTTCTATACAACGAAGTAAGAATAAAATTTAAAGCAAAGAAAACTATAGTTATAACAATTTTTTTTTGGTATTTCTTCAAATTTCGTTATATCAAGGCTTTGCTGATATATTTATAGCGAAGCAATAGCTTTAACGCAGTATTTTCGGATCCCCTTGGAGTTCGTTATATCGAAGTTTCACTGTATTTTCATACAGGTAAATCAAATGCTTCTGAAAATTTAACTTTTTCTAGAAAATCTACTCCGCTGGACACATTTTTGACCGGACGGTTGACAATTAGAAGCCAGATTAATTATATCAAATGTATCTAGAAGAATTTTTAAAGAAATTTGAAAAACTCAATTGGCGTTTTTTTTAAGCGATTAATTTAGAATTTCCTAGAAAAATTCACTTAATTCGTCCAATGCTGGATGTAGCGTGCATGCTTTCATCCATTTAAAATTTCAGCTGCTGTAATTTTTTGAAGTGTGTTCTTTTAAAATATTGAAAAGAAAAAATTTTAGTTTTGAAAATTTTTTGAGAAAAACGTCAAACAATTAAGCTGCATTTTGTCAAAATTCAGCCATTTTTCACATTTCAAAATTTTGACTTTAAATTTTTTCACGGCTACATGTATTAAGATAACTTAAAAATTCTTTCAGCATGTTATCAAGGATTTTGTTAAAATCTTAAAATATTTTTTTTTAATTTTGGCTATGCAATTACCAAAGATATTTACGAAATCGGGAAAAAAGCCGAGGATAAAAATTAAAATTTTAAAATTCAAAGCCAAATATCTCTGAAAGTGTTAAAGATATTTTACTGAGGTAACATGTATTTTTTTTTTGCTTATTTATAAGCTTTACAAAAAGTTTAAGCTCGCTAAAATCAGATAATATTTGTAAAAGTCATGAGGCCAACAAAGCTGTTCATGGTCGAATAGGGTGCTCCATGTTTCATTATTCTTAAAGGTTAGGGCCTTCTGCATGATTTTTACATACATCGTTTTATAATCAGATCCCAAGTTTCAAAGATACAGATTTATTACCCTTCCTTTCCAATTGCAACCACTGTGCGCTGCTCCACCGATTTTATCATAACTTAGAAAAGGGTTGTCCAATAATATTACAAAACCACAAAAAACTTGAAAAATAAACTAACTTTAAGATGCTTGAATATTCCCCCTTATTCCGTAACTATTTGTCGAAGTCACGTCAAGACAATACTAAACAATTGGCACATTTCTACTAGCCATTGACAACAATTTACTGTTACTGATATCCACTTACTATATAGAAAATGGAAAGAGGCTGTTTATAGTAGTAAATTTTTGTCGACAGCGAGTAGACAAGTGGCAACTTTTTGGTATTGTCTTGACGTGGCGTCGACAAATTGTTACGGAATAAGGGGGACCATTTTTTACAAACTCAATAGTTTTGAGTTATTCAGACCGTAATGATGAAAATTATATATTCAACCCTATCGTAAATATCATTTCCCTCGAAATGTTTTCCCTTTCCCTTCTTTTGGGATCGTGAAAAAAAATCGAAAAATTCCCCTTATCATGAATGATTTTTTCACGTGGATTTTTTCCCTTTTTTAAATAAAAATATTCTAACAGCTGATTCTAGTAAAGGCCGCCAAAAAAACATATACATGTATCGATGTTTTGAAAGTTTACATCTAGGATTAATTTCAGGAGGAGTTAAATTTTCCCCTCTTTTGCGCATAGTTATACTGAATCGGCATAGTATATATTGTAAGCCTTACGTTGAACGTATAAAATGTGTTCAGCACTTCTATGTAAAACTCCACGGTTCACATTTTTATAAAAAAAATTATATTTTTCATCATTGCAGTCTGAATAATTCGGAAACTATTGTGTATATAAAAAAATAACGTTAGAGCGGCTTAAAGGTAATTGTATTTCAAGTTTGTCCGTGTTTTTTGTAATTAGATTGGACTATTCCCTTCCAAGTTATGATGAAATCGGTGTAGCAGCCTCTTGAAAAATCACAAATTTAAAAAAAAAATATAATAGTTTTAAATTTCGACTGTTTTTGTAGTTAGGAGACCATAACACATCAAAAAAAATATATATAGTGGTTATCAAAGGTCTTCATATAAGTTTCATTTTGTTGCATAGTGTTATTATAGTTTAGGATTTATATAACATTTATTGATATGTTCTTTTGCATTAACTTAATTTGTTTTTCAGATTATAGTGGTTGCCGTCCATTAAAAGAAGTTGTTTGTTTATTTGCTTTCTCTTTTACTACGTTTTTACTAACTCGCTTTGGTGTACATATGTCGTCTGTTCGGGTGGAATATTGCAATCAATTTTAAAGTAAATTCCTGAACAGCTAGGGGCCTGAGGACAAAATGTAAGACATTGTCACTTAACAATTTTACTGAAGACAAAACATAAGATTCTGCCGCTCGCTTATATTATTCCCAAAAAAATTGGATTGAAGACCAAGTGTAAGACCTGGTCGCTTATCATGTCCTCGCAAATTTTACTGTCGCTCAACTTGTTACCAAAATGCTTAATAAAAGACAACATTCAAGAATTTGTTGCTCAGATTTGTCATGAACGACGATTCCTTTTAAATTGTCGATTAGAAAACCTAATCGAAAGAGGATAAGTCGTGTACAAATCGTCGACGACAATGTCGTGTAAGACAACCTGGCGTACTGTAATGGGTAATACTAACTCCAGCACTAACACTAATATCAGCACCTTTTTCACAGCTGGACCTGATTCATGACAAGTACTAGACCAAATATATTTTTGTCAGCATATAAGACCAAATATATTTCCAACTTTTTTTCTACGAATAAAAACTTGCAAATAATTACCAAGCGAAATCTACTGCTTCGGCCGAAGCAGGTTTGTAGGCGAGAGCATCTGATTTTTGTAATTCTTTCCGCCTTAAAAAGCTCTTCGAACAAGCATAATTTCTGTTCGCGATATTTGTTTGATTGAAGACTAGACCTAAGAAACTGTCGCTAATATTGTCCTCAACAAGGTTGGATTAAGGGCAAAATGTAAGACATTATAGCTCATCTTATACTAAACAATTTTACTAAAAGCAAAATGTAAGACACTGTCGGTCATATTGTCCTAAACAAAGTTGGATTGAGGACAAAATGTAAGACATTGTCGCTCATTTTGTCCTCAACAATTTTACTAAAAACTAAATGTTAGATACTGTCGCTCAAATTGTCCTAGACGAAGTTGGATTGAGGACAAAATGTAAGACATTGTCGCTCATCTTGTCCTCAACAATTTTACTAAAAACAAAACGTTAGACATCTTGTCCTCAACAATTTTACTGGAGACAAAACATAAGATACAGTCGAACATATTATCCTCAACAAAGTAGAAGACTTTGTCGCTCAGCTTGTCCTCGACAATTTTACTGAAGACAAAACATAAGACTCTGTCCCTTAGGTTGTCGTCAAAATGCTTAGTAAATTACAAACATACAAGAATTTGTTAATCAGATTATCGTGAACGACAATTTGCTTTAAATTGTCGATTGGAAAACTTAATCGACAGAGGACAAGCCGTCGAGCTGGCCAACTAAGTAACACTAAACTTAACACTAACCTTAACACTAACACTACCCCTAATGTTAGTAACTTTTTCAGAGGTGGACCTAATTCATACAACCAAAAATATTTCCAATTTTTTTTCTAAGAATAAAAACTTTCAAAAAAAGTAACCAGCAAAAACTACTGGTTCGGCCACAGCAGCTTTGTAAGCGAGAGAAGCTGGTGGTTATTGTTCCTCCCGCTTCGAAAAGCACTTCGAACAGGCATGATTTTTGTTCGCGATGTCTCACTTGAGAGCTCGTTTCTTTGACATAAAACAGCGCTTCTTTCAAAGCATCAAAAATGTTCTAACATCAAGTATCTTCGTTTTATTGCGTCATCCAATTGCATCAGCTGAATGCTTAGCGCGTTTGACTACAAACCCTAAGATTTTGAGTTCAAGACTAGTTTCAGGCAAGCCAAGAACATCATGAATTTTTCTGATGTGGCATTGAAGTGTTATTGTATTGGTTGTTGTTGGACTGTTAAAGTGATGAAGGCATAGCACTAATCACTTTGGCAGTACCGGCAGCGATTAATACTAATTTGGCCCTTCACAGCACCCTCCTTCGTCGGGTTTGTAGCAGAACCATCGGAGAAGTTAAATAATTAATAAAGGGCTGCATAGCTTAAACAAATTAATTCCTCTACTTGACACCAGAGGTGTTGCAACACTGCTCTGCAAAAAAACGCGCAACAGCAGAGTTGTACATGAATTAAGCTTTCTATCTCGCTCCCACTTCACCACCTGTTCTCTCTACACTATCCCACACTATCCTTTTTCCAAAGAAGGTAACACACTAATTAATGAACTGGTAGGCATTAATTGTCTACCAATTATAAATTTATTATAAATGTAAAAAGAGAGAATATTTTAAATGTGTTTTGAGTTTTGAAATAAGTTATTGTTTTTTTGAAAGAGTCCGTGCTACAATGCTACAGAATAATATTTTGTTTATTTTGAAGCTCGTCTTGAATAAATTTAAAAAGCTGACTAACTTCGTAATTTAAATAATATGAACACTGAAAGATCTCTGCCGTCTCTTTAAGCATGCTCGGAACTGCTTCAAAACATGGCATGTGGAGGGCATGAAAGTTTTTTACTGCTTCCAGAAACATAATGATATTTTTGCTGGGTAGCCGTGAATTTTAAAAGTAAATAAAAAACCTGTGTCTTTCTTAATTTTTTTTTACAATTGTAGAGCAAAACAAATAACAGGAAAATGATCTAAGTAAACACTAACTTCAGAAATATACACACACAGACAATTTAACACCATTGTAAACTTAAATACATATTTATTTTGTATAGAAACATTTTTGTGAAAAATAAATTTCAAAAAGCATAAAAATGGAATAAGAGAATAAATTCATTGTCACGTTCGAGGAGCAATAACACACTTGTAAGTATTAACAAATACAAATACTTGCAGTACACATCCAGATATGCAGACCAGTAAAGCAAGGTGGGAGGAACCGGAACACCCATTTTATAGTGATAACTACATTAGCGTAATGTGAATAAAAGGCATTGTTGTTCTTTCAGTTCAATTGAGGTTACTTGAAAAAAAATTGGTAAAAAAGTTGGTAAAGTTTTTGTTTTGTGTTAAGAGAAGAATTTAAAAAGTTTGTTTTCTTTAAAAGTGGTTAATAGCAATTGATTTTTGTTGATTACATTTATTTGAAAAATTTAGAGAACAGAAAATTTTACGTCCACAAATTTGTTTCTACCTTAAGATGGCTGTAGCGGCATAAAGTGGATTAAAGATCATAAAACTTCAAAAAAACAATAAGCTTTTGACCAAACTGTACAACTAAAAAATATATTATATTGTGCATAGATGTTAGAACACTTTAGAATATGTCACAAGAACCTATCACACGTAAAGTAAATAAAAACTTTATTGATTATGTCCATGAAAAGTACAACGAATTCTAAAGACTTTATAACTTGTCAGCGAAGAATGAAACATAGCTAATAATTCACTAAAAACAAGAATACCCAATCACTATCTAAGAAGTTCTAAAAACAAACTAACATAAAACTATTGTAGCTAAAATGCAATAATTTTATTCATTTAAAACAAAAATTAATTTCACAATAGAAAAAAAAAACTACCGGAAATTGGTTTGCAAATGTCAATGTTGCATAGTAAAATGCTCCTCCAACAGACGTAAGTAAAACAGTAAAACGTTTACAAAATTTGTGTTAAACCTTCTAAACTATTACGCCACATTTCATATTAGATTTAGTAGTTTATTTTATATTGTTTGGATTTTTTGGTAATTTCCGTTCTACAATGTAAAAATTTTACCAAACAAAACACTTTTTTTTGGCAATTTGCCGCTTTAATTTTCTATGCAAAACAGTCTTAAATACCCAAGACTCTATGAAACAACAACAATAATAATTCAGCAACAACAACATAAGAACATACATACATACATACTTACATATTTAGGCAAAAAAGAGAGTGAATGAGGCAGACATATAGACAGAGGATGGAAGCAAAATGACAATGCAGTAAACCGGGTACAGTAGTCTACATTAAGTTGCTGTTGATGTTGTTGTTTATCATAAATTACCTAGAAGGAGAAGAGGGGAGAAAAACAAAAATTAAAATCAAAAAATCAATCAAGATAAATTTAAAATATGCAGAAGATTTATTTACTGTTGGCCTATTTAGCATACTTATAGGCTTTTAATGAAATATAGATTAACGTAAAAATTGTTTGTATTAAAAGATAATAAAAAGAAAACTCGTTAGTATTCAAAGAGCTTTTGTTAAGATTCAAAGATTAAATTGTAATATGTCAAAATCTATCTAATATTGCATTAGAACGTAAAAAAAATTATGAAATACTTGGTGAAATGTGTAACCTTAGGGAAAATCGAAGTTATTAAATAAATTTAAATAAGGCGCAGATAGCGCATAGACAACACAAGACAACAAATAGACAAGACATAGACAAGACATATACAAGACATAGACAAGAAATAGACAAGACATAGACAAGACATAGACAAGACATAGGCAAGACATAGACAAGCCATAGGCAAGACATAGACAAGCCATAGACAAGACATAGACACAACATATACAAGACATAGACAAGACATAGACAAGATATAGACAAGACATAGACAAGACATAGACAAGACATAGACAAGACATAGACAAGACATAGACAAGACATAGACAAGACATAGACAAGACATAGACAAGACATAGACAAGACATAGACAAGACATAGACAAGACATAGACAAGACATAGACAAGACATAGACAAGACATAGACAAGACATAGACAAGACATAGACAAGACATAGACAAGACATACACAAGACATAGACAAGACATAGACAAGACATAGACAAGACATAGACAAGACATAGACAAGACATAGACAAGACATAGACAAGACATAGACAAGACATAGACAATACATAGACAAGACATAGACAAGACATAGACAAGACATAGACAAGACATAGACAAGACATAGACAAGACATAGACAAGACATAGACAAGACATAGACAAGACATAGACAAGACATAGACAAGACATAGACAAGATAAGACATACATCAGGCATACATCCTGATTATGTAAGTATGTCGAAGTAGAAGTTTCGACCGTGATATTTAGTACTTTTTTCTTCAATCTAGTGCAAATTTTCAAGTCGAATTTTCGACTTAGATGACGTAATCAGATCATGTCGTGCTGCTTATGAGAGGTAAACTTCTGCCTACGATTACTAAAATCATAGAATCGGTACTCACCCTAGGAAAATAGTCTGTCAATCAATCCTACAAAGAACGAATATGTATTTGTTTCCAATCGATACAACATTCCCGAAGTCAGAACATCATGTTTGGGTGATATTACGCTGGCACTCTCGAAAGATTATATTTACCTCGGCATAATCCTGGATTTTAAAATCTTGTGGAAACGTAATGCGGAGGACAGGATCAAGAAACCTCTATTCGCTTTCTCTGCGTGCCAGCAGGGGTCTTAAGCCATATATTCTACATTGGATGTATACTGCAGTGATTCGAACCGATCTAATTTACGGATCGCTTGTCTGGTGGAGGAAACGACTACATATATCTCTACGCTGAGAAAGCGTTGTATGATTCACTGCTACTGGTGCAATGAGATCAAATCCTCAGGCCAGTCTAGAGGCAATGCTTTACTTAACTCCATTTGAAGTTTACATCAACTACAATCTCCCAGGTCGGACCTTAGACTCAGAGAGCCAGGCGACCTAAAGCCTGACCGTATTGGGCATAGAACCATTCTACGAAATGCAGCAGGGAAATTCCTGGTAGACAAATGGACGTCGCGACTTCTGCCATGAACATGGACAAAACCTTTGCAGTCGAGGTGCCGAATAACTGACGACTGAAATGGAAACTACGTAACTCGAAGTAGCGCAGACTCGGCCTTTACGGACGGATACCAAAAAGACACTGGTTCTGTATCAGGAGTATTCTCCGAAGATCTTGAGCTTTCGGTCTTGCTCTGGTTATTTGACATCTCCGCCGTGTACCAGGCGAAGATTTATGCCTAAGCTGCGAAAATGATTGACAGGTTGGTCTCAGACATCATTAATATAGAAATTTTTGTACATAGTCTGGCCGCAGTTAGTACATTTAAGTGAAGTGTGGTGAAATCGAAGTGTTTATTGACATAAATAAAACATCTGACTCTGCTTGAACATAATATTAAGATAGTTTGGGTTCCAGGGCATGAAGGCATTTAGGGGAATAAAATGGCTCATGAATGCGCAATAGTAGGCTCGCAATAGATATTCTATTCTTTACCGTCAAATGAGATAGAGGAGCTAATCGGGTGGTCAACAATTACAACTTGTTGAAGTAGTAGAGTTAGGACCAAACAAATCCTGCCATATGGAAAACGGTCGCTTTCTCGCCATGTTGGCATCATTACGGTGTACTGTACGATCGGACGTACATATGTCGGAACATCTAGGTTTTCACAATGATGTTCACTGTAGGGCTACTTCGATGAAGAAGAGTGAGTGCAAAAATCTCTGTGCGACTATCCAGATCTGAAGGAACGCCAGCTTAGACATCAGGTCGATGATTTCCAGCATGATCTTTTCCGTCTCAGGAATGCCCCACTAGCCTAACAGGCCAAGCTTAGAGAAAAGTTTTCCGTGGTACTCAGAACCTGGAATGACAGAGCATGTTCGGAATGTGTAGAGCAAAGACACTCCTTTGGTCATTAAAATGGACCTAATGGGCTCCGACTGCATTCACCAGCATGCGGACTGTCCATCTAACCTATCCTAAACTTCGTAATCAGAACGATAGGATTAAAATTCTTAAATAAAAGTAAAAATCATAATACGTATGCAACTTTTTTTATTTGAAAACTCCTTAATAAGAAAACAAGTCATAAATATCAAAAAAATCGAAGAAAATTTTAAAATATTTATTCAAAACAATGTCGTTAGAACTCACATAAGCGTTTCCTTGACTTGATAACATTATCAAATTGCTCGAAAAATTAATGAGGGTTATAAAGAATTTTTAATATTAATAAAAAAATCACAATATTTTACAAACATAAAAATCCGCTTAAAATGCACGTATTCTCACTTTAATGTACTTAATGTATTCTCAAACATAAACATATTCTCAAACATAAACATTTTCTGCTAATCCTGCCAAATAGAGTTTTAAGTTTTCCATGTCTTGAAATTTTTTGCATACTTTTCTTGGTAATAAAAATATCAACGGAGAATATAGAATTTGTTGTTATTTTTATTTTATTTTATTTTTAAGGGGCGTAAACAGAAGAAATTGCAAAATAACTGCATCGTAAATCAAAATGTGTTTACTTAAGCTAGCATACTTTTTGGCGGTTAAAAATTCATATATATTTTTGTTTATTTATTTTTGATTGCTTTTTTTCTCTTAGTTTTTTTTCTTATACTTTTCATAAAGCGAAATATTGCTTCGATGTCTGCAAGTTATTAAAGAAAATCTTAAAACAAGCCAGAAAAAAATAAGCTACACAAGAAAGAGTCTAAAGCAAACTTATCAGACAAAAGTTGAGCAAATTTGAAACTTAACGAATTTAAAGGTCAGATTATAAAGAAAATTACTTTTTTGCCATCTTTGTTTAAACTAAACAAAAAAAGTTGTGCAGCGTGGCAAACCATTTCCAAAGTCGAATACCTTGCGCTTCTTTACCTTAATTATTTCAATTTATGTCCTTAATGTCCTTGTTAATACCCTGAATTCTCTATTCAATATTTCTAATGAATATTCTTCTTGTATTCTCTTACATTCCAAATCCTGCTGTGTCTGTAGCTGAATTTTTTTTTTGTATTTACGGTCAAGAATTCAATTATTCTTTATGTTCGTTTATCATATTTTTGTTTTTGTGCTTATTGTCATTTTATTATGATTTATTGTTTTTAATACTGGTAAAATAATAAAATTGTTGGCCTTTCCTTTCTACTCACATTCATTTCTATTGCTCTCTTATTGCAAAATTTTAAAATGTTTACTTATTGTTAAATGCCATATAATCGTTTTACTAGCATTTTGCAAACCCACAAAAACAATTTTTTAAAAGTTATTGAAGAATAAGTATTTGAAGAAAATATATTTGGTTGGGCCACTTTTTTGCTGCAAAGTAAAAATAGACCACGAAAAAGGCTTCGTTTTATGTTCTGTCTATGTCATGTCTATGTCTTGCCTATGTCTTTCTATGGCTTGACTATATCTTGTCTATGTTTTGTGTATATCTTGTCTATGTCTTGTGTATGTTTTGGTTATGTCTTGTCTATGTCTTGTCGATGTCTTGTCTATGTATTGTATATGTATTGTCTATGCCTTGTCTATGTCCGTCTATGTCTTGTCTATGTCCGTCTATGTCTTGTCTATGTCTTGTCTATGTTTTGCCTATGTCTTGTCTATGTCTTGTCTATGTTTTGCCTATGTCTTGTCTATATCTTGTCTATGTATTACCTATGTCTTGTCTATGTCTTGTCTATGTCTCGTCTATGTCTTGTCTATGTCTTGTCTATGTCTTGTCTATGTCTTGTCTATGTCGTGTCTATGTCTTGTCTATGTCTTGTCTATGTCTTGTCTATGTCTTGTCTATGTCTTGTCTATGTCTTGTCTATGTCTTGTCTATGTCTTGTCTATGTCTTGTCTATGTCTTGTCTATGTCTTGTCTATGTCTTGTCTATGTCTTGTCTATGTCTTGTCTATGTCTTGTCTATGTCTTGTCTATGTCTTGTCTATGTCTTGTCTATGTCTTGTCTATGTCTTGTCTATGTCTTGTCTATGTCTTGTCTATGTCTTGTCTATGTCTTGTCTATGTCTTGTCTATGTCTTGTCTATGTCTTGTCTATGTCTTTTCTATGTCTTTTCTATGTCTTGTCTATGTCTTGTCTATGTCTTGTCTATGTCTTGTCTATGTCTTGTCTATGTCTTGTCTATGTCTTGTCTATGTCTTGTCTATGTCTTGTCTATGTTTTGTCTGTGTCTTGTCTTTGTATTGTCTATGTCTTGTCTATGTCTTTTCTATGTCTTGTCTATGTCTTGTCTATGTCTTGTCTATGTCTTGTCTATGTCTTGTCTATGTCTTGTCTATGTCTTGTGTAAGTCTTATCTATGTCTTGTCTATGTCTTGTCTATGTCTTGTCTATGTCTTGTCTATGTCTTGTCTATGTCTTGTCTATGTCTTGTCTATGTCTTGTCTATGTCTTGTCTATGTCTTGTCGATGTCTTGTCTATGGCTTGTCTATGTCTTGTGTATGTCTTGTCTATGTCGTGTCTTATCTATGTCTTTTCTATGTCTTGTCTAGGTTTTGTGTATGTCTTGTCTATTTCGTGTCTTATCTATGTCTTTTCTATGTCTTGTCCATGTTTTGTCTATGTCTTGTCTATGTCAGGTTTATGTGTGTTCAATGTCTTGTCTTTGTCTTTTCCATGTATTATCTATGTTGTATCTATGTCTGGTCTTTGCTTGTCTATCTCTTAGCTGAAATTGAGCTTAATCTCGATCTTCTCTAAGTTTCTCTGATTATTTTATCTTATCAATACCTCGTCCATGGTTGTCTATGCCATGCCTTTAGATATGCAACCCATGTCCTTTTTATGTAGATTTTTGAATTATGTAAATTATTTTGCTCCAATTGTTTTGCTCCTATATAGTATTTGATAATTATGAAATATTTCTTTTAAGGACTCTTCCCGCTGCTATCATAAAATTTGCTATACACAATCATATTTTAGGCGTCTATTGTTATTATTAATTATTTCACGTATTTTTATTTACAAACAAATGCACAACATTTAAATTACCTTCATTCCGAAACTTATGTTAAGCGGACCATGCGAATAAAGTCTTTGCTCAATACGAAGGATGGTTGTTAAGCAGCATTTAGCAAAGAGTATCAGTGAGCATTTATTTAATGATTTATTTATGTTTAAATGGTTTCAGATGTCATTGTTTATGGCCTCTCAAGGATTTATGTTATAAGAGAGTTTTTCATAAATATTAAATAATTCAATACCGGCAAGGACACATTCATACAGGAGCATCTTAAAATTCCTAACATGTGCTTTGAGTTATAAATTAATAAATAGAAAAACAGTTTAATTTAACAAAAAGCTGTGGGTGTTTGTTTGAAAGAGAGTAATTTGCGAACGTGGCAGAGATGTACATGTTTAAGCGAAATTTTTTATGTTTCCTTTTTTTTAATGTGACGTGCTATGACAGATAACTACAAGTGTATGTTAAAGGAAGTGCAAATGTTGCATAGTGCTTTCGTGTAATTGAATAATGGAAGTAAAAAATTTAACTTTTATTAGGCTCATGCGGCTTTTTAAGTTGACTTGTTTTATTTAATAGTATGTATTTAATGTTATTCGGATGTAAAATAGTTGTAATAAAATTTTATTTTAAATCTTACAACTGAGAGAGGAACGAATTATATAAGCTTAGTATATGCCTAAAGAAGATATAAAATTTTACTTTAAGCAGCTAGCTATTCACTATTGTAATGACAAAATATAGTGATTAATTTTTGGAATTGATTTCTTTAGATATCGTATTCATCAGATTAAGCTATTCTGCTCATGTTTTCCGAATTTTCAATTAGGATAGAGGGATACCTCAACCTTAATCTGAGGGTTTACAAGAAGCTCTTTGATAACAAAGAAAATTCAAAATTATCAATCGGCATCTAGAAATTCTCAAAGTTTAGAGAAAAACTTTTCAACAAAGAAATCGGTGACCAGCATTAGACTGGATGCCAAGGGAGGGCTACCTCAACCTAGATCTAAGGGTTTACTAGAACTTCAGTGACAATAAAGGAAGTTCAAAATTATAAATCGGCATTAAAAAATTTAAAACAAACCTGAAAATATATAGCAAAATATTGCAGCAAAGAAATCACTGACCAGCATTAGACTGGATACGGAGGGAGGGGTACCTCAACCTTAATCTGACGGCTTACTAGAATCCCAGTGATAATAAAGTAAGTATAAAATTATAAATCGGCATCTTGAAATGCTCAAAATTTAGAACAAAATCTTTGCATTGGCACGCGGAGGAATGCAGGCACCAACCCAGAGCACTAGTGGTCTCCCCCAATATTGTCATAAAAAGAAAGTTATATAAGAATGTGCTTCCTTTATCATGATGTTCTATTTTCCAATTTGTTTTATTATTTATTTTCCTTTATTTTCTGGTTGATCAGATTACTCTTTCATTTCAAGGTTAGAATTTGGCCACAATGTTTCAAGCAGCGTGTGGCTTCTAATCCTTTTTATTGTTATTGCTCTTTATTGATTTAAAAACACAATTGTTGCCACTAAATATTGGAACAGCTGGTTAACAGAAAGAAATGTACATAAAAAACTAATTTACTCGAAAGCCATAAAAGAATATTTATGGTTAGAATTTAAAGGACAATATTTGGCTATAAAGTTTAATAGAAAATTTCTTTTTCTAAAGATTACCTTTGAAGAATCATTTGTTAGTCATGTTTCACCAAATAAAATGATAAGACTTTAAAAAATAAAATTAATAAAAATAATCGAATGAAAAGAAGTTTCTAAGTTAGATGTTGAAAATATTGTTAATTTCGAAATAATTGTCTATTAAAGTTTTACCCGCTTTATAACTACCCAGCAAAAATTAATGCTTGCTGGATGCATTTTTGTAAGCGAGACAACAGAACGGCATAACTTGCAGTTGCAATTTTACAATGTATGATTTTTGTTCGCGATGAGCCGATTAGAAGCGATAGCTTCTGTTTTAACAAAATGCTTATATTAGTGCTGAAAATCATCAAAATTTTCAGCACTAAAACTGAAAATATATGGAAAAATGGTTCGATGTGGATTGGAGAGCATGATGGATGGGCTAATGTAATATTGAAGGCTTATTATTTATTATCTTTAATTATTCCCCCTTATTCCGTAACTATCTGTCGATGTCACGTCAAGACAATACCAACAAATTGGCACTTTTCTACTCGCTGTCGACAATTATTTACTACTATTAACAGCCTCTTCCCATTTGCTATGACTTAGAGAACAGTAAGTGGATGTCAGTAATAGTAAATTGTTGTGGATGACAAGTAAGAAATGTGCCAATTTTTTGGTATTGTCTTGACGTGACATCGACAAATAGTTGCGGAATAAGGTGGGTTAATTTTTACTTTTACTCAATGTTTGCTATTTTAATTTCAACTAGTATCGAATTAACTTCTTTCAGGTTTGAAATCTAACGCACCAATCTTAATCATAAACAGTGGCTGCAAGCCGGCATCATGAAGTCGCGTCCATCGCCAAGCACTTAAGGTTTTTTTTTTCAAAGAAAAACTTTAGTTTTCTATTCCTTTTCTTTTACTTAATTTAGAGCTACTTACGTTTTGCACAAAAATATAAAGAATAAAAAAACATTAAGTTTTTCTTTGAAAGAAACCAGCTCAAGTGCTTGGCGAAGGACGTGACAAAAGTTGAATTGTTCTGGAAATGCCCATATACATTATTTCAAAATTATTTACTTTACTTTATTTTTAAAATCTACTGTTCATGTATACACGAATACCGTAGAACATATTTTAAGGATCTCGCTTCCGTTAGGGCTTCCAAAAAGCTCTAAGGTCAGCGAGAGAAATTAAACTTTAAATACTTATGCAACTTTGCCTAAATTTTTTGCATATCAAACTTATCGTCAAAAGCTACTGAGTGCATTTTTTGGCAGCATTTTTGAAAGCATTTGTTCTTAAATATGTACTTCATTGCTTCTAACAGCTTTTAGTGCTTTTAAATATAAAATTTTTTTATTGCGGGGTAAATTCATAATAAACGCCTTTAAGTAAATAATTGAAAGCCTCTATTAAAGTTTTAATCGAAACTAATTAATTTCTGTTTTCCAAGATAAATATTTATTTACTTCTTTCTTTCCTCTTTCTCTGTATAATCTATAAATAAATTAAACTGCAAATCATATAATTAGTTTACAGTTGTTGTTGTTTTTATTGCTGATTATTAAGAGATAAATTACATAATAATTAAGTACATACAACAACTAGAGCAAGCACGAAAAGTGGTCGGTCATACAACGAGAGAGTATGTACAAACATACTCATACACCAACCACTCATTGAAACATGCAAATACTCAAAATGCAAAGCGAGTGCAAAAATTAGCATATAAGGCTGTTACAGGAAATTTCTATATTACCCTGCAGTTCTGATGAGTTTTTCAAAACTAACGATGATACTATGCTAGGACAGGCGCGTATCCACGGCATGACAAAAGTCATGATAGGAAACTATATTGCACTCCACTATTTTTCTTTTAATTTCATAGAGTGGTAAAACGATTACACTGTACAACTCAAAAAGATAACATGGTTCCAATAACAGCTTCTGGCAGAAGCTATCGTTTTGAAAGTTTACATTTGGGATTCATTTGGGGGCAATTAAAGTTCCCCATCTTTTGCTCATAGTTGTGGTGACTCGGCATAGGAAATCTAGTAATTCGTACGTTTAAGCTACAAGAAGTGTTCAGCACTTTTATGTAAAACCCCACGAGAAACATTTTTGTGGAACATTTTAACTAGGGATGTAACGATACGCCGTTTTGCCGATCCGATACCGATACCGATATTTAAAAATAAATATCGCCGATACCGATTCCGATACCGATACGAATATTGAAATTGAGTTCAAGTTTAGATCAACAAAACTGAAGTGCAATTTTTTATTATGCAAAATTACATTGTAAGAGAGAATATTTAAAATTGATTTTAACCCAGTATAAAAAATTGGAAGTAATTTTTAAGGAGCTACATTTTCTTTGCTTCAAAAAAATCTATATTAAAAATATGCAGATAATTAGTAGAAAAGCAAGAAAAAATTTTTGATTCCTTTGTAATTTTAAAAAATACTCGCCATGCTTTTTAAAAAATCGATTTTTTAAAGAACATTTATCAACTAATATTATTCTAAATAACTTAATAGCTTAATTATTAAAAGTCTTCTAAAAGTTTATATTTATTCACTTAAATTTACATGAAAATAAAGTTTTGAGTTTAAATTCGCATAAAAAAATTGTGAAAATGGGTAATTTTTTATCCTTTTTCCTTGAGGAAAAACCATTATAGAACACCGAAAAAGAAATTTGTCCTAGCATCGCTTCCAATTCGGTGATGGGTAATCGAAAAACAGAACTTTTTGCAATGGCAAGGATATGTAAAACTAATTAGAAATTATCCAAATTAGCAATACTTCCGGATCGCGAATTCTACATTTTCATGACTTCTTTGGAGTGTCTTTTTGCTGGAATAAGATTTAAAAAACAACGACTTGAATTTGAATTCATGGTAAAATTAACAAAAAATAAATATTTTTTTTACAAAATAACAGCATAAAATATTATTAATTTTTAAAATTGATTTAATAAGATTTAAAAAATAACGAAGTGAATTTAATTCATGGCAAAATTGAACAAAAATAAATTATTTGTTAAAAAAAACTGAAAAAAATTTTAAAAGTATCGTCGTATCGACAGTAAAATATCGCCGATACCGATGTATCGGAAAATCTGAAGTATCGCCGATATATCGGTATCGGTATCGGTATTCGTTACATCCCTAATTTTAACCTTCTAACTCTTTGTTATATGGGTCATTTTGTTTCTTTCTTAAAAAAGGGGGCTAAAAACTCCCCTTCAGCGACAATGTAGCGGGCTACAATGCTCTACAAAAAATATTTGTCATACAATTCTAGCAGGAGCGGATACTAGAGAAAACGGAATATTCCCCCCCCCCCCCCCCCCCCCACTCCAAAGCGAGTAAAATATACCCAATTTCTATTGAGTTTTTAAAAGAGGTTTTGCAAAATGGTATGTTTTAGATAGAAGTCCCCCCCCCCCCATAAAGCTCAAGCTGGATCCGCGCCTGATTCTAAAATAGGTCTTAAAAGACACCTAGGCTCCAGACCCAACTTGTTTAATGTGTTTAAGGGTTAATTTCGTATTTATTCACAATTAGTCCTGGGCATAGGCAATCTTTTAAGCCTTACATTTAAGATGTAAGATGTGTTCAGCACTTTTATGTAAATCACCACGAAAAAATTTTTTGTGAAATGCTTTAACCCTCTAACTCTTCATTGTATGGTCCTTTTTGTCCCTTTCTTAAAAAAAGGGACAAAAAAACTCCTCTTCAGCTGCGATATAGCATGCTGAAATTTGATTGTGTTGTACAGTGTTATTCTTGTGTGTCCTCCAACTTTGCGTATATGTATTAGAAAGCAGCTGCCTGATAACCGTATGAGTTACTGTGTGCCTGGCCATAAAGGTCATGCTAGAAACTAATGGACTAACTGCCTAACCAACAGAGGAACCGAACGTAGGTTTATAGGAATGGAGCCCTTCTTTGGCATCTCACTTGGATGTGGGCATTTCCACAGGAAAGTCAACTTTGTGTCACGTGCGACACCAAGCAATTGTTTTTTTTTCCAAGGATACGTAAGTATATTTTTACTTCTTAATATATTTTTGTAGGCCGTAAGTAGCTCTACATTAAGTAAAAGTTTTGGAAACATCGAACTACATTCTACTGCAGTACAAGCTAGATTGCTTGATGTCGCACGTGACAAAAAGTGGAATTTCCTGTGGAAATGATCAGATGTCAAAGATAAGAATAGTTCATGGGCTCAGATGAAATTGGTTTGTCTTCACGGTCCAAAACAAGCATGCAAAACGGTTCTCTACGTTATCCCAAGACAAATCCCAAAAGTTACTGCTGATAGAAAAAAATTTCCTTATATTACTAACAGGGTGGTTTACCGGGCACTCTGGTCTCAGATGACAGCAAATTATAATGGGCAACTCTGACACCAAACTATGTAGACTCTGCGAAACGAAAGAAGATAAGCCGGAGTATATTATCTGTGACTGTCCTGTCTGGTGGTAGCGGCGCGCAGAATAAAGTTCTCTGGAAGTATCTTAATGACTCCCGGTGAAGTATACAATATCTCGCCGTGTAGAATAATTGGCTTTATTTGTAGCCTTAATCTCTTTCAGTGAAAATTTGGCCTACGCAAAAGATCACTTAAGTCGCGTTGCTTAGGATATTTACATAATAATAATAATAATAATAAAAATCATATGAGTACAAAAATTTTGCATATAAGACAGCTAGAGGAAATCTGTTACACTCTGCAGTTCTGGTGATCTTTTTCTAAACTATCGGTGATACCAGCCCAGGTACGAAAAAGGTAGTGAGTGATACTTTAATTATATGAGAGTACATATAATGCTTTATAGTTAACAAGGTATCTATTTCTTAATAGCAAATTTATATTAAACTGTATTTATGGAAAAATTTTCCAGCTTATGGAAACATACAATTATTGTACTATAACTTTCCGCATATAACTTTCTATTTATTAAAAAAAGCGCAGTCTACTAGCCTTTTAATCGTAGAGGGAATTTTTATTGCCCTACAGTGCTGATGAGTTTTAAAAAACAATCGGTAATACTAGCCCAGCTACTAATAAAATCCTGATACTACAGTTAAACGAGAGTATTTATAATAGTTTATATTTTACAAATATTTTGTTTATTATTCACAAAAGTCATGATATAATTTTGATTAATTTTTCCAGTTTGCCTAGCAATCATACGAGTACAAAAATTTTAGCATACATATAATTAGGCTGCTAAAGGAAACTTATGGTACCCTGCAGTTCTGGTAAAATGTGCCTAAGCTATCGGTTATACTAGCGCGGGTAAGAAAGAAAGCAAGAGTATTACTTTAATCATACAATAGCATATATAATGTTCTATAGGCTACCAAGGATCTATCCATTAATAGAGTTTTTATTACCTTGCAGTTCTGGTGAACTTTTCCAGCTAAGGGACACTTAGTGAAATGATTATTATAATTGCGTGTATAGTTTTCTATATATTGCACAGCAGCTGTCTAGTAACTGCGAAAGCAAAAACCTTGTCTTATAGCGGCGCTAGAGGAAACTCCTAGTACCCAGTAGTTCTGATGAGTTTTTCAAAACTATCGGTGATACTAACCTGAATGCTAGTAAAAATTCAATATGATAATTATAAATTAGCATATATTGTTCTATATACATACGAGTATATTGCGACACACTTGTCTATTAATCACAAAAGTCTTAATAGAGAAATTTTATCCGTCTACAGTTTTAGTGCATTTTTCCAGCTTAGGGATACATACACAGTTAATCGATTATTACATTTGTAAGTATAGCTTTCCATATATTACAAAGGAGGTGTCTGGTAACAATGCGAGTACGAAAATTTCCATAAATGGCTACTAGAGGAAACTTGCAGTACCCTGCAGATCTGATGTCTACCATCAAGACATGTTTTCAGTACAAACTATAGTCAGAGACTGCGATTTTACATTGATATTTAACACTAATTCTGAAATTAACCATTTTTTGTCCATTAGCCCTCTCGCGAGCATATGGCTTCCACAAAGCATCTCCACCTGACACGATTCGTCGCTGCTGTTTTTGCGTCTTCCCATGTCTGGTTATTAAGCCTTAGTTCTTGAAGGACCGTGTGTCTCCAGGTGTTTTTTGGACGTCCACGGTTTCTTGAGCCCTGAGGATTCCACTCTAGCGCCATTCTTGTAATACTGTCGGGCTTCCTTCTCAGTGTATGGCCGATCTACCCCCATTTTTTTTATATGTTTCTGTATGGGTTGCTCCTCTGTAAGGGTTCAGAGATCTACGTTGCTGATGGTATTAGACCAGAATATTCTACATATGATAAAATTAACCATTAAACACATTTTAAGTTTTGAATTATTTCGGGCGTTCATGTAAAATTTCGAGATTTGATGTCGTTGAAGAAGACTGTTTAAGGAGAGTTTTTTGTTCCTTTTTAAGAAAGGTACAAAAAGGGGCCCATACAGCTTAGAGCTTCAAAAAATGTTTCTTGTAGTGTTTTAAATAAAAGTGCTCAACGCGCACGTAAGGATTACAAGATTTCCGATTAACTGCAACAATATGCAAAATGTGGGAAATATAAGTCCCCCTAAAAGCAAGGCCAGACGTAAACTTTAAAAACGCCAACACACGTATATTTTGTTCTCTAGCAGTATACGTTTTTTTTTTTTTCAAAATCAATATTTCGATTTTGTTGTACAGTGTAATCAATTATTCAAAGATATGAACGATATTGAAAAGATTTGCAAGCACTTAGTTTAAACTTATCAATGACGATTATTAAAAATCTTATAACAATTTTATGAATATTGTTTATACTTATAAAAGATGTCAAAATCATAAAAAGAAAAATAATTTTTATCATATTAAGAGTTTAATTTGTGCTTTGAGAATTTAAGTATTCAAAATTATGCAATTTTCAACTGACAATTATTCTTATTTTATGCTTTGCAGTTGACAAAAACAATGCAAAATATATAAAATTTTTAATTAATTTATGTCTTGATTTGTTTTCATACATTTATGTCTAAATTAAATTTCACAGACAACAAAATTGCAACATTAAGGCTGTCAGAGTATAAAAAGGAGATAAGCCAAGCTTGACAGTGGCAAGTTGTCTGGCGAATAAGAATATAGAAAATAGAAATTTAACCAAAATTACAGAACATTTTATAGCCTAATAGTCTAATTCTAAGCTTCCATCAAATGTCGCAAAATTTTCTAACAATCCGTCATGAAGTTTAAATTCGCCTACCAAAAGCTTTAATCCCAATTTGTTAGGTTTAAATGGAACCCACTCTATATGTCACAAGGAATGCTCTGGCGGCATATTTAGCGAAACAGAAAATATATTAGTTGTCTGCTTACAAACTTTGAATGCTTCTGCATAAGAGACACAATACTAGCAATTTACTATTGTAACCTGGTTTATGGTCCTTCGAGCCGGAATTTGTTTGCCGGCGAATACGATGCTGCAATACATCAAACTCTGCAGACATCAAATGCATTCAAATATGGTCCTACGAGCCGTACTGTTTTCCAATTATTACGACGCAGCAAGTATATTCACACACTATATACATCTCGTATGATCCTCCGCTTTAGTTCTGCGAAACAGAGACCACAGCTATCATTAACGATTGTAACCATGTTTATGGTCCTACGAGCCGATCTTACTACGCCAGCATTTTTTATATTGCATAAGAAACACACATCGCAATTTTTATAAAATCAAAACGTGTTCATCAATTTTAATTAAGCCTGCCTCGTTTTAGTTGTTTATAGTTTTTAATGAATTTTTAGAAGAAAAAAATATTATAAAAAATTTATTTATTTGTTGTAGGTTAGCCAATCTATATGCCTGCATTTCTTTAAGTGCAAAGAGTTGAAATTCAGTCTCAATCGTGGAACTTCAAAGAGTCCAATTCCAGCTTCAATTGAGGGACTTCAAAGAATCAAATGTCAGCTTTTATTGTAAGACTTTAAGGTATCAAGTTTCAGTTTGAACCATGGGACTTCAAGAAGTTCAACCTCAGCTTCAATCGTATGGCTTCAAAAAATTTTAATTCAATTTCAATAATGGAACCTGAAAGCGTCCTGTTCCAGCTTCAATCGAAGGTCTTCAAACAGTCAAATGTCAGCTTCAATTGTGGGACTTTAAGATGTCAAGTTTCAGCTTCAATCTGGGGTCTTCCAAGAGTTAAACTTTAGCTCCAGTCATGCGCCTTCAAAGAATTGAAATTGAGTTTCAATTGTAGTACTTCAGAGTGCCATGCTAGCTTCAATTCAGGGACATCGAAGAGTCATATATCAGCTTCAATCATGGGACTTCAAAGACATAAACTTTAATTTCAATGATAATGCTTTAAAGAGGTAAAATTCCAATTCTAGCTTCAATTGAAGAACTTCACAGAGTCAAATATTAGCTTCAATCGTGGGAGTTTAAGGTGCAGAGATCCAGCTTCAAACATGGGACTACAAAGAGTTAAACTTCGGCTTCAAACGTGAGGATTAAAAGACTTGAAATAAAACTTCAATCGTAGAATTTCAAAAGGTCGAACTTCAGCTTCAATTGGGGGACTTCAAAAAGTCAGATATCAGCTTCAATCGTTGGACTTAAAAGTGTAAAGTTTCATCTTCAACCAGAGGACTTGAAAGAGTTTAGCTTCAGCTTCAATAAAGAACTTCTCGGCGTTGAAATTCAGTTTTAATCGTGGGACTTCAAAGAGTCCAATTCCAGCTTCAATTCATTGACTTCAAAAAGTGGAATATCACTTCAATCGCTGGACTTTAAGATGTAAAGTTTCAGTTTCAATCGTGGGACTTCAAAGAGTTAAACATCAGCTTCAATCGTGAAGCTTCAAACAATTCAAATTTAGTTTTAATCGTGGAACTTCAAAAAGTCCAATTCCAGCTTTAATTGAAGGACTTCAAAGAGTCAAATATCAACTTCAATCGTGGGACTTTAAAGAATTAAGCTTAAGCTTCTATCGTGAAGCTTCAAAGAGTTGAAAGTCAATTTTAATCGTGGAACTTCAAACAGTCCAATTCCAGCTTCAAATGGGGAACTTCAGAGTTATAAATTTAGATTTAATCGTGAGACAACAAATAGTTCAAATTAAGTTCCAATCGTGGGACTTCAAAGAGTTTAATTCCAGTTTCAATTCAGGGACTTCAGAATCAAATATCAGCATCAATCGTTGGACTTCAAATATTTACAACTTCAGCTTTAATCGTGAGGCTTCAAAGAGTTGAAATTCAGTTTAAATCGTGTAATCTAAATTGATTATTAGGCTAAGGTTCGTAACGTTATATTCAGAAAGAATTGGGTATGATTAATATTCCAAGGAACAATGGAAAAATTAACATCAACTTAATTTTTCAACGTACACAGCAGAACAATTTGCTATCACCACTTGTCGTGTAACTTTAAAAAGATTCCAATTCCAGCTGCAATTGAAGGACTTCAAAGAATCAACTATCAGCTTCAATCGTGGGATTATAAAATGTAGAATTACGGCTTGAATGGTGGGACTTTAAAAAATAGTTAAACTTCAGCTTAAATTGTGAAACATCTAAGAGTTGAAATTCAGTTTCAATCGTGGGACAACAAAGAGTCCAATCCCAGCTTCAATTCAGGGACTTCAAATGGTTAAATATCATATCATTTTAAGGTGTAAAGTTTCAGCTTCAATCGTGGGACTTCAAAGAGTTAAACTTCAGATTCAATGGTAATGCTTCAAAGAGTTGAAATTCAGCCAATTTCAATTTCAGGTTTGGTCGTGGGACTTCAGAGTCCCATTTCCAGATTACGCGTGAGATATCAACGAACCAATTTCATACGTAATCCTGCAGTTACAAAAAATTTAATTCCAGCTTTAATCTTGGGACTTCAAAGAGATCAATTTTACTTTAAACTTTTGGATTTCCCGCTACTCCCGGTGCAAGCAAAGGTTTATGTGATAATATGGCGCCCAACGTGGGGCGAGGATTTAATATTTCATGTCAAGTTGACTGACCAAAATTATACTATGATTCCATCGATTTGAAATCAATTATACTTAAGTAAATTAAATTAAATAAAATAAATTAACTGCCTTAAGGTGATTTTGACTTTGCCAATAAATTCATTTACATCGTACTATATTAGAATAATGCTATAAATTCAGAACAATTCTTTAAAGATATTTTAAAACACTCAACCTCATTATTCTGGCTTTTTTTCTGGATTGTGATACTTATTAAATTTCCAAATTTAATAATCATTAAGTCTTTGACCTGTCTATAAATCTTTTCTGTCATATATTTTTGCGCGTGTCTGCCCTTTTTTACCTCCTCCTTTTATTAATTTTCTTTCATTATGTGAGCTAACCAAAAGAAATCTATTTATACTGAGTTTAAGTTGTATCTTCAAATGTTTTTTCCAGTCTTTATATTAAAACTTCTTTCTTTAATGCTAGACAATTCGCTGATGTCATCTGTTTTTGGTGGGCGGGTGGGTGGATGATGGATGGATGGCGTATGGAGAATGCAAAATGGAGTTTGATGGTGAGGTTGTGGTTTTAAATAACATTTATGTGCTGATTTTATTGCTCATCAAAGATTTTCTTTTTTTATTTTGTGGCAAATATAGTGATATATTTTTTTTCTTCTTTCATTTAGACTACAACAGCACGTGTTCAACTGCAACATTTTTTATTGGAAATTATGCAGTTCATTTTTAATGAAGCTTGTGAGCCATAAACCAGCAAATGAAAATCTTCACTTAAGGATACTTTATGTAAGTTTTAGTTTATTTTTACATCGAGGAAAATTAATTAAAGAAATTTATTTTAAGAGCAGCATTTTTAAAAGGGCATTTGAGAGAATTTCATTAGTTAATATACACAATTATAGAAGAAAGCTATTAAAAATTTTTGCTAAGACTTGAGAAAATACTATTTTAAGATCTGCGATTAAAGGGAGATAATACAAACCAATAAATTATTGAAAATTTTTAATATAAAACAAGGAATATTTAACTAAGAAAAATAGAATTCTGAAACATAAAATAAAGGGCCACAATTGAAGCTAAAGTTAAACTAATTATAAAATTATAATTTATGCTGAAATTCTAATCTGCAGAACAACCTAAATGTGAAAATAAGGCCAATTTCCTATCCAAAAATTTCGGCGTAAAAAGTACTGAGATCAAAATAAGGTTCAAGTTCTTGATAGGTACAATACCATCTCATTTGTAGGCAACCTGTAAGCTTTTATCGAAAATTTTATTTTCGTAAGTTCCCAAAATCTTATCATTTTTATCATTTTTAGTAAATGTTCTTTACATAATCAATGAATTCTTTGTTTGACTTTTATTTAGTACGCAAACACCAAAAACAGCAAGAAAAAATGTGTCGTAAAAGAACAACCCCGATGAGTACATACACACAAATAACAACAACAACAATGATAGCATAAGGAATGCGATTGTACCAACTTAGTTCGTTAATGTCGTTGCGTTAATTCTCATTCATTTTTTTTTTTGAGTCTTTAGATAAACATTCAGACTTTGAACACATATGTATAACAAAGTGAAATTTCATAAATTCTTAACAGATAATTATGACCCAGACAAAAATTTTGTTTGATCTATTACAAAAAATCCAGCAAATATTTTTGTTTGATTAAGTAAACATTTTGTTTAATATTTGTTAGTATTTTCAGACAAATTGTTTTATAAATTCACAGAAAAATATTGTTTGATATTTTTCAGAAAGTCCAGTATATCTTTTTGTTTGATTTAATAAATTGTTTTGTTTACAATTTGTAAATATTTTTAGACAAATTGCTTTATAGACTTAAGCAATTTGTTCACTGAAAAAAACACGCTTTTTTCAATGAAATTGTTGAGCTAATACGGACTACTTATTGCATTTTATTGCACACTGCCGGTCCAAACTACCCGACAAATAAGTGCGCACCTTTTGCCAGATTTTGTTAAAAACAATGCAAAAAAACCAGACAACATAAGAAGAGCCATAGTGCTTTCGAAATGAAAATAGTGCGAATGTGGAGCAGTAGTTCACATTAGCCGCCAATATTTTTAATGCTGATTTCACGGTTCCTTACAGCATTTACACCTAAAATTGTTGTCCTTTAACGCATACAGTTCTTAACTAGAAAAACTATTAGGAGATATATCAGCCAATTAATTGGTGCAAAAATGTTTAAATATCCGTATACTATTGTGGCAAAAGTGTGGAAAATACAAAACGGTAGTCCACATTACCCGAAGTTACTCCAAACTTTATTATTTTTTGTTTTGCTGCACATAAATTTAATATTTTAACTCTGAAAAATTCAATTCAATTTTCAATGCAAAACTTGCTTAATGGAAAACAAAATAATCCTTTTTAAAAAGCCTTTTAGTAGCAGTAGCTTAAGTTTTGTTATATTTGCAAAAGTTTATTGTTAAAAAAAGTTATAACATTGAAAAATGGAATTTAATCTTACTTTATTTGCTGATATCTGATGGCTGGTGGCTGTCGTTTTGTTAGAATACCTTTATGGAAATCTAAGTCCTGCCAGCAGTGTAACACACAGCTGTTAATCCTTTTAACCAACATACAAACAAGAAAATTAAAAAAAAAACTTTTGTACACACAAATCTATTTTAAACTGATTTGTATATGTATTTTTCCAATATTTTCTGAATCACTGATTTTATTTTGATACTGATGTGTTGACACTTTTAAAAACGCTTGTTTTTTTTTTGCTTTATATTGAATTTTTCTTGTAGCACTTAATTTTTATAAATTTCAATTGAAGCATTAAATTTACAATAACATACAATTTTATACACAAACTTATTTTTTATTAAATTTTTTTTCTAATTTTTTTATTTTTTTTAGTATTTAAAACTTTTCACTTATTTTTTTCTATTTTTTATTTTCTTAAACTATAATTTGATCCTTAATATATGTTTTGTTATGAGTGAATTAATTTATTAAATGTATTTGTGAAGTTTCGAAAAAATATTGCTGTAACCACCGCCAGGTATTACGGTTCGTAACGAACTAGTGCGAAATTAGCAAATGCTCATCTTTTTAAAAATAAAACTATACAGGATACAACAACACTTAAGCCAGCAATGTTTAAAGGACAAACAACCATTATGCAAAATATTTGAAAAGGATATCTGACAACAACCACAACAACATTTAGAACTTAAAGGAAAAAGCTTAAGCAAAAGAGAAAGTGATTTTTCTCTTAACATATAAAAAGCTGTTTTTTCCAATTTGAAAGCAAACCGTTAATACAGTAAAATATTTAACTTAAAAACTCAAAAATGTTCCGAAAATTTTACATTTTACAGTTTTTCTAAAATGCATCAAAAGCATCTTAAGTCCGCTCGAAGTGCAAAACTTGTCTAAAGAAATCGAAAACTGACCAAAATCAAAATAATTTCGAAAATAAATTGAAGTAATTCCGAAAAATATCTAAAATTCGCCGAAATTTCGAAACATGTATTTTCCACCAGAAAATCAAAAAGTTCATTATATAACACAAATCCGAAATTTTAAGGAAAATGTTTAAGACCTTTATATATCTCCAATTTCACTAAACAAATAGATTTCTAATTTCACTCCGAAAATTAGATATTATACACGCATTTGGAAAAACTATTAAAATAGCAAATTCTCCGAAAAATCGAGATTATGCATGTATAATTAATATGCACACAAATTGCCTTAAATAAAACAGAAACTCATTATTTTCATAAAAAAAGCGTTTAAAGTTCGCAAACAAAGATTTGAAAAAAATCTTCGAAAATTCGATATTTAATATACAGATTTTCAAAATACACCGAAGCTAACTTACAAAAAATACACCATAAACTCCTAACTTTACTAAAGATCTCACAAAATCTAAGTTACTCCGAAAACATGAAAACTTCTCCGAAAATTTGGTATTTAGAAAAAATGTTAAAACTAACGAAAAGTTCCTTACATCAAAAGATATCATAAGCTTCCGAAAGAAATTGAACTTTCTCAGCAAAAGGGAAAATTCGATATTATACATACATATCGGTACCTTAATACAGAAATGCGCCCCTAACTCGTTTTTTTAAATAGAGTTTTTTTTTCCTATTTCGATATATTATCTATCGAAATATGCAAAAAAAAAACAATTTGAAAAATATAGAGTTGGGGCGCTTCTATACACAACACAAGCTAAAGCTAGCAACACAAGATAAAGCTAGCACAGCATCGAAGTTACTCCGAAAAAAATCGTATAAATTTCCGAAAATTTGATATTTAGCACATATTCGCAAATATGTATATCACAAGTGTCTTAAGCCATCAGAAATCTACAAGTTCAGCAAAAAAATCGAAAAATCGCTACAAAATCAAAGAATTCCTCATAAGTCCGAAATTGTGCGAAAATTTTATATTTAACACACATTCGAAAATTCAACCAAAGAGCATTAAATCCACCATAAACTATAACTTCACTTGAAAATTTTAAAATTAGGAAAAAAGTTTCAGATACTCCGAAAAATACAGAATAACTAACCCCCAAAGAATCCATAATATCACTACCGAAACGAAAATTTTGGAAAAAACGTTACTTTACTCCGAAATTTTAAATTCTCCGAATATTCGATATTTGCATATATATTCACGAATAATTAAAATTTTATCGAAAAAAAAATTAAACAATAGCGAAACAAACTTAAATTACTCCGAAAAATTCTAAAATTCGGCGAAAGTTCTGTATTTAACGCCTATTCGAATTTTTCTCAAAAGTGCAATAAATCGTGCAGAAAGTCACAGTTTCACAGAAAAAAATTCAAAACTTAAAAATAAAAGTTACTCCGAAAATATCAAACATTTTCTGCATATTTGATTCATATTTTTGACTTTTTTTTAATATGCACAAAAGCTGCCTTAAATCGGCCATCAATCTATAATGCCACCAACGGAATCGAAAACTCGATAAAAGAATTTAAGATACTCCGACAACATTTTCAATTCTTCGAATATTCGATGTATGTTTAAAATACTCACGAAAGTGCTTAAACTTTAAGCCTTAAAGCCATCAAAACCCCATAGTTTCATCAAAAAAAAATCGAAGACTTAGAAAAAAAATAAAATCACTCCGAAAATGTTTAAAACTCTCCGAAAAATCGCTATTTAACACATTAGAAAATTTATCAAATCGACCACGAAGCCATTACTGCATTGAAAAACTAACAAAAAATCACAAGTTACTCCGAAAAAATCGACAGTCTTCCGAAAACTAGATATTTAAACTGATTCGACTCAAATGTGTATCTATTTATGCGTTCTAGGTATCTAGGGCGAACTGGCAGACCCAGCGTTGTAGCCTCCTTTGGTCGCATATGCTTACAAAAAAATTAAGCAATATCTTTTAACATTAAACCGGAATGTTATACAACTTTATAGTTACTATTAAATATAAAAAACTACCTAAAACTATTACATATAATAAAACTAACAATTTGAAAGAGTTTATTTATATTAGAAATTGACATGAAATCATTAAAGCAAACCCGCCTTAACATATGCTAACAACCTTAATTTGTAAAATTATAAAAATTTAGTGGCTACGCGAATGTCATACAATTTTAACATTTCTCAATAAAAAATTATTTGTTTTATGTTAGTAATTAAGAGCAAATATTCTTCAAATCATTTGCTTCTCTGTCTCTTTTCAAGTTATTTAAAAATTTCCATTTCTCTCTCTCTCTCCCTCGCTTTTGGGTTGCTCTCAGAAAAATAAAACTAAAAAAAGGTCATGTTTATTTTTCTACCATTTTGCTTTCGTTTGTTTGTAAACAAATGAAACTTTTCATTCATAAAAGCTTTTCCATATATGTTGTTGCTTTTTAATACACTATATATACTGAGTTGTTTTTGTAGAATAAAATAAATAAACACCGGCATACACGCGCGCACAAAAAAGAACAGAAAAACATGTGTGTAAAATTTTTATGCCCACTGTGACTCACTTGCAGCGTTACCGCTGTGCGACTAAAGTCACATTTTGCCCCTTTTCTGACCGCCTTGCCACTTTTTGTGTCCCTTTGTTTTAAACCCCTTTTGCAGCATTTTGTTCCCCTTTTGCTCCTTTTTGAACAAACTCAATTTTTTTTATTTTTGCAATAAATGCACGCAGATGCCCAAGCCGAGCTAGAAATATGTTACTCAAGGGGCGATATTATTACTTTTTTTACCAAAAGCTGTGTAGTGAAATTCTATCTTTAATTAATAGTAGCGAAAAAATACTGGGTATTTATCAAATGAACGTTACTAAGAAACGAATTATCAAATAGACTTAAAGTAAACACTTGTCAGTCCATGCTATCCGTTCTAAATTTGTTCCAAGCTAACTTGAAATTTTTCAAAAAGGGGCACAAAAAGGGAATCTGCAAAATAAAAGGGCCTTAAAAGGGGGATCTCAAAGAAAAATAAAACGCGACCTTTAAAACAGGAAAAATAACTAAAAAAAACCATTTCAATTTTAAAAACAATGCTTAACGATCATATTTACTAGCAGAAAAAAAAACAACCAATTGAAAATAAATTCTTCATAAAAAAATTTTTAAAAAGCTAGCTGGATGCTCAGAAAAAACTAAATTTTATTTTCTGTAAAGGAATTCAATGAAATATTAAATATTTTTTCTAGTAACGGACCTACAAAAAAATTTTTAAATATAGACAAAAATATCTCGAAAATTTCATTGAAAAAAACGTATTCTTTTCAGTGAACAAATTGTATAAATCTATAAAACAATTTGTATGAAAATATTTACAAATTGTAAACAAAACAATTTACTAAATCAAACAAAAAGATTTACTGGATTTTCTGAAAAATAATAAACAATATTTTTGTCTGAATTTATAAAACAATTAGTCTTAAAATACTAACAAATACTAGACAAAATAGTTTACTTAATCAAACAAAAATATTTAGTGGATTATATCAATCAAAATTTTTGTCTGGGTCATCATCATCATCAAGCATTAAGCATTTATGAAATTTCACTTTGTTAAATGTGTTCAAGTCTGAATGTTTATCTAAAGACTCTAAAAAAATGAATGAGAATTAACGCAACGACATTAACGAATTAATTCACTCAAAGATCTTCAGTAAACAGTTTTGGTACAATCCCATTCTGTTTGCTATCATTGTTGTTGCTGTTGTTGTTGTTTGTGTGTATGTCATCATCAGTGTTGTTTTTTTTGCAGCACAGTTTTTCTTGTTGTTTTTGGTGTTTGCGTTCTAAATAAAAGTCAAACAAACATTTCATAGATTATGGACAGAAAATTTACTGAAAATTAAATTTATTTTTAGACAAACTTTTGTTTGAAAATTTTTTTGATGATATTTTTTTCTGTGTGGATTTCAATCGACAGTTATGGTATTTTTGGTGCGAAACAGTAATACGCTAATAAAAAAAAATTCCAAACCTATCATGTACGGTAACAAAATAAAGGAAATTAAAAGAAGATTACAAAAATACCCAACAAAAACTTTGCTTACTAATAGTGAACTTTTTTAAATAGTATTTTATTGCAAAACGTTTCATTAGGCCATCATTGTTTGTATCCAAAAAAATGTATTGAGTATTATCCATATTTTTTTTTTAAATAATGGAAATTTTTTAGCGAATACCTAAGGACCTTATGTTAAAATACATCGAAGATTATGCATCTGCATTGTATTGTATTCAAAATATAGTGTTTGTTCTGAAAAATATATTGAATTCGTATAAAAATGTATTGAGCGTTACGTAGAAATATGTTTTAAATATAATTTATCTAGAAATTTTAGGACGTTAAAAAAAATTAGCAGCATCTCAAGGGTAGAAACGATATAAAAAACATTATATTTTTACAAATTTCTGATTTTCTTTAAAAAAAAGTTTCTTTCTTTTGCACTGTGGGTTGTTTTTATATTAAATTTTAAAGTTTTAAATTTTGAAACTTTCAAATGTTTGTAAAGAATTATTCTAAAAGATACAATTTTTTTATTTTTCCATGTGAACTCAAGTCAAAATTGAAGGAGTGGTCATAACTTTTAATTTCGTCCTGCGATTACTATAGCTTTTTTTTGTTTTAGAGAGTAGATTTAAAGTGCTTTCAAACTCTATACTTATTTTTTATGGTATATTTTTTTCGCAAAAATCATTTCCAGAACAACCGCGAAAGCAAATGTAACGGTCAATACAGAAAAATTTGAAAAAATCTAAATTTATAAATTTTATTTCAGGATCCATTCAATGAGACGAAAACTATAATATGAATCCTACCTGCTCATATTTCATTTAGTTTTACATCGGTAAAACAACAAAAAAACATAAAATGTACGTTTAGAACGAGAATCAGCCATGTATGTATTGTATTAGTGAGAACTTTTTTTACATTTACAATGTAAATTTTACATTGAAAAAGTACAATTCTGGGACCCAATTGCTGCAATTTCCGTACGCCAACTGCCATGCTCTGATACTCATAAAATCACTCAATCCGTACCAGTGTTGCCAGGTAAATTTTTCTTTCCCCCAAAAATGCTAAAACTCCCTCATTTTAGCCCATTTTGGGAATAAACCCCCTATATGTAGAAGTATATGTAATATGTAGTTTAATTTAAGTATATTAACTTGATTCAGTTTGAATTTACGTACTAAGATCGTTACCTGAATAAAGCGAATACACCATACTTTTTTAAAAATTTTACTGAAATTCCTTAAAAAAAGTTGTATAGCTTCTTGACTATTTTTATTTAATAAAATACATTTGATATGAAAAAAATAACACTTTAATAAAATATTGTTACGTATGTACATATCTTCATATAGAATGCAAAAGGTCCTATCATAATTTAAAAAAAAAATTAGGAGATAAAAACCTTAACAAATAGAAAACTTTTATGATTATAAAAATTATTTTTTTTCTGGGTATTATCATTAACAATAAAGTTCGCATTATTGATACTATCCTGAAAAAGCAGTTTTTGCAATCACAATAGTTTGCTTTTTATTAAATTGTTTTATCTCTCCTGCAAAATTTTTAAAAATTATACTAGGCCCCTTTGCATTTTATGTGACGATATGTAAGTATATAAATCGAATTTTTATCAAATTAGAGGTAGTAGAAAAATAATTTTTATAAACATTGGAATCAAGTTTCTTCAAGAGATGACAAATCGTCATCACTAACCTTATACATTTTATCGGAATTAAAAAGTTTAGGCATACGAGTATAATGGATAAACTATATATTTTCAAAAGGCTTTTCTTTATAAATCCTGCACTTGAATTAACAGAAACAATCTAGTTTAATTTTACTTTATCTACTATGAAAACAAAATTGATCAGCTCAGCTGTAAAATACAGAACTTTTAGTTATAGGGAAATCTCTTAGCTGGCATATATAACAATAACACTGAAAGAGAGGATGACCAGTTGTAAAATATAATAATACTTACTGCCAGTTTTTGTAAATAAAATAAAAATTTTCGTTAGGGAATTTATATTGAAACAACAATAAAAAAAACTCAAATTTGTTTTTGTTTTCAATTCAAAGTCCCTAACGAATATTTTAATTTTATTTACAAAAACTGGCACTTAGCTCTTGTATAGGCATCCAAATAGGATAATCCCCTAGAAACCCCCAAAATTTAAATTCATGCCCCCTAAATTTCCCCCTAAGAATTTAAGCCCCCTAAATTTGCCCCTATATAAATTAAAAGCCCCTAAATCTAGGGGGAAAACCCCTAAGCTGGCAACTCTGAACCGTACGCATTTCCCGCCTGCCTACTCTCTTAAATAAACAAAAACCAAAAATAAAAAGCAAACAGAAGCACTCAATTGCAGCCTTGGAAAACATAGATTTTAAGATAATAATGTACCAGCGTTGCCGTTTTAGCGATTTTCAAACAAAGTTGCTGATTTTTTTTTTTAATTTGGAGAAATAAACTCTTTTACACTTTTGTTAACAAAATCCATCTATGTACTTTTTATCTGCGGGCATTGTGCGGTATTTCCTTTCTTACAAAGTACTACTATAAAAAAGTATATTTTTAATATCAACTTTCCATTGCCGCTTTATTTAAAAAACAGATAATCAATACAATATCGAAATCAAAAACAACAACAATGTAGCAACAAATTTTGCTCTTAATTAAACTAATAGAAAATAAAATTTAATTAGTTTTCTACATATTTGGCGGTTCTTATTAATTTGAGAATTACAAACAACAACAAAAAAACATGAAAAATGCAACAAATCAATACATATGATGTAGTTCATAAAACAAAAATATATTGAAAATAAATTCAGCTTGAAAACTTAATTAACAATAAATTACCAATATAATGATGCCAGCCGGTTAATGAGTCAGTCAAATCAGGCCGGGTATGCGTTGGACTGCATCACGTTAAAGATTTTGTGTGTGAGTTTGTAATTTTCTTGCTGTAGAAAAAACTAAAAAACGTAATAAAACCAAAAGACAACCAGCTGGTTGGATGGTTGGCTGGTTGACTGTGTTACAATAAGTTACTTGGAAGAGTTGTGATTTTCTGTGGATGACTCTAATCGTAGACGTACATACATTAAGAAATTTATTTGCTGTGTTGGTTGTTTGGTTGGTTGGTTGGTGTATGCGGTCTGGTATTGTGAGAATATATAAAAACTTTAGAACAAACAATAAAATTACAAATTTACATAAGCCGCAAGCAAACGTTCGAAGGAAGGTAGAATAATAAGTCGGTCATACTACAAGCACCCTACACTACAGCTGACGTTTCATACATATTTTGTAATATTGGAGAATTTCCAAAATTTTTCTATATCTATTTGAAAATATAAACTGGTTAACATAATATTATGTATTTTAAAACTGATTATCTCGAAGATTACAATTATATTAACCCTTGCGACCACCATTAGGGGTGAATATCACGCCACATTTTATATTCAAATATTTTAAATCTATAAGTATATAAAATAGTGAAGTATATAAAATAGTAAATTTAGTGTGTAGGTTCCTCTCCCGATGTATACATCCACTAAAAGGGGATTTTTGGAAATTCTAGGGTGTAAAAATCGGTAAATTTGGTAACATTTTATCTCCGCATATAATTAAGGTAGCCGTAAAACTTAATACAGATCATAATTAAAATGAAAAATAAATGGATAGGTATTTGGTACTTTTTGATATTTGTACATTTAGGAGAAGATAAGAGGTAAAAACATCATGTTCGTACTTTTTTTTACCTATTTATCTCTTAAAGTAATTAGCTTAGAAATGAAATTTAAATTATACTCTTCTCTTCTTCAGAAACTGTCAAATGGGGTTTAGAACTTATTTGAAATTCGAATATATAAAGGGTAAAGTTTGTACCTGATTTTGGTACTTTTTTCTATAAAACTATTTTTTATGTACATTAATATACAAATTGAATTTTTCCTTCTTTCACTGAATATGGTGCCGCTGTAGCCATATACCCTGAGCGTTTTCCCGCATACAAGCTGAATCGCTTCGCGAGTTGTATTTGTTAATTTAAAACAAATATTTTAGAATGATTTTTGAAGGCGGAGGATAAAAAATGTACCAAGAAGAATATACTAAAAATTTTACTTAATCGAAAATTTCTATGAAATTTAAAATACAATTCGTTTCCTTTATTGACATACAGTTTAACTGATATTGAGTAATCTATAGCACGGCCATGAATGGGTATTTAGGCAGAATATTCCGATAAAATTTGGTACTTATTTTGTATTTTATTTAGATTTTATTTTATCGTTGTATTTTAAAGTTTTAGGAAATGTGGATTTTTTCAAATATTCTTTTCTGGAAACGGAAGTGTTTTTTTTTTTCTAAATTGGTACTTTTTGAAAAATTATGTTTGGGAAAAGTTCTTTGAGAACTTATTGGAAAGGACGCTTTTACGAAAAATCTCATTGTTTGAAAATGCACTAATTGGAAATCGAATTTTTTGAACATGGTACTTTTTGGAAAATAAACTTTGGGAAAAAGGTACTTTTTGAAAAAACACTTTAAAAATTTCTTTTTGAAAAAGGTACTTTTTGCAAAAGGTCCTTTTTGAAAAGGGTACTTCTTGAAAAAGGTACTTCCTGAAAAAGTTACTTTTTGAAAAAGGTACTTCTTGAAAAAGTTACTTTTAGAAAAAGTGTTTTTTGAAAATAAACTGTTTGAAAAAGGTATTTTTTGAAAAAGAACTTTTCAAAAAAGGTACTTTTTAAAAAATTTACTTTTTTACAAATATACTTTTACCAAAAGGTACTTTTTGCAAATGAAACTTTGTGGATTTTTTTTTGAAATGTATTTTTTTGGAAGAATTACTTTTTTGATTTACTTTTTGGTATTTTTGAAAAAATGTACTTTTTGGAATAGATGCTTTAGGAATAGGTACTTTTTGGAAAATTTAATTTTGTTTGTACTTATTTTAAAAATGTATTTATTTATTGAAAAATGGGCTTTCTTAGATGAAAAAAAGTCTTATAAAAAAATCTACTTTTCGAAAAATTTACTTTTTGGAAAAGGTACTTTATAGAAAAAGTACTTTTTGGAAAAGGTACTTTATGCAAAAGGTACTTTTTGGAAAATGTACTTTATTAAAAGATATGCTATTAAAAAATTAACCTCTTTGTAAAAAGTACTTTTTAAAAAGAGTACTCTATCGAAATTATACTTTTGTGAAAAATATAATGTACTTTTTGATACTTTTAGGAATAGGTACTTTTTGGAAAATCTAATTTTGTATGTACTTATTTTAAAAATGTATTTATTTATTGAAAAATTAGCTTTCTCATCTATAGATGAAAAAAGTCTTATAAAAAAGTCTACTTTTTGGAAAAGGTACTTTATAGAAAAAATACTTTTTGGAAAAGGTACTTTATGGAAAATGTACTTTTTGGAAAATGTACTTTATTAAAAAATATGCTATTAAAAAATTAACCTCTTTGTAAAAAGTACTTTTTAAAAAAGGTACCTTATCGAAATTGTACTTTTGTGAAAAATATAATGTACTTTTTGGAAAGGGTATTTTCCGAACGTGGTAATTAAAAAATAATAATTTTAGAAAGAATACAGTTTTGAAATTTTGAAAATTTAACTTTTTTAGAAAAAGTACTTTTTGAAAAAAATATCGTTTTACAAAAAGCTACTTTTTGGAAAAGCTATTTTCCGAACATAGGAATTTAAAAAAAAATACTTATTTGAAATTTTGAAAATTTAACATTTTTAGAAAAAGTACTTTCTGAAAAAAATCGTTTTACAAAAAGCTACTTTTTGGAAAAGGTACCATAGGTAAAGGCTATTTTTTGAAAACGTTCTTCTTGGAAGACATACTTTGTGGAAAACATATTTTAAAACAATTGACTTTTTGGAAGAGGCGCTTTATTGAAAATGTCCTTTTTACAAAAGGTACTTCTTTTTGGTACTTTGTGGGCATGCAACTTTTTTTTTTTTTTTGAGAAAAGTAGTACAATAAGGCAATTAATGACTACCAGTTAATTTATTAATGTGTTACCTTCTTTGGGAAAGGGATATTGTAGAGAGAACAGGTGGTGAAGTGTGACAGAGATAGAAAGCTTAATGCATTTACAGCTCTGTTATTATTGCGCTTTTTTGTAGAGAAGTTTTTGCAGCCCCTCTGGTGTTAAGTAGAGACATTAATTTGTTTAAACTGTGTAGCCATTTATTAGTTATTTTACTTCGCCGACTATTCTGCTACAATACCGACGAATTAGGGTGCTGTGAAGTGCATTTGGATATGTTTGCCTTCATCACTTTAACAGTCCAACAACAACAATCAACACAATAACACACCAATGCACATCAGAAAAATTCATGATGTTGTTGGCTTGCCTGAAACTAGTCTTGAACTCAAGATCTCAGGGTTTGTAGTCAATCGCCGCTAACCATTCAGCCAACAGCACCCTCACTTTCTGAAAAAGGTACGTTTTGGAAAATGTACATTTTGCAAATAAGTGATGAAAAAAACTGAAAGTGGATCTGAATTAATATTTTTATTTAAAGGCTATTTTTTTGCAGAGCAGTGTAATTATCTATGAAACTTAATAAAATGAATCGGCCGTAACATAGATGTAGATTAGGCTCGATTGTGTCGTCCGAATTAAAAAACAAATACTTCTTGCTCAAAAATTTTATTTGTCGCTAACTGCTGATAGTATAAAATAATCATAAAACTGATTCATTTTATAAATAAAAAATATATTAACCCTTGAGTGTACTTGGGACATATGTATATGACCCACTATATATTTTATTTTATTTGTCGCTCCTAGTACAAAATAAACATAAAACTGATTGAACTCACAACTAAAAATTATATTAACCCTTGAGTGTACTTGGGACATATATGACCCACTGTATTTTTTTTTCTTCAAATATTAATATGTAAACATAAACTTGTTTGATTTTTATAATTAATTTGAGTTCTATGTTTTAAATTTCAAATAAATTGTAGTAGTTTGCCAAATTCGTTTAATTTGATTAAATATAATTAAATAAATTTAAAAATTCACTGTTTTTTTTTGCCAGTAATACTTAATAATGACGTTGATGACGCTGACATCGTTTTTGGTTTTATTTTGTCACTGATGGTTGTTTCACACAGTCTTCATATGAGTCATTTTACTTGTGTTTGAAACTAGAATATAAATAAAATGAAATATGTATTTATATACTCGCAAAGCGAGGAATATATAAAATTGCTATACAACTAAATGGCGTATTTTTATATATGGCAGTGGCTATGATCATGATGATGATGATGGGGGTTTAGCCAACGAACGGCGCGCGTCTCAGACACGTTTTAATGCCAAAAATATACCAAACGGGTGTATTTAGAGAGCAGACAAGTATAAATTCAAATACAAATAAATAACAAATATCAAAAAATAAAAGAATATTAATAAAATTTACAACAACAAAAAATCATTTTTCAATTATTTAATCGCTGCAAATGTGGCAGGTATTTTTTCACTCTGCGTATTTAGTTTTCGAGAATGAATTATGTTAAATTATGGGTCCCATTTCTCAACTCTTTTGTTCTTTATTTTAAAATTAATATTTAAGTGTTCAGCTTTTTTTAATGTTTTGTTTAATTTATTTTAAAGTTTTTTTTCGTTTAAAGTTAAGCAGCTTATGATTATTATTTACTTAGTTGTCCCGAAAGATTTATGTTGTTTTTAGCTTTTTATTTCATTTAATTTATATAAATTTTATTATTTTTATAATTTTTGTTTTTTTTTCTGTGTTGAATTCTTTCAACATAATTTTGTTGCAAAGTTTTGCTCAATTGAACTATTGACCTTGTTTTTTTTCGAATTTTGCTGTAATTTTTTTTTTAATTTTTGCAATGGATTTAAAAGTGATTGTTAAATAAACAAAAAAACTTGTTTATAAGTCAAACAACATGATTTCGTTATATACGAATTAAAAATTAGTTGAAATAGAAATTAGCACAAAAAAATTACAAGATTAAAAAAACTTTAGCAAAACAATAAGAAATATAAAACAGCTAAATAGCGCTACATAAAAATAAAAAATTTTCGAAGTCAAAAATTTCAATAACACCGGCAAGCTAATATCAATCCAAAGCGCTAGAAAATCCATAGAGTTCACTATGCAATAAGAAAACTGCCATAGAGTACCACTATATTTTTTTGATAAATTATGGTTCCCTAACTAGGGTGCTGTTGGCTGGGTAGTTAGCGCGTTTGACTACAAACCCTGAGGTCTTTAGTTCAAGACTAGTTCCAGGCAAGCCAACAACTTCATGCATTTTTCTGATGTGCATTGGTGTGTAATTGTCTTGGTTGTTGTTGGACTGTTAAAGAGATGAAGGCATAGCACTGATCACTTTGGCAGTACCGGCCGCGATTACTCCTAACATATCCTAATGTACTTCACAGCACCCTCCTTCGTCGGTATTGTAGAGCCGTCGGCGAAGTAAAAGAACTAATAAAATGGCTACACAGCTTACACAATGCATCTACTTGACACCAGAGGGGCTTGCAACACTGCTCTACAAAAACGCGCAATAGCAGGGTTGTAAATGAATTAAACTTTCTATCTCTCTCTCACTTCACCACTTATCTACACTCCCAAAGAAGGTAACACATTAATTAATTAACTGGTAGGCATTAATTGCCGGATTATGTTACTATTCTTTTCAACAAAAAAAATTTACGAAATTTAAAATTCTATGAATAGTTTTTTTTATTATTTTTCTAAAATTTGAGATTTTTCAAAGATTTTATTATAACTTAGGAACCAGATGTCCAATTTTATTACAAAAACCATGAAAATCTCGAACTGAAGTTACATTTAAATCTTTTGAATATTTATTTTTTATATATTCATCGGCTTGGAAATATCCAAAACGCAATCATGAAACATATATATTTTTTTGGAAAAATTGAAAAAAAAAATATTTTTTAAAAATCTATAAAAAATCGATAGTGGCAAAATTTTACCATATTTATTAACTAATCATAAAGCCGCATAAATATACTATAAATAAAATAACTTTTATTTCATGAAAATCGATGGATTGATATTGATTTTATTCGCAATAAAGTGAAATTCCCGATCTTTGTAAAATGTTGAGTTTTGAAGAGGGTTTTCTACACAGATCACAACTTAAGAAAGGCTCGTCCAATTTTGCTAAAACTGTATTTAAATAATTTGAATTTTAGCCGTGTTTAAACTATTTGAACATTGTTTTTATATGCGAAAAGGTTTCTAAGGAGTGATTCCACGTAAAACGGCCCTATGCAAGGAAAAAATAATGTTCTTATTTTCAATAAAAATCTCCAAATTGATGGTTTTAGAGCATGACAATTATAGGAAAAATTAAAAAATCAATTATTTAATATATTTTAAGCAATTTGAGGCACTTTTCAATGATCATCCACGAAACATTTTGCTCTCCCTCTTTGTATGTCTAATATTTATTTCAGATTTTCTTTTCTTCCCTTTCTCATTATTAATGAAAAGAAAATACTTTTTTCGCTTTTTATTGATATTAAAAAAAATACTCAGCTAGAGTATTCTGCTGTGTATAATAGAACGTATAGCAAATAATTTAATGTGCTATTATTTTGTTATGATTTGTTTTTATATTAATGAAATCAATAAAAAGTTTTATTTCTTCGAATTTTTTCGTATTCGGTCACACGCGTCAGTCACACCCGTCACATTTTAAAAATTTTTTGTTCAGAAAACTAATTTTTTTGTCAAACAGTAAATACGTAATACAGCAAAAAAAAAACACTGTGAACAGACAGCTATACCAAAATTATTGTGTACGTTATAGTAAAAATGTTACAGAATTTATGCTAAAAGTCATAATTCTTTAAAACTAAGATTTGTAAGGTCACACCCGTCGCAGCTTTCTGACGACCATTCTCAGCAGGAATTGTGTTCGTTCAGTGTCTACCCGTTATTCAACGACTTTAAGCTTAATGGCCTTGCGAGTCGCAACCTTTTCTTAAGTAAAAAATTTTATATTCTTTATTTATAACAAAAAAATATGTGTAAAGTGGTCACACCCGGCTAAATGGAATTACTCTAAGATATTCGGAACAAAATAATAAAAAAAAATTATGTAAAAATACACATTTTTATTTTTTTAAATTCTAATTTTTTAAAATTACAAGTTTCTAATGACTGATTCTGTTAGAAAACAGCAAAAAATATATAAATGCCCGTATCGGCGTTTTGAAAGTTGAAATCTTGGAAGGAGCTAAATTTTCCCCTCTTTTGCAAATGTTTACAGTGACGCGGGCTAGAAAATTATGTAAGTATTACTTTTAAGGCGTAAGATGTGTTCAGCACTTTTGTGTAAAAAACCACGAGAAATATTTTTCTGGAACATTTTAACCCTATAACTCTTCGTTGTATGGGCCTTTTTGACCCTTTCTTAAAAATAGGGCGAAAAATCCCCTTAAGCGGGCTGATATATTTTACACAAATTTTTATCGTGGTCTCTTACGTAAAAGTGCTGAATACAGCCAGAATCAGTCTCTAGAACCATGTAATTTTTATTTATTTTTTTTTTGTTATACAGTGTTATTTGAATAGCTGGTGTTAAAAATTTCAATTAAAACATTTTTCACAAATTTCTAATACATTTCGAAAAAACTTGTTCTTTTTCTTGATCAAAAAAGAATATTTTTTCATCTAGTGCATTAGAGACGTATAAAATTTTGAGCTTAAAAATATTTTTTTTAATTTCGAAATAGCAATATACATTTCGAAAAACTTATGATTTTTTTCTAAGAAATAAATTACTCGATCAATTCTTTTGGAAACGTATAAAACAGTGAATTGAAATTAATTTTTCATAGGCAAAATGAATTTCGAAAACTTCTTGTATTTTCGAAATCGAATTTTCTTATCAAAAATATATGTGATTTAATAAATTTGCTTTGGAATACATATAAAATTATGAATTTTAATAACTTTTAAGAAATTTCGAAGCTTCGAAATACATTTCGGAAGATGTTTTAGATTTCCGAATTTTTATTATTTGCACAATTGCTTCGGAAATGTGTACAAATATTAAGCAAAATTATCTATTTTAAGGAAAAATTCAATTTAAAACACCTTTTCCAAACTTCGAATTTGCAAAATAGATTTCGAAAAACGTATAAATTTTCGAAATTGAACTTTCTTGCTAAAAAGTAAATTATGTGATCAATTACTTTATAAATGTATAAAATTTTTAATCGAAGTTAAGCTATTTCGATGATTTTTTTTTGCTAGAAACATGTCAGGTCAAAATTTGCATTCGAGATGGTAGCCTCTTGATATAAATAAGATAGACATTTTCAAAAGAATGGATTAAAAAATCTTCTGAATTTAATTTTCTACTTCTACCTATTGGGTCAAAGGTCGTATTAAATAATAGTTTTTTGCGAGACAAAAGAAAACATTCTCTAATATTATGTCACAAATTGCTGTAGAGAGTATTAATTAACAGCTAAACTACAATGAATTTATACACACCGCTTTAGCTAACAATAAACTGGTTCCATTTCAAGCTGATTGCAAAAAAATGTATCTTAATTAATACGAGTATTAACTTAAAATTCTATATGGAAATCAACTTTATTAAACACTATTAGCGCTCAATGACTACGACGAGACAAACAATTAAAACACTTGGGACACTTTAAATCCTGGTAAGTTGCAAAAAATAACGTGTGTATACTTGCAGCTATTTCTAAGTAAAAATATACAAACTACTCGTATATTCTATTCAAATCTATTAATTAATTTTATAGCTTTTTATGTCTATAATTTTACATCCCGTATTCGTGTGACACATAAAATATTAGTTTTATTTGGTTTATTTTTCTCTTTTTTAAACAAATGCCGCTTTTTTTGCATTCATGTTTAAAATTTCCTACTACGAATTGTATGTCATATGCTGTATTTAGTGTTTATTGTTTAAGTTACAGTATTGTGGTATTTTGTTGTTTTTATTTCTTTGTAATTTACTATACAATTTCCTAATAATTAAATGCTAAATTATGTACATACATTTTGTGTTCCAACACTTTAGTGACTGTGTGTCTCACTTTCAATAACAATTTAAATAGATATTGCGCTTGCTTTTTTTATTAGAAAATATTCGTATTACGAGCATGAGTTTAATATATTAACGAGACTGGTGTTAAGGGGACTGGAGCGTTATGTGTTATTAAAATTAAATGTATTAATAAGGAGAAAACTTTTAATTATAAAATTTTTTGTCTCAATACACAATTTTGTTTTTAAATTGACAATAGTTAGGTAAATTGCTAAGAGTATAAATTTTCGAAACAACTTGAAATTTTCGAAATTGAATTTTCTTGTTAAAAACATCAATTATTTCATGCATTTCCGAGAACATTTTGAATTAAAAGTACGTTTAGCAAATTTCGAATTGGCAAAAAATTTTCGCCAAATTTTTAGATTTTCGAAATCGAATTTTTTGCCAAAAACTAAATTATTTGATGAGTAAATTTTCAAGTATATAAAAATATTAATCAAAATGAAACTATTTCAATAAAAATTTAGGAATTAAAACCTTATTTGCAAATTTCGAATTAGTAAAAAATTCTAGAAATTTTTTATATTTTCGATATACATAGTTTACTGCTAAATATTCAATAATTTAACATCATTTTATCATAGATATTTTGAATTCAAAATGATTTTTGAAAATTTCGAAATAAGAAAAAATAATGTTCGAAAAAGTTTTAGATTTCAAAGTCGAATGTTTTTGCTAAAGATTCAATTAACATGGCTCTAACAACTGATTCTGTTAGAGGGCACCAAAAACATATAAATACGTGTTTGAAAATTTATGCCTGGGACTCATTTATGCCTGGGACTCAAATTTTGCACATAGTTATACTGACCCGGCATAGGAAATCTTGTAAGCCCTGCGTTTAAGGTATAAGATGTGTGCAGCACTTTTATGTAAAACATCACGAGGAAAGTTTTTGTGGATCACTTTAACCCTCAAGTCGTCGTTGTAATAGAATATTTTCTCTTTTTTAAAAAATGGGCAAAAAGCTTTCCTTCTCTCCTTAAAAATTTCATATACGTAAATTTTTGTTTAAAAAGTCCTTGAGAAACGTTGTTGCATTTTCGAAAAAAATTAAAATATATTGTTATTCGAATTTTCGAAATAAAATGTTCTTGCTTATATATGGCTTCAAATTGTTAGGTTAAAAAAATTAGCTTGAAAAAATTCTTACATTTTTTCACAGAGCTGTTATACATATTCGAATTTTCGAAATCAAATTTTCTTCCTTATATATGGCCTCAAATTGTCAGTTTAAAAAAATTTACTTGAAAAATTGTTTTCTCAAAACGTCAATTTGTTTTGTTCGAATTCTCGATATTCAATTTTCTTGCTTTAATATGGCTTCAAATCACCATTTGAAAAATCTAAGCTTAAAAAAAAATTTTCATAAAGCATAAAATTGTTTTGTTCGAATTTTCGAAGTTTAATTTTCTTGAAATTTTTCATATATTGTTAAAAAAAAATGCTAAAAAACTTCTATTCGAATTTTCGAAATTGAATTTGCTTACTTAAATATGGCTGAAAATTGTAATTTTTAATAATTTTTTTTTTAACTTAATATTTTTTAAATATTTGCTTGAAACACATTCTTAAGTTTTTCTTATTAAGCTGGTGGATCCCCCTGCCCCTTGTTGCGAGCAACAGTTTGTGAGCTGTCTGCATGCATTTAGAAATTGACAGTTAAGACTACGATTAATTAAAAGATTATTAACATATGCTATTTAATGATTTTAGATTTATTTGCAAAAAATGGTTTTCAATAGAAAAAAGTACAAAATCTTGAAGATCTTTAATTAAAATATTCATAATGTCAAGAATTTTTATTAAAAAATTACTTTCGAAGTGTTAAGAAATTTTAATTACTCATGTTAGAATAATTCGTTTTTAATTGCATAAACATAATGACGTCATTTTATGCTTAATTTAGCTAAAAAGGTTTTAGACTGCATTACAAAAGTTAAGCAACAGGAAGTTTAAAGTGATCCAAAAGGTGTAGTACGGAACATAATATTGACTACCTGGCGCATGTCGGGGGAAGCTTTTCCTATAAATAATGATGAATAATCATTTATAAGTAAATTTTATCTATAATTTGATAAGAATAATGAATAAATCGCGCTTGTGTGTGTGCAAGTGTATCTGTAAGTATTTATTGAAAACAGATTGTAACCCAGTTAATACACTCTTTAAAAATACAGTTAAAACTGTTTTGTTATCACTTATTTTTCGGACAAAATGAGCAATGAGCCTTTATTTGCCACAATTATGCTTGAAAGTTTATTATCTAATCTTATCAGTGGAAATATTTTTAACACACAGACAATTGCTTCATACAGCAAATGAACAATAAAATGTGCAAAGTAGAGTGGGATTGCAAAAGCAACAGGTTGAATTGAAAATTATTTGTATTATTCTTTCATATTTTTTGTAGTTTTAGAAGAAGAAAAAAAGAAAAATAAAGGTTTTTCGATATCATTTGTAGCCGTAGTGTGTCAGTTAACGAACGAAAAACGCAACGACAAGAAGAATAAAGTGATATTTATTTAAAAATAAATTTTAATACAAAGTAAAGTTAAAAAAACTTGTCAAAAAACCACAGAAACTCAAACAAAACTTAACGAAAATGGTGGATATAGAAACAATTGGTTCAATCTTTATCAAGGCCTTGAAATTGGTACGAATTCTAGACAACAAATAAGAGAAAATAAAAATTTTTATATATTTGAAAAACAATTTATATATTTAAAAAAATAAAAAATAGAACGTGAGAAAATAAATAAAATTTTGAAAAGTGCTAAATAAAATTAACTTCAAACAAAATCAATCATGTCGAGAGCCAAAATGGAATAATTACATTTTTGGATTTATTCCAATTTTTGTAACTACGCAAAAAACACAATTAGGCTCAATGTAAAGGGGCAGTGCCCAGAGGGAAAGGAAGAAATATCATTTCTTATCTCTTCAAAAATCGTGATTTAATATTTTATCATGTTCAAAATTTGATTCAACGCACCCCTTGTTCCTTCAGAAACTGGTAACGATCCGGTCTATGCAAAATAATTTAAAGCAAAGAAGTTTAGAGTTAAACAGATCTTGAAAATTTTTAATTTCGAAAAATGTTTGCCCATGTTCGAAAATTCGAAAATGTCTTTATACCGAACTCTTTCGCACCAAAGCTATCCCGACAAACACAACTAAAAATTCTAAAAATGTTACATTTTTTGCTTAAAGAATTTTCTTTTCTAATAATGTTCGAGTTTTCCAAAATTTTTCAAAAAAACTCTTACCAAAAAAAATTAATTAAAATTCTAAGAAATTAAATTTCTGGCTTAAAATTTTTTCATTTCGAAATATGTAGAATTGTTTCCGGCCGAACCTCTACATAATAATAAAGCTAAAAATTACAAAAAAAATGCATTTCTCGCTTCAAAAATTTTCATTTCGAAGTACATATGTTCGCTCATGTTCGAATTTTTGAAAATGTTTTCATATAGATTTTCTTCCAAACCAAATAAAGCTAAAAAATCTAACAAATTTTCATTTCTTTCATAAAAAAATTTGATATCGAAAAATGTCCGTCCATGTTCGATTTTTCGAAATAACTTTAAACTTCACAGACAGGGTTGTCAGATTTTTTCCGACCTATTTCGCCAAATGATTTTAAAAATCGCCAAAAGTCGCCAAAATCACTTTTATGTAGTTTTTCTTAATATATATTTAATAATAAATTTGTTTTTATATAATAATTTTTTTAATATAAATTTTTATAAATTAATCGTATAAAAATTTAGCAAAAAATCGCCAAAAGTAGGAACAAAATCGCCAACAATTATTTCTTGTACATTGTTCTCATCCAAATTCAAAACGCGCTAATGACTATAATTAATACACGAAAAATCATCAAAATCAAATTGTGCAGACGAGTTTTGGTAGGATTTATTTTTGAAACTACTCCTTCAGCTAGCGAATTTTCCTGAATTACAAAGATTTTTAAGTTCAATTTTGTTTAAAAAAAAGCCATAAAAATCGCCAACAAATTTATTTATCGCCAGAAAATGCGCAAATCAAAAATTTAGACGCCAAAAAAGTTGAAAAATCGCCACGTTTGGCGAGAAATCGCCATATCTGACAACCCTTTTCACAGAAACACAATTTTAATATTGCTTATATTCGAACCTTCGTAATTGCTATAAACTGATCTACATTATATACGAATGAGTTTAAATCTAATAAAATACTTCAAAGAAACATTTTGTTTCCCCACAACTTGAATATTTCAGCAAAATGTTAAATTTTAATTTACATATGTTGTTCGAATTTTCGAAATTGCTACATAATGAATAAAAAATTCTTTAAAAATACTTTAAAATAATTCAAACAAAATTAAATATAATTCAGTCTAAAAACATAAAAAATTCAGTTAAAATGTTCGCTTCGAAAAGCGTACCATTTTCGAAACCTCGTGAAAATTAATAAAATTGGATTAAGCCCGCAATTAAGCACATTTTAGTAGAATTTAGTACATTTATCTTCTTCAAAACTTGAATATTTCAACAAAACTCTTAATTTTAAAATATGTTTGAGTTTTCGAAATTGCTGCATCATGAATGAAAACGTCTTTAAAACTTCAATAAAATTAATTTAAGGAAAATTATATATAATTAAAGTTGAAAATATAAATGTTTCAGTTGAAAATGTTGTTTCGGAATTGTTAGTATTTTCGAAATTCTACACAATGAGTAAAAAAATTCATTAAAACCACATTCAAGCTCATTTCAGTAAAATTTAAAATATTTAGCTTCGAAACTTTAATATTTCAGCAAAGTATTTAATTTTGAGCCATGCTCGAATTTTCGAAATTGCTATATATAATGTATGACAAGCTCTTTAAAGCCACAATAAAAGCTGTTCAAGCAAAACGAAGCATAATTTAGCTTTTAAACATAAATATTTAAGCTAAAAATTAAATTTCGAGCAACCTTCAATTTTCGAAATTCCTACATAATTAATAAAAAAAGTAATTTTAACTAAAATTAAGTACATTTAATTAAAATTTAATACATTTAGCGTCTTCGAAAATTAAATATGTATTAATTTCGAAAAAATACCCCTAAGTTCGAAATTGCTACTGAATGAATAAGTAAATCATTAAAGACACAATAGACATGATTACCTTCAAAAACATAAATATTTTAGTAAAAAAAATGCATTTCGAAGAGATGTTCGAATTTTCGAAATTTCGAAAAATGTAGAAAAACAATTAAAACAGTATTAATGATAATAAAGAACGTATTAAAATGTAATACAGTCAAGAATTTTATAAAAATTGTCATTTATTTCGAGAGCCGTTTAAGCCAAACTTTATTTCTCAGACCACACTGCCAACGTCTCTTCAAAAGGTACTAAAGAAATGGTTCGAAATTTATTAAAATTTAGCATTCCATGTGTTTTAAAAAATGTTAATGTTTTCTTCAAAAAAAAAATTCACTTGTTTAGCAAATGATTCATTAAAATAAGCAAACAAATTCATTTCTTAATCAACCACTCCCAAAAGCATGGTCAACTTAAACAAAATTAAAAAAAAACTACTATTCGTATTATTTTTTGCAGTTGTTGTAATCGCTTAAGCCATATTTGTAATTGTAGTAGCATAAATAAATATTCATTAGTGTGTTTAATAAATAATACATACACCCATACCACAGAAAAGAAACAACAATAATATGAGTAATTGATAACCAAAATGTTTCAAGGTATTAATTTTTTACAATTAAATAAATAAAACACTGATAAGGATTATGAAAAAAATATCATATAAACTTGGCGTGTAAAAAAGCAAACAGGTTGTTGTGCCCAAAAACTTAAGAAAAAGGAAAATAAATTTTTAAGAACAGATTACAAAAACCATTCAAAGACGATTTTCATATTTTAAGAAGCTTTTAAATGAAAGAAATTTTTAACAAATAGCTAAGACCGGTTAGAACCCAAATAAAAGCATTCACTCATTTTGAGTTATATAAAAAATTAATCGAAAAAAATTTTAATCGACTAAAAACTTTAATCGATTAATAATTTTGTTCGACTTAGTATTCGAAATATATTTTACATAACATTAATATTAGACAAAAGCTTTTATTTTCGTCTCCTGCTAGTCTAATGCCGAGATTTTCTCGAATAAAGCTTTGTTCGATGCCAGACCTTTTTTGATTTAATAATCTTAATCGACTAATGTATAGTGAAAATAATTTTTGTGGATATCAGATTAGCTAAAAACTTTTGACTTGGTGGATTTTAACAAATGAAAATTGTGTAAAATTTTGATTCAAAAGAAGGTTTTCTTTCCTTCACTATTTTTTATTCAAAATGTTATCCGATAATTTTTCTCATTCGATTAACTACTTTTAAAGTAGTTTGCACAATATTAAAATTAGTTTAGCTCTTATTTTTTTTGTCCTACAATTTTAAAACGACAACAGTTTTTCGATAAAACAATTTTTTCGATTAAAATATGTTAATCGATTAATAATTTTATTTACCTAGTTGGCAATAAAAAGAAGTTGCCTTAATATTAAAAGGAGATACGTGTATATATCTTGATATTATTGCTCTTTAACACCAAAAATGGGTTCTTCTTCCCATTTTTTTCGATTCAAAATTTTGTGTCGACGATTACTGTAGTTCGATTAATATATTTGAAACTAGTTTTCGCTAAAGATGCTGATATAGATTTCGTTTGTTACTAGATATTTAAATTCAACTTTTTTCGAATACAATTTTTATTCGATTTAAGATTTTAATCGATAATTAATTTTAATTCTTTATTGATAAATAAAATTCTTGACTTCCTTCATTTAGTCAAATTAAAAACATTTCTTTATTAAAAAAAATATTTATTCGATTAAAAATTATAGTTGATTATTTATTTTATTCGATTAATTTATTTTAAAAATAGTTTGATTGAAAACTTAGATTTTCTAAACAGTTAAACTCGAACTTCTTTCGAAAAAAAGTTTATCGATTGAAAAATTATAATCGATTAATAATTTTATTCGATTTATTTATTTCAAAGCATGTATGGCATGAACATTCTACAATAACATGAACATCTTTTTATTCGTTTAAGAAATGTCAACCATTTTATAACTTTAAGCAAAAAATTAATTTTTAAAAACGTTTTAAAAGTCTTAATGTCAGGGTTTTCACATATTAAGAACTGGATTTATTTCGAATAAAATTTCTTTTCAACATACTTTGTTGGAAAAGCAGAGTTTTCCGTCGAGTTTAAGCTTTAGTTGATCCACTAGGCCTAAAAAAAAGTTTGTAAAATACATTACAATATATGCTTTTTATTAATCGATTAAAACTATTTAGTCGAATAAAAATTTTATTTTATTTTTTATTACGATTAATTCGTAATAAGAAAATTGATAAAAAAAACCCCGATTTTCTAAACATTTGAATTATAGCTTTTTTCGAAAAGAAATGCTAATCGGTTGAAAAATTTTATCGATTAATCATTCTATTTGATACAGCTCATATTATTCGTCAATCTGTTTTGCTTAAAACATTTTCAAAACTGAGTTTTTTAATTGAGGCTTTCAAATTATTAGCCTTAAAACAAAGACATATCAAAGTATTTGATATCTTTCAGATTATTCGAATTTAATCTGATTAATATTATTCGTTAATCGATTTTTGTTTAAAAACGTTTAATCCGATATTATTCTGATACTTTTTTTGTTTTTTTTTTCAAGGTCCTTAATTTAATAATTTTGATTTTATATCGCATTGGCGATGGCGGTGAATTTTTGGGTGTTGGTGGCACTTGGAATCTTAACGAGGAGAAAAGTGCTGATTGTGAAATTGTGGCATCAGGAGTAATGGTGGGCTTTTTCATCTATACTGGCTGCCATACTATAGCGTACCTTTTTGGCACCACCAAACACAAAAGGTGAGTCGTAAAATCAATTAAATGTTCTTTTAATTAATAACTTTCTATATATAACAGAGAGCTATCTGACACTATAATGAATGTGGTGGGTACCTTTATGTGGATTGCTGTTGGCGGCACCGCTCTGCACTACTGGAAGGGTTATATGAAAGACAATGATTTCTTATATGTGGCCTCGGAAAGGCAAGTTGGTCTTGCCATGGGTGCTTTGTGTGTTATAGAGGGAGCTTTGTATCTTTTGGATACCGTTTTGGCCTGCATACATTTTTCCAAGGGAGATTCTGATTACATGCAATAAATGAACAAATTTAGCAGTAGATGAAGAAGCTGAGGAGTTTTTTGCAGGAGCAGCAAACGAATACAGAAATTTTTTTACATTTATACATATTTCCATATAAATTTTTTAAACTAGAAGTTCAAATTAGTTTTAAATAATTTTGAATTTTACTTAAAAAAAACAAAACCTTTAGTCTTTAACAAACAAATTTAAAGGTACACTGAGCTAAACAACAAAGGAAAAGTTCATTGTTTCAACAAATTATTCATTGAATTTGACCGAATGTTTTAGTACGTTAATTTAATGAATTGGTTCACTAATTTTGTTAAAGAATAACAACAATAAAAGCTTACAATGGAAGCTTTCAATGAACCGCTTTACATTGAACTTCAATGAATATATTCATTGAAACAACATATACGTACATTGAACTAACGCATTTTTGAAAGTTAATGAATCTACGTCAATGAATGTCATTCGTTGTATTTATGTAAAATAATTTTTTTTCATTGTACAGGACACTATTTAAAAATTTCTTCTATAAACAAAGTCCAATCAATTTTTTTTAGTTAAAATTATTTAAGTATTATTTGAAATAAAACCCAATTTAAGAGATGTTTTCTAGTTAAGAGGTCTTAAAATTTTATTTAACAAATTAAATTGGATTGAAAATTTTTCAACTGTATTCTTTACAAAATAATTTCTAAGCTTAACAAGAAAAACAAAGATAATGGGGGATAACTTGAGCAGGAGTCGAGAATAAATATCACCGTTAGTAACTACCCTGCGGGAGATTTTGTAGCAACGCAAGGCTAAAAAGATTTCCTATGTCGAGTCACGATAACTATATTGGAGGGGAAGGGGAGCTTTAATTTAACTTTTCCTGTCTTTAAAAAGTTATCGAATTAACAAAAACCTTTTTCATTCGCCCAAAACCAATTTTTTTGCACAAAACATCTGTTTGTCAAAAATTTATTAGTCATTTTTAACGTCTTTTTTTCCTCTTTTTAATTTTAATTGACTAACATTTTCCCAGATACATATGTATGTATGTATTCAATTTAAAAGAAAGAGCTTGCGATACTTTTTAATGTCAAACAATTGTCTTTTAATTAATTGGCATATGGTTTTAATTAGGCTATACTGAAAACAAATATATTTATTTGAAATAAAATATGAAGATGAATTGTTATAAAAGACTTTTTAAAACACGAAACTAGTTTATACTAATTTTAATTTAATAAATTTGCACCAAAAACAGGGATAAGATATTTTAATCGTGAATAATTTTTCCAAACGTAATGATAATAATGCATTCTTCTTTATATAAACTTAAATTAAATTCGAATGTGTGAAAATCTAATAAATCAAGTTATTTCGTCGATGGAACTATTCGGTTATTTTAATAGAATAATATTCTCAAAAATCACATTAGAGCGCAAAAAAACTTTCAACCATTTTATTGAGATCCATAAAAATTGTAATCAAAAATTTTAATCGAATATTTTAATCGAACCTATTAGTAGAATACTTTGATCGAATATATTATTCGAAAAATGCACTAGAAGATATAGTATAAAAGTTTCTTAAATGTTTTAGGGCTTGTTTTAGGTAAGCGAGTACCTTTGGAGGACTTTGGTCGGGCCAGCCCATTGTGATAATTTTAATCAGCACAACTTGCAATTGTTTAAACCAATTTTAATAAAAACTTAAGTCGAATGAAATTTCCATCGATTACCAAGTACATTCAGAACCCTTTAGGCCCATGTGCCATAACTTTAATCGATTACTTTGTTTTATTTGAAAGGTGTATACTGAATTATATGCCTTTTCTGATGACTACAAATACATAATTACTTCTAGTAAATATTTTATTCGAATTATAAATATTGCTTTAAATAAATATTAGTTAAATTCAAAAGCAAAAGAACTAATAAAAATATATTTTTACGATTAATTGAATCGAATATCTTAATCGAATGAAACATATTGTTGAAAATTACTTCAGCTAAATATTTTAAGAAAATCGTTTAAATAGTTTAATGTGATACACATTGTAATCAAAAACTTTAATCGATTAATTTACTCGAATATTTTAATCGAATATTTTAATCGAACTTCTTATATATTTGAATAATAATTTTGAAAATATATTATTCGAAAAATACTTTGGCATATAAAATCTGAAAATTTCCCAAAAATTTTCTTTGATCTCCAAGTGTACAAAAAATTTTTTAAGAAAAAATATATTCATTTTATCGATTAAGTTAGTCGAATATTTTACCGAATCATTGGTTAACCAATAATTTGTAGACTCCAAAATTAAACCGCAGTTTGTGTTTGCTAAAAAAAAGGCATATTGATTTGCATACTAATCAAATGAGAATTCTAGCATACACGAATTTGCCTAAAAAAACAACAAAAAGAATTAATTTACAGAAAAAATGTTTGGGTCAAAAAATAATATAAGCCCTCGATGGATGGTAAAGAAATTTACTTTAGAATATTCTCTAACTTTTCCTTTTTAATTCCCGGTTTTTAAATATTTCGTCCAGATAGAACAATTCCATTTCACAAATGTTTACTTAGACGTCTTAGGGCCATTATTACAACTTGGCAATAGTTAAAGGCAGGATTTTGTTGGACGAATAAACGGTTTACATTTATTAAAGCTTTAGTTTAAACGAAAGTGAGCGATAAGTTAAACTCAGGTGCATCCTACCTTGTAGGTTAAAGTAAATTTGTAATAATGATAAACAGTTTATCCGTCCGACAAAAGCCTGCTTTTAGCTATTGTCAAGTTGTAATAATGGCTCTTAATTCGTATTCGCTTCAATTCTACAAATGCTTTTTGTTTAACATTTCCGCTTACCTGTACATTAGCTGTTCCATCGACTGCATCTGGTCCCGCCTTCGTTCGCTCCATACTCAATTGACTGCAACATCGCTTATAGTAAGGCCTTTTGGTAGCTGTTAATGGCGTTGAAGCCAAATCTAATATGTCCACTAAATCACTATCTAATATATACGAATTACGCGAAATGTCATTGAGTAAAATAAGTTTACGCGAATCCAAACTTTCACGATACACATTGCGCGGTTTATCCAAATTATGCTCATAGTCAGGATCCATAGGAAAACTATTACGCGAAGAACTGCGACGTTGGGCTAATTCGCGCGCGGACCCATTTAAAGACGAAGAGGTTTTACGCCGCCTTACCACTGTCTGTGGTGTAATAAACGGTGAGTTGGCCGTAGTATTGGGAGTGCAGGGCGAAGGTAATATATAAGACGAATTATCCGATATTAAAGAATTATCGGGTGCCATGGAAGAATTCAATGCGGGTTCCATAAGACTTATTTGTGAGAGTTTACGTTCTAATTGTTTTTCATAGCTGTTGAATTTGTCATAATCGATAAAAGACATGTTCTCATAGCTGACCATATTGTCAACCGCCTGCAAAGATTGCAAGGAGGCCCGCCATTTGTCATTTAATTTATCTTTCTTCTTTTCCGAACTAAGGCCAAAGGTGGATTTAAACGAAGATATTAGTGTGGAAGATCTACGTTTCCTAAAATTGGCTATGGGGTCAAAAGTGCTTCCATCTTGTGTTAAAATCGGCGCAGACGCTTTACGCTCTTGTGCCGGCGTATCTTCCACAGGAGTTGAAGTGGCTGGATTAGCCATAGATTGAGGCCTTTGTGGTGTAATATTATCTTGGCTAGTTTCCATCGAATTCTTACGTGGTGAAGCCGGTGAGGTGGGATCTTCTTCGGATAATTGTTCCAGTTGGGGTTCAATTAAACTGCGACGATTTGTACGTCTGGGTAAAATCATAGAACGACTGCGGGTAAATTTAAAAGGCAATTCATTTTCATCTTCAATTTTATTAAGACTCTCCTTACTGCTCGTTATCGAATTGATAAGTTTCGAGAGTTTACCTTTTAAAGAGAAACTACCGGATCTTTCGAATTTTGGAGGACCGGCAACTGCTAAAAGTGTCGGAGTATTGCTATCGATAAGTTGTTTTTGTAGCTGTTGTTGTTCATAGTATTCCCGAAATTTTTGACTAACATTTGTTGTATTATTGTGATTAGTTTCATTAAGATTATTATTATTATTATTATTATTATTAATGTTGCTAATATTATTGTTATTGTGATTTATGGCGGCAGTGGTGGGATTTTTGCCAAGTTTGGCAGTTTGTAGAGCATTTTTTTGGTTCTTGTTCATTTCTTCCGTTTCAGATTTGGTTCTTTGTAGCTGTTGTTTTTTCACCAACTTTTGTTGTTTCTTTTGAGCCTTAACGGCTGCTTTGGTATCGCGTGTCGAATTCATTTCGTTTTTGCCACGCCACACTTACCAACCATACAGGTTTCACAACTAGCAAACTGAAAAGCCTACTATCAGGGACCTCATGTAGATCTAGAAATATAGAAATTTTAAATAAAATTTACTTTAGCATCAAAAACAAAATTTTCTTTAACAATTTTTAATATAATTTTGTTTTTCTTGCCTTAAAATTCCACTCATTAAGTTTTTATTCTTATCAATATTAAACTAAAAAAATGTCATTGTTGTTTATGACAGAGAGTATTAGAATAACAACATATTGCTGATTAGATTTGCTTAAAAAATAGAGTTTTTATATCACCCGAGACATTTGTTTTTTTTTTTTTTGCCAAAATCAATTAATAATTTTGTTTTCCATATTTATTTACACAAAATATTAGAAGGTGTATTTTAAACAAGAACTTTTCAATATTCATACTAAATTGAAATGAATATAGATAAAATTTATATCAAAAAAATGTGTGATAAGCTTCAAGTAATGAAGTGAAACATATGTGCAACGGAGGTATAAAAAGCTTACTATAAGCATGTTTACACAACGTGTATTTCATGTGATTGTCACAGTAAAGGTTGCACAGCAAGTTTATAATTCCAAATAACGAATAATTACATTCTATATGATAAATAAGAGTCATGTTAATAAATTCCAAGTATTGAAACCAAAAAGCTTATCATCGTATCGTTTATCATAATGAAAACTAATATTAATATCAATTACAAATGTTTTGAATGACAATAAATTTAAAAGCTTTCAAAGTTGTAAAAGCTTTTTTTATACTGGCTAAAAATAAATTACAATTAGGAAAAATATTGTTAATCCCAATAGAAAATAATTTCAATGATAAATCACAAAATCAAAAAAAATTTAAAGCTTTCAAAAGTTTGCAACAGTTTTTAGAGCTTTTACTTTCTAAAAGTTAAAATTTTTCATTGCTTATTACGAAAAGTGCTGTTTTGTATGAAACAACATTTTTTTCAGAGTTAACATTTTTAAAAAGCTTTTAAATTTGTAAACGGTTTTATTTATATTTATACAAATAAATTAAAATTATGAAAACTATTTTCAATATCAATAGAAATTAATTTATACGACAATTAATTGAAAAAAATTAAAGCTTTCAAAAGTTTCTAATTGCTTAAAAGCTTTAACTTTCTAAAAACTAAAGTTTTTCTTTGTTAATTTAGGAAAATTGTGTGTTATATCAAATGAAAAAATTTTTTATTAATAACATATTTTAAAAGCTTTAAATGTTCTAAAAATTTTTTTTAACTTGGCTAAAATTTTTTTATAATTAGGAAAAATTGGGTCGATCTCACTAGAAAATAGTTTGAGCATATTAAAAAAAACTTAAAGCTTTTAAGTTTCCGACAGCTTTGAGCGATTTTAATTTCTAAAAATTAAAATTTTTCCATATTTATTATGAAAAGTACTGAATTTTTTTCAATAATAATATTTCTTAAAAGCTTTCAAACGTGTAAAAGCTTTTTCTTATATTCGGTTTTTATGAAATAAAGTTATTCTTGAATTTGAAAATTTTTCGTTAGGAAACGAAACTAGCTGTTCATGAACTGGGAGTTCACGGCCGCTTTCTTTTACGCTTTTAAGATCTAGAATATTTTTTCCCTTTCCTTTAATCATTAAATACTGAACTTTGTAACCGATATTTTTAAATTTGAAAGAAAATTAAGTATTTTCAAACAAAACAATTTCGCTACGTTTTCATGAGACCATCATATTTGGAATGGGATTGAAATTCTACTTCCAATTCTATTCTGTAAGGGATTCATTGACAAAAATATATGATTGACAAATCTATATTGTCAAAATTACAAAATATGTATATTGCTAAAATAAATAGAGTATTATTTAAATGATAACAGAATATAAAAAAAGCTTTTAGCAGTATTCAATAGCTTTAAAAGCTTTTACTTTATGCTAAAAAAATATTATTTTTAATTAAATGTACTTTTTATATCAATTGAAATTTTGTTTCGATGATCCCACATCTAAAAAGCTTTCAAAAATTTTTAATCTTTTTTTCAGGTTGCCACAAAATAGTTTAAAATTAAGGAAATTATGAAAACTATTGTCAAAATTAAGTGCAAATAATTTAAAAGTTAACAAATTAAAAAAAAAACTTAAAGCTTTTAAAAATTTTCAATAGCTTTTACTTTCTAAAGAGTTGAAATTCGTTTACAAAAAGTACTTATTGTATTAATCGATTACATACATATTTTTTCATTTATGACATATCCGAAAATCTTACATTTTAAAAGCTTTTATAAATAATAACAGAAAACCCTGTTAAAATTTGTAAAAATTGCGAAAAACTATAAAAATATTAACAAGATAAATCAAGGATGATTTAATGGTGAGAACTTAAAAAAATGCCAAAGCTTTTAAAATTTTACAACAGATTTGAGAGTTTTGTTTTCTACAATATTAAAATTTTAATTTCTTATGAGTGCTTTTTGTATTAATCGGCGGACAATTTTTTAATGACAACATCTCAAAGGCTTGCATAATTGTAGAAGCTTATTTATAAGTTGTAAGTAGCTCTAAAAGCTTTTGGTTTTTACAAAGCAAAATTTGTTTTATTATTTATAATAAAAAGTACTTTTCATATTAATTAAAATTTTTTAAGCAAAACATTTCAAAAGGTTTAAAGATTATAAAAGCTTTTTTATAAATATTGGCAAAACATCCAGTTTAGAGCTTTGGTAAAACTACCGCATCTATTAAAAGTTTTCAATAGCTTTTAGAGCTTTTACTTTCTACAATGCTAAAACTTTCATTCATTTTAAATGAAAACTAAAAAAAAGCTCTAATAAGCTTCATTATTGCCTCCAAATAACCGGCAATGAACTTTTAATGAACTAAATTATTTAATCGACAAAAAAATTTAATACAATTTCAAGTTAATAAAAATACACCGCTTGATTACGTCTGTCAATGGAAACATTAACTTTGCGATTAATTTTGAGGAGCGCGAAATATAGATGCTGATATAAATTCAATTTAAACAACTGAAATAAATTTAATTAAGCAGTAATACAGTACTGGAAAACAGATAAATCATAAGGAAATAAATTCAGAAAGGCTAAAAATATACAATTTAAATACTAAACAAAATATTTTTATATATTTTTGTTCATATTGTCATTTTTAGCTTATTTTTTATTATATTTTTTTTATCAATTTCAGTTGTCAAACTGATAAAATTCTTGTTTGTTTTTGTAATACTATGCCAAATAACAGTACCTACCAACAGATAGCTAACACATGGCATCATAATCAAATATAGATAATATTCTCTTTAGAATCTAAGAACGGGGAAGAATTGTATAAAAAAAACTATTTTCAAATAAAAACAGCAAACAATAGGTATGTTTCTTTACGTCCCCAAAGTCGCACAAACTTACCCAAAAGGTTTTCTTTATACACATTTTTTATTGAAAAAAACTTTCGGTTAAGTTTGGGTAGCTTCGGGCACATAAATAAACAGACCTATTGTATTTATTAGAGTTTAGCTAATTAAGATTTCTTTCAGCAAAGCGAACATACTTTCAAAATTATAAAAGCTTTTTAATACATGCATTGAAAAGAGCTTGCGGTTAAGTCCGTGTAATTTCGTGTGCAAAAAATCTTTTTGAAATTATAAAATAAAATTTTTGTTTAAAGCTTTTATTAAAATTCAACGAAAAGAAATAACCTTAAAGGTTTTTTTTGTTTTACCTCAATCTTTAAGTTGAACTTTTTTATTCATAAAAGGTTTATATTAATTGTGTATCAGATAATTTTAAGTGTTATTTATTTTCAAATAACAAGTCCAGTACGTGCACGAAGCCATCCACTTTTACTCAAAGCTTTTTTAAAGACAAATTTTGTATTGAAAAGATTTTTCGGTTACATTGGGGTAACTTCGTGGACGTCCAGGAACCGACTGATTACACTATGCATCAAGAAAAATGTCAAGGAGAATCTCTATTTTTTTATGTGTTATGGTCCCCTAACTACAAAAACAGTCTTAAACTTAATACTATAGATTTTTTTTCTCTAAAATTTGGGACAACCCCATTTTATTAATCGTCATTTATCGATCGATTTTCGTGTAATATACCATAATTAATTATATGTATACGTTGCTTCATGATCCAGTAATAAACATTTTAATTTGTTGCCATTTTTTATATTTGATAATTTTTTTAATAAATAAAAAATTTTCAATTTTACAAAAAAAAAAATTTATTTTGTTCTAAATAGCTCCGACACCTTAACGCATATAAAAATAAAAGGTACCCAGCAAAAGCTACTGCTTCGGCCGAAGCAGGTTTGTAAGCGAGAAAAGCTGCTTGCTGTTGTTTTTTCTCCTGCTTCGAAAAGCGCTACGAACAGGTATGATTTTTGTTCGCGATATCCCACTTGGGAGCTCGTGTTTTTGAAATAAAACAGCGCTTCTTTCGAAGCATTAAATACGATCTAAAACAGTGCTGGCCATCGAGAGAAATTACTTTTTAATTTAGTATTAGTGCTTATGGGTATGTGTTAGTAGTGTTCCACTGTGTGCCTATTAAAAAGAAAAACAACAACGCAAAAAACAACAAGCTTTCATACAACTGAATGAAGTTGTTAATTTTTTTACTCTTTAGTGAGTACATTGTTTTTCATTCGGCTGTATACATATACGAGCCGAATAATGTTCGGAACACTGGTACCAGTATGAGCGACTATGCTCTAAAATCATGTATCTTTGTTTTATTGAATGAAAACTATCTTTAAACTACAGGCCGATCTATTCCCAAGTCTCGATGAAATCAGTGGAACAGCCTCTTGGTAAATCCCAAATTTTAGAAAAAAGTTTTTTTTTAAAGTATTCACAGAATTTTAAATTTCAACAATTTTTGTAGTTTTTGGACTATAATATATCAAAAAATATAGTGCTCATGAAAGGTCATGACAAAAGTTTAATTTTGTTGTATAGTGCTATTTTTTAATTTTGTTGTAATACCTAGTTATATTTTTTTTTGTTACTTTTTAAGAGTCAGTGATTGAATAGTTAAAATTTCATTATAAACTATTGAGTAATTTCATTTCTTGTTAAGATAAAAAAATTATACATAATAAAACAAATATTTTGTAACAAAAAGAGACGATAAATGCTTGAGCAATGCCTTGATTAAATATTTAACCAAAATTAAAAAACAGTGAATAATCGAAATTTAAAGATAAGAAGTTTAAATGAAAATCGTTTAGGAAATAACAGTAAATTTCTTTTGAAAAAAGTGGAATATTAAAGAGAAAATTATGAAAGCACAAATCAAAAACAGCTTTATTAAAACTTTCTGGCCAATTGTAAAATCTTTCAAAATATTTATAAGAAACGAAAAAATTAAGTTTTGAAAATGATTACACTGTACAACACAAAAAAATTACAAGATTCGAACGACTGATTCTGGTAGTAGGGAACAAACCGCGTGCATCAGCATTTTAAAAGCTTGTGTCTGGCCTTTATTTTAGTTAAAGTTATTATGGAAACAAAAATTAGTTTAACACAAAATATTGCCTTCTCAAAAGCTTTTTGCTTTTTCTGAACTTTATAAAAAAAAGAACTTTTAAAGCTTTAAAAGTGCTCCTGTTGTATATACATTTATAAGTCTCATCCATGTTTTGTACGTGATGTTAAGCTTTTTGACTAGTTTCAAGAAAACTAGAAGAAACCAAAAAAGTTCTTAAGCATTATACAGAGTTTTGGGCCCATTTAATGTGTAAATCATCATCAACTGTTAACATTTTCTTATAACTTAAAGTTAAGCTTTCTTATAAGCTTTTTGACTGGTTGAAGAAAAAATAATTTAAAAAAATTATAAAAATTAAGCTTTATGCTCATTTAAGAAGGCGACCACAATCAAGTCGTAAGAATTTTTAAACTTAAGCTGCAACTTGTTTTTACTTTTTTTTATCACTTGACAAGTCTTTTGGGAAGCATATGAAACACCAAAAATTAAGTTTTGGGGGTTTTCAGGCTCATTTAAAGAGCAGCTTATCATCGAGTTCTAATGACATTTTTAACTTAATTTTTTTTCTTTTCAGTCCCCTTTAAAATAGAAAAAAATCATTAAGTGTTTTGTTTAGCTTAAAATCTAGCTTTCCTCAAAGCTCTTTGGCAATTTAAAATCTGTTTAAAAGGCTTATGAAGAATAGAGAGAAAAAATAAGCATTTAAAGCTTCAAAGGGGTTCCACGTCACTTTAAAATAACTTGAAAGTTTTGGTTTCTGCAAAGCTTTTGGGCAGTTTAAAAAGCTATTTAAGAAACGTAGAAATAGTAGAGAAAAATTCGCTTTTAAAGCTTCACAGAGATTCCACGCGCTTATAAAATACTATGTTTTTTAACTTTAAAGTTATCTTTAGGAGCTTTATGGAACCGCTTCAATAGGGCTGATTTCAGGCCCATTTAAAATGCAGATGTTTTGTGACAATTTTGTTTTCTTTTTTTCTAACTTAAAGTTAAGCTAATAAATTAAACATTTTACTTGTTTTATTACCTGAAACAAAATGCTAATAAAAAAACATCAACCTCAGTCATATTCTTTGCATAAGGTTGATGTTGTGTATCATCGAATTGATTTGTTTGGACATGTGTAGAAAGCTCTTGTTTAACAAATTGTTGTATTTTTGGATACGTGCTGGGAATACAAATTAAAAAAATTCATCTCGTCAAAATAACACATTTCATAGGCAAAACCGAAAAAAAAATTTGTGAAGTAAAACCATTTCTCGTAAAGGGGAACAAATGGTACTTTAGTGCCCTTTAGTGCCTACAGAAATATCTTTATAATCTAGCAAATATGTATTTGTGTATTTATTTTAAGATATTTTAATGTTAATTTTCAAGTATGTTTTTTTTAAGAGGCTTAATGTTATCTTTTTGTTTCATAATTTTATATTTTTTAGGAATTTTATCTCCCAAATCCATCATCAACAATGACATAAAAGCACTTTATTATATTGTTTTATTTTATTTTCAAGCAAATGATTTGTTTTAATAATATCGACCCCTTTGCGCGAAATGATCGTAAGCGACATTTTGTAAAAATTAAATTATTTATTGAAATCAAAATTTTATGAGCTTAACTATATTTTAAAATTGTCAAAAGGTCAAAACTATTGATAGCTTTTGAAATACAGGCTGTAAAATTGATCGTAAGCGACAATTTATGAATATCAATTTTAATACAATAAAAAACCATTCTCCTGAAAATTTTTATTTTTGTCGCTTGCGATCATTTTGCGCCAAGGGGTCGATATTGTTCTTTAAGTTTTTCTAACCATTGGCTATAAAACTGACTTTAAGTAGTAAAAATTTTAACGAACCTGTAAGGTACAAAATCTATTTGAAAAAAAAAACTAAGAATCTAGCGACAATGAACACTTTTAGAATTTTAATTGATTCTTTTCTAAAGAGTTTTCGATTTGAAGAAAAATTTATTTTTAGTATTGAAATACAGATAATTGAAATGGAATTACATAGTGAAATATGGATACAAGAGTAGAAAAAGAAAGAATGAAAAAAAAAATACTTCAAGACAAAATTAAAATAAAATCAACAACACTCAATGATAGAATTTCAGCAACACAATTTACAAAAGTCCAAATTACACTATGCATCAAAATTAAATTTTTTTAGAGCCATTGATAAACATAATATATTTTTTAATAGCAAAGTTTCCCTATTCTCAAAAATATTTGATACTTAAAATTTATGATTTTTTTTTCATTTTGACGATTTTTATCCCGTTTAAGCGTTTTTTTCATTTTAGTGGTTTTTTCGCTTTATTGAAAGTTTTTCGTTCGCCTGTGCTTTTCCATGCTGGCGATTTTTATTCCGTTTTGACGATTTATTCCCCCGTTTTGGTAATTTATTTATTCCCGTTTCGACGATTTTTTCCGTTTTGGCGATTTTCCCCTAAACAAAAATAATAGAAATTTTAGATTCTATGGATAACAGAGAAACATGCCGAGGCAAAATTATCGGCGGCGGCTGGGCAGATTTTGGGTCGGCGTCGGCGCGCCGACAGAATTTTCGGCGGCTCACCTATTTACGGATATTTTGGGAAAAAAGGTAGTAAAAAAAATTTTTCGAAAAAAGTACACAAATTTGCACCCAGTCGTGAACAAATTTAACCGAACTCGGCGGCTGGTTTTGAGCCGATGCGAGCCGACGTAATCGGCGGCGGCGCGATGGGTAAAAAAGAAACCGGCGGCGGCGCGCCGTCGGCTCGAAATCGACTGGCTTGTTTCTCTGATGGATAACACTATTCAACAAGAAAAATGCCGAGAAGTAACACTATATTTTTTTTAAGGTTACAATTTTACATTCTATGCATACTTTTCTTAATAATTTCATTAATTTTATTAATTTTATCATAACTTATACAGGGGTTGTCCAATTTTATTACAAAATCAATACACATATATCCCTTTTCGTTTTTTGTCATTTTTTTCACTTTGGCAATTTTTTCGTTTTGCTTTTTTGTTTAGTTTTAGTTTTTTTAAACTTTTTTTTGTTAGTTTGGCAATTTTTTTTTTGTTTTGGCGCTTTTTTCGTTTTTGCAATTTTTTTGTTTTTTGCCGATTTGTTTCAGTTTGGTTTTAGCGTTTTTTTTTTGTTTTAACGCTTTTTGGCGAAATTTTTAGTTTTAGCGATTTATTTGAGGTTTAGCATTTTTTTAGTTTTGGCGCTTTTTTCGGTTTTGGGGATTTTTTCGATTATTAGTGATTTTTTTAGTTTTAGCGATTGTTTTATTTTTTTTTGTTTGACACTTTTTCGTTTCGGCGATTTTTTCGGGTTTTGGCGATTTTTTTTTTGTTTTGGCACTTTCTTTTTATTTTGGCTTTTTTCGTTGTTTTGATTTTTTCCACTTTTGGTGATTTTTTTTTCGTTTTTTTATTATATTTTTAAGATTAGCGATTTTTTAGGTTTTAGTACTTTTTTTGTTTTGACGACTTTTTTCGGTTTTTTGGCGTTTTTTTTTTAGTTTTTTGACGATGTGTTTAGTTTTGGTGATATTTTGCGTTTTAGTGATTTTTTTATTTTGGTGCTTTTTTCGTTAAGCGTTTTTTTTTTGTTTTGGCGATTTTTCGTGTTGACATTTTTTTAATTTTGGAATTTTTAGTTTTAGCGCTTTTTTTAAATTTCAACAGTTTGCCTCCTACGGTTTCCAAGATACAGCAAATTGTCTAAATTACATAGTCTCAAAATTGCATTAACTGATAGAACACCCTTTAATTTTTATTATTTTAAATATCAGTGTTAATTGGTGTAGTCTATTTTACAGACTGCACTAACTTTGAATATTTCAAGTGTCTATATATATTGTAAGCGTCTGTGTACTACATTGACATTTCAACATTTTTCTTTCCTAGCTTTAGGACACCCTTTAATTTTTTAGCTGTCATATATTTGTGTGAAAATATTTGTCATATATTTCTGTGTCCATAGCTCTTACGGTTCCCGAGAAAACAGCCTGTGACAGACAGACAGACAGATGGACAGCGTAGCGAAAACAATAGGGTTCCTTTACACTTTTGGTGTACGGAACCCTAAAAATTTCCTTTAAGCCGTTCTAAAATTATTTTTTTACACACTCAATGTTTTCGGAATTATTAAATTTGTAAAAATTTATAAAAAATCGAAAATTTCAAAATCTTACCATTTTTATGCACAGGGCGTAAAGCCACATATATCACAAATCAAATAAGCTTTATTTCACGAAAGTCTATGGACAAATATTGATTTTTTTACAATAAAGTGAAATCACCTGTTTCTGGAATAAATCGAGTTTTGGAGACGTTGCTCCACCGATTTTATCATAACTAGGATGAGGGTTATCCAATTTCCTTACAAAAAACAATAAGAAACTTGGAATAAAATTACCTTTCAGTTAATTGAATATTGTTTTTTATATACTCTGTAGTTTCGGAATTATTCAGACCGCAATAATAAAAAATATGTATATTTTTTTAGGCAAAATTTGAAAGTTTTAATTTTTTAAAAATATATGAAAATTTTTAAATGGCAAAAACCTATAATTTGTATTAACAAAACATAAAGCCACTTATAAAATAAGCTTTATTTCATCAAAATCGATGGATGAATATTGATTTTATTCATAATAAAGTGAAATACCCTGATTTTTGCTAAAATTGCGATCAAAATCATTTATTTTTAAATAACAAAGTTTTTACAACTGATTCTGGTAGAAGACTCCAAAAAAATATATATACATATATCGGTGTTTTTAAAGTTTACATCTGGGATTTATTTAAGGGAGAGTTAAATTTGCTCTCCTTTTGCACACAGTTATACTGTATATCTTGTGGCCCTTACTTACTTACTTATTGTATATATTGTGGGCCTTACTTTTAAGGCATAAGAAATGTTCAGCACTTCTATGTAAAATAACAGGGCTAACATTTTTGTAGAACATTGTAACCGTCTAACTCTTCGGGGTATGGACCTTTTTAGCCCCTAAATAAATAAGTGGCAAAAAACTCCCCTTCAGAGGCGATATAGCGGGCATAATTGTTCCACAAAAATGTTCCTCGTGGTGTTTTACATAAAATTGTTGAACACATCCTACACCTTAAACGTAAGTCCTACACCTTAAACGTCACCTCTACAAGAGATTATATGCCGAGTCAGTATAACTATGTGCAAAGGAAAGGTAATTTTATTTCAAGTTTCTTAGTGATTTTTGTAATAAAATTGGACAACTCCTTTACAAGTTATTTGATACAATGGAGCAATGGATCAGCCTCTTCAAAAATTCCAAATTTTAGAAAAAAAAATTATCCATAGAATTTTAAATTTCGACTGTTTTTGTAGTTCCGTGACGGACCATGACACATCAAAAAAATATAGTGGTACTCCTTGGCATTTTTCTTGTTGCATAGTGTTATTATATGGATGTCTAAAAAAAATTTAATCCAATTTAAAATTTTTTGTGGGCGTGTACCCTTTTTAATACGACCTATTTTTGGGATTTGTTGAAACTTTCTTAGGACTTCTTATGATTCTCAGAAGCAAATCAGAGTTTTCTTTACTTGATGGATATTAAATATGTAGATTCTTATCTAACTACACAAAATTTCATCGGAAAATATCAATAATGAACGATTTTATAGCATTTCATCGGAAAATATCAATAATGAACGATTTTATAGCATTAAGAAAAGAGTAGCATTAAGAAAAGAGTAGCATTAAAAAAAGAGTGGTCTAAGCGGTAAAGAACTCTGATGAGATTAGCGGGAGCTAATAAAACGTCAGTTCAACCCGCCGCACAGTCAAAATTTTCTTTGTCTACATGCTTCACATTTATCTCTAAATAAAAATATAATTTAATTGAAAAATTAAATTAAACCCGAACTCAAGCCAAAATATTTAATATGCAAAAAACACCATTTTCCCCTTGTTGTGCAAAGTTTCTTTTAAAAAAATTTCAATTTAAAAAAATCTGAATAGACTGTGTGAAAACTACATATGATTTTGTAAATTTTGGTACACGATTTATCGATCTTCCGCTTTTGAACGTGTAAAAGTAATGCAACAATAAGCTAAAATTCGTATTGATCTGCTGACCAACGAATGAAAATTCAAATTTGGATGTGTTGTAACTTTCTAATTTTTTGTGTGCGATGTAACCAATTCTACGCTTACTACGTTTGGAACACAATTATCTTTAAGATGTGGGTCTAAAATAAACTAAAAATAATTATTTTGCCTTACTGGAGCTGGAGCCACTTAAAATGATGAATTTAAAAAAAAACGTAAAAAATCTAAATTTTTCAAAACTTAAGACCTGTAACTAAGTGAATTTTGATCCTATCAGCACAGTCTGTACTTTGGCTGAAAAAGAAAAGACATATCTGTGTAACAGTTCAAATTTTGGAAAAAATTTTAAAACTTGTGAACTAGTGGTATTTCTTAATTAAAACACAAACTTTAGCTTAATGGAAAAAATAATTGAGTTATGAATTTTTAGTCGAACTGTATGGTTTTTATCCAAAGTTGTTTAATTAGTTTGGCTTAAGTTCATTTTTAGGGTTCCGATACACCAAAAGTGTAAAGGAACCCTATTGTTTTCGCTACGCTGTCCGTCCGTCTGTCCGTCTGTCTGTCACAGGCTGTTTTCTCGGGAACCGTAAGAGGTACGGACTTGAAATTTTCACAGGATGTGTAGAGCTTTTGCCGCTACAACAACAAATATATATAAAGGGTGTTCTAAGGCGAGCAACGAAAAATGTTGAAATACTAATGTAATATACAGACACTTACATATATATAGACACTTTAAATTTTCAAAGTTCGCGTCTGTAGTCTGTAGAATAGACCACACCAATTAACACCGATATTTAAAACAATAAAAATTAAAGGGTGTTCTATCAGTCAATGTAATTTTACTATGTAATTTAGACAATCTGCTCTGTCTTCGGAACCGTAAGAGCTACGGACCTGAAATTTTCACAGAATATGTAAAACTTCGGCCGCTACAACAACAAATATATGACAGTTAAAAATTAAAGGGTGTTCTAAAGCGAGCAAAGCAACATGTTGAAATACTAATGTAATATACAGACAGAATTGACTACACCAATTAACACCGATATTTAAAACAATAAAAATTAAAGGGTATTCTATTAGCTATTGTAATTTTGACTATGTAATTGAGGCAATATGCTGTATCTTGGAAACCGTAAGATGTAAAATCTTAAAATTTTAAAACACGCTAAAACTAAAAAAAACCAAAATTAAAAAAATTTTAAAACGAAAAACACGCTAAAATAAAAAAAGCGCTTAAAGGAAAAAAGCGCAAAAATTAAAAAATCGCTAAAACCAAATTAAAAAGATCGCCAAAAAAACTAAAAAACGTCAAAAATGGAAAAGTCTTCAAAACGAAAAATCGCTAAAACTAAAATCATAAAAAAATGACAAAATCGCCAAAAAATTAAAAAAATCACATAAACGAAAAAAACGCAAAAACCAAAAAAAAAGCGCCAAAACTAAAAATCCCCAAAAACCAAAAAATTGCCAAAACTGAAAAAATCGCCACAACTAAAATAAATCGCTAAAACTAAAAATATCGTCAGGAAAAGAAAACGTTAAATAAATGCCATAACCAAATTATCGCCAAAACTACACAAATCGGCAAAAAACAAAAAAAATTGCAAAAAACGAAAAATCGTCAGAAAAAAATTTAAAAAAAAATCACGAAATGCGCCAAAACAAAAAAAAACCCAAAAAAAAAAACGAAAAATACTTAAAAAACTAAAATTAAACAAGAAAGCACAACGAAAAAACTGGCAAAATGACAAACGGGGCAAAAACAAAAAGGGATATACATATGTGTATTCGTGTGCGAGCCAAAGTCGCACTTTACTTAATTTATTAATTTAATCTTTCGATCAAATTATTTTTTATTTAAGAAAGAAATTCTAAAGCATGTGAATATTGAGCATTCAAAGAAAAATTTGGATGTACAGCTGTCAGTTCAACCCTCCGTGCATCCAAATTTTTCTTTGAATGTTCAATATTCACATGCTTTAGAAGTTCTTTCTTAAATAAAAAATAATTTGATCGAAAGATTAAATTAAAAATAAACTTAAGCCAAACTAATTAAATAGCTTTGGTTAATGAAAAAAATTTACTTTGCTTTGAGATTTTCATTTTTGCATTATAACATTTACTTTTGTTACCAACTGTTTGTTACTGCTTAACTTTAACTAGTGTGTAAGAAAAAATATCTGAATTATTTAAAAGCGATATCAATCTCTAGCATATCATTCATTCATGTATTCAGCAATTAATGACTGGAATTTTAATTTCATCCATATTAGAAGACAAACGAAAGAATTTTAGAATACAGAAAAATTTTTCAAAGTTTAAAAAACCAGTAAAATTTAAAAACGAAAATGTCTCAAAGATGATAGTAAATAAAAAAAATTAGAAAAAAATTATGTTAAATGGTTTTATTATAATAACACATAATAATGATGCAGATAATGCACAAAAAGCTAAAAAAAAAAATTACGTAGTACCAGGTACCAGCTACGAGTACCACACCACTCTGCTTACCAATATAGGACATCGATCAGACTAAAATAAAATCGTTCTTTACTATAAATAACATGAATTCGAGGCGGTCCCCGGTTTTTTCTTAAGGCTGATGAATACCCCCTATTGGCGAGGAGAGTGGTTGGTGCTGCTACACGCTAATACGTAATTATTTTTTAGCTTTTACTACATTATCTCCATCGTTATTATGTTTCATTACAATAAAACCATTTAACTTAAACATTTGTTTTACTCATTTTATTATTAATATTTTTAGTTTTAATCTTTATGTCCTTCCTAAACTCTGTGATCTGGCATTTTGTTTCGGACTGTACTGTACCTTGGACTTCTTTTTCATTGTGTACTGCATTCTTTCTAGTAGCCAAGCGCTTTCATTTAATACCAATATTGAAGGCCTGACAATATATGTATATAGTACCCCATACTGGCCGCCATTTTGGAATTGGAAGTTTTTCATTGCGCACTGTATTCTACTAGTCAAACTCTTTTATTTGATATCCATATTGAGGCGGCGGCCATCTTTGATTTACAATAAAATAGTGAATACACATAATCGTATAGTCATCAGATCAATCAGTCATGAAAAGTAAAGCTATTCATCAAATTTCAGGTCACTCGGTCAACAGGAAGGGGTAAAAACAGGGGTAAAACTATATATTACTTTTTATGGGCGTGGCGCAGTCTACTTTTTTCAACATAAAATTGAATTTTCACGCAACGTAAATTTATTTGCCAAATTTCAGATCAATTGGTCAAGAGCGAAAGGCTATAAAGGTCAATATTACTTTTTATGGGCGGGACGCCGCCCACTTTTGTAATCGCAAAATTGAATAGGCATCAAAATTAAAGGTGTTTATAAAATGTTAAATCAATCCGTTAGCAGGAAAGGACTAAAAAAAATTATTACTTTTTATGGGCGTGGTGGCACTCAATTTTTGAATTACAAAATTATATAGTCATCAAAATTAAAAGGGTTAACCAAATTTCAGAATAATCGGTGAACAGAAATGGAGTAAAACTAAATATTACTTTTCATGGGCGTGGCGGAGCCCACTTTTTTAACACGAAAGGTAAAACTGTTTCCAATATTTCAGATCAATCGGTCAAGAGGAGGGGGATAAAAGTCAATATTACTTTTTATGGGAGTGGCGCAGTCCATTTTTCTAATCTTAAAATTGTATAGTCATCGATGTGTGTGAAGATAAATTTCGAAATTTATAACCCTAGACACAAACCACATATATTTACAGAGCTCTGTTAACACGATAACAGAGCGCTGTTAGCTGTGCAAAATCTAAGGACACTTATTCCAAATGGAATTATGACCAGATCTGTTTACCTGGGAGGCTAAAATTTATGAAGATGGTGCACCTTAGGGTATTTTATGAATCCCTGTACCACGAATTTTTAACAGTGGGATTTTTAATGAAAAATTTGGATTTTACTGAATTCAAATTTGGAATTTCAGTAAAGGATGAATTCCAGGAGAACAGACATACCTGGGCGGCTAAAATTTATGGAGATGATGGACTTTGTGGCCTTTTATGGTTCCCTGTACTACAAATTTTTAACAGTGGGATTTTTATTGAAAAATGTGGATTTTACTGAATTTTCAAATTTGGAATTTCAGTAAAGGATCAATTCCAGGAGAATTGACATACCTGGGCGGCTAAAATTTATGGAGATGATGGACTTTGTGGCCTTTTATGATTCCCTGTACCACAAATTGCTAAAGTGGGATTTTTAATGAAAAATTTGGATTTACTGAATTTTCAAATTTGGAATTTCAATTCCATGAGAATGGACATACCTGGGCGGCTAAAATTTTTGGAGATGATAGACTTTATGGTCTTTTAAGATTCCCTGTACCACAAATTTCTAACAGTGGGATTTTTAATGAAAAATTTGGATTTTACTAAATTTTCAAATTTGGAATTTCAGTAAAGGATGATTTCCAGGAGAACCGACATACCTGGGCGGCTAAAATTTATGGAGATGATGGAATTTGTAGCCTTTTATGATTCCCTGTATTCTAGCAGTGGGTACATTTTGACTCTCAGAGCATGATGGCAATTTGTTCACTATTTATAATCACTATTTATAGTCAAAAATTTACTTAAGATAGTCAAAATTTTACTTAAGTTCAATTTTCAAAGTTATGTAAAAAAACGCACAAATACAATTGAAAAATGCGACTTATATTTTTGAATAATGTGGATCCTAGGCCTCAATTTTCCTTTGGTCCTAATGCGCTACAAGTAAAGATGTGCCCAAACATGGCCAAAATCTCTCAGAGATACTCGTAGTCAAAAATTTACTTAAGTTCAATTTTCAAAGTTTTGTAAAAAAACTCACAAATACAATTGAAAAATGCGACTTATATTTTCGAATAATGTCGATCCTAGGCCTCAATTTTCCTTTGGTCCTAATACGCTACAAGTAAAGATGTGCCCAAACATGACCAAATTTTAGGCGGCCAGGTATGTCCGTTCTCTTGGAATTGATCCTTTACTGAAATTCCAAATTTGAAAATTCAGTAAAATCCAAATTATTCATTAAAAGTCCCACTGTTAGAAATTTGTGGTAATGGGAATCTTAAAAGACCATAAAGTCCATCATCTTCATAAATTTTACCCGCCCAGGTATGTCCGTTCTCCTGGAATTGATCCTTTACTCAAATTCCAAATTTGAAAATTCAGTTAAATCCAAATTTTTCATTAAAAATCCTACTGTTACAAATTTGTGGTACAGGGAATCATAAAGTGCACCATCTTCATAAATTTTAGCCGCCCAGGTCAACAGATGAGGTCATAATTCCATTTGGAATAAGTGTCCTTAGATTATGCACAGCTAACAGCGCTCTGTTATCGTGTTAACAGAGCTCTGTAAATATATGTGGTTTGTGTCAAGGGTTATGAATTTAAAAATTTATCTTCACACACATTAGTCATCGTAAGTAAAGGTATTTACCAAATTTCGGAGTAATCGGTCAAGAGGAAGGAGGTAAAGCTCAATATTACTTTTTATGGGCGTGGCACAGCTCATTTTTTAAACACAAAATTGTATTGTCAAGAAAGGTAAAGGTGTTTACCAAACTTCAGATCAATCGGTCAAGAGAAGGGAGTAAAAGTCATTATTATTATCAGCAGGAAAGGGCAAAACTAAGTATTACAGTTTATGGGCGTAGTGCCGCCCTCATTTTTAATTACAAAATTGTATAGTCAACGTAAGTTAAGATGTTTACTAAATTTCAGATCAATTGGTCAAGAGGAATGGGGTAAAAGTCAATATTACTTTTTATGGGCGTGGCGCAGCCCAGTTTTACAATCGCAAAATTATAAAGTCATCAAAAGTAAAGGTGTTTACCAAATTTTAGATCAATCGGTTAGCAGGAACGGGCTAAAACTAATTACATATTACTTTTTATGGACGTGGCTCCGCCCACTTTTTTAATTACGAAATTGTATAGTCATCGTAAGTAAAGGTGTTTAACAAATCTCAGGAAGGGATAAAAACTAAAAATTACTTTTTATCGGTGTGGCGCAGCCCACTTTTATAATCGCTAAATTGTATAGTCATCAAAAGTAAAGGTGTTTACCAAATTTTAGATCAATCGGTAGCAGGAACGGGCTAAAACTAATTACACTTTTATAATCGCAAAATTGTATAGTCATCAGTTAGCAGGAATGGGCTAAAACTAAATACATATTATTTTTTAAGGGTGTGGCACCGCCCACTTTTTAAATTACGATATTGTATAGTCATCGTAAGTAAAGGTGTTTAACAAATCTCAGGAAGGTATTAAAACTAAATATTACTTTTTATGGGTGTGGCGCATCCCACTTTTCTAATCACAACAGAATTGTCATCAATTATTAGATTGGAACCAAACTCCACAAAATCTACAAACTCCACACACACACACGCGTAATCTAAATAAAACGATCTAAAATAGAAAAGATATTTAAGGAGTTAATTAAAATGCAGTCAATTTTGCTGCAAGGGCCATTTTATTTTTCACTGGTATAATCTTGAACAGCCCTTTTTGGAGAACCAGATGTAGTTTAGCTGCCATCTACAAATCAATTCGAAGGACCGTAAACAACTGCAAATTTTTTTCTTCGTCTCGCTAAGCTCATGCAGAGTTTGTAGTTGAGGATAGCTTATACGATTATGAAATTTATCAAGTTTTCCTAAAGAAGGGTTTTCGAGATATCAGCAAGAATTGTGTTTTTTGCAGTTTTTATTTGTTGCCAAAATTTTGAAGAACGGTTCATCTAAACAATATAAACTATGTAATGTTTCAAAGGTATTTTTATTTTCTTTCAGACAATATATCGATTGTGGTAATTAGATAAAAATTCATTGAGTTACAAGTTAATATAACACAAGTCCTAAATTAATCCTTAAGCACATTTTAAGTTTTTACTTATTTGTGGCTCTCAAACTGAAGTTCAAGCTGTAGTATATTCAAAGACTTGTAGTAAAATTGTATGCCGAATATTTTTGTAGAACATTTTGGCGCGTTACATCGACGTTTAAGGGTAGTTTCTTGCCCTTTTTCATGAAATGGACAAAAAGACCCATACAGTGAAGAGTTAGAAGGTACAAATGTTCCACGAAAATATTCCTCGTAGTATTTTATATAAATCTGCTGAGCATATTTTATACCTAAAATCTAAGGGTCACACTGTTTGCTATTCCGATTCACTACATATATCAATGTGAAAATCAGGGAGGCTTTAGCTCCTCCGAAAATTAAACGCTGAAACGCTGAAACGGTGACACTAGTGAATCAGTCGTTAGTCTTGTATTTTTATGTAGTACAGTGTAATTAGCTACCAGCGGTATAGAATGTGTGTTTCGCAAACTTCAGCAGCATTTTGCAGAGTCTTTTCTAATTGAAAATCTAAATAATTTTTTAGCAAATAAAAATTTGCTTCAAACTTTGTCCTATTTTATCGAACAGTTCGCTCTTAATTCAATAAAAAGAGCCATTAAAAACTATTTGTCATTGAAAAACAGAGAGTTAAAAATATTCGTTACATTTTGCTCTGGATTTTTGTTTAAAAAATAACTTTAAGAAAGAAACCTTTAATGAGTGTTAATTAATAACAGACATAAACTGAACTATTCGAATATTTACGTGTTTTATCAATTTACAAAACAGAGGCAGCCAATAGAAATACAAATAAATAAATAAATAACAAAATTGTACTTTAATTTTTGCATTTTTATAATGATAAGAAAGAAATACAATTTTTATGAAACTTTTTGTTTTTACAGATTGAAGGTAAATTGACAGGCACAACAAGCCATGCTGTTCTATTGTTGTAATAACAATAAAAATTTTATATAAATTATTTATTTTAAAATAGCAAAATATTTGTAAATTTAAATCTTAAGCCAATATAGCAAGCATTCGTAACAAAGGCAAATTATAAACTAGCCACAGAAAGAAACAACAACAAAGAAATTATTAGAAATAGGAAAATTTTTTTCTTACGACTTTTGAGTTGCCCTAAAGATCGTCGGAAGGATGAACTTTGAAACGTCATTTACTATAACAAAGAAATTGTAATTATTTTAAGTATTTAACAAAATGGACTTGCTAGTTTAGGCTCTTTTTGTTCACAGATCGAACTTTGCACAAATTTTTTGCAAAAAAAAAATTATCTTGAGGAGAGAGAGAGAAAGGAAACACTTTTAAATTTTATTTAAAAGTTACCACACTGCACCCTTTAGTCATTCATCTTTTTTATTTGAAATATGTGCTAGAAATACTACTGGACATGCACTTGAGAGCGAAACTAACACACAATAATTTCAGTGGGGCGTAACACGCTTATCTCAAACGTAGATCGGAGAAAACAGCCCTACCCGAGGTTGACAGATTCGTACAATGAAAATAATCCATGCAACATTTTACGAAAAAAACTTTCGTAGTTAACTTTTTCGTATTATATACGAAACTTTCGTACATTCCACGAAAAAAGTTTTAGTCTAGAATTTTATTATTTTACGAAAGTAACGAAAACCATTCGTATTTACTTTCTTCGTAGAATGTACGAAACTTTCGTACATATTACGAATTAGTTTGGGTCCAGAATTTTATTATTTAACGAAAGTAACGAAAACTTTTCGTAGTTATTTTTTTTTTGTAAAATATACATATGTACGAAACCTTCGTACATGTATTGGAATAAATTTTTACACCAGAATTTTATAGTTTTACGAAAGTAACGAAAACATTTACTAGTACGTTTTTTCGTAAAATATACTAAAATTTCGTTCATATTACGAAATCAATTATGGACTATTTAAGTAGTTCTTAAAATTATTGAATCATATAAAATTGGGCGCTAAGGGACCCGCATACATATAAGTTGTAGACAGCGTTACCGTTGAAAATTTTCAAAAAGGGGCACGGCACAAAAAGGGGATTTTGATAATAAAAGGGGCATAAAAATGGGATTTCTGAGAAAAGAAGGGGCAACCTTAATAACAAGAAACATTTTTTAAAAGTTGTTAAATTTTTTCGTAAAACACAAAAAATATTTAGTAATATTCTCTAAATATTACCTTAAGCTATGAAAGCATTTCGTAAAATGTAAAACTTTTTTTCTCTTTTCTACGAAATTCTTTCGTATTATATGAAAAATTATTTCTTAAAACACAAAATATACTTCGTAACATAAACAAAAAATTTCGTTCGTTTCGTACATTTTACGAAAGAATTTCGTGGTGCGAAATTACAAAATATTTCGTAAAATATAAGAACGATTTCGTTCACATGTTGCATGGTTTTTTTTCAGTGTAGACAAAATTTTTTATTTGTTTTAAAGTATACAATGCATTGCTTCTAACAGCTTTTAAATTTAAAATCCATAGAACTTTAAATTTCGATTGAGTATAAAAATAAAAATTTTTACTAGAAAGTGGATATTTTTATCATTTTGTTGGGAGGGGGAGGGGGAGTGGAGGAGTTGTTCATTCAAAACTATATAGCGGATTTTGTCAATGATATCGGAAGTAACCTCAACTGTATTAGTAGGTACATCCACTCAAATTAATTCCACTTTTCCACAATTACTAAAATGCAATTAAAAATCGCGAATATTGTGAATAGATCCGATATTTACAATCACAGTTTTGAGGAATGCTGTATTTCGTTTTGCTGGTGCCTAATTATAGCCCACAAACTCTACTATTGTTGTGCTATTCACTATTGCATAGTTTTTCTATTGTGAATTGTTTTTAAAATTAATCACTTGTATTACGATAAACTCTCTTAACTTTTACAAATAGAATTAAATCATCAAAGTGCACTATGTTTACTTAATATTAAACGTCATTACAAAATCTTTTAGCCTTCATGTTAATAATACTTTTATATTTTGTGGTTAAAAGGTTAATTACAGAAATTGTTATTAATGTTGATATTATAAAAATTATTTTATTTCTTTTTTTATTTACAATATTTACAGACATAATAAATTATGAAATAAAAGGTACTAACGACTACACTTGAAGAATTTTGTTCATAAATTCTGTGAATTTCGACATTAATAGAATGAAAAACTTCACTAAAACTCAAACGACGTTGGGATTAATGAAACAAGTTTCGTTAAAATTATTTTAATGAAAATTTCATTAATATATGAAATAATTTCATTGATCCATTGTAATAATTTCGCTAAGCTAATGAATATATTGCATTATTTTAGTGAAATTATTTCATCGTTTTAATGAAATTGTTTCATTACTTTAATGAAACTACTTTGTCAATTTAATGAAATTCTGTCATTATTTTAATCATAATTGTAATGAAATTATTTCATTCTTTTAATGGCATTATTACATTACCTAGTAGCCTCATTAGCTTATCTCTTTTATTGACTATTTTAATTTATTAACAGTCCCATGGGTCTATTCACATATTACGTAACGCTGTTTTCGGAGGTTTTATACCACACCCCCCCGCCCCCCTTCGTATCATTTCAGTATAAAGTATTTAATCCCTAACAATATAATAATAAAATATGCAAGTCTCTTTTGATGACACTTAGTCATCATATTCATGACACTTAGTCATCATATTGATTAAACTTAGTCATCATATTGATGACACTTAGTCATCATATTGATGAAACTTAGTCATTATATTGATGAGACTTAGTCATCATATTGATGACACTTAGTCATCATATTGATGACACTTGGTCATCATATTGATGACACTTAGTCGTCATATTGATGACACTTATTCATCATATTGATGACACTTAGTCATAATATTGATGACACTTAGTCATCATATTGATGACAATTAGTCATTATATGTCTGTCGCAATAATAATGTTAATGTTCACTTTGTGCTGCCGATGTTTTGGATGGTGGCATAGCTGAAATGGTAGAGGAGTTTGTTTATAAATGTGCGATGAATTGAGGAGCCTGGGATCAAAACCAACATCAGAAGAAAAAATAAAATAAGAAAAAGTAAAACTTAAATAGAAACAAGTAAAGGTAAGAAAATAGAAATATGTATAAGTGTTTCAATCGTTCCATTGATGACACCTGATGTAAAGGTTGACATCACAATAATGTAAAGTGTCATTGGGTCAAAAATGAAGACACATGACTTAGCATTGATGTCAAGTGACAGCCGCGTAATGACGGGGTTTTTCTATCAGCGATATCATATTGATGACATTTTGTCATTAAATTGATGTCAATTTGTCATTTCCCTGATGTCAATGTGTCATTGCATTGATGATAGATCTTTCATCATTAGCATTGATAACCAGCTGATGTAAAGGTTGACATCACAGTGATGTAAGGTGTCATGGGGTCAAAAACAAAGACACTTGACATAGCAGATTTTCTAAAAATGGTCCAATTTTCAGAAGCATTTTATTTACCTGCATAAAAATTATACTAAACTTCATTGTTTAATTTTTATTTCTTTACTAGTTATTAAAAAACATAGCAATCCTCTTATGAGATCCGCAGTTATGGTTTTCTTCATACACCTATCTAAGAACACTTGAGTTCTTAAGACGAATAAAATGATACTTTAACTATCGAAATCTATACAGTCATTTGAAACATACGAGGTAATAAAGAAATTTACAAACATACGAGTACATACAAGAAACGCGCGAGTAACATAACCCTCCTTTGGCAGTGGGATGAATAAGGGTGGAAATAAATTAAAATTTCATTTAATTATGTTTAATATTTTTAAGCAATTTATCAAGAAACTAAAATGATGATCGTATGAAACATTAAGATTCTCTCCTAATAATACCCAATTACTTCCCTCCTCCTTTTCCAAAAAAAAAATGTACGAAATGAACAACAACAAAGTTCTTAATTACTTATTTTATGACTTCTTTGCAGGGATGCCAGGTTAGTCCTTTTCGGGCTAGATTTAACCCGTTTTTAGCTACTCAAAGTGCGAAAAAAAATTCTAGCCCCAAACAAAACAATGCGTAAAAATAGCACTTTTTAAAATTATCTATTAGCCCCTTTTGACTTTTTGATCAATATGGGTACATTTTTATTTTTGCGAACTATTTGTTTCTTTATTCTAGCAATAGCGACTTGTGAACTGACGTGTCAATATCGTTTCTAGGGGTAAAAGATAATTGTAAAAAGTGCTAGGTTTACACGTTGTTCTGTGTGGGGCTAAACATTTCTTTCGCGTTTTGAGTAACCTAAAATTGGCTAAATCTAACCCGAAAAGGGCTAAGTTGGCATCCCTGCTACTGATGATGACTTTGTTGTAGTTTTATTAATAAGTTTCTTGTTGTTGTTCTCCAATTGGCAAAATACGAGTATTAATATAAAATATTGTTGTGATGGTTGTTGTAGTTGTTGGTGTTATTGGATTTTTTTTCTTCATTTTTTTGTTTCGTAGTTTTTTATAAGCTCATGGACGTTATGATGATATTGCTAATGAATTGGCAAACAACTTTAGCAATAAATTGTTTGATGTTAGACGAAATGGTCCAAACGAATCTGCGGCACTCTATTGTTTATTGAAAGTCCAAAAGAAAAATGTGAACTATTTGATATTTTGGGAAAAAGGACTGCTTGTTACCAAGTAAGGGGGGATTTTGTGTAAATAGGAGACTTTTTGGAAAAAAGGGAATTTTGGCAAAAAAAAATTACAATTTTTTATATAAAAATAAGGGACTTTTTGCATAAGAAAATTTTTTTAAAAAGGGACTTTTTGCAAAAAAAAAAAAGTAATAATAACTTTTTGCAAAAAAGTCACGATTTTGATTTCTTCGTTTGAAAGGTGATTTGATTGATGTTTGAAGAAAATCGGTCCAGCCGTTTAGAAGTTATCTGTTCTCTGTGGCATCGTATCTACCAAATGGTTGGATCAATTTAATTTAGTTTCTTTAGTTTGAAAGGTGACTTGATCTAAAATCTTCTACTTTTCAACTACAAACAACATACCGTCTGAATTACTTTACAGTAGTTGAACAATTACTTACTAGTAATTAAAAGAGCCATTTATTCTGTTATTGGCAGAGTACTAGTGTATGTAGAGAGTTCAACCCCCGGGGAATCAAAACGGATTTTTTTAATTGTGTTCATGTTTGTGAAAACAAGACTTAAAATTCCGTAACAAAATAGTTGTGCGGTAGCCTAGTGAGTAAAACACTTGTCATAAAATAACACAATAACTAAAAATGACGAGTTCAATGCTTAGCAGAGGCATTTAATTTTTATTGTGTTTTGTGTATACAATGCCTTCTAAATATTGTAATTTATAACTTGTTATTTGTAATCACATGTGGTAAGTACTTGCCTCCAATGGCATCGCCATGTTAACGTAATTGGTTAAAATCCCAAAGAAGAAGTAGTAAAGGGTATGCTTATTAACATTTTAATCCATTACTTTGCCATCAACATTTTTGCTGGGATTGTGAAAAAACGAAATTTCTGTACAAAACTGTTACTTTTTGTGAAAAAAAAAACTATTTTTTTAGGCTAAAACAGGCTTTTTTTAAAGATATTTCTTGAGAAAAAGGTAAATTTTGTGAAAAACGCACTTCTGTTAATAAAAAGCAATTTGTCCAGAAAATGCACTTTTTATGAAAATGTAATTTTTGTAAAAAATTTACTTTTTGCGAGAAAAGGTAATTGTTGTGACACTTAGCCAAGTCACAAACAATTTAGCAAACACACAAACCATATTGGAGATTCCAAAAGCTAGGCCGAAAACCTCAGAAGTTCCCTGGCACTTCCCCGGAAGATTACGGCAGCACTGCACATCAAAAAATCCACAGCGCCAACACTATTATGTAAAAAACTTACGATATGACAACACAGTATGTCATATCGTTTTTTGTTATATGGCATCGCTGTGTTATGTTCAGCGATGCCATTTTTAGCTCTTTTCTGCGATATGACAAAAAACGATATGGCATACTGTGTTGACATATCGTAAGTTTTTTACGATATAACAAAGCTAAGAGAGCCATACACGGTGTTGTCATATCACAGTGTTGCCATATCGTAAAAAACTTACGATATGACAACACAGTATGTCACATCGTTTTTGTCATATTGTAAATAAGAGCTAAAAATGGCATCGCTATGTCAACAAATTTCATATAATTTACAAGCAGCGATGCCATTTTTAGCTCTTTTTACGATATGACATACTGTGTTGTCATATAGTAAGTTTTTTACACAATGACAACACTGCGATATGACAACACTATGTACAGCTATCTTAGTTTTGTTATATCGTAAAAAACTTACGATATGACAACACGGTATGTCGTATCGTTTTTTGTCATATCGTAAAAAAGAGCTAAAAATAGCATAGCTGTTTAAAAGAATTGATATAATAAGCAGAGACACCTTCACCTACCACCGCCACGAACCACTTATCCACGCCACAAACCATTTAGCAAAGACACACACCATATTGGAGATTCCTAAAACTCCCCAAATCTCAGGAGTCCCCCGGCAGCTTCCGACAAAATTACAAACTCCTAGTCGGTAATCCATCTATTCGATAATTGACGAAACTTTATTCGATACAAAAGCCTACTCAATAACGAAGCGGTAATTCGGTCCCAATATTTTTTCATTTTCAAAAAATTTTTGTTTTACCCTTCCCCCCACCAAAATATGATTTTTGTTATGTGTATGACGCGCCATAAGGAACTAAAGTTCCAAAAAGTATTTTTTTGTAAAAAAGATACTTTTGTAGAAAAACTTACTTTTAGTGAAAAAAAATACATTTTCTTGACAACAAATTTGTTACTAACAACATGATTTATTTGGAATACCATCTGCCTTTACATATTTTTACGAGATCTATTAAAAAAATACTAGCGCCTTCAAATAGTTTTTTTTTCTTATAAATGCTTTGTATATCTTTTTAATTTTTAGCTGAGTGTTTAACAAATAAAAAATTATGTTTAACAGCTTTGACTGTATTGAATTAAATTTGTATTTGTTTTTGTTGGTCTGTTAATAATTTTTTTTTTTTTTGTATCGTTTGAAATTCAAATGTCTGTTAAAAACAACAAATAAAGTTTTATTTTCAATTTTCTCGGGTATTTAATCGCTGCTTTCTGCTACGTTCCATTGTAAAGAATTGTTTGGAATACAAAGTGCATTTTCATTTTAATACGTAGATTTGAAACGTGACAGAATTTTTTCATTTTGTCAGTTGGACGATGGACGGTGAGAAGGAACGGGCGCATGAATAAACACACATTTAAATTTAGCCACACAAATTCAAGTTTATTTGAGTGTTTTAACAAAACGAAACGCAGTTTTAATTGTTTAGTCAATATTTAGCAAAAAAAGCAAGAGAAGACTGAATACAATATTCCAAAAATACTTCAAAAATTGTTATGTAATGTTTTAGCGATATGTCTGTATCTCTGACATTAATTAACTCGTTTTCAGTTTTTTTTTAATTAATGAAGAATTCAATGGTGAAGTTGTATACTCAACAATGAGGTATCAGCAATGATAAAAAATAAAACCAGATCGTGTATGAGCAGAATATAACAAACGCGTTTTTATTATTGAGAAATATTTTATAAATAACACGGTACAACTGGCTTCATTGAGAATCATCAGCAAGAGGAGTGCCAAAGTAGCCTCAGTGTACATGAGCGGAGAACGGGCTCTGACTCTGGTGTATTCAGCAAGCAGCTGGATACTCTCCCACAGGATCTACAGGCCTCACTAAGTAGTATCAGCTGGTGGAGTAACGAAAGTGGACTCAGTGTAAATCTACAGAAAACGGATCCTCTACTTTCACAAAAAGATAAGTTATCAAATCTTCCGCTTCCAAACCTAAATGGAGTGGAGCATATGTTGTGTAACAGAGCGAAGTATATGGGCATCTAGGTACCTGGGTTCGTTGCTGCCATGGGAACGTAACGTCCAGTCAAGAATGGTAATAAGAAAAAATTTTGAAATAAATACCAGGAACTCCATGGAAATAAAGCCCATACTTACGTATGGTGCACTAGTATAGTGGACTGCTATAAATAAATTCAACTATTCCTACATCCTCGAAAGGTTCCTGCGTAGCTAAGCTTTAATGATCAGAGGCGCTCTTCGCGTGGCCCAATCAAAAGCCAACTGATGTTATGGCCAAGCAATTGGACATGAATTACGGCATCAGACTTGTGGTAATTGGCTCATGGAAAGAGAACCAGAGAACAAGCGAGAAGAAATCCCGAAAAACATTGACTACACATACCTCTGCTCGTTAAAAAGTTGCTGTAATACTCTCGGCCACTTGCTTTACGATATCTTGTCATCGAGAGAACATGCTCGAGGTGTATATGCACGGATTCAAATTCGACATTGGAGTGGATTTGGTTCAAGCTGCCTGATCAATGTAATAAGTATATTACAGGCTAAAATATCAGCCATAAAAGGAGAAGCGAACTTTAAAAGATACTATGGGTTATATCGTGACTATATCCTATTCTGTGCTTACAGCCCAACTACGGTCTCTACCTGGAGTAAGAATGGCATCTCCAGGACATACCTCATGGGCAAAGACGCACACTAGTTGCGATAATTACAGGGCATTGTTTTACTGGTACGCATACTAGGAAAGTGAATCTACCATATAACGACTTCTGTAGAAGTTGTCAAAAATGAGGAGTAGGAAAAGAATGTAGGGCACCTCCTCTATCATTGCCCCGCTATCTCTGAAAAAAGAGTGGCTTCCTTGCGCAGTAAAATTATCGACATTCGATAGGAGAAGAATAAACTTGTTCGTTCGATCGTCGTGATGGTTTAGCACTGAAACGAACGGCGAGGTTTAGAAATGATTTTGTTTCTACAAATGTCCTTTTTAGGTAACATTTTTATAACTGACAAACTGTGTAGCATAATCTATCAATGGATCATGCTTCCAATCAGGCAAAACTATATTTTTATGGTTTTTATTTCTAAACTGCAAGATGTTGTTATAGGCGCAAGTCATATGTTCCAGAGTTTCCTTGAATGTGGGGCTATTTAACATCGCCCGACAACAAATTTGGTTTATAATCAGACAGGTTTCGGCTATGTGTACCGTTCAGTGTTCTATTGATTACACTGAAGATGGTACATCCGAACCCTTTTTCGATAGTCAGGCAGCTCTAAAGTCCCTCCTTTCATGGAAATTCCCTTCGAAGCTTTTTTAGGGCGCTTTGACTCACTTCAAAAGCTATCGATAGGAAACAAGGTTTCCATTTACTGGATAGCTGGCCATAGTGATCATTCGGATAACGAGAAAGAGGAAGAACTGGCTAAGAGGACCTCTGCTGCTCCCCTTATGGGACCAGAGCTTTTTTTCGGCGTACCTTGACAGAATTAAACGTCACTATTAAACAGGGGGAATGACATTTCGATCGCAAAGGGGGTGTGGCTTGCTTCTCGGGTTTAGGGAGAGCCAAATTATTGATGCACCTATTTTCGTACAATGGTACGCTGGATTTAAACACGTATGATTTACAGCTGGTTACTGGATTTCTCTCTGGTCACTTTAGACCTATCCTTTGGGGAAAAGTTACCAGGTCTGTTCACCATTATGTCGTTTATGCCTAGAAGAGGATGGAACAACAGCACACATTCCCTGTGTGTATTTTTTATGTAATAGTACAAGGCATGTTTATCACTCTGCATTTCTGTATTGGGATGATATTAGATAGGCTTCTCCATCCCTTGTGTTAACTTTGATAAGGAGAGTCATACAGAGCATGAGTTAATTTAGAAATCTATGGCACAAAAGATCCACTAGGTGTCGCAGTGCCGGTCTTTGGACCAGATCTTTTTTCCTATTCAATTCATTTGCAACCAAATATTACGTAGGATAACGGTAAATCCATCCAAATTGTGTCAGGAGTTTTCTGATTGGCTTAACACAAAAGACCTATTAATTAAAAGCGATTCAGCTTCTTTCTTCAGGATTTTTTTAATACAGCTTTAATAATCGAGGGCATTTTTTTCTATTTATTTCATTTTACTCAATACTAAAATATGAAAAGACGAAAAATTAAGTTGTGAATTTTAGTCGAAAATTATTATTTCTGCTTAAGTTCATTATTTAAATTAACGTAAATTCAAATTATTATTAAGAGGGGAATATTAGAATATCTAATCAGACTAGCAGAATGTATCAGTCAACAGCGTTCTTTGTTTTATTTTACCACGTTTGATCGTGGACACTAGCATTAAGGAAAAACCAGCTATTTAACCAAATTTTATGACGAAATAGAATATGAGATCTACGTTTGTTTTATCAATATGGTGAGCATCATGTCTCACCTCTGACTATTTACTCCAATTTTCCAACTATTATTTTATGAATGGTTATTTAATTAGTTTGGCTTCAGTTCATTTTGAATTTAATCTTTCCATTAAACTATTTTCATTTCTAGAAGGAATGTAATAATTGAAGAGATAAAGAAAAATGTTGCTAAATGGATGGTTGAACTAACATGTTTTGAGCCCACCGGGTCTTCTTATCAGAGTTCTTCATCGCTTAGACTTCACGATCACGGCAGACAAAACCGCCACGGCAGCTACAACCAAATAAATGTAAATCCTTTAACTTAAATTAGTTTAACTGATGAAGCTATTATCTGGGCTTTCTCCCCCTCAGCTTTCATTAATGGTTAGGAGTTACAATAATCCCTTTATCTCGTTTACCTTTCAGCGTTTTAAATCTAAAGTTGCCAGCTTCAAAAACCATTGGTTTTTACCAATAATGATGTATGTGTATGTTTGTTTCTGCTGGCAACGTTAGAATTAAAAAGCTTAAAGTAGAGCGAGATAAAGAGATTAATTTAGTTCGTACACAGAAAAAAATAGACAATAATTATGTTCAATAACACCATGTTATTGCAAAAACAAATATGAATTTCAATAATAACATTTATCATTAACTTAGTACAATATTTCGTTGTATGTATTTCTTTTCCATGCCGGTTATTTCTTTTCTTTTCATACAAAAGTACTTAAAACAAGTTTTATCTCACAAAAAAATAATTGGCACATGGCTCGACTGTAGAGAGAATGCTTTAGGTCCGGGAAGACCGGGTTCGTATTCCCGGCATGTCAACATTTTTTTTAATTTATATTTTTTTTCTTTTGAAATAATTTTGTTATCAATATAGCGGAATTCTTTATCACAGAAATTTTGAAAATTGAAAAAAAAATTATTGAATGCCGGGATTTTTGTTATCAAAAACGAAACTTTTTTTTTCTGTGTAACCGTTAATGAAATCTGAGGAGGAAAAAACCAACAAGATGGTCTTCTCAGCCGAAATTGATTAAAGTTAAAAGACTAACATTAACTTTATTGTAGCTGCCGCGGCGGTTGTGGCTGCCATGGCCGTGAGGTATAAGCGGTAAAGAGCTCTGGCTGGGAAGCCCGTGTGGTCGAGAAACAGTAAGTTCAACCTTCCGTTCAGCCAAATTTTTATTTTGTCTCTTCAATTATTACATGCTTTAGAAATTCTTTCTAAAAATAATATTAATATAATTGAAAGATTAAATCAAAAACGAATTTAAGCCAAACTAATTAAATAGCTTTGGGTAGTACGTGAAAAGTTTAAATCAAACAGATGTTCTCTTGAATTTTAAAATGGTTGCCTCCAGCTCTTTTTTTTTGCAGGCAGTCACATGTCGCGAAATTTGGATTGGTTTCGCAATAGTTGGCGTTTTTTCTCCTAATGTCCGCCATAATTTATAAAAAAAAATTTATAATTCACTTTGACTTCCACATTTAAACTTTAAATGCTAAATTTTGTTCTACAACATCTGCTTGGAAGTGCTTCATATAATTTCAAAGCTTCTAATACAATTCTAATACACTAGCTGGTTTCAACAATCACTGCAAATTATTATGGATTTATGTATCTCTCTACTTTTTAAAAATTATTCACATTTTTATCATTTTAATTCACTCTAGCGCCATCTGCGCTCAATTTACAAGATTGTCTCCAATATTTTTCAAATATTCCAAATTTCTTCACCATTAACTTACCAAAAAAAAAAAAAAGTTAAGAAACGCAAGGCTTGCTTGGTATTCCAAATACCGACATCAACTTGTCATTGACCATCAATTATATTCAATTGTTGTTTTATTGTTTCATAATGTTAAAGACATTATTCTATTTAATACTTTTTATTTGTAATTCATTTTGTTTGGTTAGTAAATATGTCACCTAGCAAATTGTGTGTGTGTGGTTGTCATCATAATATTTTACTAACGCCCGTTAAATGTCTTAGAATTTCCTGCATAATTTTGTGCATGATAATGATAAATGGCCAAGTAACACTGCAGTTGGTTTAACCTTAAATGGTAGCAATAGAATGGAGCTTTTGAAATCGTAGGTTTTTTAATTACAAATATAATTATTTTTTAATGGCGACAAACCATTTGTGTTAAATATTTTATATATTAAACAATTAAAGTACCAACTATTTGGTTAAATAATCATTATTCACCCTTATTCCGTAACTATTTGTCGACGTCACGTTAAGACAATACTAAAAAATTTGCGCTTTTGTACTCGTCATCGACAACAATTTCCTATTACTGACAGCCACTATTCTCTAAGGCATAGAAAATGGGAAGAGGCTGTTAATAGTAGTAAATTTTTGTCGACAGTGAGTACACAAGTGCCAATTTTTTGGCATTGTCTTGACGTGACGTCGACAAATAGTTACGGAATAAGGGGGAATATTTTCTTTAAGAATCAAATTTTATTTCAAGTTGCTCTAAAGAAATACTTTTATCAATTTTGCAAGTTTTTACTTGTTTTAACGAATTTAAAAATTCTTTTAGAAGAAATCATTTAGAAACGTGATCGCTTAAATAATTTTGTGAAAAACATTTCATATATTGAACAAAAAACAACAAAATTACACGCACATTAAACAAAAAAAAAATTAAGCAAATATTTTTGTCCAAAATATAACATCATAAATTTGTTTGTCAGACGTCATATGTATGTATGTTTAGTGCTTTTAGTTGAATTAGTGATCCATTAAGAAAAAAAACAACAACAAGAAGAACAATAAAAACAAAACAGATTAAATAAATTCATACCGGTGCTGCCATATGACGATAAATGTAATACCTTAGCAAAATGCCGATTTAATTTATAGCATAACTTTGTCTTAATTAATTGATTGTCAAAGTGGTCTGTCTATGAGACGATATTAATCACCAGCAATCGCTGAAAATCTAAAAGGGATGGCACAGATCTCTAGAGGAGTGCATGAGAATGGAATCCAATAATACTAAGGGTCTGGAGAAATGCTTTTGAAGGCACATTCGAGACTTTGGGAATTTAATTTCATACACTCACAATATTGTTACAGTAACGGAATGTACTTTATTCAAGAAGTATTCCGTGCAGTAATTTTTAAATGAATAAACATTTAAAATTCTAAGCAATGTTATTTTTAACTGGTTCTAATATTCAGTAAAAAAACTAATTAAACATTTATATGGATTCTTGGTTGCTTTTAATATTGTCCGTTGGTTATGTTATAAGTACCAAGGTACATGCATAAAAATAGCACACACACACAAACACCCAAAATATTCTGTACGTAAAATTAGCTGAAATTGTAATTTAAAATCCATGAATACACATTTAAAATCAGTAATGTAGTGATAGTACGTTAGCCTATTAGCCGGTAGGTCACAAAGGTAAATGTTAAACTTAAATGCATAAAAATTAGTAAATTTATGTTAAGTTCGTGTTGCTGGTTTACATACTATGCTTTCACCGAGTTGTTGGTGCGTTGGATTTCAAACCTGAAGGAGCTTTACTCGATTCCCAGTGGAAATTAATATAACAAACAGTGAATAAAAATATAAAATTAGTAAAATAATAATTAAAGGCATCAAATAATAAGTTTTTAACATTTCAAAATAAAGTAAAAATCATTTATTTTTACGGAACTTGGGATTGATTATTCAACAGTAAAAATTAGAAAAACAAGGGAAACAGCTCTGATTTTTATGGAAGCTGCAATTAGCTCATGTGACAGTTAAATTGATCCAGATAAAAAAGAATCATTTAATTTTTTACGGTTTTAAGTCTGTAAATTTTTTAACATTTAAGGTTTAAGAAACTTCTTGATAAACTTAAATGAAAAATAAGCAGACCGGTTTTAATTAAATTTTAGTTTATTTTATATTACAATTTTATTTAATTTTACTTACAGAATATTTTGAGTGTATTAATATTAATCAAATATGAATTTAAAATTGTTTGAATAGAAGTTGAAGCCTTTTGAAAAGTATTTCAACTAAGACGTTCATTAATTATTGTGTATTTTAGCAAAAGTTTGTCTTTAAAAAAGAAAAAATTAGCACTTTAATTTAGTTAAAAACAACTTTATTAAAAAGAATTTTTCCAAAAGCAGCAAGGAATAATGAAATTTTAACAATATGTCCTTATATGTCTTTAGAAGATATCTGGCAACACTGAATATCCCATTTGGAATATTTTAAAGGGCCTCTCCTTTTGGAACATTTAAAAAAAAAACAAAATATACTCTTTGTTTGCCAAAAAAACAACTCTCATTTTTAATATTAAAAGTTTTAGCCATGCTGCTAAAGTGGCGTTTTTTTTAATATTTTTTTATTTAGGGATAGTTCGAACAAAACATATAGCTGGTCATTTATTCAAATAATATCACAGTGAACAATTTTATGTCAATAGTCTTGAACGTACTCGTTCCAGAAGTGATAAAAATAGGAACGGCAAAAAAAATTCGTTATTTAATTTTTTAACGCACATACCAATGTGCATCAATAGGGTAGCACCACTAGCACAGCTGCTGATGAATGCAGTACACACAAGACGATTTTTTTCCTATCAACCACAGATTCTTTTTCAATGTGCCTGCCTAACTTTTCACTAGGTACATCACGATATTTCACCCCAACTCGAGAATGGAATTCCCGATTTCCATCAAAAGTATCATCAATCTATGTTAATATAGTTTTTGATTTGCTCAACCTTTGCGGAGTCATCCACAAATTCGAATCGAAAAATGTCTCATGGAATCTAAGTGAGGTCATTGTCTTTAGAATGCCATCAATTTGGATCCGATCGATTAAGCCATTCGTAAGTTATGAGGTTTGCATACACATACACGTCGTAATAATAGTCAAAATAGATTTCCATGACCTCAAAACGTCGAGATCTGATGAAAACTCGATTTTCAAAAATCAGGTAACTTCCCATTTCTGTTACCGGAAAGTTAAATAAATTCAGTAAAGTGCGACTTTTGCTCGCACACGAAGGGTTCCGTACGATTACACATACATATAACCCTTTTCGTTTTTGCCCTTTTTTATTTTATCAATTTTATCGTTTTGATTTTTAGTTCAATTTGATTTTTTTTTTACTTTTTTTCGTTGCTTTGGCGATTTTTTTTTTGCACTTTTTTCATTTTGATGATTTTTCGGTTTCTACATTTTTTTAAAGTTTTTTCACTTTTTTGCGATATTTTTAGTTTTAGCGATTCATTTTAGCGTTTTTTTAGTTTTTGGTGATTTTTTTAGTTTTATAGATTTTTTTTTGGTTTTGACACTTTATTAGTTTTAGAGATTTTTTCGGTTTTTACCGATTTTTTTTTTTTTTTGCTTTGGCGTTTTTTGTTTTTTCCCCCTTTTTTCGTTTTTGTTTTTTTCCATTTTTGGTGAGTTTTTCTTTTTTTTACAATATTTTTCGTTTTAGCGATTTTTTAGGTTTTAGTACACTTTTTCCGTTTTGACGACATTTTTGCGTTTTAGCAATTTTTCATTTTGTTTTTTTTTTGTGCTTTGGTGCGAAAAATCGCCAAATAAAACAAACGATTAAAGGAACTTTTTTCATTTGGCGATTTTTCGTTTTGACATTTTTTTAACTTTGGAATTTTTTAGTTTTTGCGTTTTTTTTTATTTCAAGAGTTTTCCGCTTAAAGTTGGCAAAATACAGCAAATTGTCTAAATTACATATTTAGTCAAAATTACATTAACTGATAGAACACCTTTTAAGTTTTATTGTATATTACATTAGTATTTGAACATGTTTCGTTGCTCGTTTTTGAACACCTTTTAATTTTTAATTGTCATATATTTGTTGTAGCGGTCAAAGCTTTACATATTCTGTGAAAATTTAAAGTCCGTAGCTCTTACTGTTTCCGAGAAAACAGCCTGTGACAGACAGACATACAGACAGACGGACGGACAGCGTAGCGAAAACAATAGGGTTTCTTTACACTTCTGGTGTAGGGAACCCTAAAAATGCACTTTATTGCCCCCCTAGTGTACAATGTAAACCATTATTCAAGCGATTTTTTCAACTTTTATTAGCATTACTTTATTTCATACTCACTTTGAAGAAAAAAGAACAACTTCTTTGTTGTTATTGTTTTCCTGGCACGAAACAAAAATCACCTCACTATATCGCTCTTATTGTTAAAGCTCTCTCTCTCTCTCTCTTTCTCACACAACTGATAAAATAATTTAATCACTATTTTTAGCACTCTTTTTATTATTTATTAATTTTGCATTCCTTTTTGCTTTGATTATATTTTGGCTTTTTTCTTTTTCTTATTTGTTAAAATATCTGCAAAACTTTTTTTTTGTTTTTATATTGAACTTTTTCTCTAAAATGCTTTATTTTATTTAGCTGCTACAATTTCTTCGGCCAATATTTATTTTGTTAATTAACACACTTGAGATTTAAAAAGATTTGCATATAAAATTTGTTCATCACTTTTTATTCCAATTACATATTTAACCTCAACTTTTCTTTTATAAACATTGTGTGGTTTTTGTAATATATGTACACTTCCTTTTCGCAACAATGTGTAATTTTTTTAATTTGTATTTTTTTAATATTTTCTTTAATATTTACACACTTTTATTTTATTTTCTTTATTCCTTTAATAAAAACTTTTATTAACAAAATTGCGCACGCAAAAACATGTTTCTTTTTGTATTGTTTTATTAATTTTTATTTATTCACAACGATCGTTTTAAATTCGCCGATTAAAAAATCAATTTCACGTACCCGTTGACGGCATTTAACTGTTCCAACATTGCGCAAATTACCAGTGTGAGACGATGTTAAAGCACAACATGTGCTGCTACCGGCTCCCCTATTTCCCCTCTTAAAACTTAATAATAAAAACAAACACACAAATATGTGCAATTGTTCTCCACAAAACACTGTCAGTGTTGGTTTAGGCAGCAGCGTTGCCGTTTTTTTTTTTCTACAAAATTTTTTATTTATTATCCCACTTCAATATGATATGAAGATTATTAATTCGTTCGTACTATTTTTTATGTTTTTTTTTGTCTCAGAACTCCGCCATTCATAGACCGATTTTGACATTCTTTATTATATATGAAAGGGCATACCACCGGACCTAATTTTCAATTTTCTATGTTGAACTTGTCCGCCTGTCTGTCCCTAAATATCTTTTAAGTTTTGGTTTATTTCTGGCATAAATTTTGAGCTTTGGCATCTTTTTTGAGTTTTAGTTAAATTTTAGGTCTAATATTTTTGTAGGACATGACTACTATATCGCTGTTTAAGGCAAGTTTTTTTTTTCGTTTTTCAATAAAGTGGCAAAAAAGACCCATACAACGAATATTTTAAGCCAGCTCATCCGCAATGACCTGGCCTGAAGTGGACCCATATCCGTGTACCCATCACGTTCAGTGATGTGCGGTAATCCAGTACCAGATTGGATGTGGTGTACATAACCGTTAGGGCTTTAATTGGTTGACTATCGGTTCATTGCTCTTTCGATGGCAGATATTTCTGCTTGTAAGAGGCTACATTCGTCCGAATATTTAGATTGTTAAAATATTCCCCAAAAATATTCCTCGTAATATTTTACATAAAAGCGTTGAACACTTCTTATACCTAACATGTAAGGATTACAAGATTTCTTCTGTCGATTGACTAAAACAATGTATAAAAGGTGACATACATATGTACTTGAACTCTATCTATAATAAAGGCCAAAAGTTTTGAAAACGCCGATACACGCACATAGTTTTTGGTCTCCTCTGACGGAATTCGTTGCCAGAAACTTGTTTTTTTTTTTGTTGTAAAGTGTTAATCGTAAATTTGTAAAAAAAAAAATTTATTAAGCTAAAGATAAAATTTCTGAGGAACAAAGAAACGTTATTTGATTCCAGAAATACACGGCAGAGCATAAAAAATTATGTTCTAAAGGTTGATTTAGCCGAGCGTAAATGTAGAAAACGTTGATGCAGTTGCATGTGCTGATCGTTTCTGTCACATTGAAAAGCTATGAGACAGAAACGATCAGCAAATGCAACTGCATCAACGTTTTCTACATTCAAGGCTGATTTAGCCGAACGTAAGTGTAGAAAACGTTGATGTAGTTGCATGTGCTGATCGTTTCTGTCTCATAGCTTTTCAATGTGACAGAAACGATCAGCACATGCAACTACATCAACGTTTTCTACATTTACGCTCGGCTAAATCTGCCTTTACGCTCGGCTAAATCAGCCTTAAGAGGATGCAACAACTCTCTCATCCATGTTAAGGTGTATTTCATGTGCTTGTTGTCCACGTTTTAAGTAATGTTGGTGGCATGTAAATTTTAGTCTTATGTGCAAACTAGAGGTCTGCACATATATATTCGCATATGTTAAGTACACATGAAGTGGCAAAGCATGAACACTTATTCGAAGTATCGCAAGAAAAAAAAACTTACATATTTTCGAGCAAAACAAAGCTGTCGAATAAAACTATTTCTTGTTCTCCTTTGTGTTTGCTGCTGTTTCGTACATGTCAAGGTAGATTAAACAGGTACCAACCTAATATCAGCTGACTTAGCAAATTTGAGAATGTGTGCGTCACACAGACAATAGATTTTGACACATCTCTGGTGTTTTTCTATCAACTACGTACATGGGTTAGTAAATTTGAGAGAGCATATGAATGTATGCGACACACAGACAATAGATTTGACATATTTCTGGTGTTTTTTGGTGTTGTATTTGTTGGAGTAATGGTGGCACCTGTGATTAATATGCCTTGGTACATATTCATCAGCTTGTACGTACCGCGAATGATTGTGTTACTTGCGTGTCACGATTTCAAAACTGCATGCGTACATTCTGAGTTAATTAAAAAATAATTCTTGCAAAAAAAGCTACTACAAAATAGAGAGACTTCGTGACATATGGTATCAACGTGGAAGCATTACTCTTTCATATGCAATAAATTGTTCTATAAATGGCGGAGCTATTAGTGAACCAACGTTAAAAAATGCAAAAAAAAATGGATAACAGTCTTATTTTTCAGTCAGTTAAAACCTCCTTGGCGTAGCTAGAAATAGTATTAAAAATTTCTGGGTTCGGCGGGGGGATGGCTAAAGCTAACATTAGCCTCTTATATTATCTAAATTACTCTAGTATTTTGAATTTCTAGGGGTGGGCCGAAATAAGGGCCTGCCTATGTACGCCAATGACCTGTAAAAGTTGTGTTCTTTGATTGAAGTTATATTCGATTTACAAGTTATCAATTGATTTTCTCTTAATATCTGTATTATTATCGTATAAATACATTACACATAACAAAATATTTTGAAAAAAATATATTTTTGGCAACACTGCTAGTTATGACAAAAGTCAATAAAAATAAATAAGATTTAAAAAAAAACACTCATTTTGATCTTATTATTAAGAGAGGGAGTATTATTATTTACTGAAAATTCCAAAAAATGCAAATTCAAAGAGACATTTTATTAAATTCAGCTCTTTTTCTTTTCTTTTTCTATTATGCTAATTTATTTTTAAAGAGAACGTTTTTTAAACGGAGTGTGAGTTTGCTCACCTGTAGAAATACAATAAATAATTATTGTTTTTTATTGCTTATTTTGTTACACATGCATATGAGCTACATATTAATTAGTTGTCTACGAGTGATAAGAAGTTCCTAGAGGAACTACATTTGCAGCAGGCAGGGATTAAAGATTCTTAAGCGAATGCCACACAGGTCAATCAATATTCAACTTCGATGAAATAGAGCCACCCTATTTCATATTTTTTAAATCTTAAAATAATGGTCAAAAATTAAAACAAAAGAATTTTTTATTTTGTTTTTCTTCTTTTCACATACAAATCAAAAATATTGCAGCGCACAATTGAAATTTTAAAACGTAAAAAAGTTCTCATACATAAACATAAAAAAAATTGTCAATTTTCGGTGTGAATAAAAATAGAGCCATCGGTTTTGGTTATCTGAAATTGAAGTTTCGCAAGGTTATAAGACACACATATTTGTAAAATTCTCTTTGTTTACCTTAATATTTAGTAGAATACCCATTATTTTTAATAACGGCTAAGCAACGCTTAGGCATTGAGTCCACAAGTTTTTGGCAAGTGCCGACTGGGATATTTTCCCACGCATCTTGAATTAATGCCCAAAGTTGGTCTTTATTGGACGGATTTTTGCCACGAAGTTTTAACTTAACAATTTGCCAAAGATTTTCTATTGGATTTAAGTCTGGTGACTGTGCAGGCCAGCTTAAAACCTTAATTTCATTGATTTGAAAAAACTCTTTTGCTCTCTTCGATGTGTGTTTCGGGTCATTGTCCTGTTGAAACACCCATCGAAGCGGCATTTCCCACTCAGCGTATGGCAACATGGTGCTACTTAAAATATTCGTGTAATATATTGCGTCCATTTTATCTTCAATACGAAACAATGGCCCCGTTCCTTTGTAAGAGAAACAGCCCCATACCATTATATTTCCTCCACCATGTTTGATGGTTTTAATGGTATATTGGGGACGGAATTCGGTGTTGGGAGGTCTTCTTACACAAAGGCTGCTTCTGTCAGAGTTAAACAAGTTTATTTTTGTTTCATCTGACCACAAAATATTTTTCCATTTGTTTGTTGACCAATTCAAATGTTCTTCGGCAAATTCCAATCTTTTTTGAATATGCTTTTTAGTCAGATACGGAACCCTACGCGCACTCCTAGCTTTCAAATTGTTTTTAATAAAGAATTTTCGAATTGTGGAAGTGGAAACATCCAGGTCATATTCTTTTTTAATAGCAGAAGAAGTAACAAATGGATCCCTTCTCACATGACGCAGGATTTTTCGCTCTAAAGGCCGTGTCAGATAAAACTTTGTCGCTTTGCGTGACGTTTCTAACTTTGATAGAAAAGTGTAAAGCAAAAGGAGTATGACACAATGAAAACTTTGACAGCACTCGCGCACAGAGCACGAAGCCGGTCGGCTAATAGCCGGCTATTAGCCGCCGCCGGTGATTTTCACAATCACTTAGCCGCCGCCGAATATTGCGGCTAATATCGGCTAGCGGCTAAGCCGATTTTTTATAATAAAAAGTGGATATTTACTAACATGCGCATTTAAAAATATTTAATTCGGTTTTGGAACATATGAAAAAAATTTCTTATGAAAATTATTTTTATAAATAAGGCAGTAAATCGTCTAGAAAGGCAAGTTTATTTATAATTGGGCCGAGTATATCTGTTGTAAATATAGCTTGTATGTAAGTAAGCAAGAAATACTCTGTTAGCCGACCGTTAGCCGATATATTTGGGTAGCCGCCGCCGGCGAAAAATTTTCGGCTCTTAGCCGGCTAATAGCAGCCGCCGACTATATTTGTTCTTAGCCGGCGCCGATCACCATTTTACATCGGCTTCGCCCTCTGCTCGCACATTGATCGTTTACCAAAAAAGTAGTTGATAATTTTGCTATTTATATATATATTTTTTATAAAAATAAAAGTCAATTATGTTATTTTACGATTTATTATAAATAAATAAATGCCACATACATATTTACCTCTTATTAAAACAGATTCAAACGCGCAATATGTTTCGTTTGGCAATATAATAAAAGAAAATTATTCCAGCTGATTGTCAAAGCAAGCAAAAAGATGAGAGTTGCCGAACTTTTCGCTTCACGCTGCGTTAAAAGTGCTTTATGTGACATGTTTCGTATAAGTATGTACATTTCATCTTAGATGTCAAAGCGAATCTGTAACGCAACGCGAAGCAAAAGTTTTATCTGACATGGCCTTAAATGTGCTGTGATTTTGCTTTTTTCCCTCTGTTTTCAGGCTTGAATTGGTATTTGACCGCATTTTCCACCATTTTCTTAGAGCATCCAATTACTTCCGCTATTTGTCTGTAGCTCTTACCTTCATTATGCAGTCTTTTAATAATAGTCCTCTTTTCCTTACTGCAGTGTTTGCCTCTACCCATGTTGTTTTTTAATTTATAGTTTTATTTTCGCGATTATTTATTATTTATTGAATTTTGAGACTAAGGTTACCTTTTCTTTAAAATTTTTTGACTAAGGTTACCTTTTCTTTAAAATTTTTTGACAAAAAAAGCAAAAACCTCGGAAAAAAAAATATATTTTTTTATTGGCTCTATTTTATGGAATACTTCTTTTCATTGTTAATATTGCAAAAAAACTAACATTGAAAAAAATGACGCGACAATTGAAATAAAAATAACGGCATTCTGTTTACAACAGAAGTAAAAAAATAAGTACAGGATGATTTTTGCATTTAAACCTTAATGTAGGTTTTCTGATAGACAACATATTAAAAAAATCGTGTGGCTCTATTTTATCGAACATCACTGTATGTGTTTGTGTGCTATTGTTTACAAAAAATATGTACACATATACGGAGGGGAAATATTGAAGAATATCCCCAACATACCAAATGGCTTGAGAAAAATATTATAATAAGCTTACTAGAATAAGCCTTAAGCTTGAAAAAGTATTGAAAATAAATTGAAAAAAGCTATCGTAACAATTGTAGAAAAATCAAAACGGATCCCTCTTGAAAATATTATAAGTGTATGCATACTATAAGCTTATTCTTGCAATTGTAGAATAAGCTTATGAAAATAATATTATATTAACTTTTGTATAGAAAACTTAATTTGACTTAATATTTTTATAAGCTTTGAAGAATAAAATTGACAAATATTTTTTAATGTTGAATAATAAAAAATCTTATTATTTACTTCAAATTCATTCGATATAATTTATTTATTACATACATATTTATGTTTTTTATGTTGTAATTTACAAAATTACACGTGCACCCAATTTGAAATTTAAAACTAGATGTAAATGCCGCTGTAGAATGTATTGAAAAAAAATAATCTTTTTCAATCGTTATATTGTTCTCTTGAATATATGTATGACGTTTATAAGCATACTTTAGAAACAGTTGTGTATAATAATAGTTTCTCAAGCATTGTTAAAAACTGCTTGTGAAATCACATTTTATAAACATTATTATAAGCGAAGTTAAGAAAAGCTTAAGGCTCACTATTTATATAAGCTTATTCTCAAGTTGTATTGGATTTTGATTACTGTATGGTATGTTGGGTCATAATGGTTTTGATTTTCATAACAAACGCACACAAGCACATATATTGAAGCTAAAATATTGATCCGTCTATCACCCGCATAAGATGGTACGAAATGGCAGCATTCAATTGCGTAACGCTATTTTTAGAGTTTCTATACCCTATCTAAACATGTTTATGTGAAAATTACCAACAACATTTTTACCATCTAAATATAACACTTACAACAGGTTGTGAATTGAGAAATTGTGTTTTGAAAATTGTTGTTTTCGAATCGAAATAAACCCTCTGTTGTAGACTGTGTTACGTCTCTTGGGGGACTTAGCACCCGAAATAGGGTAAAGGTAAGTTGAGTGCCTATCCACGACCGTCTGGCCACCAGCTGACTGTTTGTCTAGTATGTGGAGAGACCTACTGATCTGAGAGTTGTTCTTTATCGCTTAGACTACTCGACTAGACCACTGGCCCAAGCGGCAAAGAGCTCTCACGAGAAAACCGGGTGGTCTAGAAACATATCAGTTCAACCCTCCGCGCAGTAAAAGTTTTCTTTGTCTTCGTGCTTCTCACATTTATCACTAAATGACATTGTTCATAACAACAAAAACCCTAACACAATCACATAAGAGAGAGAAAATGCAAATTGAACTAAAGAAATATATGAAAAAATTTTCGAAAACAGAAATCTGGTCTTTTTTTCTACGCCGCTTTCTTCTCTACACCGCTCACTCTCAAACAAAATAAGACGTGATTTAAAGACAAATGAAAAAATCATCGTATAAATTGCGTGTAAGTCTAGTTGTAAGAGGTCATTGAAAATAGACGTAGAAACAACAAGAGCTACATATTGTTCTCGCAATGAATACTGTTAATAAAAATACATCCGAAGAATTTATGAATGATGATCGAGAAAAATATTGCTTTAAGTTGTAAACAGTTTTGGTAATTGTGTACTTGACTAACAATTTATAAAATCTTTTTTCATAAAATTTTTGAAGTTATTTATTTTAAACCGTCAAAAATATAATTTCAGCTTGACAAATTACATTTGAGCTTGTAACTTGATAGCACCTAAAATGTCTTGACAACCAAGCTCATTCAAGCCCGTCTGGCAAGTCTTGATGCACTTTAAAACACTTTTGTTGAAAATTAGGTCGATAATAGTCGGTAACACTTTACCGTTTATTATCGATCTAAAATTACACACGCATTATTTTTACAAAAAAAAGCGATTGGCTGCGTGCAGGTTTGAACCGCGACCTCCTGACTGGTAGTCTGACGTATCTACCATTCAGCCATAGCCGTATTATACTTTATGTTAAATTTTTTCCAATTGGAGTAAATATGTTTAATTTGAAAGGTTTTTTCTTTAATAAAATAACTACAAAATCCATGTAATTTTAGACAAGGAGAAATTTTCAACACAAATTTATATATTGTCTAAATCTAAATTTGAAGTAATGTTTTAGAGTGTAGGTCCAATTGTTAAAAACCTTTTATTTCTCTCTGCTTTTAAATTTTTTGTTAGAACTATTCAATTATGTTTTTGTGAGAAATGATGGTGTCCACATTATTTAATATCAAAATTATTAATCAAATTAATTTCTAAAGATGACCTAAGGGAATTTTGGTTTAAACGATTTTTCTTTACTAATAAATTATGTCAATTGCAATGTTAATATTAATACTATTACATGTTTTGTCAATACCCTGTCTGAAAATCAGTAGTCGACTACAAAAATAATCAACTTATAGTTAACTTTTCTTAGACTAACTAAAAGCTAACTACAATGTAATCCAGAATAAAATCCAGAAAATCAATTCTTAAGTTGAGTACATAATCGGATTTGGTGAGAGCCAACAACTTTACTCTCAGCTATTTTGAAACTCATTTCAAGTTTATATTAACTTTTTGCTGCTATTATTTTAAATGGTACCTTAGCTGGGTGATCAGCGCGTTGACTTTAAAACGTGTGATACATAGTTCGAACCCCAGCAACATCTTTTTGCAAATATACTAACTACCAGGTGACTTAAATGAAGTCAACTTTTAGTTAGTAGAAAAGTAGTGCAGAGTGGCAAAATTGACTACCGCCTAGGACATCGCAATGTTAAAATAGTTAGTTGTTTCCATTCGAAAATAATCCAAGTGTCAGTCAGAACTAGTTGCGAAATAGTTAGCTTAAAGTTAAGTACGTTTACGACAGAGTATCCATAAGTTTTTTAGACAAACAAAAATACAAAGAAATAAACATGCATATATGAAAAAAATCTAGGCAAAAGAAAATTACGAATTGGCATGAAAATTTTATATTTTAGACCACTATATATTAAACATTCGATTGGATTAATCTATTAATAGCTTTCTTATTTGAAGTTGGTTGCCTTCAATGGTTTTATTTTTTTAGAGATCTTTTGATCTCAGCTGTTTGCCTTAAATTTAACTAGACACAAGTGAAACTTTATTAAATATTTATAAATCATTTTCACTTTTGACTTTGCATAAAGCAAATTATTCCTTAGTTTTATTTAACAAATTGTAAACTTTAAACTTGTTAAGTTTGAAAATAATTAAAACATTTGTTTTCATTAATGCTGTCAATGTTTTACCCTGAACTTTAGTTGTAAAATATACATTTATTTTACTTTTTTCTTCACAAACCAGAACTGCTATTTTTTTCTTATTCCATCCACACCAAAGCCTATATAAACAAAGTAGTTCTATAGGTGATACATTTTCAATAGTTTCTTTTCTTTAATTCTTATTTTCCTTTGTCTACTCAAAATTAAAACACTTTTTTTATAAAAATGTTTTTAATTTTTTTTATTTATCAGTATATCGACTTTAGCTTCGTCTAGCAAGGATCAGGTGTAAGTACTAATCATACCTATCTAAAGACAAAATTTGCAAAAAACAAAAAAAAAGTAAAAAAAAATCATAAAAAATATACTTATTATAAAACCAGATGGATGACCAACGAGTTTCCCACAAATGATTCATTAATTCTCCCAGTTGTGTAGTTGTTTTGACTTTAGCACCAAACTTGAAAATGTTTTTTTTTTAGTTACACTGCTTTACAAATGTTTATTTTTGGAAGGTATAAATTTTCTAATGCATTTTTTAGGCTAATTATAATGTGCTGAGCGTGGGAAAAATAAGAAGAAAAACTTCATTTGGAACATTGCGTGTTTTCGATGTATACTCCACTTTAAAGAGCCAGCCAGAGTGGAAGAGATATCGTTGAGCAAAAATTTCGCAAAAAGGTCTTTATTTTAATAACTCGAAAAGTTCTTATCAAATCGATTTCAGGATTTATTAAGCGATACTTGTCAAGAATTTATCTGAGACATAGTAACGGGATTCAGTAACTTTTAACGATCCGACAACCGTAACATTTGTCGACATATTTAGTCGCTTGCAGTAACCATAGTGCGATTCTGTAATTTTATTCGATATCATATAGCATCTCTGTTAAAAAAAGCGAAAAGTGCAAAGAGGAATAGAAAAAACAACTGAATTTATCCATGCCATACAGTGTAGAGACAACTTTTTACATTATTTAATTTTGTTTTTGAGAGATACATATTTATGTTAAAATAAATGTTTAAAAAATAGAAATATTGTTATTTATACATAAGTGTTTATATGTTTCTATATTATTGCAGAACTATAACTTGAGTTGTTGGCATAAAGTACGTGCTACGGCTGCACAGCTGACTCTTGTCTATTCATTAACAACAGAAAAATTTGTTCTTTAGTTAAGCGCCATCGAATATCGTTATAAATGTTACTGAAGAGCAATTTCGATAAATGTTCGTTATATTTACTTTAACGATACGATTATCGTAATAAAAGTTACAGAGTCGCGCTACTAGTGTTTAACCGAGACACCTTCATTGAGCATGGCCACCAACCATTAGACACATACCTGCTCAAAGGATTTCAAAAAACTTGAAAAAAAAATTCCCAAAAAATCCCAGAAGTTCCCCGGATCCCCAAAACTAAGCTAAAAATCTCCCCAAAATCGCAGAAGTTCCTCGGATTTGTTTCATGGGTTTCATAGGTTTCACCAAAACTAAAAAGATCGCAAAAAAACTAAAAAAAAATCGCCAAAAACCGGAAAAAAATCGGGAAAACGAAAAAAACACCAAAACTTAAAAAATCGCTAAAACTAAAAATATCAGCAAAAAACGAAAAAAAAATCGCTAAAAATGGAAAAAGCACCAAAACGAAAAAAGCGCCAAACCAAAAAAAAAAGACAAACTAAACAAAAATCGCTAAAAATCGCCAAAACGAAAAAAATTCCCAAAACTAATAAAATCGCTAAACTATAAAAATCACCAATAACCGAAAAAAAATCTCCAAGACAAAAAAAGACGCCAAACTGAAAAAACGTCAAAACTAGAATAAATCGCTAAAACTAAAATAAATCGCTAAAACTAAAAATATCGTCAAAAACTAAAAAATCGCCAAAGCTAAAAAATGGGCGAAAAGCAAAAACAAAATCGCCAAAAACGAAAAATTGCCAAAAAAAAAAACGAAAACAACGCCAAAATGAGAAAAAATAGCGCAAAAACTTAACAAAATCGCCAAAAACAAAAAAAAAACTTTAAAAATAAAAAAATTAAAATTAAACGAAAAAGGAAAACGAATAACTTGACAAAATGAAAAATAGGCAAAGACGTGTGTGTATTCGTATGGAACCCTTCGTGTGCGAGCCAACGTCGCACCAAAGTGGTTCGGGCTCCATACAAAATAAAAAAGTTGAGCCAGTCACCCTCTAGGATTAAAGATTAGTTGAAAAAAATTCCAGAAATATTTTCTTTAACTTTTTGCCATGCCTCTGTATACCGCCCTTTTAGTTTTTTGTACACTGCGTTGCCATTTATGGTCCGATCATAACATATTGCATGTCGTTATTCATGGCTTGGCTATGGCTTTACTTTTGCCTGTGGTGACTTTTTAATCCGACATCAAATTCTGGGCGCCACTTACGCTATCTAGGATCCTTCCCTTGTTATATCTATTTTTTGCACGTGGCAAGAAAGCTCTTCTAAAACTTAGTATATCTAGTTTTCAATGTACTCATTACCCATGTAATATATATGAGCACAGTAAATATTAACTTAATTCTGAGACGTGGCATAAAAGTGAGTATGTTAAAAGGTAGACAAACAAAGTTTTAGAAGGGCTTTCGGATTAAAAATTTACCAAAGCAAAAATGAAGCCATGAATAACGATATGCATTATGTAATGATCGGACTACAAATGGCGACGCAGCGTACAAAAAATTAAAAGGGCGGTATCCAGGGGCGCGGCAAAAATTTTTTTTAAATATTTTCGGGATTGTTTTCAATTAATCTTTAATCCTAGTGGGTGACCGGGTCAACTTTTTTCCCACTCACTTTAGTGAATTTGTTATTAAAACCAAAAAAAAAATCACAAGATTAAATTCAATTTAGGATGGATATTGGACAGTCGGTTAAAAGGGTTCAGTACATAAAATTTTCGCTAAACACGAAGCGGTTGAGAAGCCAATTTTAACAGAGTTATTTATTTAGAAGACATTTTTAGTAATTAATTAATTAATACATTTTGATAATGTTCAGCCAAATTAATGAAAGCCTAAAACTATACTTCTTTCTTGCTTACAATTTTACCGCAAGATTATTTCGTTGCCAAATTAGATGAGTCTATAATTAGGCTTTCCATTTTAATTGTACATTCGTTTTCTTCAAGTTATTAAGTTTCAGTTTCTTTTATCAGGTTTTTTGCTTCGAAAAAAAATTTATCTTAAATTCTTTAAATTGTAGTTGAATAGTTTGATATTTTTGATATTCAAGAAGAAAATAAGATGTTTGTTTTTTTACACAAACTCATTATTAACAAACGTGTTCAAATGTTTATCATTTATATATTTTTTGCCCAACTTTCAACTTGTGCTCATTAATTATGTCACTTGTTGTTATGAAAATCAAAAAATTCTATAAATAAAGGCCACATTTACCAACAGATTCGTAATTTCAATTTTAATATTCAAACGATCAAACTGATTAAATAACACGCAATTTGTTTGTCTTGAAAAGGAGAAATGAAAAATTTTTATTTAGCCTTATTAATGGCTCTTGCCGGCTTAACCTGGGCCGCATTGGATTTACAACAGGTGCTGTAGTAAAAAAAAAATTACTCTCTATATTATTAACTTAAAGCTTGCCTCTTGTTTTCAGCTTTGTTTGGACACAAGTTTAAATGAAGTTGTGGCCCATCCCGAAGATTGTCGTGGCTACATTTTGTGTTCGGAACAGCCTTCCGAACACTACTGTGATGTGGGCTTTCATTTTGATATTAAACGTTTAGTTTGCGATTGGCCGGAAATTGTTAAATGTCAATTGGCTTCTCAACCTGTTACAGATGCTATTAAGGTTCCCGTAAAGCCAGTGTTAACATCTTTAAAGGCTCTTGATATTATGACCGGCGAAATTATAGATCCCATGATTGCTTATGATCCCTTAAATGTGGTTTGTCGTCATTTTGGCGCCTATTTTTTGCCAAATCCTCAAAAATGTCGTTCTTATTATTTGTGTGCTTATGGTCATATGCATGAACTTGCCTGTGGACCAAATACCCTGTGGGACTACACTGCTCAACAATGTGTTCTCAATCATGAAGCTAATTGCTATCAAATAAACAACGAGGAAGAAACTGAAATTCAAGAGTCTTTAGACAATAATGAGGGAAATATTTCATTGATTTGTTATCCTGTTAATACAATTAACAGAACCAGCACAACTTCTGAAACATTTTCTCCTACCGGTTCGGATTATACTATTATGCCAATAACGATTTCTATACCTACACCGCCTACAATGTTGCAAACATCCACGAAAAAACCAAACATATCTAATCCTTATAATATTACCTGTCCTCCTAGACGTCAAAGTTATGTGGCTCATCCCAAGGACTGCAGTAAATATTTTATGTGCATTATGGGTACAGCGGTCATGACTTCTTGTCCCAAGGGCCTCTTATGGGACTCGAAAAAGGATTATTGTGATTTAAGTAAAAAGGTGAAATGTTTTCAAGAGAACAACTTTCGAAAAAAGGAAAAAGAAGTAATAAATTTTTAAAGAGATAAAAAATGTATAAAATTCTTTAAGTACCAAAATGCTAATAATAATCTTTTAATCTAGAGTAATTTTTATATTACAGTAATTTAAAAATTTTTTGAAACGGCCTAGATTTTTACTAGGGATGTAACGATACGCCTTTTTGCCGATCCAATACCGATACTCAAAAACAATTATCGGCGATAGCGATTCCGATACCGATACGCATTTTGAAATTGAGTTCAAGTTTAAATTAGCTAATCTCAATTAGGGTAATTTTGTTATTATACAAACTTACAGCATGTTTATAGAACGCGTTGCAATCAAGACGTGCGCGAATGGCACATAGACGATTACGTAACAATTTGCGTCTGTAGAAGACGTTCCTTATTTTTCGTCTCGACTTACGTAGTTTCGCGCATATAGAGTTGCCCATCTACAATAAATTTTATTTCTTTACTTTTTCGCATACAAAATTATTGTTTTTCATCCAAATAATGGTAGCCCTTTTAATAGCGCACACTACTAAAAGATGTCGCTTGTAACAAAAGAAATAGATTTTAGCTAAAGATTTTAATTTTGCATATAAAGACAATTATATGGTAAATAGCTCAACACAAATAAATGAAATGAAGTTGTTTAGTTCAAATAATGGTAGTTTTCCAGTTTTTAATGTGAAAGTGATGTTATTTTAACACTTAATTGTTAAGACGAATGCATTTTACTAATTGGCTGTTTTTGCCGTCAATGACGTCACTTTTCGTCTTCTAAATACCAAAAAAATTGACATGTGTTACGTTTTTTACAAATGGACAATGACATTCGGGATATATAACCGCAAAAATGATGGACGTCAATATTTTTACGCGCATTATAGACGTATTGGGTTCTATAAACATGCTGTTACAGTGTAAAAGATTATTACATATTATTTAAAATTGATATTAACCCAGCATACACAATTTGAAGTAATTTTTAAGGAACAACATTTCCATTGCTTCCGAAGAGTCTATATTAAAAATATGCAGATAATTAGTAGAAACACAAGTAAAATTTCATTTAATTCATAAAAAAATTTATAGTTCCTTTATAGTTTTTAAAAATCGATTTTTTAAAGGATATTTCTGTGGTTTTCTTCAATAAGCGCCTATGTATAAAAACCAAGTTTTCAGGAGAGCCGAAATACTTTATTTTTAATACTACGGACTCTGTGTGATTTTTATAATTTTTTTTTTTGGTTTTTTACCTGAAAAATGCTTGCGCACAAGTCACTATAAGTTTTTATTAGCTGAACAATAAACAAAAAATATTTCGGAAATGTGTTGCCTTTCGCAATAGGGGGGAATAGCTTAGAGTCGGTTTTTGACTGCGAGATTAGAGATTAAGTTAAATTTAATATCTGTATTTACTGTTTGAGTTTACTTTTTTTAAACAGTTTTTTGCTAGTTTAGCGGCCAATGTTGGTGGTTTAATCCTAAACCATAAAAAAAATTTTAAAATAAGTCAACTCAAAGAGTAAATACAAATATTAAATTCAGCATAATTCCTAATCTCGCAGTCAAAAACCCACACTTAATTGTTAAAACACTTCTAGAAGTTTATAGTTATACACTTAAATTTACATGAAAACACAGTTTTGCGTTTAAATTCGCATAAAAAGAAACAAGTTGGAAAAATGGGTAATTTTTTATCTGTTTTCCTTGAGGACAAATCATTATAGAACGCCGAAAAAGAAATTTTTCTTAACATCGCTTCCAATTCGGAGATTGGCAATCGAAAAAGAGAACTTTTGCCGGGTGTGACCATTTTACACACATTTTTGGTTATAAATCAAGAATATAAAATTGTTTACTTAAAAAAACGTTGCGGCTCGCAAGGACATTAAGCTTAAAGTCGTTGAATAACGGCTAGACACTAATAGAACACGATTTCTGCTCACAATGGTCGTCAGAAAGCTGCGACAGGTGTGACCTTACAAATCTCAGTTTTAAAAAATTATGACTTTCAGTATAAATTCTGTAAAATTTTGACTATAAGGTACACAATAGCTGTTCAATTTTTTTTTATTGTATTATGTATTTAGTGTTTGACAAAGAATTATTTTTCTTGTATAAAAACTATTTTTAAAATGAGACGGGTGTGACCGACAGGTGTGACATAGTACGAATATTTAAAAAATTCGAAGAAATAAAACTTTTTATTGATTTAATTAATATAAATAACATAAAGATAAGCTCATAAGAAAATAATAAGACATTAAATTATTTGCTATCCATTCTATTATAGACAGCAGAATACTTTAGCTGAATATTTTTTTAAATTCAATAAAAAGCAAAAATAGTATATTCTTTGCAGAGATGACGGTTTTTATTAATAATGAGAAAGGGAATAAAAGAAAATCTGATATAAATATTAAACATACAAGAAGGGATCATTTAAAAGTGCCTCAAATTGATTAAAAAATATTAAACAGTGTATTTTTTTATCTTTTCTATAATTGTCATTCTCTAAAAAACATCAATTGAGAGATTTTTTATTAAAAATGAAAAAAAAAATTTTTCTTGCATAGGGCCGTTTTACGTGAAATCACTCATATGTAAAACTACCTAGAAATTATACAAATTTGCACGACTTTCGGATCTCAAATTCTACATTTTCATGACTTTTTCGAGAATTTTTTTTCTGGGAATAAGATTTCAAAAACAACGAATTGAATTTGAATTCATGGTAAAATTAACAAAAAAAATTATATTTTGTACAAAATAACAGCGTAGAATAATTATTAATATTTAAAATTGATATTAATATGCTTAAAAAAACAACAAATTCATGGTAAAAGTAAATTGTTTGTTAAAAAAAACTCTGAAAAAATTTCAAAAGTATCGTCGTATCGACAGTAAAATATCGCTTATGCCGATGTATCAGAAAATCTGAAGTATCGCCGATATATCAGTATCGGTATCGGAATCGGTTACTTCCCTAATTTTTACCCTCTCCGATTTTAATGAAATTCAGCATATGAGTGATTCCACGTAAAACGGCCCTATGCAAGGAAAAAATAATTTTCTTATTTTTAATAAAAATCTTTAAATTGATGTTTTTTAGAGCATTACAATTATAGAACGAATAAAAAAGTTCCTTAGTTAATATTTTTTAAGCAATTTGAGGCACTTTTAAATGATTATCCACAAAACATTTTGCTCTCTCTCCCTCTTTGTATGTTTAATATTTATTTCAGATTTTCGTTTCTTCCCTTTCTCATTATTAATAGAAACCCCTCTGAAGAGAATATACTTTTTTCGCTTTTTATTGAATTTAAAAAAATACTCAACTAGAGTATTCTGCTGTCTATAATAGAACGGATAGCAAATAATTTAATGTGTTACATATTATTTTCTTATGATCTATTTTTATATTATTTATATTAATGAAACCAATAAAAAGTTTTATTTCTTCGAATTTTTTAAATTTTCGTATTAGGTCACACCCGTCGGTCACACCAGTCGGTCACACCCGTCGGTCACACCCCTCACATTTTAAAAATAGTTTTTTGTTAAGAAAACTGATTTTTTATCAAGCAGTAAATACGTAATACAGCTAAAACCCCTTTGAACAGACAGCTATACCAAAATTATTGTGTACGTTGTAGTAAAAATTTTACAGAGTTTATGCTGAAAGTCATAATTCTTTACAACTAAGATTTGTAAGGTCACACCCGTCTCAGCTTTCTGACGACCATTCTGAGCAGGAATCGTGTTCTTTCAGTGTCTACCCGCTATTCAACGACTTTAAGCTTGATGGCCTTGCGACTCGCAACCTTTTTTTAAGTAAAAAATTTTATGCTCCCTATTTATAACAAAAAATATGTGTAAAGTGGTCACACCCGGCTAAATGGAATTACTCATATACAAATCGCTCATTTGCAGCAACGGCATGTCATCATAACTAAAAAAATAGTTTTACAGAAAACGAGCTTAAACTTTTCAATTTACATTCAATTTCAATTTAATACAACGAACTATATCCAGAATATTTTTTCGGCGATCATTTTTGTTTTTTCAAAAATCGCGACACAACCGGGTGTTTGCAAAATAGAGTTTGAAGTACCGGCCCACACATGGGTGTTGTATTCCATTTTCGGTCGGATGTAGGTAGTATAAATATTAACTAAATCAGCTAGAGTGAAGTATCTCTTACACCGTCTTAAGAAACCGAGAGCACTTGAATGCTTCTTTTGAGACTTGAAAAATCTGTTCGTTGCACCAACAAGAACATTCATTATTTTTCTCATGTCCCCAATCTCCGACAGGCTTGTACCTGTCCATACGAAATTAGCCCTTAAATACAGTTTAAATTTTGAATGCTTTCTGGCGTTTGAGTTGAGTCTGGAGCTTGGTAGACATTGAAGAATTCCAAATATGTTTGTAGAACATTTTATTCCGCTATATCACCGCTAAGTGGGAGTTTGTTCGCCAATTTTTTTAAGAAATAAACAAAAAGAGCCATACCGCGAAGAGTTAGAGGGCTATAATGTTCCACAAAGATGTTTCTTGCGATGTTTTGCATAAAAGTGCTAAGCACATCTTATACCTTAAACGTAAGATTTACTAGATTTCCTATGCCGAGTCACTATAACTACATATGTGCAAAAGGAGGGTAGGCGAACACTAAGAACACTGAATATGGCACATAGCCGAAACCGGTCTGTTTATCAACTAAATTTGACGTGGGATGACGAAAAATCATTCCGAATTCGACGACATATACATGATGCCTAAGCGTCATCAATGTGTGGACAAGGTGTCAGATACTCGTTCGTTTACGCGTTATGTATGTGCATGCAAGCTGTTATGTAGGATTACAGATTTTAATATTAATTTTGTCATCAGATTGATGCCAGTTTTCGCCTTAATAGTGACATTTATGATCGCATTGATATCATAATCCTAATGACAGGCTGTCATCAATCCGAATATGATTTTTGTATGAGTGTTTGTATATGACTTCACATATCCCTTGATAATATAATCTACAGCACAAATAAAATGTAGCATGAAAAAGTTAGTAGCCATGTTTCTGATATACTTGCCTTTAAATGTATCGGTTTTATTGTCATCATTATTGAAGACATATGAAGCAGCATTTCCGCTATTGCTAAAAGATTTTTTATTTGAACATCCGAACTAAAAATTCTTAAAAATCTTTGCAATGTTCTAGAACAATTTATGAACTTGGAGTTATTCCATTAATACAGACTTTCATTAAATTTCGTGTAAAAACTGTTGTACTTTATTTTCGTTTATCTTTTTTTTTGTCGCAAAATATCTATCTATTGAAAAATTAGTAATTTCTTGTACATTTGTTTATTTTTTATTTTTATTTTTATTTTTTTTTTGTTATCAATGGTATTATTTAGCTAATCGTGTCAATAGATTTTGTACATTTTAATTAGAAATTATTAATTTTTCTTGCAGTTATTTTTTTATCAAAATTGGCTTGTATTTCTGCCGAAAATACTTTTGGTATTTAAACCTTTCGTGTGGAACTTAGAAATCAGTCATAGTTTGTGAAGTGTCAGTCAACTGTATTAGAGGATATTCGAGTTTATACTGAAGAAAATAGCAAAACGAATATCGCAGAATGAAGGGTGTGTAAAAAATAAGAGTTTTAATTCTTAATGTGTTTACAAAAAAGGACATTAAGGATTAAGCATTTAAAAACAGTGTAGATTGAGAGATATCCAAAAAAAGAAACAAAATGTAAAAAAATGGGTATAAAGTAACTCGGCTGGTTAATAATTTGGGTTTCCGTTCTTAGCTTACGATCTAAAAAAGTGGGGTGTTACAAGCTTGACGTTTAAATCTATATGCCTGTCTGTTTCCAAATAGCTGTAACGATCTTTTTTTGTGCAAAATTGACTTAATCTGTTTGGTAGCTACGAAGCTAAGACATGTCGGAGGTTTTTAAAGTTAAAAATTTATTTGTGTACATAATCGTTTTCTCACATTTGTTAAGTTTTTCCTAAAAAGGCATTATGTTATGTTCTTGCGAAAAACGGGATCTTTTTTTAATTCGATTTTACAAATTACTAGGTCTTCTTTTAACTCACTTTTTCGAAAAAAAGTTAAAACCGGTTTCTCAAACCCGGGTTTTTGGAAAACCCGGAATTTTTAAAACCGGTTTCTTAAATTTAGTGTTTTTTAGAAAATAGTTGTTTTCTAGCACAATTTTTTTGAGAACTGTTCTTATCATACATATCGTTCATTTGCTGCCACAACGTCATATCTCAAAAAACGTGATTTTTGAGTTAATAATGCAGAACTAATCGTCGTATCCCTCCCTCCTCATGTTGTGTAAAAATTTCATTTAATTATCTTGTATACTCAACTCTTCAGAGAAGAATAAATTTAATTTTTCCATTAAGGCTGGGTTTTTGAGATCTCAGTTAAACTAAGTTTAGTTAATCTGAAAACAGATTTGTGACGCCATTACCATGTTTGTATACAAAATTTTTACGGAACAGCTTAGTCTTGCTTAAAATGTTGCCCCCATATGCAAAAAAATAAAGTGTCTTTGAAATGTATGTATGTTAAAACAAAATTTCCATAGAAAAACCGGTTTTAACATACATTTCAAACACACTTTATTTTTCTTGCATATGGGGGTTGGTCTTTAATGATATATCAAAAAAAAAATTATACATTTCGCCGGAAAAATCAGATTTTCAGACTACGTTAAACTAAGTTTAATCTTAATCCACATCTCAAAAACCCAGCCTAAGTTGTGTGTAAATTTAAAACTTTAAGCTCAGTTTCTGTGAAACTAGTTTTGACGTTGTTGCTGCAAATGAGCAGTACATGTAATAAAAGATTATTCAAAATAAAATGGTAAATAAAACAAGTTTTAAAAACTCAGTTTTTTTTAAACGTTGATCTCTTCAAAAACTCTTTTTTTTCAAACCGGTTTTAGCAAAAACTCGGATTTTTTTAACTCCGGTTAATAAAAATTTTATTTAAAATTTTTTTTTTTAATTTTTTAACTGTTCTTATGAATAATATTTTGAAAGTAGATTTTTCAAACTGTTTCCGGTTTACCGAATTTCTGTCGAGGTTCTACTGAAGGTTGTACTGAAAAAACTCAGTACATACTTTCAACAACTCGTCTTAATTTAAAATATCTGTCAAAAAAGAATTTGGCTTTTTAAAACACTGTTTTTGGTTTTAAAACACAAAAAGACCAGTTTTTATTAAGAAAACGACCTTAATAAAAACAAAATATCGGATTTAATTGAAGTCCAAGTTTTATTGAAACCCCGGTTTCATTGAAAATCCGGTTTCGTTGAAAACCCTGGTTCATTTGCCATTTAGTTTTACTTAATTTCAGTTTTATTTCAGCTCTTTTTATTAAAAACCGACTTTAATTTAAGACCAAGCTTAATTTAAAGCCCGTTTCTATTTAAAACAAGGTTTTATTTCAAACCCGGTTTTATTTAAAACCCGTTTCCATTTACAGCCCGTTTTTGTTAAAAATCGATTTAGCTAGAACTCTTTTTAATTTAAATTACTGTTTTATTTAAAAGCAGGTTTCATTTAAAATACGATTTATTTAAAATTTTTTTAAAATCCATGTTTTAATTTAAAGAAGTGAGATCATTTATTTTTTACTTTTTTCCAAAAGAAAAACTTATTTTCTTATATAGCGGTTTTAGCTTGATGTATTTATGTTTTTCTTAGACTCGTTTTGTCCAATATATGGTACATAAAGCCTATACTATTATTACTTCGACATTTCGTACTAGATCCAAGAAAAATTTATTTTTAAAAGATTTTTTTAACCATTAGCAAATTTAATTTCTAGGCCCTGGTTTTAAAACCCGGGTTTTCAAAACCCGAATTTTTAGAACCGGTTCTAACCCGGTTTTTTATAACCGTTTTTTATAAAATGTCTGTAACAAAAACTCTTTAAACAAAACTGCTTATTTGTTACTAAATCAAGAATAAACTGTTTTTTTTTCATAATATTTTTCCTTTGTAATTCTATTTTTTAAGGTAGTTTTAATATATCATCAGCATGGATGTTGCGCCTTGTTGCTGGTTTCTTAATGCAGCAAATTCTAACAGTATCAGCCACCTATACCATGCAGGAGACTTGTGCCCATGTTGCCACAACTTATATTGCAGATCCCAATGACTGTACATCTTTTGGCTACTGTGAAAATGGAAAACTTGTAGGTATCAAAAAGTGTCCAGAGGGTCACATATATAACGCCAGAAAAGCTATGTGTGATTATCCATCAACAAATGGCTGTACCGTGGGTAACTCTTCAGCTGTTTGCAACTACGCAGCCGATAAATCATTTGTTCCCGATCCAAATAACTGCAATCGCTATTTCTATTGCAACAATAGAAATGCAGAGTTAAGAGAATGTCCTAAAGATCAAATATATGATAGTCAACAAACGGCATGTGTTTGGAGTACTCGGACATCTAACACTTGTATGGCCAATTCGATTTGTCGTTTATTGCCCGATGCTACATTTGCAGGTGATCCGGACAATTGTGGTAATTACATTGGATGCAATAATCATGTTGGCACACCAGGAAAATGTCCCGATAACACATACTATAATAAGCAAAGAGGAGGATGCCAACAGGGCAATCCTTGCCAAACTCCAGCTCCTGTAGGATTTGGTCCGGGTGTTGCGGCGCCATTACCAAACGATCCAGCTGCTTGTAAAGCAGCAAAGGGTGAAACTTTTCCCCAGTTTGTTCCTGATAAACAATCATGTATTGGCTATTATATATGTAATAGTACAGCTGGTCCTGGTGTATGGAGCAAATGCCCACCTGGCTTACATTTCAATAATGGAGATTGTGTTACACCCTTTTCATTTGCTTGCTTGTTTGATCGTTGCGGCAACCTCAAACAACAATTTGTTGGCGCCGTTGGATCAAATTGTAAAAACTATTTAATTTGCAAAGATGAAACTTCTCAGGGAGCAGCAAGTGGCTATCCAAATTATTTGGGTTTAGCATGTACCAACGGCCAATACTTTAATGAATTCACACAAAGATGTGAAGATACATCACCTTCTTCTAGAACTTATCAACTGTGCGTATGAGATAAATAAATTACAAAAATTTCTCCTTAACATGATAAATTATTTTTCAAGAATATAAAATTAAATAAACAAAACTATTCATAATTTTAAGCTGTTATTATTTACTCGTTATAATATTGTTGAATATCAAAGAAGGAATGACTTTTTCATTGCTTCCAAAAAAGTCATTGGTACTTTCTTATTAAGAAGTTTTATTAGCAATAGCATATTTGTGTAAAGTAGTACACGTCAGATCGTCTTAAACGATATTGTCGTCAATGATTCCTGTACGACTTGTCCTCTGTCGATTAAGTTTTCTAATCGACAATATAAAGGAAATCCTTGTTCACAGCAATCTGAATATTGTCCTCTATTAAAGACTTTTGTCTTACGATTTGTCTTCAATTAACATTGTTGAGGACAAGCTGAGCGACAATGTCTTACTTTTTGTCCTCAATCCATGTTTGTTGAGGACAATACGAGCGGCAGTGTCTTACAATTTGTCGGTAGCAACAGTGTTGAAGACAAGATGACTGTTTGTCATCAATCCAAATTTGTTGAGGACAATACGATCGGCAGTATCTTACAATTTGTCGGTAGCAAAATTGTTGAAGACAAGATGAGCGAAAATGTCTTACATTTTGTCTTCAATCACACTATGCTAAGGACAGGATGATCAAGGACAAGATAAGCGGCCATATCTTACATTTTGTACTCAATCCAATTTTTTTTAGGACAACATGAGCGACAGTGTCTTACAATTTATCTGTAGTAAAATTTTTGAGGACAAGATGAGTGACAATGTCTTACATTTTGTCTTTGATCACACTCTGTTGAGAACAAGATGATCGGTACTGTTTTATGATTTATCTTCAATTAGATTTATTGAAAAGAAGATGACACGATCTGTCTTCAATTAACATGGTGGAGGATAAGATCAGCGACAATGTCTTAGGATTTTGTCCTCAATCAAATTTTATTTAGGACAATATGAGCGAAAGTGTTTTACAATTTGTCTGTAGTAAAATTGTTGAGGACAAGATGAGCGACCATATCTTACATTTTGTCTTCAATCACACTCTGTTAAGGACAGGATGATCGTGGACAAGACAAGCGACAATATCTTACATTTTGTCTTCAATCCAATTTTATTGAGGACATTATGAGCGACAGTGTCTTACAATTTGTCGGTAGTAAAATTGTTAAAGACAAGACGAGCGACAATGTCTTACATTTTGGCCTCAATCCAACTTTGCTGAGAACAATATGAGTGACAGTGTCTTACAATTTATCGTTACTAAAATTGTTAGGGACAAGATGAGGGCCAATGTCTTACATTTTGTCTTTAATCGTACTCTGTTAAGTACAGGATGACCGTCAATGTCTTACGATTTATCTTCTTACGATTTATCTTTGTTGAGGACAAGATAAGTGACAATGTCTTACATTTTGTCTTCAATCCAATTTTGTTGAAAATCCCACTAAAAATAGCATAACTAACAAAAACCCAAAATGTAAAAAATTGCCAAAACGAAAAAAATCACCAAGATGGAAAATAGCGTTAAAAAAAACGCCACAACTAAAAAAATAACAAAAAATGCCAAAACTAAAAAAACACACAAGTTAAAAAACTAAAGAATAGCTAAAACGAAAAAACGCCAAAATTAAAAAACGCTCAAACGAAAAAAACGCAAGAACTAAAAAAAGTCATAAAAAAACGAAAAAAAATCGTCAAGACTAAAAAATCGCGAAGATGAAAAAAATCGCCAAAACAAAAAAAATCAAAACTAAAAAAACTCGAAATTAAAAAATAGCCAAAATGAAAAAAGCGTTAAAAGGAAAAAAACCCACCAAAACGAAAAAATTCCGAAACTAAAAATATTGCCAAAAAACGATCAAAAATTGTCAAGTCAAAAAACCCTAAAACGAAAAAATGCCCTAAAATTAAAATCCCCAAAAACAAACAAAAATCGCTAAAACGAAAAAGCGAACATGGTATTTCTTTTTAGAATGAATCTGAATGTATGTATCTTCTTTAACTATTTATACGTTTTTTATTGTTACTACAGTAGCTTTTTTATCTGATGCAGCTAAAAATTTGATAACATATTTCCAAGAACCAGGTAACAACGTAGATCAATGACACCCTCTGGGAAAGATAATAAAGAAACACAAAAAATAAATATAAAATCAAGCATAGAAAAAGCTACAAGGAAATTTTAGATTCTATTTTAACACTACACATAAATAATCACATCTATTTTTCCCCAATTAATGAAAAATTAATAACACTGTACAACAAACACATTATTCATTCAACGTTTTCTTATTATAGTACATATATTATATCAAGAGCTGACTTATAGTAAAATTTTACGTAAGCCCGGTTTTCTGCGGTTTTCTGGGACATTTTAGCACTAGTTGTGAATAACTACGAAATTAACCCTCGAACTAGTACGAAATTAACCCTTAAACAGTTTGTGCTTTGGTGTCGTTGAAGATTAATAGTAGAATTTTGTGACAAATAATTCGATAGGACATTTCAGCACGCTATTTAATTGGAGTTTTTGGTCCCTTTTTTCAAGAAAGAGACCGGCCAATACATTTAGATTTATTTGCGATGGTTGAACACAGTCTAAGACAGTGGCTAGCGAATACTAAGGCCTCGGTGATGGGAATGGAAGTCGATAATTACCTCGACCTAATGGGCAGCTAATGGTCGGCTATGTTAATAACCATTGAGGCATGCACGAGGCCAATAAGTTACACCCAACAGTAGTGGTCTACATTCAGAATAAGGACCCAGAACGGTTGCTATATTATCAAGACAAGCTTCGTTTTGAAGAAATCGCTGCACAGCTTCTCTGTCCTTCTCTGGTTATGCAGAGCATGGGTTAGTTCTTTTCGGCACTCCGGTACCTCAATACTTATCACAGATACGTGTCTGCTACATCGAAAGATTAGATCCATTTATTGGGAGTTTAAGCCAATTGAGGTGGTATATGTTTCATAGGATCTTTCCGCTTATTCTCTTCAGTCTGCGCAATCTAACCTTGGAGACTATGACAAAGATGATGGATGTATGTATAGGATCATGGGGTTGTTGTTGTAATAACTCTTTTTTTTCTAAAGAGAAGTAACACAATCAGGCAATTAATGCCTACCAGTTAATAAATTAATGTGTCACCTTCTTTGGGAACGGGATAGTGTAGAGAGAACAAGTGGTGAAGTGGGAGAAAGATAGAAAGCTTAATTCATTTACAACCATGTCATTCCATTTTTTTGTAGAGCAGTGTTATAAGCCTCTCTGGTGTCAAGTAGAGACATTGAGTTGTTTAAGCTGTGTAGCCACGGTTCTACAATACCGACGAATGAGGGTGCTGTGAAGTGCATTAGGATGTGTTAGCATTAATCGCTGCCGGTGTTGCCAAAGTGACCTCAGGGTTTATAGTCAAACGCGCTAGCTACTCAGCCAACAACACCCTCAATAAATCTTTTATTGTCGGAGAGCCATTCCTGAAAGTTCTCATGACAATTGGATCTTCGCTGCGAAACGATAATAATCCCACTCGGCCATAGATTGTCATACCAGCGTCAGCGGTGATAATTATAACATCAGCTTATTTTTTAAAGCATGTTTTCCGCTACAGAACTTGCTTGAAACTTTTCGTACAAATGTAGTCAAAATTAGCTTCAGAAGCCACGGACGGGGTGTTACCTTCCCAGTATGCGGCTTTGGAACTATATACCATTTCACCACACCATTTGTCAGTTCTATACTTTGATTACTTACAGCACCGAGAGAGGAACTGTTGGTAATCAGACGTTTTTCTTCTTTCTTCAAACGTCAACTTTTTGACAACAATTTTTAAGGTCCCTCTTTCTTCAAGATTTCAGTACCACATGATTTTTAAAGCGTGCTCGCCAATAACAATTCCCAGGTAGATGTGTTCAAGATTAACGTCAGTACCTGCCATAATGGGCTAATCTGACGGTGCTCTTAACACCGAGCGAAGTTGAGTGTTCACCACAACCCGCGAGTCATCCGGAAGCCACACCTGTGTGACTTGCAAGGAACGCACAAGTAGCAGCTTCTTAGTAATGGCCGCACTTCATGCATAAGCAACTTGTTAAAGTGTTTGAGCTATTTAAACTCTACTATATCAGCAGTTAACGCGGTCCAGCCGAAGTCGAAGTCTACGAGAAAAGCAGACGACAGCTATAGTAACCTTCCCCAGACACTGCCACAAAGCACCACCGATGCAGCCGCTGTTGGTTTAGCAGCAGCACAAAGAGGCTCCCCATTGGTTGACTGAAGTCCAAACAGCCACTAGCGCTGGTCGAGCCTTAGTCATTAAAGAACATCTCTCCCAGTGGTTTTAGTAGCGATCACAGCCACTACGTGGACTCCCGAAGGAGACCTCAACCAACAACTCGTCACAGAATCATCCTTCTTGTTGAGGGTCAGACGAAGTCGGTCAGACATCATCCTCTCTCTGAATGGCGAGCATCATCTCTTAAACCCTCTAGAAGGCAGTTCATCTATGGAACTACCGGCTCCCGTGCTTTCAGTATTTGCTAACTGGTTAAGCTTTGAAAGAAACCCCCTAAAAAATAACTTTCTATCAATTTTGGCCTTGAGCGAGACCTTACGTACCTGTCCACCTTCTTCCAGACTCACATAAGTTACCCTACTTCCTTTAATATTTATATGCACGCCCGTTGCTCTGTTATTTCAAAGATTGGGTAGTAACAAATAAGTTTAATAGGTAATTGGCCAAAGTTAATGTCTGGAAATATTAATTACCCTGTTCCCCAGCAAGCACAGCACCAAGGTGTGGCTAGTCACCAAGATGACGATCCATGCCGCTGGGGAGGTCCATTCCCAGACAATGTACAGAATGCTTAATGGTTCCCATAGCAGCAAATATTCCTCCGGTCGCCTGTGAGTAAGACACTTCTCCAATTTTAGCCCATGCAGCTGACAGGTTACCGACCTAGTAGTTCCTCTTTACATTAAGGTGTTGGGAATTACCAAGATAATTTGCACCCGTGAGGGAAGCCAAAGACACCGGCATCTTTAAAGTTAATTAACATTTTCTTCATATCAAAATGACGATATCTTAAGTTCAGCATTCTCTTTCTTGCGTACATATCTTAACAAAAGAACATAGAATTGATTTTATCTCTCAAATATCTACATAATATGGAAATAAAAAGAAAGAAGACAAAAATAACGCTATGATGTTCCAAAACAATATTAAAAAAAAAAAAAGAAATCAAAATAATTAAAAAAGAACATGAAGGAAAAAACAATACAAATTAGCTAAAATTTTTTCCTTATTTATAGATACGCGGTCTCGCAAGACAAGCAACAGTTGTAAAATTCTTGTACTAGACTTAAGACCTCCAGCGCTTGTTAAAACACTAAAGAAAAGGAGTTTCCTGCAGGTAGAATAAAATGTTTAAAGGTAATCATGAAACAGGAGCCTACTAATTTTAAATATAATTTACACATTTTCTTCTTTTCCTTTTTTTTAGCGAATTTTTTTGCAGTCATCTCGGTATCTTTGTTTGCACTGATATCCGGCCAGTCAGGTGCCAACGTAACTGAGTTGTGTGCTTTGGCTCCCAATAGCATGATCCTACAACCTAATAGCTGTACAGATTGGTTAAAATGTCCCAGCTCTCCCAGTGCTGCAGACATGGAAGATGGTTCCTGTGTTGTTGGCTTATATTTTAATAAAAATACGGGCAATTGTGAATACAAAGATCAGGTAGCTTGTCCCTTTGAAACAAGCTCTCATAATAATAAAAATCGTTGTAATCGTGAGACAAATGGTTCGTTTTTGGCCGACAGAGAACATTGTAATGCCTATATATATTGTAATAATGGCAAAGAGGTGAGATCATATTGTCCCACCGATTTAGTGTTTGATGCCGTCAACAAGGCCTGTGTTTATAAGCATCAATACACGTGTCCCGATAAAATAAAATCGGAAAGTGATATCATGTGTCTTTCGCTAAAGGATAATATGTCCTTTGCCGATAAAAGTGATTGCACCAAATACAATCAATGTAATAAGGGTGCTTTGGAAAAACATAGCTGCAATAGCAGTTTTGCCTGGAGTTATATAGAGCGTAGATGTGTGCCCATAGACGAAGTTGTATGCTATCCTTCAGCCAAAAAGCCCGAACCAGAACTTAAAGTATGTGTTGACCGTGTGGGTCCCGTTCCGGATGGCACTTCTTGTAGCGGCTACTACTTCTGCAAAAAGATGACCAATGATACACACGATCGCAAGCCTGAGCATTTCACATGTTCCCCTGGTAACTTCTTCGATTTAAATACTCTCTCGTGTCGCGATCGTGTGAATGTAAAATGTTCTTTGGATCGTTGTGAGGGTATGGGTAATAAGTATGCGAATATTGCTGGTGATTGTAGATCTTATGTTTTGTGTTCAAATGGTCTGGAAGGTACAAGAGGTAAATGCCCCAATAGCCATTATTTCGATGAACGTACCCAAGGTTGTACTCCTCAAGTTGTAAGTTATACCGCTTGTTCAGCTTAAGAAATATATAAATATGCATATCTTCCTATTTCTTTTAAAATAAACTTATTATGTTTAATTGACTAAAAAGAAAATAAATGTAATAATTGATTGTAATCCAAAAAACGCATCTGAAAATTGTTTTGAGTTTCCTTTTTTCTAAAGTGCTCTGGGGAGTATCATATGCTTTCAGCTGTTAAACAGTTTTATTTTGGTCTTTAGAGTCATTACGATTGATTTAGATATATTGTGCTGAGCCTTTGAAATGCTTGATTGGCTTTTGAGATACGGTATGTCACATCATCACTGCAGCCGCCAGTATGCGTAATAACACTTCCAAGGTACAAGAAAGATGCTACATTCTCCAGGTCGGCATTGCGTATTCTGAACTTCTTGTTATTGTTGTAATAGGTATGCTGCTGTTGCCGGGAGTTCCTTCCTGGGGAAAAAACTTCCAGTTTGTACAGCTGTTGCTGAGTTGACAATCTCTAGCCGAGTTGGACTCGGGTCGTTCCGGAACGTAGATCCAATTGTCGTGGGAAGGTTCTGAACTTGTTGTTGTTAATGGTGTTACATCTTATAATATTATTTTTAAATGTGTTAATCTTTATCCCAGCCTTTGGTGATTCGATTGTATTTAGTTCCGATACCATATGAGAGCAATCATTCAAGACATTTATTCAGGCTCCGTCTTAAACCTTTGCTGACTCGAGTTACATACGATAATATCCAAAACAATATTAAAAAGCAAAGGCGATAGTAAACATTCTTGGTTTTCTGTCGTGTCATCTAGTGACAGCCATGTGGATTTGTGAACGATTTTGTGGGGAAAAAGAGTACCTCCGACCACAAGCTCGGTAGTGTGTTGCATATTTCAATAACCATTTTCCCACTCTCCATCATTTTGCCAATCCCGTGCTCTCACCCATTATCATTTCCCCAACCTTTGTTGTCTCCACAGAGTTACGCATTTATGTCGCCCATTATTATAACAATGCTACCGCGCGGTATTGTGGCTAGTACTCGGAATATGAACCGATTAAAATTTTCGAAAAATGTTTTTCGCAATAAATTTTAAGTCAGCTCTTAACCTGAAAAAACAACGGCACTCTCCCAGCAAAAAATATCAAGTTTTGAAACTTTTGCCATGATGCAATGAAGAGGCATGATTTCAACACATTTTTTTGGCTTTGAAAGAAGCCCTCTTCTATGTGAAAAAGACTGCTCCCAAGTGGGACTTCTCGAAGCACGTTTCGAAGAGGGAGGTATAACCACAACAACCATCAGCTTTCGCTTACAAATCTGCTTCCGGCGAAGCAGTAGTTTTTGTTTGGAAACTAGCACTCTTCCGATTAGACGAACGGGGTACTTTTTCCGTCCATGATCTAGGACCTGTATTGTGGAACCATTGATCTAGTATTTGATATTTTCTTATCTTATATATAATGTGTGTTTTGGTGTGGTTCGAACCAGCAATCCCGATGCTAGTAAAATATCACTGTACCAATCAAAACAGAAAGAGATTATTAAGATTATTTTTTTGTTTGAAAAAATAAATATTTTCCTAAAGATGCCAACCAACGGTCCGGCGAAATATTGAAGAATTACCGTCAATATTTTTTTATATAAAAATAAAAGGCCTTTAGCTTAAACAACTAGAAAACTATTATGAGTTTGGTCTCATAAATTTTTTTCAAAGATATGACGGGCGATTGCCCGCCCGAAATATTGATTACTCCATTTATGGACCAATTTTTAAAAATCTTTTTTTTTTTGTTTCAAAGGGTTTGCTTAAAGTTTAATCCTATAATTTTTTCACAAGCCTGCTTCGGCGGAAGCAGTAAATTTTGCTCTTCCTATTAGGTACGTCCATTATCTAGCACCTTTATTGTGGAACCATTCATTGGCCTGGTATTTGATCATTTCTTATCTTAAATATAATCAGCGAATCCATTTTCTCCCGAGTTTTTGGTGTGGTTCGAACCAGCAACCCCGAGGCTAATAGAATAGCACTTTATTAATAAGCCCAACTTTAAAAAAGGCGAAGGTTATCAAAAATTATTTTTTTTGCTTGAAACGGTTTGCATCCCATACATTTTTTTAAAAATCGGACGGGCGATTTATCTGCCCGAAATATTGATTATCGTATAACTCCTCTATTTATTTGCCGATTTTAAAAATTCTTTTATTGCTTGTAAGGTTTTGCGTGCAGATTGATCCCCTAAATTTTTTTTCAAAAATCGGACAGGCGATTTGGCCGCCCGAAATATCCATTCCTCCACTTATGAACCGATTTTCGAAATTCTTTTTTTGTTTGAAAGGGTTCGCTAGCAGTTTGATCCTATAAATTTCTTACAAACCTACTTCGGGCGAAACAGTAGTTTTTGTTGGAAAACTAGCACTCTTCCAATTAAACGAAGGGGTACTTTTCTTGTCCATCATCTAGGACTTTTATTGTTGAACCATTGGCCTATTATTTGATATTTTCTTATCTTAAATATAATCTGAGATGCTATTTCCCGAGGCTAATAGAATATCACGGTATCAATCAGGCCAGCTTCAAAAAAAGAAGGAAGTTGTCAAAACTATTTTTTTTTTTGAAAATTTTTGCTTGCAGTTAAGTCCCATATTATTTGTCGAAAATCGGTCGGGCGATTTCTTTCTCCGCCTGAAATATTGTTTATCGCAGAACTCCTCCATTTATGGGCCGATTTTCAAAATAATTTTTGTGTTTGCAAAGGTTTTCTTACATTTTGATTTTTGATTTTTTTTTTTTTTTTTTTATCGGACGGACAATTTGGCCGCCCGAAATATTGATTATCGCATAACTTTTCCATTTATGAACAGAGTTTTAAAATTCTTCTTTGTTTGAAAGAGTTTGCTTGCAGTTTAATCCTATGTATCTTTTTTAGGTCGGGAGGGCAATTCGCCCGCCAAAAATATTGGTATCGCATAACTTCTCCATTTATGTACCATTTAAAAATTTTGTTTTTGAAAATGTTAGGTTGCAGTTACTGCCGTATTTTTTCCAAAATCAGACGAGCAATTTACCCGCCCGGAATATTGATTAGCACATAAAGTGTATGTTAGCAGTCTGGTCCCATAGAAATTTAAGTGGAAATCGGATGGACAAAGTGTGCGCAAAAAGTCGGTTTTTTTTGCAACGGTGTATGTACTCTTGTTTCAGGGTATAACCTGTCTGTCTTTATATTAAATCTAAACTGTGATGCCATTTTCTAAATACAAGATTGCAAGAAACATCCGAATTTTAGCTGCTTGAAAAATAAACAACTTTGAACATTTGTTACGAGAATTTTGTTATTAACAGTATTTTACTTATATAAGAAAAATTAAAACTTATTTGCAAATACTGCTAGCCCAGCTTCCCAGTTGCCTTGAATATTATCACAGACATATGCGGTTTTACTGCTTTTGAAAGCGTACAATATGGCTGGTTTTGCCTACACAAGCTGGATATGCTACCACTTTCTTTGTGCATAATTGCAAAAATTCATTAAAGTACTGACCACTAGGACATTCGGATTGGCCAATAATTTCACCTGCTTGACATATCAGAAAGCCAGTGCAACCATCATCATTGATATTGGCCAATTGTATGCTGTGGTATCCAAGAGTAACGCATCGATTGTGTGTGCAGACAGTACTGGAGCGTACAACACATGTACCGCCATGGCTGCCATCAAAAAATCTTAAATAAGGACATTTGCCATGTATGGCTACTATGGTGCCATCCTCATGCCCTTTGCAATAATAATAACCATTACAGCTGATGTCATCCGTTATAAAAACACCCGATTGGGAACATTTAATACTAGCGGGTGCTGTGGGTGGCGGCAATATTGTGGCCTCTTCACAATCCACATTTGAGGAATAATCACATGCACCCAACATGGCATTAAAATAAAATGTTTCAGGACATGTACCATTTATCAGTTTACCATGCCAGCACAGTTGGTAGGATACGCATGAATTACGAACCTTTATAAATACACCATCGGGTACAATGTTGCAATAGTCATCGGGTAATATTTTGACCTCACACTCATAATTGCGTAGACAATTTTTAGTTGCCGGATTAAAATTCATGCCAGACGAACAAAAGCCGTGCGAACCTTTATCATCTTGACAATAGTAATAGCCATTACAGGTATAAGGATCCGCCACAAAACCATTAACATTTGGAGTGGCAGCACAAGGATCACTCGAATAACATTTCACGAAGTTGGCTGCTACACAACTGCGTCTGTTGCGATCATAGAAAAGATCACCGTCACATATGCCGTCTATGGGGTTTTCGTCTATGCAGGTTATATATTTATTGCAAGCAGAGGGATCTTTGATTTTTGTATTGTTTGCTATAGAGGCACAGAATAGTTGTGGATTAAAATTTGCAGTTTCGCTATAGGCCACGGCATCTAAGTTAAGAAGCAGGAGGAAAGTGTTTAAGGACACTGTGGTAATTGCTTGAACTGTAAATGTAAAATAAACGAGGAAGTATAAATAAAAGTGGGGTTTGGCAACCAGTTAACATGGCTGACAAAATGGCTGATGATTATGAAGCAGGATAGATTCAAATGACAGTTGATGGATGACTGGTCATATATCCTTTCAGTATGCGAATTAAAATTTACCAATATGCGCTATCAATCCAAAAATGATCATAGAAAAATATAACAGTTTTTAATCACGTACAATAAAAATTTACTTAATTTCAAACACCAACAAGTTCAAACATGTTGTAAGCTTCATTTTAAAACTATCGAAATTTTAATTAAAAATTTTTTAATTAAACAAAAAATAATTTCAAGATATCACGGTTAATTTTCAATGACAAGTGTACTTGTTAAAACGATAAGTTTTCGGGTTTTTTGTTCAATGTTGAATACATGAAGATAAATATTTGATTCATGAAACTTTTTTAACAACACTTACGCATTTTCTTTTTTTTTTTTATTTCTTAAACAACTTTAAAATTAATTTTGTTATTGCAAAATTCTAAATGAACTTCAAATAAGTTTATTCTTCACATGTGGCAAGCTTTTAATTGGTGATTGTTCTTTATGAATTAGAAATTTGACATGAGCACATAAATTACTTTAGTTAAAGACTAATAAGCCAACTGAATTTGGACTGGCCTTAAGTAAAGAAAATAATAATAAAAAATGTCTAGCCAAAAATTTCTATCTGAAACTAAGCACACGATTCATTTAAAATCAATGAAATAAATCTCTTTTTTTCCTCCTTTTTTGATAATAAAAAAAGAATAGCAACAATCATCATATTTTTAGACTAAACATGTTGCCATTAAACTTTAAAACAACAAACACTTAATTACACCATGCAACAAGAAAAATAAGAAAGATAACTAATATGCCTTCTGATGTGTTACGGTCGGTCCTCTAACTACACTAAAAGAATTTTGCTTCATAAATCCAATGAAACAAATTCATTCGAGTTTTTAATTAATCCAATGACAATTTCACAAATCCAACGAAAATTTCATGAATATTGTGAAAGAATTTCATTGGAATTGCTTCATTGGTAAGAATATTTCAATGAATTTATGACAACAATATTTTATAATTTTTTGGAAATCCCTTTATATTTAAGCAAAAATTTTCAGTTTTTGATTAATTATGGTATATCAACGATATTATTTCATTGTTTCAATGAAATTAGTTCATTGTTTCAATGAAATTAGTTCATTGTTTCAATGAAATTAGTTCATTGTTTCAATGAAATTAGTTCATTGTTTCAATGAAATTATTTCATTGTTTCAATGAAATTATTTCATTGTTTCAATAAAAATATTTCATTGTAATAATGATATTATTTTATTGTATTAACGAAATTATTTCATTGTATTAATGAAATAATTTCATTGTATTAATGAAATTATTTCATTATATTAATGAAACTATTTCACTGTATCAATGAAACTATTTTATTGTAGCAATGATCTTGCTTCATTGAATCAATGACATTATTTCATTTTATCAATTAATTTATTTCACTATATCAATGATATTATTTCCTTAAATCAATGAAATCTTTTCATTAAATCAATGAAAATATCTCATTATAATAATAAAATTACTTCTTGGTATCACTGAAATAGTTTCGTTGTATCAATGAACTTAGTTCATTGCATCAATGAAACTATTCTATATATTTGACGAAGTATTCATTAAAATAATTTTAACGAAACTTATTTCATTAATCCAACAAAGAGTGACGTTGATTCAATTTTAATGAAAATTTCAATGGGATTAATGCTGAAATTCATTGAATTTATGAAGAAAGTTCTTTCAGTGTACCAAAACAATAGAAATTAAAAATTCTAGAAATAAGTTCTTCTCTTGGATTTTTTAAGAGAGTGGAAAAATGTCTTCTAAATGCTAAAACGGGAAATAATTGCTAAAATGAAAAATAAATCGCCAAAACGGACTATAATCGCTAAAACGAAAAATAAAAAACAAAACGGAAAAAAGCTGCGGAATAAAACGCTTAAACGGAAAAAATCGCGAAAATGGAAAAATCGCAGAGCGGAAAATAATCGCTAAAACAAAAAAAATCGCTAAAAGGAAAATTGTCACCGAAAAGAAAGAAAATCACAAAAATGGAAATAAATTCAGTAAAAAGCTCGCTCACAAAGGGTTCCGTACGAATACCATATCGGTGATTCTCATTTCAAATGCTTTTTTCCTGTCCGTTGAAAGTATAGTAAAATATTTCATAAAATAAACGCATAAATCTATATCTATATAAATTGAAATGAAATGGTGTCCGTTGCTAAACGCATAACTGCAGAACGGCTTGACCGATTTCGCGCATTTTTTTCATTGGGTGTAATAGTCTGAGAAAGGTTTTTAAGAAAAGAAAAATTGGAAAAGTTGCTTGGAAAATTTAAAAATTATTTAGACAGACAACATCTGTCGGGTTAGTTACATTTTAAATAAAAATTGCTTTAGCATGATTTAATAGATTATGTGTTTAAAAAAATAAGAACGAAAATACTGTTTTTTCTCTCTTCATACAAAAGGGCGTGACTAGCTAGGGGGTGCCGTTCTTTGTATGGGGCAATTCCAGTGTAGCTAGAAAGCTAAAATTTGGTACACAGGTAGGTCCTGATGACCAATTATCGAAACAAATTTGAAAACGGGAATTTTTCATCTGGGGGGACTAAGGTGCCCCTTCTTTGTATGGGGCACTTCCAGTATAGCTAGAAAGCTGAAATTCGGTACACAAGTAGGTCTTGAGGGGAAGGTACTAAGAAAAATGTGAAAACGGAAATTTTCCATCTAGGTGGGGGGAAGGGTAGGGGCACTTATTGTGCCAAATAAAAGCTTAGAAAAAAGAACTGAGATCCGCACTAAGACATATGTAAATGTGAAAATAAGGTCAAGTTCTTATCCAAAAATTTTGGCCCTAAAAACTACTGGAATCAAAATAAGGACCAAATTCTTGATAGGTACAATATCATCCCATTTCTAGGCAGCCTGTTAGCTTGTGATTTTTTCTGCGGTTCTGGACAAAACTACCACAATTCACTTATGAATGCTCCACATCAATGGCCACCAAATATATATTATTTCACCACCTTAGTAAATTCATAAAAATTTTTTAATTAGATATTCAAAAGTCAAAATTTTTTCCATATGAATAAGCAAAAATTAGGGAAATCTAATCTAAAATCTTATAAAAAGTTAAGTTCTTAAATTAGCCAACAAATGTGTTTCATCAATTGACTTGGCAGGACAGCTTTATCAGCAACGTGCTAGAAGAAGCTTTATAGTTCTATTTACTTATTATAAGGAGATAAATAAAATTCGTAATAAAATTATTGGTCACCGTTTTTTTTGTGAAGTACCTCTGCAACAGTTTTAATCAATGTTGATTAAATTATGATTTTAATTAAAAAGCCTAGACTGAATTTCTTTGATAAATTTCCTATGAACTGTGGATAAAATATTTAGAACGTATACAAATTTTAGTTAATTATTTTAAAGATAAATGCACACGCATATCTAGCTGCACAATGGGAGACTTGAGAGTGATTTTGTATTGAAGAAAAAAAATTTAAACATATAAAAGATATTTCGGACAGGGATTGAAAACTGTAATTTTTTTTAATTTAAAAAGTTAGACTTTAAATGAAATTTATTTGCTGGTGTTTAAGCATTGTCTATATGCAACATTTCATTGGTGCTTTACCAAATCGTCAGTAGACTTGAACACACAATTTTGAACACTTACAAACCCTTTATCTTATGTACAGGCTTTCAAAAACCATTAGAGAATTCACAAACATGTAAATATAAAAGTCTCTACACAAGATAAATGGTTTGTAAGTGTTCAAAATTTTGTTTGAAGTCTACTGACGATTTGGTAAAGCAGCAATGAAATGTTGCATATAGACAATGCTTAAACACCAGCAAATAAATTTCATTTAAAATAAAATTGTGGCAACATGTCAAATATAAATATAAAAAGTTAGACGTAAAAAGTTTTTCTATTTGATATTTGAATAAGGCAGTGTGATGCTTGTTAGCTACAGAATAATAATCTTAAAAGATTTTGATTTTAAGAATTAAATTATGATTTTTAATTTTTTTGGTCGAACTGAACGGGTTTAATCCAAAGAAATTTAATTATTTTGGCTTGACTTGGGTTTTTCATTTAATTTTTCAATTATACATATTATATTTTTATTTAGAGAGAATTTGGAAGCATGTAGTTAAAAAAATTTTTTTAACGCGCGGAAGGTTGAAGTTACATATTTGAACAAAACAAACACTCACACTCTAGTTTTCGTAATACAGACGGCATACATACTAAAATAGAGAAAAACAAAAAAGTTTAACACTAAAAGGCGCATAGCTAAGAATGCACACTGTTCAAACAAATGAACCAAAAAAAAATAACATTCACGCACTAGTATTCGTAATAACCGACGGTGAAAGAAACAAGAACACAAGACATAAAGCATACGAATACAACTACGAAATGAAAAAGCTGAAAACCAACTTTAAGATTGACTCAGCATGAATTGATTTAAAGTAAATGATGTTCAACTACTTGACTGCAAACTACCGCCATTGGTCGTGTGGTCTAAGCGATAAAGAACTCTGATGAGTAGGCCGGACGGTTTGTAAACATGTAAGTTCAACCCTCCGTGCAGTTAAATTTGTCTTTGTCTGTATGCTCCACATTTCTCAGTACAATTTTTCTTAGTCTATATGCTTCACAATTCTATGTTAATAGAAATATAATTGAATTGAAAAATTGAATTAAAGCCAAACTCAAGCCAACATAATTAATAATTTTTTTTTTTATTTTTTGTATTCAAAAATCGTAATTTTTTACCAATATATTTCCGGTCAAAAACAGAGTTAAAATTTTATGAAATTTTTCCGGTCTAAAATAAAAGTTAAAATGTGACTTTATTTTTTCCGGTTAAAAGTAACTGTTTTTCGGTTAAAAGTAACTGTTACTGACACATTTTTGGTCTCTAGTCAAATAGGACAATGAACTTTATCCGCAGCCTTAACCGGCCTCAGTGAGCATGTAGGACTACGCCAATTAATTGTATTGTCCTGAAACTACAAGTTAATCATAAGAAATGTGGGCAGTACCACGCCCGCAAAGAGAAAATATTATTTTGTAACTATTTCTACCTAAGCGACTCTTATGAAACTTTTCACACTTATGATAAGAAAAGTGGTCAGTGCCACGCCCACAGATAGTAAATCTTATTTTTCAACTGCTTCTAATTCACCGACTCTTATGAAATCTTGCACATCCATTACATGCCCCAGATAATATAATTTGATGAACAAAAAAATGGGCGCTGCCACACCCACCGATTCTTATGAAACTTCGCAACACATTGAGATGCCATGACAATGAAATGTTGTGATTAGAAAAGTATGCTGTGCTAAATCTTTAAACTCATTGAGTTCATCTGACAATACAACTGTATGAATAGAAAAATGGGCAGTGACACGCCTATACAGAGTACATATTTAATCAATTTATTATTTGATATATTCTCTCAATTTTATTTCAAAAAAGTTTTTAATTTTTGTGGGTTAAGCATGTCTATATGACTGAATTTCATTGTTGCTTTACCAAATCATCATTAGACTTCTGACGATTTGCTAAAGTGCCAATGAAATGCGTTCATATAGACATGCTTAGCCCACAACAAATAAAATTATTTTTAAAATGGTTAAAGTCTACCGATAATTCATGTTTAACCCAAAACAAATAAAAACTTTTTTAAAGTAAATATTCTTTTTTAACCCGTCTATTTAAATGATTCTTATGAACCTTTGCACATTGATTGAATTTCCATGAAAATAAAATTTGCTGATGAGAAAAGTGGTCAATGCTATGCCCATAGATAGTAAATATTGCTTTCCAACTACTTCTATCTAACTGATTCTTATGAAACTTTGTGTAGACATTGAGTTTCCTCGACAATACAATTTTGTGATAGGCGACGTGGGCAGTGCTCCACACCCATACAGAATATGCACTTTTTCAACTACATACTACTGCTTAATAAGTTCTTATGAAACTTATTTTATACATTTTATTCATTCCTTGACAATACAATATGATGATTAGAAAATTGGATGGTGTAACGCCCATATATTATGATTAACCGCTTCTTATGAAACATTTTACACACGTTCAGTTTCCTTCACAACGGAATATTATGGCTGAAAAACTGGGTTTAGATTATTTTCAGTGAAAAATGAATACAGTAACTATTTTCGATGGTCGCTACTTCATCTCATCAGCTTTCATGACTTTGGTTTGTTCTACTTTTCAGGCGGTTGTCAGTTGTTGGGAATATCAACTATTTAACCGCACTAATCGAAGGAATACCAGACATATTTACGTTCTTCTTATTAAATGTTGATTAATCCAAAATGCTCAATTTATATTTTGTTGTTTTTTTGATTTCTACACTCTAAAAAATTACTTCAAATTTACGATCATATATTGTCTAAATTTGTGTTGATAATTTCTCCTTGTCTAAAATTACATCGATTTTGTAGTTATTCTATTAAAGAAAAAACCTTTCAAATTAAACATATTTAATCCAAGTGGAAAAAATTTATCATAAAGTATAATACGGCTGTGGCTGAATGGTAGATACGTCATACTATCAGTCAGTAGGTAGCGGTTGAAACCTGCATGCAGCTAATCGCTTTTTTAGTAAAAACATTTTGTTGAAATATAATGCGTGTGTAATTTTAGGTCGATAATAATCTGTAAAGTGTTGTCTACTATTATCGACCTAATTTTTAACAAAAGTGTTTTAGAGTGTATATATTCTCTAAAGTAATTTCAACACTTTCTTAATTTATAATTATTAGCAAAAAATTAGTTTTAGTTTACTTATAAGGCCCATTGTGCGATTTTTGCAGAGTTAATAAATTACACTATGCAGCAAAATGAAATTTTTTTATAGCATATAATAACCACTATTAATTATGTTCCGCTATTTGCAAAAATAGTCGAGATTTAAAATTCTATTTATAAGTTTTTTTGGTTTTATTTAAAAAATAAAAAGCAATCTCTCTCCACAATTGCACCACTTATAGTTGCACCCAACAATATATATAAATGAAAAAATTTCAAAGTTATTAAAAACGTTTTATCACGATAACAGCGCCACCTATCGGTTGAAAAATTATCTATCTTTCCATCTGGAAACAGCCATACAAACTAACAAAATTTCATTGAAATGGTTTGGGCGGTTTGGGAGATTAGCATAAACGAATTTACCGATACGTGATTTTTATATTATAAGATTTTGGATTTTTTTTAAGATGCTTGCTTCTGTACTCTTTTCATCATAACTTGAGAATGCCTTAATCAATTTTGTTGTAAAATATACCAACAAATTTGAATTTTCATTACCTTTAAGTTATTTCAATATCATTTTTATATACTCAATGTTCTCGGAGTTGTATAGACCGTAATAAGGAAAACAAATTTTAAAAAAAAAAATTTTTTTCAAAAATATATAAAAACTCTAAGAGGGTACGTACAACCTTACTACTTTTATTACGGTATCATGAAGCTAACAGTAAGTAGCATTAACTGAAAGATGGTTATTCCATTAAAATAGCTGGGTAAATGTTTGATTTATTCTCAATATGTTATGTAAAGTTACCTGATTGTTGAAAAATGTTTGAGTTATAAAGAGATTTCTGTACAGATTTTAACCACTTTGGATTAAAACCCAATTCAGTTCAACAAATTATCACATAAATATATTTAGTTAACTTTTGTTACTTTTCTTGTTGTCTAGTGTTATTAACCAATTTTTTTAAGAAATCTAATCTTTAAAGAGTACTTTTGCTAATAGTTCGCTTCTTTTTCCCAATTAATTTATAGCATTAATTCTTCTATATTTATCTACAAAAACGTTTTTTTTTTGTTTTATTAAATTTAAAAAAAAAATATGTCAAGAAATATGAGTACTTTTCTATATAAAAGCAAAAAGTTTTTTGGCAAAGACAGTCAGTGTTTAGGAAACACATTAAAAGTGAAAAAACTCAAGAGCTGCAAAAGAGTTATTTTGTAAAATGATTGGTAAGAAAATTATTAGATATAAATAAAGAAAATGGTGTTTAACTATAATCCTGGTAAAACGACAGTAGTAAAAATTAAGTACTAAAATTTTTTGATAAAATGTAGTACTAAAAATTTTTATACAAAACATTATATGAAAAAAGATTTTAATAGTTAATAAGTATTCAAAGTTGATACTAAAATTTTGTGATATAATTTAGTACTAAAAATGTTCATAAAAAAAGTTTCATACAACAAGGGAAGTTTCATGCAAAAAATTAAAAAAAAACTTTATTAAAATATTAAACTGAAAATAAGCGATGATACATCAAAGTTGGTACTAAAATTTAGTACTAAAGATTTTCTTCTAAGATAATTGCATTAAAAACCTGGTTTGTACGCTAGATACAGGTAAAGTTAATAAAAGCATATATTAAGTATGTACTAAAAATTTTTTATAAAATTTATTACTAAAAGTTTTCATAGAAAAAACAAAGTTTCACAGAAAAAGTATCATAAAAAAAATGTTATATAAAATGTTTACAAAAATATTTAACACAAAATTAGCGGTAGTATGTACATACTTCAAAGTTGCCACTAAAACTTAGTACTAATAATTTACTTCTGAAATAATCGGGCTTTAGAGGTAGTTATTATATAAAGGTGAATTTAATAAAAGTACATATTAAGCAATAAAAGTTTGTGATAAAATTCAGCACTAAAAGTTTTCATACAAGAAAGAAATTTTCAAACAAAAAATTGTTTAACAAAAATTGCTACTAAAATATTATACTGCAAGTAAGAGGTAATACTGCAAAGTTGGTACTAAAATTTAGTACTAAACATTTTTTTGTTGAATTAATTGCACTAAAAATCTAGTTCATACACTAGACGCAGGTGAAGTTAATAAAAGTGTGTATTAAGTACGTGATCAAATTTAGTATGTACTAAAATTTTCATAAAAATGTTGCATACAAAACATAACACTAAACTCTAAAATATGTATTATTATGAAAATTAGTATTAGGTAATACGTACTTCAAAGTTGGTACTACAATTTTGTACTAAAAATTTACTTCTAAGTTAATTGCACTTAAAAGATAGTTCATATATTAGATACAGGTAAATGCAATAAAAGTTCATATTAAGTGCTAAAAACGTGTGATAAAATTAAGTACTAAAAATGTTAATACAATTAAGAAAATTTCAAACAAAAAATAGCTTAAATTTTTTTTTTACTAAAATATACTGAAAATTGGTGGTAATACTTCAAGGTTGGTACTAAAATTTAGTACATACTAAAAATTTCCATCAGAATTAATTGCTTTAAAAAGCTAGTACATATATTAGATGCAGATGAATTTAATAAAAGTATTATTAAGTACATACTAATAATTTACGATAAAATTTAGTACTACAAATGTTGATAGAAAAAGCTGTTTAAAAATGTTTACTGATACAAACTGAAAATTAGCGGTAATACTTTAAAGTTGGTACTAAAATTTAGTACTACAAATTTGTTTTTGAATTAATTGCCCTAAAAAGCTAGTGTATGCACACATATATTAGATGGACATGAATTTAATAAAAGTGTTATTAAGCACTAAAGTTTTTGATGAAATTTAGTACTAAAAATGTTCATACAAAAAATTGTTTAAAAAAGCTTTACTAATAAAAACTGAAAATTAGCGGTAATACCTCAAAGTTGGTACTTAAATTAAGTACTAAAAACCTATTTTTGAAGTAATTGCACTAAAAAGCTAGTTGATTATAAACTAGATACAGGTGAAGTTAATTAAAATATTATTAAGAACTAAAAATTTGTGATAAAATTTAGTACCAAAATTTTTCAAAAAATAGTTTACAAATTTTTTACTAAAATATTATATTGAAAATGAGTGGTAATGCTTCAAAGTTAGTACTAAAATTTGGTACTAAAAATTTATTTTTCAATTAATTGCACTAAAAAGCTGGTTCATAATTGCACTAAAAAGCTGGTTCATACTTAATACAAGTAAAGTTAATAAAAGCGTATTAAAATAATTTAAATTTATAATTTTTGAGTTCACTAACTAAAGCCTGGCTCAATAAGTCTCAATTGACGTACTTCAAATAGCTTTAATCTTTTTAAAAGGCAAAATATGTATGCAGATTTGTGCGAAGTTCAGTTTATTTCCAAAAATAGTGCCTGTAAAAAATCTTGTTTCACATATAATTTTAATGATATAAAGTTTTTCTTTTAAAGTTTTATTATATAAAACCAAAAAAATTTCACGTTTCCATCTCTGGCAAAAACCCTCAATTCTTTATTATTTCTCTTTTAAGCTAAAATTCTTTTGGCCAGTATTGCCATTATGCTGATAGACTTTGTCCATGCTGAATACAAAGTGAAGAATTATTGCGGTTTAATAGGAGAGGGTGCGAAACTACCCAGTATGGAGTCATGCCAAACCTACTACGTGTGTCAAGCAAATGGTGATCCTATTAAAGCCATTTGTCCCAGCGGCACTGTATTTAGCAAGAATAATCAAGGTTGTGTAGCAGAATCAGATAGCGACTGTATTTATGGCCTCTCTAATCCTTGCCAAAATAAGAATAATCAATTTGCTGCCAATCCCAAAGGTTGTAATTGGTATTGCTGGTGCGTTAATGGTGCCATAAAAGGTGAAGGTACCTGCAACATTGGTGAAATATTTGATCCTGCCAATGGCCAATGTATCAATAATAATGGTGCTTGTAATAGCAAAGATAGAGATGGTGTTACAAATGTATGTGATATATTCCAAAATGGTCAATTCTTTGGCGATTCCACAGATTGTAGCGCTTGGTACCAATGTAAGGACATGAATTTGGAAAAGGGTTTTTGTGAAAGTCCTTTAGTAAGTTCTATACGTTTATAATTATGTATTAGAAAAACTGGAAATAAATTATTAAACTCTTACAGGTTTTCGATGTTAAGACAGGCTATTGTCTAGCCAATGATGGCAACATGTGCGAGAGAACCAACAATTTTGTTAAAAATCAAGCCAGTGGGCCTCCAAAAGAACCTTGCACAAGTCCTGATCAAATAGTTGGTGACACAAATGTGTGTTCCATTTATTATACCTGTAGACGTGCCACCAATACTCCCAATACTGTTTACAATTGGGTACCGCACACTTGTGCTAATCAATATTTCGATGTTATTAGCAAACAATGTAGCAGCACCACTCTTGCACGGCCTTATCCAGGTTGTGACCGCTGTCAATTCCAAACCGGTAGTTGGGCAAATGCCGTTGACTCGACCTGCGCGACATTCTTCTTTTGCGGTAATGGTCAAAAAGTCGGCACTACTCTAGGCACTTGTCGCCCAGGACAATACTATAATCAAGATGCTGGAGGGTGTATGGACGATTTCATGTTAGATCAATATGAAAGTGGGCATGGCGCTTGCAAAGACTATAGCTGTACTGATGAACGTGTGTGCTCGATGACTGCGGAAGATGGTGGCACAACTGAAGGAACTCAAGGAACTCAAACTACTAAAGTAACTGAACCTGTTACACAAACAACAACACAAACAACAAAACCAGCAAATAAACCTGTTGAAACCGATCCAACTGACAATGAAACTGGCAAGGATCCACCTAAACAATAATTGTTTACAAATATTTAAAAAAAATATATACATGTGTGTCTTCAGTAGATATTTTTTTTAATTAAATTCTTCAGTTTGATTCAATAAAGATTATATGCCTTAAAATTATTTTAAAAAATTATTTGCAAGGCGCATTAATTTTACAAGGTGGCAGCGTGGCGCCAACAATTATAACAACACAAAAGCAACAAACATTTTTGGAGTACTAAATAAACAATACTTTTATATATCGAGCCTTTATTGCAAAATACAAACTTTTTGCATTTTTGTAATCGGTAGTAGTTTTTTAATTAGTTACAAGGTAATGAGTAGTACTTATTTATCTCATTACTATACTCCAAATTAGAGCTATTACTTGGTAATTAATAAAATTAGTACGTATTTTTCTCATTATCCGAAAGAAGCTATAATTTGTTGTTATATTTCAACAAAATAAGTAGACAAACGCCTTTTAGGTTAACATATGTTTGTATATGAAAACAAATCTTTGGTACTTAATCTTATAAGTCAACAATGGCTGAGTGAGTAGAGCGCTTGTCTTCAAATATGAAAGAGCACAGGTTCGTATCCCAGCTAGGCAAAAGAAAAAATATGTGAAAAAATATAAATAAATAAATAAAAATATATAAAAATCTTTTTATCTTATTTGACCTTATTTTTTAGCTTCAAGTAAGTCAAATAATAACAATTTAATTGATGTGACATATACTTTTCTGCCTACCAGTAAGCAAAGTTTTTGCTGGGTAGTCATATCTCAAAACATCCAAAATTTTGAAATTACTAAAGAAAAACTGTTCCTTAATACCTTCTTTATACACAAAAAAGAAGTTTCAGAAACATATCTTAATATAAACCGAAGTTAAAACCACTAAAAAGCTAATATCGGCCCGGCCATGTGCTTGCTAACATTTTTAAAACTCTCTGTTGGTCCGGAAGTGAATTTTACGAAAAAAATGCTCTACAAAAAGTGGATATATCTACTCTGTCTGTCACAGGCTGATTTCTCGGGAACCGTCAGAGCTACGGACCTGAAATTTTCACCACAGGATATGTAAAACTTTGGCCGCTACAACAACAAATATATGATAGTTAAAGATTAAAGGGTGTTCTAAGGCGAGCAACGAAATATGTTGAAATACCAATTTAATATACAGACACTTAAAATATTCAAAGTTAGTGTTAATTGGTGTAGTCTGCAGAATAGACTACAGCAATTAACACTGATATTTAAAGCAACAAAAACTAAAGGGTGTTTTATCAGTTAATGTAATTTTGACTATGTAATTTAGACAATTTGCTGTATCTTGGAAACCGTAAGAGGCAAACTCTTTAATTTTTAAATTTTATCTTTAAATTTAAAAATATGCTAAAACTAAAAAATTCCAAAATTAAAAAAAATGTCAAAACGATAAATTGCCAAAATGAAAAATTCGCTTAAAGAAAAAAGGACCAAAATTAAAAAAATCGCTAAAACGCAAAAAATCACGAAAAACTAAAAAGATGGCCAAAAAACTAAAACAAACGCCAAAAACCGAAAAGCGTCAAAATTATATAAGCAGGAAAACCTAAAAAATCGCTAATACTATAAATATCGTCAAAAAACGAAAAAATCGCCAATAATGGAAAAAACACCAAAAGGAAAAAGCGCCAAAGCAAAAAAACGCGAAAACTAAAAAAATCGCTGAAAACAAAAAAAAGTGTCAAAACCAAAAAGAAATCGCTAAAACTAAAAAATCACCAAAAAACCGAAGAAAATCCCAAAAACTGAAAAAAGCGTCAAAACTAAATTAAATCGCTAAAACTAAAAATATCGGCAAAAAGTGAAAAAAAACTTTAAAAAATAAAAACTTTAAAACCAAAAAAATGGCAAAAGTAAAAAATAGGCAAAATCAAAAAATATCTAAGAAGGAAAAATCGCCAAAAAACTAAAAAAATCTCCAAAATGAAAAAAAGCGCTAAAAAAAATCGCTAAATCAACAAAAAAAAAACTTCAAAAATAAAAAAAAACCAAAATTAAACGAAAAAGCATAATGGAAAAAAGGGCAAAAACGAAAAGGGATATACATACATATGTGTGTTTTTACGGAGCCCTTCGTGTGCGGTTTGCTGAAATTATTTATTTTGACTTGTGTCCCCATTGAAAACTCAACATTTCGTATTTTTAAAAATAGTTTTTTTACCATTCGCAGCAAAACCTTTGCTTACTGGTAAGCAAAAAAAGTATATGAGGATTTAAGTCGTAACTACTTACAATTTGATTCGATAACTACTTATTTTTGTTTGAGAAGTCCAAAAAATAAGGTATACCCCTTACAAATTTATGTACACTGTCACAGCAATTAACTACTTATTATTTGTCTTACTTGAAGCTAAAAAATAAGTAGTCGCTACGTTCCGCACACTGGGCTTGTTTTTTCTTAGTTTATTTTACGCATTCGGGTTTTTTTTAAATACATTTTTTTGTTTTCTTTTTTGTTTCTTTTTAGGTTTTGGTTGTTAACCAACTTTAAACTGTTAAAGATCCTAAATGGTCATTCGAAATTAAAAATCGGCCCCGCGTTCGGTTTATATAGTGCCGCAAAGGAACATACAATACATACATACATACATACAAACGCTGATAAACAGAATACCCTTATTTGCGTCGCGCGGACGAGTTGAAAGAGTTGAATTATTTAATGTGAAACTGTTAAACATGTTATTAAAAAAGTGTAGCATCACCTTTCATCAAGCTGCTTGCTAGCTAGCAGCCTAGCTAAGCAGCTAGCGGTAGCAGAGCTACCCACCCATAAACTTTTTAACTTTCGTCAAGTCAAAATGTCTTTTTTTTCAGCCTAAAAGTATGTTATTATATTAAACAATATAATTTTAACAAAAACGTTGCCTGATGTTTAACATTAAGACAGCGTTGTCAACTTTTAAATTTCAAAAAGCACTGAAACAAGGAAAAAAAAGTGTAGTTAAAAAAAGCACTCAAATTGAATTTTATAATTTTATTTAAAAAATTCTTATATTGAGTAATTTAAAAAATTTTCCACAGGGTCTGGATTTTTGCCCTGTACGATTATAATGAAATCCAACATACATGCATATTCTACTCTTACGTACGCATCACATGGCGAAAGAATTACTCTAATAGCTCTTACGGCTCTCAAGTCTAAGCTTAAACATCTCAGCCATTTTTTGAGAAAATTCGTGATATTCGAGATTGAATAACTTTAAAGCGCGTCATCAGATATTAAAAATTTTAGTGTCATTTGAAAGAAAACGTGGAGGGTGAAAATATCAACTCTTGTTTTTGAGACAACAGTTTTTGAAATTATTCTAAAGTGTCAGACAAATCAAGTACTTACGTACAAAAATACTTTTCTATATGGACTTTAACGATTTTAAAAGATAAAGCACAGCTGATTGCGTGAATTTACTTCTTATCAATTTGTGTTTTTATTCTTCTGCAAGACTGCAAAAAAAAATTAATATTCAGGAAATAGTAACATTAACACTGCATATACAATTTCAAAAAAATAAATAGCAAATTATTATCCAAAACGCCAAAAATAACAGCATATGTAACTTATTGAACGTTTTTTTTAACCTCCCGAAATCAAAGGTAGGAAGTTACTGATTCGAAAATATTTTCGAAAATCGAGTTTTAATCAGATCTCGACGTTTTGAGGTCATGGGAATTTATTCGGACTATTTTTACGATGATGTCCTTATGGATGCATGTGTGTATTAGGGATGCCAAATGGGACTAGGTTTTTCGAAACCCGGGATTCGGGATTTTTAATTTTAAAAAACGGGATTCCGGAACCAATCGGGATTTGTATACTATTAGACCCAACTCAACCATTTTTTTTTTGTATTATGATTCACAACTAATTTTAGTTCTCTTCGAAAAAATGTTCGAAAAAAAGATTCTTATCTATACTCTCTGTTTTTCGAAAAAAAGGTTCTTATCTATACTCTCTGTTTTTTGAAACCATAATAGCCATCATAAAATATTTTAAATATTTCTAGTTTTGGCCTGACTATTTTTGCTTCTTGGGATTTTATGTTTTATGGATATGGCAACAATATTGGTTGACAAATGGTATAGATTGGCGCCTAAAATAATCATTTTAAAAGTAAGCAAAGGTAACCTAATAGTTCAAATAAAAACCAAAACACAACTGATAAAAAAACAATTCTCCCACTTTGATGAAAGTTGTAATCCATAATAAGAATTTAACAACTACAACTTAACTATCAATATAGTTGTGAAGCATAAGAGGGGCCGAAGTTAATTTTTGAGGATGTCTGTGAGATTTTGGCCATGTTTGGGCACATCTTTACTTGTAGCCCATTTGGACCATATGAACATTGTAGCCTAGGATCCACACTATTCGAAAATTTAAGTCGCATTGTTCAATTGTATTTGTGAATTTTTTTACAAAACTTTGAAAATTGAACTTAAATAAGTTTTTGACTATCTCTGAGAGATTTTGATCATGTTAAAATAAGCGATTTAAAAATTGTAAAATTGTACAGTTTGCAAAGTTTTGTAATAAATTCTCAAATACAATTGAAAAATGCGACTTCTATTCTCGAGTAGTGCGGATCCTTGGCTACAATTACTTGTAAAATCCCCAAGTTTGGGGATAAATCCCCACTACTGGCAGCTCTGTGCAGAGATAAATTTTAGTGCTACCAAGTTTTAAAAATTAAGAATTTTTCATTTTTATGGCAGCATCCTTTTAAAAACCACTACATACATATTTTATTGTGAATACATGATCTTCTTCTTTGTTTTGATCAAGGCGAATGCAGTACCAGGTAGCCCTATCATCACAGATGATCATCAGCTGATTACACCCAATCAGTCAAACTCTATATAAGAAAAGAGAAAAACTTTAACCCGAACTGTCAAAGCACAAATAAAAATAGTCCTACACCTACTTTGTATGTTTGTTGTTTTGATGATAAGGCCACTTGATATTAATTCGCTTTGGTTTTGATATGGGAGAATTAACAATGTAACTTAACAATCTAAATCAAGATAAATTTCATTATTACGAAAAATATTATGAAATTTATAGTAAATTAAAATAATGTTATTTGTTTGATATATTCGTTCTAGACAACCCTTGAAATTCAAAATATTACAGTAATTTTGATAATGTAAGCGAAATGTATGTATTAATGTGGTCTATAGCCACCCCCAGAAAAAATTCTACCTACGCTATTGAGTATAGGCCCAACTTAAGGAATAATTCGGGGGCGAACCATAGGGACCTTAAAGCTGACCTTCGAAGCTTTAGTTTAGTGTATAGAAAAAAAATTTGTTTTATTTCGCTCAGGTACTATTTCCGGTATAGGTCAAAATTAGGGTATAGTTCGGGGGCGACCACATGTACCTTAAAGCGGACCTTCTAAGCTTTAATTTGGTGTATAGTTTATATGGCTGGAACGTTTTTTGCTGAACAAAGTTTCAAAAAGAATAACAAATTTGAGAAATTACCCTTATTATGAATGATTATTTTATATGAAAAAATTTTGGGACAAAAATTTTCCATAACATTTTTTCGATTAGATTTTTTTGTATAAAATTGAAATATGTAGATGTTTTCTTAATAGCAAGAACTTGGAACAATATGGCCCAATTCACAATCTTGTGCAAATGGTATTGCATCGTTGCATTTGCGAAATGGTTAGCATATTGATACTCACCACTAACAATTGTTAAGTGGTGAGTATCAATATACTATACCAATTTCCAAATGCTACGATGCAACACCATTTGCACAAGATTGTGAATTGAGCTTATTTGTTTATGCACACCCCTTAGGAAATATTTCTTGTTTGAGAGTTTTTCTATAAGTATACGAGTTTGAAAACTTTTCAATCATGATTAGATTAGATTAAGTGCAATATAGGGTTCCAGGTGCTTGACAAGCGACTACGTTTTTAAGTAAAAATTTTAATTCACTTTTAAGAAGAAAACTGCATAAACAAACATCCACACACTAGTAATTGTAATTATCGATGATAATTCATACTAGAATAGAGAAATATCAAGAAGCTTAACAGAAGACATAAAAGGAAAAAGTGAATATCAATAACTATCAAATAAAATATGTGCAGCTCTAAGAGTGACAATATGAATTGATTAAAGGGAGATGGTTTTCAACTCTTAACTGCAAACCACCGACTTTGGTCGAGTGATCTACGCGGAAAAGAACTCTGACGAGATTAGCTGGTGCTATCGAATCATGTCAGTTCAACCCTCCGTGCAGTCAAACTTTTTCTTTGCCTACATGCTTCACATTTAGCTCTGAATAAAAACATAATTTAATTGAAAAATTAAATTAAAACTGAACTCAAGACAATATAATTAAATTTCTTTGAATATAAAGCCATACAGTTCGACTATAACTCATAACTTATTAAGAAACGATTCGCTTCAAACTGCGTTTTATAAATATGTAATTATAGATAACTTAAGAGGGTGCTGAGTAGTTAACGCGTTTGACTATAAGCCCTGAGGTCTTGAGTTCAAGACTAGTTTCAGGCAAGCCAACAACATCATGAATTTTTTTCATGTGCATTGGTGTGTTATTGTGTTGGTTGTTGTTGGACTGTTAAAGTGATCAAGGCATAGCACTGATCACCTTGGCAGTACCGGCAGCGATTGATACTATCATATCCAAATGCACTTCATATAATACGTTTTTACGCAGGGCTTATTTGTATTTTTATTGTAACTTAATAACTCACGAAAACAATTGAAGTTTGAAATGCCACTTTTGCACATGTTTGTTAATAAAAAATAATAAATAGATAAATACATTAATAAATAGATAAATATTCATTGATTTAATATATGACAGTAAAAAGTATTTGGCAGCATCTTACGTCCTTATTTGCAAATAAGCCCTGCGTATAAACGTAGTAATAGTAAAAGATCTAATAAAATGGCTAAAACAACTCAATGCCTCTACTTGACACCAGATGGGCTTGCAGCAATATTCTACAAAAAACGTGCAATAGCAGGGTTGTATGTGAATGAATTGAGCTTTCTATCTCTCTCCCACTTCACCACCTGTTCTCTCTACACTATCCCTTTGCCAAAGAAGGTAACACATTAATTAATTAACTGGTAGGCATTAATTGTCTGATTGTGTTACTTCTCTTTAAACAAAAAAAAGTTATCAAATTAATTTTGCAATAGAGAGCTTATATTTTTAATTAATACAAAAAGTAGAGAAATTAATGTTTTGTAATTTTAAGTGTCCAAAAAAAAGTTAGACATTTTTTATACGTAAAAACTTTTTCTATGAAAAAACTTTTAGACAAAACTTTTCCTATGAAAAAACTTTAAGACAAAACTTTTTTCTAATAAAAAATGTTGGGACAAAACTTTTTTCTACGCAAGAATGTTACTTCAAAACGTTTTTTCCATGAAAAAGTTTTGGAAAAAATGTTTGCTGTGATAATATTTGGGAGAAGAGTTTTCCTATGAAAAAAATTTTAGGACAAAACTTTTTCTATGAAAAAATTTTGGGACAAACATTTTTTGGACTAGATTTTTTGTTTATGAAATTGAAATACATCCATACATATGTAGGTAGATGTTTTCTTAATAGTAAGAGCTTGCAGAAATATTTGTTTAAACATAAAGTTTAACACAAAAATCTGATGGAATATTTTCTTTAAACAAAAATCACATTAAGCTGATAAAAATAAATATATTAAGAAAATATTTATCGCATTTGTTAACAAAAAATTTTGCAATTTCATTATTGCATCCCACGGCGATAAAGAAATAATAACAACGTTTCTTTGAGTAAAATCTTATCTGTAAAATTTGACAAAACGGTTGAATGAATTCATAAATTTTTTATTTGGCACTTGAATATTTTGGAACATTAAATCTCAGCCATAAATTATTGTTTAGTTTTTTTCTTTTTGTAGGTAAAAGAAAGAAATGGTAAAATTTTAAATAAAAAATATTAATACAAGTAGAATTTTAGTTATCTCTCCAGTAGAACTTTCATTTTATTTCTTTCGAAAATTCTACTGCTTAGATTTGTTTTTCTTTGCAGGTGTTTCCATTGCAGATGGTCAAATAATATTATGATATATGTACATAGAAATAAAGAAATATCAGAAAAACCTTTCCTTCATATAAACAACACCTAAAATAATTGTATTTCAGTCATAAGTTTCCGTTCTATCAATTTACTACTGTGCGGTTCTTTAAAAAGAAGTCATGAAAGGTACAATAAGATTAAAAATGTATATTAAATAACTTTTGTATTGCGATTAGCATTAAATTTGGCGTGTGTACTTAAAGAATGATATACAATATAAAAGAAGAAGAAGAAAAATATTACAATAAATTAAGTGTATTATAATAATTTTATAAAAAATGTACGTAGTCGCATTTTTGACTTGTTTTGCGCTCTTTTACAAAGTTGGTTTTTTCTAAAAAAAATTTTCAAATGTTTCATATCAATCCTTAAATTAAACTGGAAAAAATATATTTTTGTTTAATTTTCGAAATTTCCCTTCCATTTAAAATTTCCCTTTTTCAGAAAAAATTGTTTTGAAATATGCACTTTATTAAATGTTTTTATGAAATTTAATTAAAATCATATAAACATCTAAAAGTTTGAAAGGAAATTTTAAATTTTTATAATTAAAATTTTTTATACGCTATTTTTGCACTAATTTTAAAATTGCTATAAATTGTCATATCATTTCCTATACAAATTTGTTTAAGGTTTAGGGAAATTTTATTTTCAACATTTATTTATTTCACTAACTACTTTATTCGTAAGAAACACTTATGGAAAAATTAATATATTGCAAAAATTAAAAATTTCCCTTAAGGGAAATTTATAAAATGTTCGTATATATTTATAAAAATTTTCGAATATATATTAATACCATAAAAGCATTGGTAAGCCAGAAATATACCAAATATCAAAAATTTCCCTCATGGGAAGTTTTACAAATTTTGTATATGTCACAAAATAACACTGTGTAATGTTATTTGCGATATTAAAACTTTACAAATTTTTAAAATTGCTTATCAATAAAAATCTGCCTTTGGAGGAATTTATTTTTACAGTTTACTTTGTATAGGCTCTTATGTACTTCGCATACGTAATTATGTAAAAAAGACGTAAAATAAAAAACAGTTTATTTATTTTAAAATTTTTTCATAGTTGAATAATTCCCTTCGGTAAAAATTTCCTCTAGCTGGAAATTTTTCATAGCAACGGAGTTATATTTTTTGCAATGCTTTACCCAAAACAAGTAAAATATGTATATTAAAAATATGTATGTACTTCAATAGATATGTATATCATTAATATAATTGCCTATAGAGAAATTTTCTTGGTTTTTTATTATTTCATGGGAAATTTAATTTTCTAAAGAATATTTATAGTTTTACAAGACACTGAGTGAGTGTGCACTTGACAACATTTTTTTTAATGTTGAAAAGCATTTTTTGAGTCAGATTTCCCTTGGGGGAAATTTATCTTTGAAACTCTTTTTTATTAATTATACTTTCGTAATGACATTTATATAATTTAAGTTCTTAAGATAAAATTAAAATATCCCTTATATTAAAAATTTCCCCGTGAAAAAATTTTAATGTTGCTTAGACTTTAAAAAATAATTTATTGATTTACAAGATGTCTGTCGTGCACTTGATAAAAATATTTGAAAATTTTGAAGAATTCTTTCGAGTAAAATTTACCTTTTGGGGAAATTTGTATTTTAAAATTTTTTCAATAATAATTTTTTTCTTCTTTTCATAATTTAGATTTTTCTTTGTCTCAAGATGATTTCTAATTGTGTCTAGAAAATAAGGAATTAGTGGATGTATTGTTAGACTAAGATTTTATATTGCTAGCCTGTAAGGATATTGTAATCCATTTGGCTAAATAAATAAATAAATAAATAATTTAATTTAAGTAGTAAAACAACTATTGAAAATATACCAGATTTCAAAAATTTCGCTTTGAAGGAAATAAACTTTCGATTAAATTTTAAAGAAAATTTCACATTTAATAGCTTTATTTTATAGTTAATATGTTCAAAAAATATATTAAGATACACCTAATTTCAAAAATTTCCCTTGGAGGGAAAAAAATTTGGTATACATTTTAAAGAAAATTTAACATCTTATTACTTTATTTATATAGCTAATATACTAAAGATAGAAATATTGACAATATCCCTAGTTCTGAAAATTTCCCTTTGAAGAAAATTCAATTTTCATATAAATTTTGAGGGAAATTTCATATTTTATAGCTTAATTTATGTAGTTAATATGTTTAAGAAAAAAATATTGAAAATATCCCTAGTTTTAAAAATTTCCCTTTGAAGAAAATTCAATTTTCGTATAACTTTTAAAGAAAATTTTACTTTTCATTACTTTATTTGTGTATTTAATATGTTAAAGAAAGAAATATTGAAAATATCCCTAGCATTAAAAATTTCCTTTTGAAGGAATTAAAATTTCGTATAAATTTTAAAGAAAATTTTACATTTCATAACTTTATTTATATAGCTAACATGTTGAAATATTGAAAATATCCTTAGTTTTAAAAATTTCCCTTCGAGGTAAAATCAATTTTCTTCTAACTTTTAAAGGAAATTTCATATTTCATAACTTAATTTATGTAGTTAATGTGTTTAAGAAAGAAATATTGAAAATATCCCTAGTTTTAAAAATTTCCCTTTAAAGAAAATACAATTTTTATAGAAATTTTAAAGGAAATTTCATATTTGATAGCTTAATTTATGTAGTTAATGTATTTAAGAAAGAAATATGGAAAATATCCTTAGTTTTAAAAATTTCCCTTTGAAGAAAATTTAATTTTCTTCTAAATTTTGAAGGAAATTTCATATTTCACAACTCAATTTATGTACTTAATGTGTCTAAGGAAGAAATATTGAAAATATGCCTAGTTTTAAAATTTTCCCTTTGAAGAAAATACAATTTTCATATACATTTTAAAGGAAATTTCATATTTTATAACTTAATTTATGTAGTTAATGTGTCTAAGAAAGAAATATTGAAAATGTACTTAGTTTCAAAAATTTCCGTTTGAAGAAAATACAATTTTCATATAAATTTTAAAGGAAATTTCATATTTTATAACTTAATTTATGTAGTTAATGTGTTTAAGAAAGAAATATTGAAAATGTAGTTAGTTTAAAAAATTTCCCTTTGAAGAAAATTATTTTGCTTGCTAAATTTTAGAGAAAATTTCATATCTGATCATTTAATTTAAGTAGTTAATGTGTTTAAGATATAAATATTGAAAATATCCTTAGTTTTAAAAATTTCCCTTTGAAAAAATCTAATTTTCTTCTAAATTTTAAAGGTAATTTCATATTTTATAACTTAATTTACGTAGGTAATGTATTTAAAAAAAATTAAAAAAAAATCTTTAATTTTCAAAATTTCCCTTTAAAGAATATTCAATTTTTCAATAAAAAAACTAATAGAATTTTAAAAATATCTTTCAGTTTTCGGACCGATTTTTGGCATTTTCATGGGAATGCTGTTCATAACAAACTGCAATGCCTTAATTGAAGAGCTTAACTCCGAAGAAGACGTGTGCAGATGGTTTCCAGATGGTGTAGTATTGCGTAAGCCTGGTTCCTGCACAGAAAGAATAAAATGCAACAATGGCGAAAGTATTCCGCACTCTGTACCATGTACTGGCAATAAAATTGTCAAGCTAGATAAAATGACTTGTGCGACTGATTCTACAAAGTCTCCAGATAAATATTGTACACCAACTTGCACAAAAAATAGTCTTACATTTATTGAACATGTTAAAAATTGTAACGAATGGAGCGAGTGTTATTTAGGAAAAGTCGTGCAGACAGGTAGCTGTCCATACGGTCAAATTTTTGATCAAGAAGGACAACAATGCATTTACGATAACGGTCAATGTAAGAAAACATATCATATTTGCAATGTGGCCAAAACAAATCAACCATTTTTGGATGAAAACAATTGTAACAAATATTTCATTTGCAATGCCAAAAGAGAATTGAAAGTAGAGACATGTCCCATATCAACTTATTACGATGTGAGCACGGGTAAATGTATAGAGAAGACCCAAGTTAATTGCTATCAGCATCCAATGCCCGAAAAGGCCTGTGGTACAAAAAAGCTAGCAATACTAAATCGTTTTGTACGTGACAAAGCCACATGTGATGGTTATTACTTTTGCAAAAATTTGGGGAAAGATAAAAACGGAAATTTCATACCAGATGAGTTACCGAGATGGGGCCAATGTAGAGCAAATGAATTTTTCGATGAAGATAGCCAAACTTGCCAAAACATGAATCATGTTAAATGTGAAGAAGATCGTTGCAATGGCCGTAATAACGACTTCATTTTAAGCGAAAAGCCTGGCTGCCAACATTATTTGGTATGTGAAGATGGCCGTACGACTGAAGAAGTTAAATGTCGAGATAATAAATATTTCGATCCAATTACTGAGAGTTGCGTGAATACACCTATATGGTATCCAGCTTGCAATTGAGATGTAAAAATTAAGAAAAACATAATATTTTTCAAATAATTTGCAACCAAAATTTAATTTGTTTTTATGAAAAAAAAGAAACATCAAACAATTTTCAAAATAACAAGATTCTAACGACTGATTCAATAAAAATATTCATAGAAGTTCAATGTAAAACAGTTCATAGAAAGCATTCGTTGTTATTCTTTAACAAAATTAGTGAACCAATTTATTGATTTAACGTACTAGTAGATTAGGTCAAAATTAATGATCAATTCGTTGAAACAATGAATCTTTTCTTTGAATTTATGTATTTATGAATTTATGAATTGATGTGCAGGAAAAATATGGTTAATTCTTATTCGTAGAAACTCTAGATTGTAAAATTTTACTATGCAACTTGACTTAAGGTTAGTATGGCATAAGAGATACAATTATAACGCGAATTAATATATTTTTTATATAAGTATAACGTTTTATGAGAGGTACCCTTCCTCACTCCCATCCACTTAGTTTTGTGCTCGACTACGCATACTGGCTTCCAAGTACCTCACACGAATACTAAAGACATTCACTAATAAAGATTTTCAGATATGCGATAATTAACAATTACTTTGTATGGGAGGTACCCTTCCTCCATATCCATCACTCCAACAGTTTTCGCTTGGGCTACTCACACTGACTATAAAGTAATTCGTACCTTGTTTGAAGACGTTCACTGATATAGTATTCCAAATATGCAAAAATTAATGATTACTTTGTATGGGAGATACCCCTTGCCCTGCAGCTACACCACCATTTTTCACACCAAGTTTAGAGACTTTCAATTATATGTAGTATTCTAGATATACGATAATTAATAAGTGCTTTATATGGGAGGTACCCTTTCCCACGCCCTTACCGTAAATTGGTGAAAATGGAACCACCTTTGGAGTGTATCACTTTATATAAAAAAAGAGTTTTTGAATTCGCTCCACAAATGAGGGAGACATCAGTGAACATAGAAAAATAATATACATACATGACGATGATAAAACCTCCTCCTTTTTTGAAGTCGGTTAAAAATGTCGAATTTCATACACTGATAGAAAAACCGGCACACCGCTGATGTAATTTGACATCAATGCTATGTCATGGCGAGTCCCTGTGGCTGAGTGGGAGCTAAGGTATCCTGTCAGTCCAGAGGTCGTGGGCTCGATTCCTGTCATAGACCCTGTCTGCAGACAAGCTAATCGCTTCGCGGATTGTGTTTGTTTATTAAAAAAAATGTGTCTTGAATTTTGACTCCATGACACTTTTCATCATTGTGATGTCAACCTTTACATCAGCTGGTCATCAATTCCTATGATGACAAATCTATCATCAATGCAATGACACACCGACATCAGGGAAATGTTGAGTTGGAATCAATTTAACGGCAAAATGTCATCAATATAATGTCACTGATGGAAAAACCGTCATATCGCTGATGTAATTTGACATCAATGCTATGTCGAGTGTCTTCGTTTTTCACCCCATGACACGTTTCATCATTGTGATGTCAAGTTTTACATGGGCTGGTTACCTTGCCATTAATGGAATGATTAAAACAATTATACATCTTTAATTTTTTTTTACTTGTTTCAATTTTAGTTTTACTTTTTGTTATTTTATTATTATTTTTTTAATGTTGGTCTTGATGCGAGATTCTTCAATTCATCGCATATCTATGTATAAGCTGACCTCTACAATTTCAGCCACGTCAGCATCTAAGCATTGATGTGACCTACATATGATGACTAAGTGTCACCAATATGATTTAAAGGTGTCATACTCTCGTTTGCTTCAATGTTTTGTCTATGCATGTATGCTGTACTGACTTGGTTTTTAAAAAGGACTTGTAGATTTTATTATTAGCTCTGTCATTGTAATGATGATGAGACTTAGTTTTTAAAAAGCCTTGCAGATTTTATTATTAGCTCTGTCATAGTAATGATGATGAGATTACATCAATGCAGTGTCATGTTTTTTTTTAGCTTTTTAAAAATGAGTTTAAACACAAAAATACAAAATAAAACAATAAAATTTGTATTAAAATACAAATTACAAACGTTATAACATTGTTTACTTTTTCTTTTATATATGTTTTGCACTGTACTATGACTGTCATTCCAGTCAAATCATAGATGTCAAAATTATATGATGACGTTTGTCATCAGATTGATGTCTGTTTTCATTTTATTGATGACATTTGTCATAGCATTGATGTCAGAATTCGGATGACAGGGCGTCATCAAAGCGAAGACGCATAATTTTTTTATGAGTGTGCAAACCCATTAGCCCGCATAATGTATACAATCGATTGAGAAGAAGCCATACACAAGAGAGTGCGATAAAGGACAATCATAGCAGCAATCATAGAAACAGAAGTTAATACTAAATAATTTCCGAGCTAAAATTTATATTGAAGATATAATAGACAACAAATAAATAAAAAACAAATACGTGTGGCATACAAATTTTATTACCGCTAACAAAGTAGCGGGTCCAAAATCTAGTTCAACATAATATTTATTCTTAAAGGAGCAGACTTTCAATTACTTGTAATAACACGCTGGATAAGTGATAATTTCAGGCGTACACATGCCCCGTTCTTCATCAAAGAAATTATTACCACAAGTTCCTTCACCAACTTTAACGCCATTTTCACACCTGAGAAAATGACGGCAACCTCTCTGACTGCTGATAACAAACTGTCTAGTACTGCCTTCACAACGATCTTTAAGACAAACAACTCGCGTAGGATCTAAACACATTTGCTTTTCCTGACTAAAGAATTTATTACCGGGACATTGATTCCATTCTGGGTTTGGATCTGAAAAGTTGCCAATATCAGCACAATGGAAACTACCACCACACGTCCTACCATCGTTAACGAAATAATTTTTCTTGATTTTTTTCTTCACTATACAGACATCTTTGGGCACTGGATGACAACCATTTGTTGGCTCTGCTACACATGCTCCTTTGGCGGCATCGAAATACATGGCACTGCTTCCACATTGCTCATTTTTCAGCTCTATTACTTTTGTTTTTATATTGAGTGTGCATGTATTGTAACGATAACAATAATTTTCATCCTTAAATTTCACTCCACTACTAACAATGGCACAAAAATTTAACTTATCAAATCGACAATTCGATTGATAAGTATCAATACAAGATTGAAGAGTCTCACTGAAATGCAACGAACTTGGGCAATGGCCATAAATAGCCAACTCTTCAGTTTGACAGTAATAATAGCCGGAACAAGTTTTCTCATCTCTTATAAATTTCCCGGCCATATTAGTACAATTAATATCGCAGTTACTGTTATCAGTTAACTGCGTTTGGCACTTGTAAGTATCCTTATTGTAAAAGGGTTTAGGCTCTGTACATTTAATGCCATTAACCGACTTGAAATTAATGCAGATAACTTGTTGACCACAATCATCGGGATGACGCAATTTGGTACCATTGGGAAAAAGTCTACAAGGATCGACGCTACGTTGAGCCTCAGTAATTGACGCCAATGCTAACCATATAATGACCAGCAGCGGCAATAAACAGCTTAAAAAATTCTCTATTAGAAAAAACAAAAGTAACATAATTGAGTTGTTGGTTTACATTTTTTATTCAAACATTTTCAATTACCTTTCATTTTAAAGCAAACTCTTTGTCGTTTAGTAAAAGACTAAAGAGTTTTCGTAATTATCATTTTTTTATAATTCCCCCCAATAAATTTTTGACAATGGTCACAAATTTTCTCTTTAAATTGATAAGATTAATTTAAATTTGATTAGCAATATAAGTTTTTGTAGCTTAATCAATTGTTTATGAAAAATGTGAATGAATTACGATATCGTTTTGATTATAATTATAACAAAATATTTATTCAAGTGTTTATAGAAGATTATGGTGTTTTAGCTTCTGGCGTTGTTTACGAATGCTGCCTTTTATGTTATGCGATATGATAATACTGGATAAAATATATCAAATAGGTCATAGGTTAGGTTAGGAAGGGAAGTGTTATACCGCACATCCACTCGGAGACCAAATTTGATCCATTGTGATTCCCTTCTATTTATACCCGTTGTGAAAAATAACCGCCTTTGTATCCAGAAACAACCCTACTATTTGTCATGAAGCCTCTGATATATTCCAGTGTGCACTTCGCAATATCACTAATGCTCAAATGAAAATGTCTGCTTAGCCACCTAAGCCTGTGACGTTGCAACATCGGGCAATGCTAGATAATATGCTCAATTGTTTCTGGTTCCTCTTCATCCTCCCACATCCTACAGAAATCTAGTGCCAATCTCCCAAACGCTGATCCTAGCTCTGACCGAGCAGTGACCAGTCAATACGCCTATTAAAACCCCTATCTTCTTCCTATTCATACCCAGTCGTAGTTCGGATCTACCTTAGTCAAGCTTTGGCTACATGGCCCTCGGAGACTCTACAATCCTTCCTAGTATCCCATGAACGGTTGACCCTGCTCAACACCCAATTACTGAGTTCCTTATAGTAATGACCGATCGGTAATTTAACCGATCTGTCACACATTTCCTTATCTAACGCCGACCCTATCATTGCCAGCTCACCGGCAGTTTCATTCCTACAACATTGCAGTGGCCAGGAACCCAACATAGTCTGACATTATATTTGTTCATAAGCAAGTTGAGGGCTCTCCTACAGTCACTAACTAGTTTCGATTTAACTCTGTGTCCCTTCAAATCTTTTTGCGCCGCCTGACTACCGACCTAGAAGGTTACCTCCTCACCTTCAGCTACATTTCTGTACACCAGTTCCGTGGCCCTGAGGATCGCCTGGAAAACGTTACAATTGTTCGGTAGTCTAAAAGACCTACGAATGTCCGTTCTCAATATATAGACACCAGCGTCCGTGCCTATTCCCATTTTTTACCCGTCTGTTAAGACAGCGCAACCCTTGTAGACCCCATCAGATTGAACCCAAAAGTCCTTATCCGGTATTACCAATGATGATGTCGTACTAAAATCTATTTCAACGACCTTAGAGTGGACCCGGAAATTACGGAGACCCTTACGATTGCTTTGTGACCTGTTAATCTGCCAACCTTCCTCTAACAGTCTAAGGACACCCCTTGCTGTCGTTCTCGTTCTGTGGGAAGCAGGTGAAGAACGACATCCAAGGCAGCTTAAGGTGTGCTCCTCTGGGCACCTGTGATACCCAGCGAGGCACATCCCTACATCTCAGCAAATAATCTCCTATGACTCTCCTTCCTCAATGCCTCCCACCACATCACACAACCATAGGAAACAACCGTTGGAAGGAGTTCCTGCATGCTTTAAATAGGCATGCTGACCACCACTGATGACGCGCGTATCAATCGTGCTTCTAAGATGTAGGTCAATCAGCATTTTAATTTCCAAATATCTGTTTGTAAAATATCTATCATGGCCTAGGCTTCCATAGTTTCCTTTGTCTTTTTTAAAAAGTTCAAAGGATGATTTTAAACGTTTTTACCGCCAGCTTATTGGATCCGCCATATTGGATCTGTAAATTTTATTATCGGAGTCATAATCCTCGACTTCAAAAACTCCCAAATAGCTGATATCTAACTTCTGTCGCTCTTAAAGTAATTAGAAAATAATGATGATCTCTTAAAAAAGTATTAGTATTATTACCGCCATATTGATTTCACCATTTCGAACTTCAAACATTTGTTTAAATAATATCTTTCACGAATCCCCAGCGTTCTTTTTGCCTTTTTTTAATTAAAAGTTTGATTTTTTATGTTTACCGCCATATTGGATACGCCATCTTGGATTTTAAAATTTAAATTTCAGATTTAGGGCCTGTCCCACGATGTCGACAGGTCGATGTCGTTCTCTTATTTATATTGAAAACAATAATAAATAATGAATTTATTTTTGTTTTCAATATAAATAAGAGAACAACATCGACTTGACGACATCGTGGGACAGGCCTTTAAAATCAATGGTGCCAAAAAGCACCAAAGGCAATATTTTATAAAACCACTAGATCAATATATAGACGTCCGATTAACTTGAAACTTTGCACACAAATTAGGATCCCATGACAACACAACCTGATCGATATAAAAGTGGACAGTGCCACGCCTATGCTAAGTAATTATTTTATATCATGAAAGCTACAGCAATCAGAGTATTCATATATGGTGTGGTTTATTTTTAGAGAAAAATGTGAAGTATGTCGAAAAATTGATAGTATAGGACCGACGGAAGCGGTAGGTACTCCCCATACAAAGTAATTTATAATAATATGCTATCTAGAAAGCTATAAAAATATGACTCTTTAAATTAAGAATCAGTTAATTTGAATACAATATACAAAGTTAAGAAAAAACGGACGGGATAGGTGCGAGGTAAGGGGTACTCCCCATACAAAATAATCAATAATTACTTGCTAACTCGAATGATATAAAATTAAGAGCCTTCAAATTTGCTATGAACTAATTTGAAGACATGATACGAAGTAAGGTAAGCAACTGACATGGTAGCTGTGGGAGAAGGGGCTACTCCCCATACAAAGTAATTAATAATTACCTGATATCTGTAAAGCTATAACAGAAAGAGTCCTCAAATTTGGTATGAGTTAATTTGCAGACATGACACGAAGTTTTGTGAAAAACTGGCGGTGTAGTTGCGAGGGAAGCGGTACTCCCCATACAAAGTAATCAATAAATTAACTGCTAACTGGATAGATATAACAGTAAAAGTCTTCAAATTTGTTAGCAACTAATTTGAAGACATTATACGCGGCAAGGTAAAAAACTGACGGGGTAGGTGCGGAGTAATTCAAGCAGTTAGCTGTCCGTTAAAAAAAAATATTGAAATATCTCAACCGGTTAAAAAGTTACAGAATTTTGGCGAAGGAAAAACTATTATGAGCTACTGTGCGCTCTCGCTAACCTTCTTTTTTTTTTTGAAGACATACACAAACCGGCAAGAATTTTGGACTTATCTGTATTAACACCCAGGGTCTTCGCAGGAACCAAACTAACCACGTCCAGATTAACAGTCTGGAGCTCTTATGAAGTTTCGTTTTCATCTCTGCACATCTTGGAAATAACATAAATACAAAATTATCTTAAAATAAAACAATTAATGCTGATTTATAGATTCAAATAAAAATTCTACAACCTTTTGGAAACATTACGGGTTTTCCCTTCGTTTATTATTTATGATCACTGTGCTGCAAATCGAGTGGTTTGAAATCACCCGATTTGAGTTTTCGAACTATATCAAGCAGATGATTTATAGGTGTTTGCTAAATATTGTTTTAAACATTCAAAATATTCTAATCGGACTCAAGAAATACATTTTTGAAAATCAATCATTTTATAGAACAGGGTAGAGCAGTGTGATTTTATTTAATAAAAAAAAAACTAAATCTAACAATATTATACTACAATGAATATAAAGAAATTTAAATACATAGTAAACAAAATTTATACCCCCCATTTTATAAGTTATAATATCCAATAAAAGTAATCTACAGTTTTTAAATCAGCAAAACAAACTCTTTCATAAATTCACAGCTGAACTCTCTTATCAATATAATAAATATTAATTTTAAACAAAAGATTATCGTTGGTAAAGTAAGATTTAAATAAATTGTAGAAAAATAATTAAATAAATCATTTAATCAAGAGCTAGGAAATATTACGAGGATTGTCCTTTTTATTTGGCGCGATATGAAAATTCAGATTAAAATATGTATAACGTACAAAAATACAGCACCAGCGATGGTTTCCACACTTTGCACAAGTTCAAAAAATTACTTTCCAGTGGCGCTTTCTAGTAGAATTGGGTCCAAGTCGTACGAACTCGCTCAGCAGCTCGTTTTAGACACAAACCTATGATCAAACCCATTCAAAATACATGGGTTTAATCATAGGTTTGTGTCTAAAACGATCTGCTGAACGAGTTCGAATGAATTGGACCCAAGTCTACTTTCTAGTACATATTGCTCGCAACATTACTGTTGCGAAAGTGTTTGAACCAAACCAAATTAGACTTGGGCACAACTCGTTCGAACTCGCTCAGCAGCTCGTTTTAGGCACAAACCTATGACCAAACCCATTCAAAATACATGGGTTTAATCATAGGTTTGTGTCTAACACGATCTGCTGAACGAGTTCGAACGAGTTGGAATCTAGTCTAAACCAAATGTCTTAAAACACACCTTCAAAACATAATATGTAGACTTGGGTCTAACTCGTTCGAACACGCTCAGCAGCTCGTTTTAGACACAAACCTACGATCAAACCCATTTAAAATACATAGGTTTGATCACAGGTTTGTGTCTAAAATGAACTGCTGAGAGTGTTCGAATGAGTTGGACCCAAGTCTAATAATATGTGTATTGTTTGTAGACTTGGGTCCAACTCGTTCGAACTCGCTCAGCAGCTCGTTTTAGACACAAACCTATGATCAAACCCATTCAAAATACATGGGTTTAATCATAGGTTTGTGTCTAGCACGATCTGCTGAACGAGTTCGAACGAGTTGGACTCAAGTCTAATTGTTTGTGTTAAAGGAAAATTAAATGCATAAGCACACAACACTTTTAAACATTCAAATATTACGCAAAGTTGCCAGACGTTTATTATTGGGTATATAACTCTCTCTAAAATGAGTCCCAGATGTAAACTTTCAAAACGCCAATACATGTATATACTTTTTTGGCTGCCTTTGCTAGAATCAGCTGCTAGAATATTTCTATTCAAAAAAAACAAACTGAGTTTGTTTTACAGTGCAAATATTCGCAATTTTCGCTAAAATTAGGTGATTTCATTTTATTATGAATATAATCAATATTTATCCATCGATTAAACATAGAAATAACCTTATCTTGTTTGTAATATAAGTGCCTTTCTGATTTTTTAATAAAAATGGCAAGTTTTTGTAATTTTCTTTTTTCATATATATTAAAAAAATAAAAATTTTTCAATTTTGTCTAAAAAAAATCTATTTTTTATCATTGCGGTCTGAATAATTGCGAAACTATTGAGCTTCTAAAACAAAAGAATATTTAAGCAGCTTAAAGGTAGTTTTGTATACAGTTTTTGTTGTTTTTGTGATAAAATTGGGCAGCCCTTTTTCAAGTTATGATAAAATCGGTGGAGCAGCATCTGCAAAACTCGATTTTTTTGCACAAATCCGGTAATTTCACTTTATTGTGTATAAAATCAATATTTATCCCTCGATTTTTGTGAAATAAAGCTTATTTTATTTGTGGTATATGTAGCTTTATGGCCAATGAATAAAAAATGGTAACATTTAGCAATTTTCGATTTTCTTATAAATTAAAAAAAAAATAAAAATATTTCAATTTTGCATAAAAAAATATATTTTTCATCATTGCGGTCTGAATAATTCCGAAACCGTTGAGTATATAAAAAAAAAATATTGTTTGAACGACTTAAAGGTAATGTTATTTAAAGTGTTTTTTTAGTGGTTTTGTCATAAAATTGAACAACCCGTTTTTTAGTTATGATAAAAACACTGGAACAGACAGTCTCATCAAAAATCCAAAATTTTAGAAAAAAAATTTATAAAAAATATGTAGCGATAGAATTTAAAATTTCGACTGTTTTTGTAGTTAGTGGACCATAACACATCAACAAACTAGAATGGCACTCCTTGGCATTTTTCTTGTTGCATAGTGTAATCAAACTACTCCAGAAACGAAGTGATTGTAATTTGCTATCGACTACCGTGGAAGGGTCACTTCACTGCCTACTTCATACTGACAGATTAACACTTAAGACAAATTAGAAACAATTGAAATAAATAATAATAAAATATTTAAAAATAAACTGATACACACAGGCATACAGTAGAACATAGTGCACGCATATGAAGTAGAGGGCTGCAAAGTGTACTCAAATGTATTCGTACTCGAATGAATTTCGTGTGTGCATAGATGTATGTTCTTATGCATACATGCATGTATATGTGTGTGTACATTAGAGATGAGTGATCCCGTGATTTTTAAAGAACATCGTGAACAGTGAACGTGATTTAAAAATCACTATTACTTAAAACTGTGACTGTGATCACTACTTTCAGTTTTCTTATAGGAATATAATTATCAAGTACACACATGCATCTCTGCAACAAAAACTTTGGTTCTGTTTGTTTTTTTCTTTCTGATGAAATATACCAAGACGGATTTAAATACGCCTTAAAATATACTTTTAATCAGAGTAGGAATATAAACTAAACGAAACGTTTGCTTTCGTTTTGTTTTATATTTTTCAATGTGTAAAACAAGAACAAAGCAAAAACAACGAGAATGATAGTCCAATTTAGTTTTGTATTGTTTCTGCTTGTGTACACTGTACACAAGTTAAATGTACATTAACTTAAATGTACGCAGCTAGAAAAGCAAAGAATGAGAACAAAATTGAAAAGTTTTAAGAAAATACATTTGCAAAGGTTTCCCGATTGATTCGCTCATCATAGTAGAGAATGTGTTAGTGTATTTATGCTAAATACAATGAACCATTCAACAAAATACATTTCTGCTTTTGTTTCGTTTGTATCGTCACAACTGTGATTCGTGATTTTTCAGTAACAGTGATTAAATCACACGTACAGAAATATCTCTCAGCTCTAGTGTACATACATAGCCATGACCAAATATACATATATACATACATATTTACATACACATATACAAAAAACATACATACATACACACACAACCATACATACGAGTACTTTCGAGTATATTCGTGCAGCCCTCTAGTATGTACAATATAAATATTTGAGTCTATAAATTAAAAACTCGAAAGTTGAAATATCATAGATTAGATTAAGACCTCCAAATATCTTAAGAACTTTTAAAACCAATAAGAATTTGGTAAATTGGTTAGTTAGTTGGTAAATTGTTTAAAGAAAACTTTAACAATATTTCTTCACTGAAAATGAAAGGTAAAATAATCAAAAAATAATTTTTTAAGTTCTTAAACGATAAAGGACTGCAAAGACCTTTGGCAAATTGTGCTAGATTTACAAATTTTTTAGATGGTAAATTTTAATGTGATTATTTCCAATTAATTAGCTTTTCAATCGAAATTTATTATATTGAGCTAAAATTCTTAACGTTATACTCAGACAAAATTCCACCGGATCCATCTTCCAAGGAAAAAGGGAAAATTAACATCAATCAAATTTTCAACAAAACAAAATTGTTTTTGGAAGTCGCCACACTCCCATCATCACTGTTCATGTGTATCGCGGTTGTGAAATGTGAAATGTGTATCGCAGTTTTTATTTATAGAAATCTTGTGATAAATTTGCATACGAGAATTGCTTTACTAATAAATTAATGTTAACTTCACACAAATCTCAGAGCTATACCCTAGTAAAATATGTGAATATCCTGATGAAAAGGGACCTTATCTTAGCGAGGCCGAAATTTAGTAAGCTCCATTTCCTAAAACTAGATAAACTCCTGAAAATAGTGCCGCTTTTTACTCCAAAATTTCAAAAATTTACCGAGATATGAATTGTTGAATATTATAAATGTAACTTTGTCGAAATCATAACTTTTACAAATATTATACGATTTTGATGAATTTAAATTTCGTTTAAAGTTTATAAATAGTTAAAGAAATTATAGTTTACTTTATTAAGATATCTTTAATATTTTCAAAGATGTATGGCTTTGAATTTTAAAATTTTGGATTTTGAGCTCGACTTTGTTCTCTATTTCGACAATATCTTTGATAATGTCATTTTCAAAAAAATATTTAATGATTTTTAACACAATCCTTGATGACAAGCTGACAGAAAAAATTTTTTAGTTATCTCATTTCATGTAGTTGTGAAAACGAATCAAAATCCAAATTTTGAGATGAGAGTGAAAATATGTTTAAATTTTTACCAAAAATAGATCTTAATTGTTCGTCGTTTTTTAGAAAATTTTTCAAAACAAAAATTTTTATTTTCAATATTTCAAAAGAATAGACTTCAAAAATGACTGCAGTTTAAATTTTAAATCAATTAAAGCATGCACGCTACATCCAGCATTGGACGAAAATGTAGAATTTTTCTACGAAATTCTAAATTAATCACTTAAGAAAAAAAACGCCATCGAGTTTTTCAAATTCCTCTACAAATTATATTAGATATATTTAATAATTGAGTTATGCATTTTAAGTCGAACTGTATGGTTTTTATCCAAAGTTATTAAATTATTTTGGCTTAAGTTCATTTTTAATTTAATCTTTCGATCAAATTATTTTTTATTTAAGAAAGAAATTCTAAAACATGTAAATACTGAACATTCAAAGACAAATTTAGCTGTACGGAAGATTGAACTGACAGCTGTTTCGTGACCACCAAGTCTACTCATCACAGTCCTTTACCCACACTACCACTGACAGTGGCAACAACACTGTAGCGAAAATCCTACTAATATTAGTAAGCTCAATTAACACACTATCGCCATCTTGTGGCCAGTCGAACCTTATTGAACTTTGTCTAAATGTTCGGAACTTCACTAACTGTCTTTTCTTAGCATGTTCAACTATTTTAAGCTTTTTCCATTTCAGTCGAAACAGCTGTCAGTTCAACCTTCCGTACAGCCAAATATTTCTTTGAATGTTCAATATTTCTTTCTTAAATAAAAAATAATTTGATCGAAAGATTAAAAATTAAAAATGAACTTAAGCCAAACTAATTTAATAACTTTGGATATATTTAATATAATAAATCTGGTTTTTACTTGCTACCCGCTTGCTCAAAACTGTGGCCAGCAGAGCAGATTTTCTGAAAATAGTAAAATTTTTAAAAGTATTGAATTGAGATAAATAAAAAAAATGCTGCATGTTATCAAGGACTAAAAATGATTAAATTTTTTTTAACAATTTGGCTATGCTACTACCGGATATATTGACGAAATAGAGAACAAAGTCGAGGTTAAAACTCAAAATGTTAAAATTCAAAGCCAAATATCTTTGAAAATATTAAATATATTTTAATGAAAAAATCTGTATTTTCTTTATCTATTCATAAACTTTATACTAAGTTTAAATTCATCAAAATTGGATTAGATTTGTAAAAGTTATGAGGCCGACAGAAATTTGTTCATGCCCGTGGTAGTCAACTTTGTTACCCTGTACTTCAGGGTGATCCAAATATCAACATTCTTAAAGATTAAGTTCTCTTCTATGATTTTCACATACATCGTTTTGTAATCGGATCGCAAGTTTCAAAGATATAGATTTATTACCATTTTTTCCAATTTTTTTTTTTTTTTTGCAAATAGACCTGTTGAATAATGCCTTCAACATTACGTCCTGCTAAGGGATCGAGCAAGGTCTTGGCCGGCAATGACATCGTGTGTAAAAAATATATGAATATGCAATGGGACTGGAAGTACTAGTACCTGCAAAATAAGGAATTATAGAAAGTAGGCCTTTTTAGTCCTCCCTTTTACCGCTGGATTATTTCTCATAAATTTAATATGATGTTCATACAACATTGCAGCATGTTGATTTTACATTGGCATTTTATCTGTCTGTACATACTTACATAATTGTATAATTAAATTAAAACTAATTTATTTGTCGTATATTTTCAGCATTGCAGCATCTTTTGATCGTGATCTCATTTTCTGTTGTGCTGGGGCATGACTCAGACTACACAAAACTCTGTCCTTTATTTAAATCTAATACAAAAATACAATTGCCAGGATCATGTGATAAGTATATTGTGTGTAAAGATGGTAGTGGTAAGATTTTAAGCTGTGCCGCTAATGCAAAATATGATGCAAAAGAACAGAAATGCGTTACAGAGTTGGATACTGCAGAATTGTGTGATAACCGTTGCTTGAGCTCTAATGGTAAGCCATTCGTGGCCAAGCCTACAAATTGTCGTGCTTATTACTATTGTGAGAATGGAGAGGGCACGGAAAGCTATTGTAGTGATGATTACTTTTTCGATCAGGATGAACAAATGTGTGTTTATCCAAGAAATTCCAAATGTATACAGAATGTTAACAATATTTGTGAACATCTTGCTGATAAGACTCTATTTCGTGATGAGAATGATTGCTCTAAATACTACAAATGTGACAAGAATAAACTGACTAAAGTCGATTGCAAGAAACAATATTTTAATGTGGAAACGGGCAAGTGTGTAGAAAGATCAAGTGTTAAGTGCACAGCCCATCATGCAACAGCAGATACATGTTTGAAAAAGAAAAAACCATTTGTGGGTCTAAAGTCAGATGGCGGCACATGTCCTGGCTATTTTATATGCTCTTACAAAGGTGTTCATGCACATGATTTAGAACCTATTTGGTATCAATGTCCTGCAGGAAAATTTTTCGATGAAACAAAACAGAAATGCTTAGCAGCAGTAGATGTCCAATGCGCCTATAATCGTTGTGAAGGTCGGGGCAATGCTACAGTAACCAGTGGAAAAAATAATTGTCGCAATTATTTAGAATGCCAAAATGGTCAGGTAGTGAAAGAGGCTACCTGTGAGTATGACTATTTCTTTGATGAACGCCTGGGAGCATGTGTACCTTATATTATCTATGATAAATGTTGTGATGATGAAAAAACACATTCCTAATAAATACTGGCAAAAAAGCCAACGATCACTTGTTGGGACTCCCATTCATTTAAGATAAAAACCAAAAATTTTATTATTATATTTTAAGAGAAATAAGACTAATTTTTTAATATTTAAAAAATTTTAAATAAAAATAAAAATGCAAAAAAAAATATTTTAAGAACTTTAAATTTACTTTAAAACAATCTCAAGAAATTAGCGTGAAGTTAAAAATAATAATAAATATTGGGCACTAGGGATTTATTATTCTAAATTGCAAATTTTCTATGTCTCTTGTCATAATCCAGTCCTGAGAGAGAATTGGACATACTCCAGTTTATTATTGTACTGCCCAATAGATTTCTATGAGTGTGGAGCAGTACTGCTCAAGTCTTCTAGAAGTACCTGTTTTATCGTCCTTTTTCAGATTTCTAAAATGAGTTTTTTGAAATCCGCCTATAATTTCTAAAAAAAAACTAAATGTTAAAATTTCTGATAATGGGACACTTATCTAGCAGTCCTCTCCAAGAAAAAATTTTATCCCATCTCCTAAAAAGGACCAAGATCCTTTCTCTATTAATCTTTTTTCACTCGTGTTTAAATCCGCCTATTTCTTAGTATTTATTTTCACAGCTATATTTAAATTAGGGACGTAACGATACGCCTTTTTGCCGATACGATACCGATACCCAAAAATAAAGATCGGCGATACCGGTACCGATACACATATCGTCAGCTTATTATTGGTTTGGCGCACAGACCATTTAAAAAAAATTGAGTTAGGTATGAGATGTATATATTTTGAATACCCCCTTTCAGAATCCAAAACCTGTTTCGCGAAATTTTTTATGGTTTCTGAGATATGAAGCATTTATTATACTCAAATCAACAATTGAAATGCATTTTTTGTAAAAAAAATTTAAAACCAAAAAAATGAAAATCAGAAACCAAGTAAAATGCCAATCTTGATCAATATTGGCTTTTTATTCCATGTAAATATATTTTCTAATAACATATATAAGCTTATTTTCATCAAAGAGAAGAAATTTTCAACTCCACAACAAAAAAAACATTACACGGCAGTAAGCATACACATGCAGCACAAAAAAGCTATTTTTGAGAAAACAATTGTGTATGGGGCACAAAACAAGATTTTTTCACTTTCAATAAAGAAATAGTAGTTATGAAATTTCGCAAAAAGTTAAAAATTTGTTCAAAACATATGCAGGAAGCAGTGAAAATACAAAAAAGAAACTATCGGGTATATTTTGAGACAACTTTATGTAAACCTTCTTTGTCGTTTTTCTCCGTTCCGAGCTTGTGGCATATGCGCCAAACCAATGATAATAGCCTGACGATATTGAAATTGAATTCAAGTTAAAATGAACAAAAATCTCAAGTAGAATAACCCAGTAAAAAAATTGGAAGTAGTTTTTAATAAACTACATTTTCATACATTTGCTTCAAAAGAATCTATATTAAAAATAAGGAGATAATTAGTAGAAAAGCAAGTAAAAATTTTTTTAAATCATACAAAATTTTCTTTATAATTTTAGAAAATACTCACCATGCTTTTTAAAAAATCGATGTTTTAAAAGAAATTTATGAACTAATAATATTTGTCCAAAAGTTTATTGTTATTCACTTAAATTTCCCACCGATTTTGGAAAAAAAATTATGGAACCTAACTGCAAGCAAACCCTTTCAAACCAAAAAATAATTTTAAAGATCGGTTGACAAATGATAGAGTTATGCGTGGGGGGCCAAACAGTATAAAAATCCTATTTTGAAATAGAAAATATACTTGGTGTAGTTTACATCGCACCTACAGATATGTATATTTACTTTGTACAACCGCTTTTCTTATCATTAAATTGTATTTTAAAAAGAATTAACTATTAATCATACTTTGAAAAAGAAAATATACTTGGTGTAGTATACATCGCACCTACAGATATGTATAATACATATTTACTTTGTATGACCGCTTTTCTTATCATTAAATTGTATTTTAAAAAGAATTAACTATTAAATGTGTATTTCAAGTTGCATAAGAATCAGTTAAGTAGAAACAATTTTAAAATAATATTTACTTTGTAAGGGCGTAGCACCGCCCACTTTCTTATCATTTAATTGTATTCTCAGAAGACCTCAATGTATTCGCACTCAAATTATTGCAGATAAACCATATTTAGTTAGTACGATACGTATGATACGCTCCACCTATTTTGGTAAAGAAGTTTAAAGATTCTGCCTATTTACTGTTTTCGAAATATATGACGTTATGGTGAGGAAGTTACGGCCAATGCGTCTATTCCGAATATTTTTAGTTACAAAAATCAAAGAGTCAGGCTGTTGGAGCTCGCTAGATAAATAAGTCAATAGTGTCTTTGTATGGCCGCTGCCTTGCCTTATGGATCTATAACAATCCTTTATTTAAATTTTGCATTTTGTTATGAGTTGGCAAAACATAGATAGGGTGGCCTGTCACATTAAGTAAGAGCGTCATTTTCTTCTGGGACACAATCTTTTTCGTAAATATATAAAATGCGTTTTCCCGAAACTTCATTTAGGATAACAAGCCCAAAGACGGCGATTACACATGCTTGGTGGGTGCAAAGCTTAAGCTTAAAAATCCAGTCGTGTTCTCCACAATTGTATGTCAATTTCGTTAGGCTATCTCTTCTACTAATAACTGAAATACTAATGCATAGTATTTATTAAGATCTTACCTGTATGTTTCAAGAGTGTCCTTGAAATTGGCCTGCAAATTTTATAAGCATTGCAGTTCCTTTGTAATTTCCCCTGCGTCCAGTGCAGCTTGAGCCAGCACCTACTTTCCAAGTATATATAACTTTTAAAAACACTAAAACCACATCACATATTACAAGAAATAATTTAATTAATGAAATTAAATCACATTTTTCACATTTTTTCACTTCTTAACTAAAATAAAACTAAATTCGTAATAAAAGTTCACTGTTGTTTAGCTTTTGGATATTATTTTATTACGGCGGGAAAAATGTTGATCATTATAGATATTTCTTTAAGATACAAGCGACTTTTTGTAGTATTTTAAATATGTGTTGTGTTAACAGCACTGATGGCTTGTAATTGTTTTATAATTATAACGCTTTTCAACACTTAGCCGGAAGGAAAGGAAATTACGTTCTCTCTGACCGGAACCTATATTGAACTTAAAAAGCATGTAAAGCCTACATAAACTGCCTGTCCTACAATGTGGACAAGTCGATTTCGTTCTCATATTTATATTGAAAACAAAAACAAATTTAAGTTTTTTATTATTGTTGTCAATATAAATATGAGAGCGAACTCGACTTATCGGCATCGTGGTACAAGCAGAAAATGTATTTTAGTTCAATATATGACTGTACAATAGTTCATATACAAAAACAGTTTCCCTAAATTTCATATATGAGCTATTTTTATATATATTTGTATGAAGTATGCAATAATTACTTTTTTTTATTTTCAAATATTTGAATGTTACAATTCAGAAACACACCTCGGTTTATAAAATAAGTGTGGCAGCTCCAAGCACACAATACTTTCTAACACTTAACTAATTGGAACAGGTGTTTGGAATTCAACAATAACTACAAAAAGAGTAAAAAATAAATATATATACATCATGGTATTATTAAAAAATCTAAGAATTTTAACACTTTTAACCAAAAATAAACTTCCCAAACGCTATTTGAGAGGTTTACCACAATGTACAATTGAGTTTAAGCAACTGCCCGATACGACAAATGGAGAACAAAAAAAAGATGAAGTTATATTAGCACAAAAAGAATTGGCAGACTTGACAGGAGGCCTTAGTGTGGAACAACTTCGGGAAATACTGGAACCACACAAAACAAAACGGGTAAAAGGCGAAGGAACCTCTAACGACGTGCAGATCACAGGGAGCAGTTCCAAACAGGCTTTATTGCCCACCTATAATTTGGCCGCTTATGTTGAGAAATCAGAATTGTTGCAACAATTCGTACAATTAGGCGTAGATTTAAGTGCAATTGAAAAACGAAAAGGTATACCGAAATTTGTGCTCGGTCTACAGCTAGATGAAGATGTTAAGCCCCGTTTATTATTTCTTAAGGATCAAGGAGTCCCCGTCGAACAATTTGGTGATTTTGTAACAAAAAATCCTTTAATATTTAAAGTCGATTTAGATGATATGCAAATACGGGTCAACTATTTGGCATCAAAACGTTTCAGCACAACACAAATCCAACGCATATTAACGCTTAATCCCTACTGGTTGATGTTTTCCACAAAACGTGTCGATAAAAGATTGGGATACTTCCAAAAGGAGTTTTCGTTAACTGGAGATGATGTTCGTTTTTTAGCTAGCAAAATACCACGTTTGATTACCTATAATATGGAACATCTGCAAAAGTCGACGTTTTGCATACGTGAAGAAATGGGCTTCGACAAAGATGAAATCAAGTGTTTACTTTTAAGCAAGCCAATATTATGGATGTTAAGTAAGTGAAAGTTGATTAAACTAAATAATTTTTAAATTATCCATATTTTAGAATCTGACGACCTCGTGGAGCGTTTTGCATATGCCCACCAAGAAATGAAGTTGTCACATCAAATGCTTTTGCAGCAACCCGAGGTTTTAACCTCACGCGAGTTTCGCTTACGTGAACGTCATGAATTTTTAAAAATGTTAGGCCGTGCTCAATATGACCCAGAAAAGGATATGTACATTTCACCAAAGTCTGTAGTAGAGGGTAATAATCATTATTTTGTACGAAATGTGGCAAAAAGTGATATGGAAGCGTTTGAGTTATTTTTGAAAACCAGATAAAATAAATGTTCATGAAAAATGTAAAAAGCCCTATTTATTTATTTATTCATTACCATAACCAACCGAGCCCTTTGGCTCATATAGTTGTTGGACTACAATTGTAAATTCATGTTAATATCTGGGCAACAAATTAGAAAACTAGTAATAATATAAATAAAAATTAACTGCCTGTTCGCCGATGTCGAAGGAGTTCTTTGTATCGCACAAATTACATTTAAAGCAAAAACAATTTCAAAAATTTTGTTATTTTAAATGTAGTTGTGCGAAAGAAAGAACTCCTTCGACATCGGCGAACAGGCAGTAAATAAAATATAAAAAGAAAATAGAGAATATAATCACATTTACATAGGTGACAAAGTGTATTGCGTATTAGGGGATCTGAAATTAGTAATAGTTCTTTTCAACCTGTAGAGAAGAGCATAATGTCATGTCGGACAATCCCATATGGCTAATGTAGACCGCTCATGTCCATGTTTCGTCCATGCTCTGACATCGATGCCCGAACATATGGCTGAGCATCAATGTTCGCCATGAGATTCGCCGTCAGCAAGCATTTTTATTAGAAAGAATAGAGACAGAAAGAAATTGTTAAATATTCCATTTCTATTGCACTACCACCAAATACATTGATAAGGCAGAACATTGACATGCATAAATGGAAGCATCTTCTAAAAGCCATGGTGAAATAAATATACAGGTGACAGCATAACGTCAGCTTTTTATTTTTTGGTCTGCTTTTTTTTGTGCATAATCCACGTCCAGCACGTATATATTTTTGACAAGCATCATGGTGAAAAATTACCTGTTTTAAATAAATTTAACAGTTAATTTAATATTATTTTCCTTAAATATACATATATCAAGCAGTTAATGAAGTTTTAAAACTTCAATATCGTAGAAAAATACGAATAAAATTCAATGTTTTCTGGTTCCCTTAAAATGAAATATTTTTGTATTACTGGCAACTCTGCATTAAAAAGTAAACAGAATAAAAAATGGAGCCAAAATTAAGTCAAGAAAATATTATAAAGTTAATAAATTTGTACCGTTCCTATCACATTTTATGGGTTATGAACAGCAATTTATATCAATAATAAAACATTTTTTAGTTGTTCTGCTCTCGCCGACATTTTTAAAATGAACCTGCCCGTGTAAACATTCAAGCAACTTGCAAGACATTTGGGCATTTTTTCGAAATTTTCGTTGATAATACGTACAAAGAACTTGCATGCAAGTACTTGCACGTCTAAACGTAGGGTAAAAATGTTCGTTCTATAATTTAAAAATTTATTGTAATATATTAAAAACTCTAATTAATAAATATGAATTATTTTTTTTATTACACATAATAAAAATTGAAAAAATATTTTTTAAGATTTTTTTTCTAAAATGAAGATTTTTTCTTCGAAGAATGAAGATTTTTCTCCGAGAACTTCTGGCACCACTGGTCGGTCGTAATGACACCAAGTTTTGCTGAAAAGGAAAATGGTGTATTTCCGTCCTTTTGCTGTGTGTAGTCTGTGGCTGTGTGATCGTCGGAGTAACAAGTTGGGTGAGAATTTTTATCCTGGTGCTGCTAATAACATCCAACGTGTGAAACTAAAATAAACTTCATAGTTTGGTTAAAACAGGTAAGTTTGACATAATCGACCGAAAGACGGGAGTATTTCGGGGATTGATTACACAGAACAAAAAAATAAATCATCGAAAATAAAAAGATGGAAATAGTGCTTATAGTGTTGATGTTCTTTTATGTAGATATCTGCCTACAGACGGAGCGTGTGGTCTAAGCTTTCCAAAGGATAAGGTCCGCATCACTTGCTGAAGTTGTGGAATTTAAAGTCGTAAGGAGTAGACGTGGCGGTGGAATTTGCTGTGAAAGAGCGCATTAATCGGCAACACAAGTTTTGGGTGATAAAAAGCTGGTGAAATATATAAAGGTAAACGTAATATAAAAGAAAAAGTAATGCATATGAAATTGTAAAAAAAGAGTGCCCACGAAAATATTTTTGTATTAGCCTTCGTTCTGGCGACGTCATTCCTGTCATTAACAGCCTAGTGAAATTATTGGCACTACCAGCTACCAATATATTAAACAAAAACACACACCCTGGAGCAAAACAAACTGCAGTTTCCAAGTTTTTCATCTGGCACATAAAACTAGCCGTTGCTTAACAATGTTTAACTTTCTATTCTTAATGATAGAAGTGATAGTAAATGCTGTTGTTTTAGTAAATTCTATCTACGTACTTTTTCTAGCACTATAATCAAATTAAAACTTACTTTTGAACTTAGCGCTTTATGCCGTCATATACCTGACAAGTCTTCTCAATATATTTTTAATATAATCATTTGAACTGCACCCCTTTTGGACGGGGCTCATAAAAGGCAATTTTTGTTGCGCATCTTTTAATTCAGCTGGGAGAAAGACGGAAAAACTTGCTTTCTCGCGGTTGAATTAAAAGCTGCGCAACAAAAATTGCCCTGTGTGAACCCTGTCTTGCACTAGCAAAATTTACTTTGCAAAGTTTTAATTCAGCCGGTAGAAAGACAGAAATTAAATATTCCTCTCTTTGTCTTTCTACCGGCTGAATAAAACTGCAAAGTGAACTTTGCTAGTACAAAAGGCGTGCTTGTTTTATGTTGCATTTTAAAAATTTTATTTATTTTTTCTAATAATCTCGGAAGTCTCATCGGCAACACTTTAGAAAATATGGGTCTCCAAATTTATAAATTTTTTAATTAATTGAAAGGAAGTGTCTGAGTTGCACTAATAAATTACTAATATTAAGGGGAGAAAAATTCAATAAATAAAGTAATTACGATTCTTGCTTCTGTTTTGAAGATTTTGTTTTATTTGAAGTGTACAATCTTTTATTTATTAAATACACTTTCTTAGGGCCAGGCCACACGGGCGTTTTTAAAACGCGCGTTCCTGCTTTTTTGTATTAAATTTTAAAGTATCAAAATTTAATATAAAAAAGCAGAAACCGCATTTTAAACGCCCGCGTGGCCTCGCCCTTAGCCAAAAGCAAATGCAAACAAAAAAACAGCATAAACGTCAGCTTATTATTTTTTGGTCTGCTTTTTTGTGCATAATCTACGTCCAGCACGTATGTATATATTTTTGACAAGCATCATGGTGAAATAAGTATACAGGTGACCGCATAAGGGAAACAAATACAACAAAAAAGTAGATGATGCTTATCAAAAATATATATGTACGCGCTGGTCGTGGATTGTGCACAAAACTAGCAGAGCAAAAAAAAACAACATTAACTGCAAGTTAATGTTAAGTGTAGACCGCTCAAGTAAATGCTTTTTTCAGGTTATAACATAGTTGTGTTGTTTAAATTTTTGAGCATTTTGCTTAAACGTGATTATAACCCGAAGTCTGAACATGCTATTAGCGATAGTGATTTGGCAATAGTGATTTGATATTTTTGAAGAAACTTGATTCCAATGCTTATACATAAAAACAAGTTTAGTAGAGGTAGTAGTACTACTTTGATATAAAATTCTGTTTAAAGACATACTAACATATCGTCATATAAAATGTTAAAGGCCCTCCTTTTATCATATTTAAAAATTTTGCAGGAGATAAATAAACTTAATAACGCAAAATATTGTGATTGCAAAAACTGGGGTTTCAAGATAGTATCATTAATTCAGACTTCATTAATGATACTACCCAGAAAAATTTATAATCACAAAAGTTTGCTTTTATATATTTTTATTTCCTGCAAAATTTTTTTAAATTGTGGTTCTTTTGCTTTGAATATGAAGATATGTACAGGGTGGCCCAAAATTAACGAAGGGGTTTGAATAGTGTATAACTTTATTATTTTAACATTTTTTTCGGGTATTTTTTCAGATTGTTGCAAAGAATATTTGGGGAATTTACGGCCCTTTTCACAATATACGATTAAAATTTAACATGATCTTTTATGACAAGTTCGGCATACAAAACTTGCCGTTAAAGTCCACGTTAACTCCTAATCATACATTGTGAAAAGGACCGTTAAACTGCAAAGGTTTAGTTCTGAACAAAGATCATACCGCAAGAGAAACAATGACATTGCTACGGAGCGTTTTCATCGAACGCATTATTTCAGAAAGCAGTGATTTTATTAGTCGGACTAAACCGCTGCCGAAGCTTTTTCCTTGGGGTATTGTAAAGATCGTGCATACGTGACTAAGTCACAACCTAAAAAAATAATAGTCGAGAAAAAATTCGAGCGCTGGCTTCGAAAATCTTGAAAAGAGTAATTGAAGTCACGAAAATGTCCCGTAACAGCGCCATTATTTCTTTTGCTGTATGTTTGTTGTTCAGTAGTAAACCTATCCAGTTTCAATTTCCCTAATCTTCTTTGCAACAATCTGAAAAAATACAAGACAAAAATGTTAAAATAATAAAGCTATAGACTATTCAAACCCTTTCGTTAATTTTGGGCCACCCTGTACATACGTATCAGTAATTTATTAAAATGTTATTTCTTTTTGTATATATGTATGTATTTTATTAAATAAAAATACATAATCAAGAAACTATAAAAATATTTTTGAGGGGTTTCAGAAAAATTTTTTAAATTTAGGCTGTTTAGCTTTATTAAGATAAGGATATTATCGCTTATATGCCCGCCAGTTATAAGCATTTACCGCTTTCATGCACTTGTTTTTGTGCGTTATATAAAATACACTCAAATATTTTTTATATAATAATATTAATTTGGAAATTCATATAACCTTTATTACGTAAATTTAAACTAAATCCAGTTAATTTACTTTAAACTATTTAAACTATTACATAAACGATTACATATAGGGGTTTTATTCTCAAAATAGGCTAAATTTTGTGGTTTTTAAATTTTCATTGGGGGAAGAAAAAAATTACCTGTTTTAAATAAATTTAAAAGTTAATTTAATATTATTTTCCTTAAATATACATATATCAAGCAGTTAATGAAGTTTTAAAACTTCAATATCGTAGAAAAATACGAATAAAATTCAATGTTTTCTGGTTCCCTTAAAATGAAATATTTTTGTATTACTGGCAACTCTGCATTAAAAAGTAAACAAAATAAAAAATGGAGCCAAAATTAAGTCAAGAAAATATTATAAAGTTGATAAATTTGTACCGTTCCTATCACATTTTATGGGTTATGAACAGCAATTTATATCAATAATAAAACATTTTTTAGTTGTTCTGCTCTCGCCGACATTTTTAAAATGAACCTGCCCGTGTAAACATTCAAGCAACTTGCAAGACAGTTGGGCATTTTTTCGAAATTTTCGTTGATAATACGTACAAAGAACTTGCATGCAAGTACTTGCACGTCTAAACGTAGGGTAAAAATGTTCGTTCTATAATTTAAAAATTTATTGTAATATATTAAAAACTCTAATTAATAAATATGAATTATTTTTTTTATTACACATAATAAAAATTGAAAAAATATTTTTTAAGATTTTTTTTCTAAAATGAAGATTTTTTCTTCGAAGAATGAAGATTTTTCTCCGAGAACTTCTGGCACCACTGGTCGGTCGTAATGACACCAAGTTTTGCTGAAAAGGAAAATGGTGTATTTCCGTCCTTTTGCTGTGTGTAGTCTGTGGCTGTGTGATCGTCGGAGTAACAAGTTGGGTGAGAATTTTTATCCTGGTGCTGCTAATAACATCCATCGTGTGAAACTAAAATAAACTTCATAGTTTGGTTAAAACAGGTAAGTTTGACATAATCGACCGAAAGACGGGAGTATTTCGGGGATTGATTACACAGAACAAAAAAATAAATCATCGAAAATAAAAAGATGGAAATAGTGCTTATAGTGTTGATGTTCTTTTATGTAGATATCTGCCTACAGACGGAGCGTGTGGTCTAAGCTTTCCAAAGGATAAGGTCCGCATCACTTGCTGAAGTTGTGGAATTTAAAGTCGTAAGGAGTAGACGTGGCGGTGGAATTTGCTGTGAAAGAGCGCATTAATCGGCAACACAAGTTTTGGGTGATAAAAAGCTGGTGAAATATATAAAGGTAAACGTAATATAAAAGAAAAAGTAATGCATATGAAATTGTAAAAAAAGAGTGCCCACGAAAATATTTTTGTATTAGCCTTCGTTCTGGCGACGTCATTCCTGTCATTAACAGCCTAGTGAAATTATTGGCACTACCAGCTACCAATATATTAAACAAAAACACACACCCTGGAGCAAAACAAACTGCAGTTTCCAAGTTTTTCATCTGGCACATAAAACTAGCCGTTGCTTAACAATGTTTAACTTTCTATTCTTAATGATAGAAGTGATAGTAAATGCTGTTGTTTTAGTAAATTCTATCTACGTACTTTTTCTAGCACTATAATCAAATTAAAACTTACTTTTGAACTTAGCGCTTTATGCCGTCATATACCTGACAAGTCTTCTCAATATATTTTTAATATAATCATTTGAACTGCACCCCTTTTGGACGGGGCTCATAAAAGGCAATTTTTGTTGCGCATCTTTTAATTCAGCTGGGAGAAAGACGGAAAAACTTGCTTTCTCGCGGTTGAATTAAAAGCTGCGCAACAAAAATTGCCCTGTGTGAACCCTGTCTTGCACTAGCAAAATTTACTTTGCAAAGTTTTAATTCAGCCGGTAGAAAGACAGAAATTAAATATTCCTCTCTTTGTCTTTCTACCGGCTGAATAAAACTGCAAAGTGAACTTTGCTAGTACAAAAGGCGTGCTTGTTTTATGTTGCATTTTAAAAATTTTATTTATTTTTTCTAATAATCTCGGAAGTCTCATCGGCAACACTTTAGAAAATATGGGTCTCCAAATTTATAAATTTTTTAATTAATTGAAAGGAAGTGTCTGAGTTGCACTAATAAATTACTAATATTAAGGGGAGAAAAATTCAATAAATAAAGTAATTACGATTCTTGCTTCTGTTTTGAAGATTTTGTTTTATTTGAAGTGTACAATCTTTTATTTATTAAATACACTTTCTTAGGGCCAGGCCACACGGGCGTTTTTAAAACGCGCGTTCCTGCTTTTTTGTATTAAATTTTAAAGTATCAAAATTTAATATAAAAAAGCAGAAACGCGCATTTTAAACGCCCGCGTGGCCTCGCCCTTAGCCAAAAGCAAATGCAAACAAAAAAACAGCATAAACGTCAGCTTATTATTTTTTGGTCTGCTTTTTTGTGCATAATCTACGTCCAGCACGTATGTATATATTTTTGACAAGCATCATGGTGAAATAAGTATACAGGTGACCGCATAAGGGAAACAAATACAACAAAAAAGTAGATGATGCTTATCAAAAATATATATGTATGTACGCGCTGGTCGTGGATTGTGCACAAAACTAGCAGAGCAAAAAAAAACTTAACATTAACTGCAAGTTAATGTTAAGTGTAGACCGCTCAAGTAAATGCTTTTTTCAGGTTATAACATAGTTGTGTTGTTTAAATTTTTGAGCATTTTGCTTAAACGTGATTATAACCCGAAGTCTGAACATGCTATTAGCGATAGTGATTTGGCAATAGTGATTTGATATTTTTGAAGAAACTTGATTCCAATGCTTATACATAAAAACAAGTTTAGTAGAGGTAGTAGTACTACTTTGATATAAAATTCTGTTTAAAGACATACTAACATATCGTCATATAAAATGTTAAAGGCCCTCCTTTTATCATATTTAAAAATTTTGCAGGAGATAAAAAAACTTAATAACGCAAAATATTGTGATTGCAAAAACTGGGGTTTCAAGATAGTATCATTAATTCAGACTTCATTAATGATACTACCCAGAAAAATTTATAATCACAAAAGTTTGCTTTTATATATTTTTATTTCCTGCAAAATTTTTTTAAATTGTGGTTCTTTTGCTTTGAATATGAAGATATGTACAGGGTGGCCCAAAATTAACGAAGGGGTTTGAATAGTGTATAACTTTATTATTTTAACATTTTTTTCGGGTATTTTTTCAGATTGTTGCAAAGAATATTTGGGGAATTTACGGCCCTTTTCACAATATACGATTAAAATTTAACATGATCTTTTATGACAAGTTCGGCATACAAAACTTGCCGTTAAAGTCCACGTTAACTCCTAATCATACATTGTGAAAAGGACCGTTAAACTGCAAAGGTTTAGTTCTGAACAAAGATCATACCGCAAGAGAAACAATGACATTGCTACGGAGCGTTTTCATCGAACGCATTATTTCAGAAAGCAGTGATTTTATTAGTCGGACTAAACCGCTGCCGAAGCTTTTTCCTTGGGGTATTGTAAAGATCGTGCATACGTGACTAAGTCACAACCTAAAAAAATAATAGTCGAGAAAAAATTCGAGCGCTGGCTTCGAAAATCTTGAAAAGAGTAATTGAAGTCACGAAAATGTCCCGTAACAGCGCCATTATTTCTTTTGCTGTATGTTTGTTGTTCAGTAGTAAACCTATCCAGTTTCAATTTCCCTAATCTTCTTTGCAACAATCTGAAAAAATACAAGACAAAAATGTTAAAATAATAAAGCTATAGACTATTCAAACCCTTTCGTTAATTTTGGGCCACCCTGTACATACGTATCAGTAATTTATTAAAATGTTATTTCTTTTTGTATATATGTATGTATTTTATTAAATAAAAATACATAATCAAGAAACTATAAAAATATTTTTGAGGGGTTTCAGAAAAATTTTTTAAATTTAGGCTGTTTAGCTTTATTAAGATAAGGATATTATCGCTTATATGCCCGCCAGTTATAAGCATTTACCGCTTTCATGCACTTGTTTTTGTGCGTTATATAAAATACACTCAAATATTTTTTATATAATAATATTAATTTGGAAATTCATATAACCTTTATTACGTAAATTTAAACTAAATCCAGTTAATTTACTTTAAACTATTTAAACTATTACATAAACGATTACATATAGGGGTTTTATTCTCAAAATAGGCTAAATTTTGTGGTTTTTAAATTTTCATTGGGGGAAGAAAAAAATTACCTGTTTTAAATAAATTTAAAAGTTAATTTAATATTATTTTCCTTAAATATACATATATCAAGCAGTTAATGAAGTTTTAAAACTTCAATATCGTAGAAAAATACGAATAAAATTCAATGTTTTCTGGTTCCCTTAAAATGAAATATTTTTGTATTACTGGCAACTCTGCATTAAAAAGTAAACAAAATAAAAAATGGAGCCAAAATTAAGTCAAGAAAATATTATAAAGTTGATAAATTTGTACCGTTCCTATCACATTTTATGGGTTATGAACAGCAATTTATATCAATAATAAAACATTTTTTAGTTGTTCTGCTCTCGCCGACATTTTTAAAATGAACCTGCCCGTGTAAACATTCAAGCAACTTGCAAGACAGTTGGGCATTTTTTCGAAATTTTCGTTGATAATACGTACAAAGAACTTGCATGCAAGTACTTGCACGTCTAAACGTAGGGTAAAAATGTTCGTTCTATAATTTAAAAATTTATTGTAATATATTAAAAACTCTAATTAATAAATATGAATTATTTTTTTTATTACACATAATAAAAATTGAAAAAATATTTTTTAAGATTTTTTTTCTAAAATGAAGATTTTTTCTTCGAAGAATGAAGATTTTTCTCCGAGAACTTCTGGCACCACTGGTCGGTCGTAATGACACCAAGTTTTGCTGAAAAGGAAAATGGTGTATTTCCGTCCTTTTGCTGTGTGTAGTCTGTGGCTGTGTGATCGTCGGAGTAACAAGTTGGGTGAGAATTTTTATCCTGGTGCTGCTAATAACATCCATCGTGTGAAACTAAAATAAACTTCATAGTTTGGTTAAAACAGGTAAGTTTGACATAATCGACCGAAAGACGGGAGTATTTCGGGGATTGATTACACAGAACAAAAAAATAAATCATCGAAAATAAAAAGATGGAAATAGTGCTTATAGTGTTGATGTTCTTTTATGTAGATATCTGCCTACAGACGGAGCGTGTGGTCTAAGCTTTCCAAAGGATAAGGTCCGCATCACTTGCTGAAGTTGTGGAATTTAAAGTCGTAAGGAGTAGACGTGGCGGTGGAATTTGCTGTGAAAGAGCGCATTAATCGGCAACACAAGTTTTGGGTGATAAAAAGCTGGTGAAATATATAAAGGTAAACGTAATATAAAAGAAAAAGTAATGCATATGAAATTGTAAAAAAAGAGTGCCCACGAAAATATTTTTGTATTAGCCTTCGTTCTGGCGACGTCATTCCTGTCATTAACAGCCTAGTGAAATTATTGGCACTACCAGCTACCAATATATTAAACAAAAACACACACCCTGGAGCAAAACAAACTGCAGTTTCCAAGTTTTTCATCTGGCACATAAAACTAGCCGTTGCTTAACAATGTTTAACTTTCTATTCTTAATGATAGAAGTGATAGTAAATGCTGTTGTTTTAGTAAATTCTATCTACGTACTTTTTCTAGCACTATAATCAAATTAAAACTTACTTTTGAACTTAGCGCTTTATGCCGTCATATACCTGACAAGTCTTCTCAATATATTTTTAATATAATCATTTGAACTGCACCCCTTTTGGACGGGGCTCATAAAAGGCAATTTTTGTTGCGCATCTTTTAATTTAGCTGGGAGAAAGACGGAAAAACTTGCTTTCTCGCGGTTGAATTAAAAGCTGCGCAACAAAAATTGCCCTGTGTGAACCCTGTCTTGCACTAGCAAAATTTACTTTGCAAAGTTTTAATTCAGCCGGTAGAAAGACAGAAATTAAATATTCCTCTCTTTGTCTTTCTACCGGCTGAATAAAACTGCAAAGTGAACTTTGCTAGTACAAAAGGCGTGCTTGTTTTATGTTGCATTTTAAAAATTTTATTTATTTTTTCTAATAATCTCGGAAGTCTCATCGGCAACACTTTAGAAAATATGGGTCTCCAAATTTATAAATTTTTTAATTAATTGAAAGGAAGTGTCTGAGTTGCACTAATAAATTACTAATATTAAGGGGAGAAAAATTCAATAAATAAAGTAATTACGATTCTTGGTTCTGTTTTGAAGATTTTGTTTTATTTGAAGTGTACAATCTTTTATTTATTAAATACACTTTCTTAGGGCCAGGCCACACGGGCGTTTTTAAAACGCGCGTTCCTGCTTTTTTGTATTAAATTTTAAAGTATCAAAATTTAATATAAAAAAGCAGAAACGCGCATTTTAAACGCCCGCGTGGCCTCGCCCTTAGCCAAAAGCAAATGCAAACAAAAAAACAGCATAAACGTCAGCTTATTATTTTTTGGTCTGCTTTTTTGTGCATAATCTACGTCCAGCACGTATGTATATATTTTTGACAAGCATCATGGTGAAATAAGTATACAGGTGACCGCATAAGGGAAACAAATACAACAAAAAAGTAGATGATGCTTATCAAAAATATATATGTATGTACGCGCTGGTCGTGGATTGTGCACAAAACTAGCAGAGCAAAAAAAAACTTAACATTAACTGCAAGTTAATGTTAAGTGTAGACCGCTCAAGTAAATGCTTTTTTCAGGTTATAACATAGTTGTGTTGTTTAAATTTTTGAGCATTTTGCTTAAACGTGATTATAACCCGAAGTCTGAACATGCTATTAGCGATAGTGATTTGGCAATAGTGATTTGATATTTTTGAAGAAACTTGATTCCAATGCTTATACATAAAAACAAGTTTAGTAGAGGTAGTAGTACTACTTTGATATAAAATTCTGTTTAAAGACATACTAACATATCGTCATATAAAATGTTAAAGGCCCTCCTTTTATCATATTTAAAAATTTTGCAGGAGATAAAAAAACTTAATAACGCAAAATATTGTGATTGCAAAAACTGGGGTTTCAAGATAGTATCATTAATTCAGACTTCATTAATGATACTACCCAGAAAAATTTATAATCACAAAAGTTTGCTTTTATATATTTTTATTTCCTGCAAAATTTTTTTAAATTGTGGTTCTTTTGCTTTGAATATGAAGATATGTACAGGGTGGCCCAAAATTAACGAAGGGGTTTGAATAGTGTATAACTTTATTATTTTAACATTTTTTTCGGGTATTTTTTCAGATTGTTGCAAAGAATATTTGGGGAATTTACGGCCCTTTTCACAATATACGATTAAAATTTAACATGATCTTTTATGACAAGTTCGGCATACAAAACTTGCCGTTAAAGTCCACGTTAACTCCTAATCATACATTGTGAAAAGGACCGTTAAACTGCAAAGGTTTAGTTCTGAACAAAGATCATACCGCAAGAGAAACAATGACATTGCTACGGAGCGTTTTCATCGAACGCATTATTTCAGAAAGCAGTGATTTTATTAGTCGGACTAAACCGCTGCCGAAGCTTTTTCCTTGGGGTATTGTAAAGATCGTGCATACGTGACTAAGTCACAACCTAAAAAAATTATAGTCGAGAAAAAATTCGAGCGCTGGCTTCGAAAATCTTGAAAAGAGTAATTGAAGTCACGAAAATGTCCCGTAACAGCGCCATTATTTCTTTTGCTGTATGTTTGTTGTTCAGTAGTAAACCTATCCAGTTTCAATTTCCCTAATCTTCTTTGAAACAATCTGAAAAAATACAAGACAAAAATGTTAAAATAATAAAGCTATAGACTATTCAAACCCTTTCGTTAATTTTGGGCCACCCTGTACATACGTATCAGTAATTTATTTAAATGTTATTTCTTTTTGTATATATGTATGTATTTTATTAAATAAAAATACATAATCAAGAAACTATAAAAATATTTTTGAGGGGTTTCAGAAAAATTTTTTAAATTTAGGCTGTTTAGCTTTATTAAGATAAGGATATTACAGTATTTATCGCTTATATGCACGCCAGTTATAAGCATTTACCGCTTTCATGCACTTGTTTTTGTGCGTTTGTTATATAAAATACACTCAAATATTTTTTATATAAGCATTTCCCGTGCAAATTTGGAAATTCATATAACCTTTATTACGTAAATTTAAACTAAATCCAGTTAATTTACTTTAAATTAAACTATTACATAAACGATTACATTTAGGGGTTTTATTCTCAAAATAGGCTAAATTTTGTGGTTTTTAAATTTTCATTGGGGGAAGAAAAAAATTACCTGTTTTAAATAAATTTAAAAATTAATTTAATATTATTTTCCTTAAATATACATAAATCAGCAGTTAATGAAGTTTTAAAACTTCAATATCGTAGAAAAATACGAATAAAATTCAATGTTTTCTGGTTCCCTTAAAATGAAATATTTTTGTATTACTGGCAACTCTGCATTAAAAAGTAAACAAAATAAAAAATGGAGCCAAAATTAAGTCAAGAAAATATTATAAAGTTAATAAATTTGTACCGTTCCTATCACATTTTATGGGTTATGAACAGCAATTTATATCAATAATAAAACATTTTTTAGTTGTTCTGCTCTCGCCGACATTTTTAAAATGAACCTGCCCGTGTAAACATTCAAGCAACTTGCAAGACAGTTGGGCATTTTTTCGAAATTTTCGTTGATAATACGTACAAAGAACTTGCATGCAAGTACTTGCACGTCTAAACGTATGGTAAAAATTTTCGTTCTATAATTTAAAAATTTATTGTAATATATTAAAAACTCTGTAATTAATAAATATGAATTATTTTTTTTATTACAAAATTAAAAAAATATTTTCTAAGATTTTTTTCTAAAATGAAGATTTTTTCTTCGAAGAATGAAGATTTTTCTCCGAGAATTTCTGGCACCACTGGTCGGTCGTAATGACACCAAGTTTTGGTGAAAAGGAAAATGGTGTATTTCCGTCCTTTTGCTGTGTGATCGTCGGAGTAACAAGTGTGAGAATTTTTATCCTGGTGCTGCTAATAACATCCGTCGTGTGAAACTAAAATTAACTTCATAGTTTGGTTAAAACAGGTAAGTTTGACATAATCGACCGAAAGACGGGAGTATTTCGGGGATTGATTAAACACAAAACAAAAAAATAAATCATCGAAAATAAAAAGATGGAAATAGTGCTTATAGTGTTGATGTTCTTTTATGTACATATATATCTGCCTACAGACAGAGCGTGTGGTCTAAGCTTTCCAAAGGATAAGGTCCGCATCACTTGCTGAAGTTGTGGAATTTAAAGTCGTAAGGAGTAGACTTGGCGGTGGAATTTGCTGTGAAAGAGCGCATTAATCGGCAACACAAGTTTTGGGTGATAAAAAGCTGGTGAAATATATAAAGGTAAACGTAATATAAAAGAAAAAGTAATGCATATGAAATTGTAAAAAAAAGAGTGCCCACGAAAATATTTTTGTATTAGCCTTCGTTCTGGCGACGTCATTCCTGTCATTAACAGCCTAGTGAAATTATTGGCACTACCAGCTACCAATATATTAAACAAAAACACACACCCTGGAGCAAAACAAACTGCAGTTTCCAAGTTTTTCATCCGGCACATAAAACTAACCGTTGCTTAACAATGTTTAACTTTCTATTCTTAATGATAGAAGTGATAGTAAATGCTGTTGCTTTAGTAAATTCTATCTACGTACTTTTTCTAGCACTATAATCAACTTAAAACTTACTTTTGAACTTAGCGCTTTATGCCCCCATATACCTGACAAGTCTTCTCAATATATTTTTAATATAATCATTTGAACTGCACCCCTTTTGGACGGGGCTCATAAAAGGCAATTTTTGTTGCGCAACTTTTAATTCAGCTGGGAGAAAGACGGAAAAACTTGCTTTCTCGCGGTTGAATTAAAAGCTGCGCAACAAAAATTGCCCTGTGTGAACCCTGTCTTGCACTAGCAAAATTTACTTTGCAAAGTTTTAATTCAGCCGGTAGAAAGACAGAAATTAAATATTCCTCTCTTTGTCTTTCTACCGGCTGAATAAAACTGCAAAGTGAACTTTGCTAGTACAAAAGGCGTGCTTGTTTTATGTTGCATTTTAAAAATTTTATTTATTTTTTCTAATAATCTCGGAAGTCTCATCGGCAACACTTTAGAAAATATGGGTCTCCAAATTTATAAATTTTTTAATTAATTGAAAGGAAGTGAGTTGCACTAATAAATTACTAATATTAAGGGGAGAAAAATTCAATAAATAAAGTAATTACGATTCTTGCTTCTGTTTTGAAGATTTTGTTTTATTTGAAGTGTACAATCATTTATTTATTAAATACACTTTCTTAGGGCCATGCCACACGGGCGTTTTTAAAACGCGCGTTCCTGCTTTTTTGTATTAAGTTTTAAAATTTAATGTAAAAAAAAGCAGAAACGCTTTTTAAACGCCCGCGTGGCCTCGCCCTTAGACAAAAGCAAATGCAAACAAAAAAAGCTATGCAACAATGTAGTGGGTACAGAAACTAAATGTCAAACTATGTATAAAATGTTTTTTTTTTGTTAATTTTTCTTCATACAGAGTTTGACAGATTCGCCACAAGCTTGTCATTGTTTACACCTAGCTAGTAAGCCCTGACCATATGTATGACAGTGCGAAGCCGATATTATTCGATTATCGGCGGCGGCTTACCCAAAAAGTAACCAGCGGCGGCTGTAAGCCGAAAATTTTCCTCGGTGGCGGCTGAATGAAGTGTCGACTGGCTCACGTAGTATGTATCTAGCGAAAAAAAGTTTAATATTTGTATATTTCTGACAAGCATTATCAAGTTTTTTGTTGTATTTGTACCAAACGTATATTATTTGATAGTCCCTTGGCGGCTGAGTCGTGCGCCGAACACAGCTGCATACATCCGCGGCGGCACAATTTAAAAACAAAATTCGGCGGCGGCTGTTAAGCCGGCCATGCGCCGAACGGCTTCGTGCTCTATATGACAACATCTACAGCGAAACCAAAGCCGATCCAATTCGACTGGCGGCGCAAGCAAAATCGCTTGATGGTGACGACGCGTACAAATACAAATCTCTGCGGCAATAATTTTAGCTTAAGGTAACAATTGTATAAATTTGATATGATTTGTGACAAAAATTTAAAGGTTTATATTACTGTCCTTATCAAACATATGTTGAAGCATAAATTTAAAAACATTGGCCCTTATCGTATTTGGCGACTTTCGACTACGACATTTTTGTAATAGATTAAAGAAATGTAGCGTGCTGTCTTTAATCTATAACAAGTATGTCATAGTCGAAGGCGAAAATCGCCAAACACCATAAGGGGAATTTTTCTTATGGCTCGATTATCGATAGCAACCAAACTTCAGTTGTGTTGCCAGTTGCTAAAAATAATAATATTACGGATGGCAACTGAAAGCTGTCAATTTCAGTTGCTTTTTAGTGCTTTTCTGCAACCACAAATTTTCAGTTGCCGGCTGGCAACGCAACTGAAGTTCGGTTGCCATCGATAATCGAGCCATTAAAATATTTAATGGGTAGATTACCGATGGCAACCGAACTTCAGTTGCGTTGCCAGCAGGCAACTGAAAATTTGTGGTTGCCAGAAACGCACTACAAAGCAACTGAAATTGATAGCTCTCAGTTGCCAGTTGCCATCAGTAATATGATTTTTAGCAACTGGCAACCCAACTGAAGTTCGGTTGCCTTACATAATCGACCCATAAGAAAATCTTCGATTTTTCTAATAATATACATTATGAAACCCTGTAAGTGGATTTTAATAGACAAATTTATTTTATTTTCACGACTACATGAATTAAGATAACTAAAAAAGTTTTTCTGCATGTTATGAGGGATATTGTTCAAAATCGTAAAATATTCTTCTTGAAAAATTTGGCTATGCTATTACCAGAGATATTCTCGAAATAGAGAACAAAGTCGACAAAATTTTTAAATTCAAATCCAAATACATATCGAAAATATTAAAGGTATCGTAATAAAATAAGCTGTATTTTCTTCATCTGTTCATAATCTTTACACTAACTTTAAACGAACTAAAATCGGATATTTATAAAAGTTATGAGTCCGACGAGATTTTGCATGCCTTAGGTAGTCAACTTTGACACCATGTACCTCAACGTGCGTTTCAACAGCGTGGACCGAATGTTAACTCTCTTAAAGTTTGTGTCTTCCTCTACGATTTTCACATACTTACATCGTTTTGTAATCGGGTCACAAGTTTTAAAGACACAAATTAATTACCCTTTTTCCAATTGGAACAGCTGTGCGAAGATGGGTATTTCTAAAAAGTGAGGTACGGCGGCTAGCAGTCGTTTTTAAACGTTCGGCTTGGTTTACTGGTAAGCATATCTTAAAGACATGTGATGCCACGCATTTTTAACAATATATCTTTTTTTAACTATTAAGTTTTTACTTGTGTTCGTTCAAAAATTTTGTAAATGTAAATTTATTGATTACTATATATATGTAGACGAGTGTGTTTCTTTAGCCTACAATAATTAAATTTTGAGTTAATACCATCTTGTTGGTTAAGTGCGAAATATATATTTGTTGTAATTTTCAAATAATGTAAAGATATCAAACTTAAATCCACATTGATTTTTGTTAACTTAAATTATTTGGGTAAAAAAGTCATTCGATTTTATTTCACTGAGCCTGGTACAGTCGAAAGTAAAACGAAAAAATTGTTCGGAAGTGAATGTCAGGAGCATGATCCAATAATTAGGTCTATGCAACAAAAGTGCCATAATCGTGAATATGTCAAACAAACTCCATATGTAAAAAACTTGTTTCGGTTTTTTATATATGAAGTCTGACATCTTTACGATGGAAAACAATAAACAGCTGTCGAGTTGCATTGACCTGATTATTGGATCATGATCACGACACCAAAACTTTCGGAAAAGATTCACTTTCACACGGATGTGGAAGTCATGACACACGTATCGTAACATGTAGTAACATTATTATAATTAATAAACATAAATAATTTTTTGTTACACATAATACAAATTAAAAAAATATTTTTTAAGATTTTTTTTCTAAAATGAAGATTTTTTTCTTCGAAGAATGAAGATTTTTCTCCGAAAATTTCTGTCACTACTGGTCGGTTGTAATTTAAAACGCGCGTTTCTGCTTTTTTGTATTAAAGTTTAAAAATTGAACATTTTCAAATTTAATATAAAAAAGCTGATATGCGCATTTTAAAAACGCCCGCATGGCCTCGCTCTAGCCAAAAGCAAATTGTTTTTTCTGTGAATTACTAAAATTTCGCTAAGAGAGTTCTGAAAAAATTTGTATGTATAATTTGGTATACTTTTGTCGAGTTTTATCTCATATTCATTCTATAAGAGATCGAATTATTTCAATGAAGAAAGTGTGCAACTTGTTTTTTTACTAAAAAAAAAGAACACTTTCGTAGACCTAAATGCATGTGAATTTCCTCTTGCTGTTTGAAAAAGTCTAGTAAACCTTGGCATTGTTATATTAAGCAAAATGTGTAAAACTATCGTCCACGTTCTGTAAACCGAATTCGAGTAAATGTCTCGTTTTCCAAAAATAAATAGAGCATTGAATCATACATAGTAAATTAATTTCAGATATGTTATTTTAAGATTTAAAAAATATAAAACTTGAAAAAAGTCTGAAAAAAAATCGCTATCAGTGGATTTAATTTTTCTAAATGGAGCGTTTTTTAAAGCAAAACAAAATTCGCTCATTTGCAGTTTTTCAAATATCGCGAATTTTATATTAACATTTTTTTTTGGAGTAAATACTTTTCTTTCGAATGTTTTTTAACAAATTACTAATCTGTACAAAAATATCTTTCATTTGAGTATAATAACGTAGGTGCTTTTAGCATTAGACTTCAGTGGTATTTTAAGGACATTTTTAGTGGTTAATTTTGTGTTGTTTCATTCTTATTTCAGGACATTTTAAATATTTTCGAAATTTTTCATAAAAATTTGTTTATTGTAGTGTTATATATGTGCTTGGTAAAACTATTTTAAAATGTTAATCAAATGTAAGATTTATAAGGATAAAACTGAAAATAGTTAACATTCATTATCCTTGCAGTTTCACCAAATTATCCTGGAACGTACATCAACAAAATTATATTTAAAGAAAGATAATTTTGTGTAAATTAATAATCTAAAAATTCTTATTGAATTTTGAAGTCCAGTTTGGAAAACTTGGGCGAAGAAGCAAAAAAGAGATAGAATGACTAAAAAAATAAAAACCACGATATTTTAAAAACTAGAGCCGACCAAAAACATTTACGGTAGTTTTGAAAATGGCATAGCCCATATATGTTTTATCAATTATAGTTTTCGTTGCACCAAACCAAAATATCAATTTTGTTCCTCTGTTAAATCAATAATGATGTTGCCTTCAATTTTGTCGTCGGTGTTTTTGGTATTGTGTTCTGTTGTGTGCAAAAAATAATAAAAAAAACATTTGAATATAAAATAAAAATTAGTAAAAGTAAATATGTGTTAAAAAACTTGCAAAATATAAATTAAATATGGGCAAAATAAACATCGATAGAACAGTCAACGTCGCACAGTGGCGCCCGTAGAGCAAACGAGGTTGCAAAAATCAAAATTTTCATGTGCGCCTGCGAAATTTTAAATGAATCCATCTTATAGTAAACTTTTCAACGATCTCAAATATGCTACTCTTAACAATATCAGATTTTTAGTTTAGAAGACATAACTGTTCAAAGTTAACCAATTTTCGGATTTAAAAAAACACACAATTTTTAGGTAGTTTGATCCGATTTCAGGTGTAATATCACGAAAACTAGGCAACGAATAGTATTTTTTTTTGTTTTTAGTGATTGATGTGCTTATTAAATGTATAACAATAAAAAAAATTGTGCTGTTTGCTTTGTGTTTCTCTAGGTAAATCAGTATTTAAAAACTATCCATTTTTTCACTATTCTTCAACTTTGACGGAAAATAAAAAAAATTTACCTTTTTTTACCTCCGCCATATTTTCAAAATATGTTCTTTAACTAGTCTTTTACATAACTCAAAAGGTTTTATCTGCCTTTACGTGCCTATTTGGCTTCTACAGGTAAAAAACGTTAAAAAGACATTGTTGCAGAAATTGTATGGCGGGCATCCCTTACATGCCTTGACTGACAGTTACTTTGATGTAATAGTTTGAAAATTGCATTTTGAGTCAGTTGTCTACCTGAGAGCCTCTGGCGAAAAATTTGGTCCTAATATTCCGTTACAGACACAAGATGCACAAAAAACTACTCATTGAAATAAGCAGGTACGCACCTCACTTAAAAATTATTTTTGGCGTACATATGGTGAAGAACAATACTGACTTATGGTACAGGTAGGCACAAATCTCATTTGGCTACGTGCATAATATCAAAACTGTATAATTCAGCCCAAATGCATATGTATGCATGTAACAGGTACATTTGTAGACATGGTAGCATAGGCCTATATATTGCAAAACAAGCTTAATGCCTGCATTAGTCTACGACTGAAAGTTGGCGAAACAAGTATTGAAAACATGGCGTTGAACAATTTAAAATTATTTGAACTGTTTAGAAAGTCAATTACACCAACGTGTTTCGCGGAAGCTGCTTTAGAAGAACTCGATAGCTTATACGGAAATATTGAGAGAAGCAAAAGTATAAAAAATAATCTTTGTATGATACATGCCAAAATTAAGACAAAATGGGTGAAATGCAATCGAACCATTAACATCTTCAACTCCAAATACGAGGACTGGCTTAATGAAGACACCATCCTGGATATATTGGCAGTAGATAAACCCTCCACATCAACCAGAGGAGAAAAAGGAAGGCCAAAAAAAAGTATGGAGGAGTGTTCAATTTTCACAAGAAAGAGGAAACTTGCCGATGCCACCAATGACTTGACCACGAAGGATTTATCGGATGCGCTGTCTATTAAATACATAAAGGATAGTGAACGAGTTAGGTCGCAGATTACAAAATCTGTTGCTGATGCAAGCCCACTGCGACTAAAAAGGATTAAGGAAAGCATTCCCACTCCCACAAACGCACATATTAAAAAGTATAGTTCCGAAGAAGCCTTGGCTCTGTTTTTGGACTTAGAACTTTCCAAAGAGAAATATGAGATACTACGGGCATCTTTAATGCGACACGGGGCTGACCTTTTCCCCGGATACAAGCATATTACGCAAGCCAAAATAAATTCACGACCATTGCGTACGGAGTTTACGGAAGTCTCTGCGAAAGCCAATCTGCAGGATCTTATGGACCATACAGCAAAACGGTTGTTGGAAAGTCTTCCTGAAAATGAGGTGGAAATTCTTCCTCAGAAACTAACATTGATCAGCAAATGGGGCTGCGATGGATCATCCGGACAAAGCGTTTATAAGCAAAGGATATCTTCCGATGACACTACAATATCTGACGGAAATATGTTTATGGCATCTGTTGTTCCATTGCGGCTAAAATCTGATGTTTCCCTACACTGGAAAAATCATCGACCGTCATCAGTGCATTATTGCCGACCAATAATGTTTCAGTTTGCAAAGGAATCGGCAGAACTCATAAGGACCACGGTGAAGGACATTGAAGAACAAATAAGCAAGATTAAGCATACAAAATTGCAAATTGGAGAAGGAAAATATATTGAATGTAGTTACGAGTTCCACCTGACCATGGTTGACGGAAAAGTCGTAAACGAACTGACAGGAACAACCTCAACATTGACATGCCCGATTTGCAAAAAGAGTCAGAAGAACTTCGGTAATTTAAACGATTCTACAAACGAGGAGAATTACGAATATGGAATGTCACCATTGCACGCAAGGATAAGGTGTATGGAGTTCTTGCTAAAACTGGCGTATACCCTACCACAACAAGATGAAAACATCGATGAAAATACATCAATTAAGGATAAGGAAAAGATCAGAAAGAAGCAAATACAGAATGCTTTTTGGAAACAACTTGGACTAAAAGTAGACTGCCCCAAGTGTGGATACGGTAACTCAAACGATGGAAACACTTCAAGGAGATTTTTTGCAAATGATGAGGCAGTAAGTAGAATCACTGGAATTGACAATGAAATCGTCAAAAGATTGGGAACGATCTTGAATGTTTTAAACTGCCAAGAAAGTGTTAATTCTACAAAATTTGGAGAATATGCATCGGAAACTGCATCTCTTTTAGCAAAAATTTATCCACAGAAGAAGTTGACCCCGACCGTCCATAAAATATTGGCGCATGGCAAAGATATAATTGAGTACCAGTCTTTGCCAATTGGAGAGCTTTCTGAAGAAGCGCAGGAGTCTCTTAACAAATTTTACAAAAAATATAGATTGCAGAACACGTTCAAAGCATCAAGGGTGAGGCAAAATGAGGACCTCTTCAACATGTTAGCAGCATCTTCCGATCCACTTATTTCTTCCCTGCGGCATGTGAAGTCACGAAAAGAACTACAATGGAATTATACTTTAGAAATGATTAGTCTTTTAGATATACCTTCTGTTACGAATTGTGATGAATATTTTACAGAAAATTCAAAAAATTAATTGAAAAAAAATTTGTTTAATTTGTTGGCTAATAACTTTAAAACAGAAAAAGCTTTCAAAAGAACTAAGAAATATAAGATTGGTAAAAATAATTTGATTTTGTTACCATAAAATAGATGAGTTAGAAAAAAATTAGAGTTTAGAAATGATTTGTATTTTAGACATACTTTGTCTTACCAAGAAAATGAATATTTTACAGAAAATTGAAAAAATCATTTAAAAAAAAAATCTTTTGTTGTAATTTTTTAGGTAATATCTTAAAACATGAAAAGCTTACAAAAGAACTACAAAAAAATATAAAATTCTTAAAAAAAATTTTTTTGTTACCAAAACTTGGATTTTTTCACAAATTTTAACTTTGAAAACCCATAAGTAAGCACCTATAAGGTGTAGCGTCCACTCCAACCGCTCATTTTATAGGTTGAACAATTATCTATGACATGCAATTTAAATTATTCGATTATCTTGTTCGGTTCAAAAGATATGATTTTTGCAACGAAAAAAGTCAAATGGCGCCACTGTGCGTCGTAATCAGACTGTTAGGGAATAGGAAATTAGTATTGATGTGTTAAAGTGATGTTGACTCAAAATTTACGACGATGTTGCCGACGCCAAATAGAATGAAGGTGATTATAATACAAAATAGATTTTCGTTTGGTATTGAAATTGGTTTACCATTGGTTTACAGTTGAATAATTTATGGTACTATATCTTTTGGTTACGCTTCATAAAACTAAAAGTAAAACTTTCATTCAATTTGAAAAGATATGGGACGGGAAAAACAGATTCATGCCGGTGACATATTTTGAATTTGGAAAATAAACTTCCTTATTTATACAGAATAAAAAGATTCGGTTTCATTATTAGGCCAAAAAGTTGGCCTAAACCGAATATCAGTCGAAGCCACAATTTTGGCCGAATACGAAACCGAATATTCGGTCGGACTCTAAATGTTATTGATTTCTAAAAAAAAAGTTTTGTACACGGTAAAAATCAAAGTAAATTAAGAAAATCTTTTATTTTCAAAAGAATTTTGATTGCTTTTATTGCGGAAATGTGTATGTATTATTTCCTGAGAAATTTTAGGCGTTTTTTGTAGATTTCAAATTGTTTTTTCTTTTAAATATATTAAATAGTTTAAAATTATTAAAAAAAAATTAAATCTATCAGGTATGTGATGGAAATCGATTTTGAAAACGAAGCAATTTGAAAAGCACTTTTAAATACTTTTTTCATCCAAGTTTTATAATTCTTGTGATTAGATTCTTTTTAATAAAGAAATATTTCTGCAATGTTTGTGATAAAATTCTTTTTAATAAAGATATAATATTAAAAAACGCCTTTTAAAATTGCTTCGTTTTCGAAATCGATTTCCATCACATACCTGTATATTTAAAATATGTATATCGACGCAGTTGCGTAAAAAGGGCCAATCTGCAATTTTTTATGAGGGCCAATCTGTTTTTGTTTACCTTGTTACGACAAGTCAAAAAGACCAATCCGCTTGGGCCTATCTGCAACGAACTATCTTCCAAGGGCCAATCTGCATAAACTATTTTAAAAATTATATAGTTTTTGGTATTTTTTAAAGGTGTTTGGCTTTGATAACACTGGACCAAAGTATGCAGGCACAATAAGCTTTTGAAACAATATTTTACAAAAACAAACATAAAAAGAAATAATTTTTCTATGTTCTTTGCGTGTTTACTTAACTGAAAATAAACAGTGATTCAATTTTTAGCCAAATAGTGGTTAGATTATTACTAAAAATAGTCAGAAGAAGAGGAGGGAATAGAAATATGATGAACAACAAAAAAGGTATGTGGCCCCTATTATGAGTTGTATTCGATGTTAGATCTTCGCTGGCTATCGAGTATCGAATCTTAATTCGGTATTATGAGCTGGCAGCACAATGGAAGATTTCGTTGTATAACGAATCGAACACAATTTTGCTTTTCATTTTTTTCTTTTATCAGTTTGTAAACAAACAATATTTATTTATAGTGCCAGCTGATAAATACGTATTATTGTAAACAATCCAAATAAGAAAAAAATCACAATAGCGTTATTTTTATTGAATGTGCGCCATAATATCAAATGAAAATTCGTTCGATAAGTTAATTCGACCGCAATCGAAAGTTGCTCATAATAGGCACCTGTATGTACATAGATTATTTTAAAATAGCCGTTGATAACTGCACAAACTTCTTAATAACGACCAGCTCCTAATTACTGTATTCTTTCGTTGAAAAAAATTATTTAATACCTGAAATAGAAAACCAAGTTTCTGTAAATAGAAAACCAAGTTTCTGGACTACAGGTAAATGAAGCAATAACAAATTGATATACCTGAAGTAGATGTTGGAGATAGCAATCTTGAGTAGAAATTTAAATGTCAATTATTATACTATTTCTAATTTAAATATTATAATCTTCTTTGTCAGTACATAAAAGCTATGTATAACACCAAATACCTTTTTATTACAATGTAATTTCTGCTTAAAAACTTCGGTGCTTTGTAATTAAGCACCGAAGTTTTATTTTGTTACCTATTATATGCAAACATTGGCCCAAAATTGTTCATATTTGTGTAAAAATATGGAAGAATATAGGACCAAACTGCCAGATTGGCCCTTTATAATTTTTAATTACTAGAATTATTGCTACGTAAAAATGGCCAAACTGCACTATGTTTGCCTTTTTATTACCTCTCGTTCCGTAACTATTTGTTGACGTCACGTCAAGACAATACCAAAAAATTGGTACATTTCTACTCGTCATCGACAACACTTAACTATTACTAACAGCCAATTACTATTATCTAAGGCATAGAAAATGGGAAGAGGCTGTTAATAGTAAATTTTTATCAACAGCGAGTTAAAAGTGTCAATTTTTGGGTATTGTCTTGACGTGACGTCGACAGATAGTTACGGAATAAGGGGGAATATTTTTCTTATAAATAACGTTTAGATGATAATGCTGGTACTGATATAGGTAAACAACTAAATATCTCGAAGAACGCGACAAATTATATAGTCATAAACGTTACTTGTTTACCGTATGATATATGTAAATCTTAGAGATATGATTTTAAGCTGCAGATTGACACCTTTTTACGCAAGTGCGTCGATACGTATATATTTATCTATAAGGTTATGTATTTATTATGTATATATATTTTATAAAACTTTTGCATAAATTAAAATCTGAAAATGTACGTTTATTTTTATTTAATTTTCGTATTACAATTCATTATAAAAAAAATTATATGTATTTCTTATATTAATATTTAATACATGTACGCACTATATATAGTACATAAAAAGAGTTTAGAAAGTTGTTAAAAGACAAAATTGTTAAGAAGTTAAAATGTATGAAATATTGAAAATTAGCTCTTTATTGAAGCTTTTACTTATTAAATACAAAAAACTACAGACTGCTAAGAAGTGTGGCCGTGATTTTCATTTTTAATTTCTTTAAAAAGTTTTCCAATTTTCGTTTAGTGAAAATTTTTGTATAAAAATAATAAGTTGACAATGGAAACACAACATTTAAGAGAATTACAATGAACAATTAATTAAATAAAATAAAAGAATTATAACACAACATGAAGGATGAAAAATTGTGAATTAAATGGAATTCAAACTTTGTATTTTTTCAACCTGAGCCCATATATATATATATATATATATATATTTTTTTTTTTAATTGAATTAGTTTTCCGTTTTTTGTTTAAAGTAAATGTTTTGAAAGCATAGAAAAATATTACATCGTATAAAGGTATAAAGATTGTATATGTAAAAATAGAAATAGTTTATTTCATAAATCACACTTTTTAAATAGATCGTTTGCACTTCAGTCGATAACCACTCTAGTAAATAAAATCCCACGTTTGCTAAGCCACAAACTGTAAACATTATAGATTTTTTAGAGTTTAGTGATTTCTTTTTACTAAATAATAGTTTTATCAGAACACTCACCCTAAGCCAGCGCCCAACAATAATGACAATACATTTGACAAGATAAGAGAGTATAAAATTTCTCTAGAGAATAGAGAATTTTTTCCAACTCTAGTCAAGCGTATGGAATAACCGGCTGATTTCTTTTTCTGGTTATTTTGTGGGTGTTCGAATTTCCAATCTCTAAAAATTGTATAAACAAAATAGTAAAATAAATATTTATTAAGAAGCGAAAGGGAAAACAAACTTACTTAGGCGGCTGTTGATCTGGCCGACTGTTCCATTCATCTAACCAATCAGCGTCCTTTTTTGTTTCACCATTCTTTTAATAAAAAGAAAAAATAAACAAACAAAAATTCATTAAAAATCTTTAACTTTAAAGTATTTATACAAAAATCTATTTTGGAAATCATAAAATTGCAAACGAAAACGTGTAAAGTAAGGCGAATTCATTTTAGAAGGTCGACAGCTCATACAACAATATGAAATAGAAGCAAAATATATGAATTTTGACAGCATGCTGCTAGCCAAGGCGAATAATTTAGCTAGATGACACCGTGGCGGTATCTAATACATACAACGACACAAAAACAACAGGCAGTTTTGGAGTACTACTAATGGTCAACTCCATACAAAATATGAAAGAAAATGCCAACAAAACTAATCACGACTTTTCTTATATTGATTTTGACATACATTGTGCACCTTATAAAATTAATTCGCCTTGCTGTCAGCTGTAAAATGAATTTACCTCCACATAAAGCATATAATTCTTTGTTTTGTGCGAAATTTGAGCCTTATCAAAAGCCATTAATAAGGTCGTATTGATAGCACATTTAACTATTCGTATTTCACCGTATTGGCTTTGTTGTTGGTTTTCATATGATTTGCTGGGCATATGTATATACTTATATGTGCCAATAAACAAAAGAATACATATATTTTAAGCATGTGAATGTGATCATAGTTGTTAAAAGTACATTCTAAATATATTGTGTTCTTCTATTTTTGATAGTTATAGGCAATTAGGGGAATTGATTTTGTCTTTCGTGTATTAAACTAATTCGCTTTGAGCCTTATTTTCGACTTTTTTGTTCATAAAATTTTGGAATTTAAAAAAATTATACTTTCGCAAAAGAGAATTGTTTTCAAATTTAATTACAAGAATGGTATTCAGTGTTTGGTGCAAATAGAGTTCAGTATTTGAAGCAAATGGTCTTGCGAAAGTGCAAATGCAAAATATCGTAGCTTTTGTCAAAAATCCAACAACAAAATACCCAAAATTTCATTAAAAAAAAAGCTAGAACATTTTGCATTTGCACTTTCGCTAGACTATTTCCATCACACACTGATATCCGCTAGTTATTCACTGGTGGTATTCAGTGTTTGGTGCAAATAGGTATTTAATGTTGCATTTGAATGTTCGCAAGACCTGTGAGCTCCGCTACTGAATTTCACTAAGGTGGCCTCGGTTGATATTTCTTCCGGAAAAAAATATTTCAAACAAGGCGAATTCATGCCAGGTAGTATCGACGGTCTACGTGATTATTTTGCCCTGTTTTCGCCGCTAATGTTTTTTAAAGTCTAAAATAGTTTTTAATATTGTACAATAATATCGGCAATGTGTATGTCATATTCGATGGATGAAAAAAAGGCAAAAAACCAAGAAAAATGCAAAATGTTGGCAACATTTTTTTTCGTTTTGCTTCAATAATATTGTATAATGTATGTTCTGCTTAATAATTCTCTACAATCGGTTTAAATAAATTTAACCATACCTTATTCCAATAATTAATGTAAACATTTTTTAATTCGTCCTCCGCACATAATTCTGTATTCGGACTATTGGGAGGTGATTTTGGGCTGCAAAATATATATTAGATTTACAATTATTATTTTTTTAATTACTAATAAGAAATAGTCCACCTGTCTCTTGGTGTATCACGTCTCGAACTAGCCAAGGAAACAACATTACTGGATTGGTTGGACTCTCTTTGAGCCTCTCTTAATAAGCGTAGATATTCCTCGCCATTTGCAAATGGCAATGGTGTAATTCTTTCAGGACTTTTGACACCAGCCATTGTAGCAGCTGTGCTTAATTCTATCCACGATTCTAAAAGTAAATAATAAAGAAAAGTAAAATTAATAACAATAAATACAGCCATGTCACAGAATACCATTCCGATCGGAAGTGGTTTCAATTCCGTAAGTTGCTTCTTCAGAAAGGGAAAAACGAAAATTTTCTTGGTAATCAAACTAATTTTAAATTTCAAAGTGGAATTGAAAAACACTTCTACTGACTTCATTTACAGTAAATACTAAAAAACGTGCATACTTTTAGGAGCGTCAAATAACTATTTGGTGATGAGATTTCCATGTTAATAAAAAGCTCAATGTGAGCTTTGCATCTAAAAACAAGAGTAAACAAACGCCTCAAGGTATAAAAACTATATCATTGTAAAAACGAAGTACAAAATAAACGGAATCTAAAGCACCAAAAATGTACTTTTTCGGAATAACAACTACGGAATCAAAACCAGTCCGAACGGAATCTGTGACACGACTGACAAACCAAGTTTTTAATAATATATATGCAATAAAACTGATAAAAAAAACGGGATTTTACGGTCATATACCTTGAATTTATACTGAGTACAAATGTGCATGCATATATACGTATTCAAATAAATAAAAAATATTTGTTCTTTAAGAAAAACATGACGGCAAATGTTTATTAAAATTAAATATGTACGTATAAAAAACAATTTGTCTCTATTAAAGTAATATAAGAAATTTATATAATCTTTTATTAGTCTTTATATTAATTCCTTTTACGAAATACAACTGCAATTGGTAAATATTTTTTTTTTAATTGCACATTTTAGTCGTAATAGCGCTTTTATTTTCAATCTTATGTTAACAACATTGAGTGGATGTTTTTGGAGTAGCCAGATGCTACGATGTGGTATTCACATCGATTGATAGCAAATTGATTAGACTAAAAACAAAACAAAGACAAAAATTACGTTACGTGATTTGCAAAAAGTGTAGCTAAAATATGTATTTACATATAAATATAATACATACAAATGTACATGTACATACATATGTATATGTACATACATATGTGTATTTATAACAAAAATACATCATTTTAAAAATTTTAGAGATAGATATACATACATATCTTAATAAAATGCAAATAATTGTTAACAATTATTTATTAGAATTTTTTACTATTATAAAAGTAATTTTAATTGTTATAAAAATACTTTTTAAGGATGGTATACATAAATATATCATTAATTCAGACAAACCATATATATGTCAGTGAAATGGTTGCACTAGTCCTGATGTAATTGTTAATTAAGTGACGGAACTTTATTGACAAAAATTTCGATATGCACACAATACACTGGTATTTGTATGTAGCTAGCTGTGTGTTATTGCTCGTAGTATTTCGCAATTCTTGTCAAGAAAGTGCCGCCACTTAATTGTGAATAAAATCAAAACTTTTGCTTCGATTGCTCGTTTTATTTGTAACATATAAAACATTATGTGTGCAGAGTAAGCACCAGATTTTTGCAATTTTCGATTTTCTGGGAATTTTTAAGGCTAAACATTATAATTATGATTAAATTATTTTCATGTCGATAACGACTATACCGGAAAATAAGGAAAATAATGTTCTGAAGTGAGGTTTTTGGTGGACATACTGTAGGATTCTTTGAGCTGTTCTATATTCATGATATCGCAAACAAAAACCATATTATTAAAGTTTTATTGTACATTAAAAAAAATGCGAAAGCAAAACAAATTTATATAAATATTTTATCTAAAAGCAAGTGAATGTGTTAGTATCAATGTATGTATGTTTGTGTATAAACTTCTTATAGGTTTTGATTAAAAAAGAAAGCAATGTTATGAAATAATGGAATGGAATGATATTTCTGAAATACTTTATAATTTTAATATTTTTTGTCTTTGTTGAGGCTGTTCAATGAATGAAGCTCTTTTTTTATTTTATTAGTATTTTAATTAATAATAAATGTGTTAATAAAATGAAAGTTTAAAATTAAAATAATTTTATTTGAATTACATATTTTATCATTTCAAATAACGATATCAATAATTCAGAATTTTAATATTTATTAGTATAATTTTGATAAAACGTAAAATACCCACTTTTCTTTATGAAAACAGATTTTTTCCATTTCCTGTTTTTGTTATTATTGTTACTATTTACAATTGCATAGTATTTTTCCAATTTTTCGTCACAATCATTCATGAATTCATACAAAAGAAAGATTTTATAGACAAGACTATTATTATTGCGGCGTTTACTTTATCTCATTGTTATTTTAAGGCGCTTTTTGAAAATATTATATATGTATGTACATATGTATGTACATAAGTATGCATATATCTCTTTAAAATCTGCTCAGTTCTGTATATCGGGCCATTTGAAGTCTACCTATATTTCAAAACCGAAGACCGACTTAGAGATTTTGACGAGTAAAAACACTCGGGTTGAAAATTGTTCAATTTATAACGACTCGAGTTAATATTTTTAAATAAATTAATGGATTTTCCGTCTTATGTTTGGATACCGGAGGTTATATTTAAAATAACTGGCAGTAATGTTGTCATTGATGAATGAATACCGGCCAATAATGGGTATCATTGAACCGTTTATATGATTTTGAATTTATAATTAAACTTTTCTTTAAAGATAATTATCAAGGAAACGAAATGCATGTTTTGAATTTGTATTGGCAGAACGGTAGAGATTAATTCGTTTAATTAAAGTTTAACCAAAGGGTTCTGCTAACTTCTCTTGAAATATAACGACGGATTATTTTCAAATAGTGCTATCTACAAACACAACAAATTTTTTGGAGGAAAAAAATCGTTTTGTGCTCGCATTGCTTAAGTATTGCACAATCAATCTTCTAATAATAGAAGTCCTTATACACAGAAAAATTTATTGTCCAATTTTTTTCCAATTAACAGTTTGCTCTGTAAAAAGCTAGTTTTTTTTTTGTTTTGCTGTTATTTGATAAAAGTACTGCCAACACAAATGAAAACCAAAATGAGTGATTCCACGTAAAACGGCCCTATGCAAGAAAAAAATAATTTTCTCATTTTTAATAAAAATCTCTCAATTGATGTTTTTTAGAGAATGACAATTATAGAAAAATAAAAAAATACACTATTTAATATTTTTTAATCAATTTGAGGCACCTTTTAATGATCATGCAAGAAACATTTTGCTCTCTCTCTCTCTCTCTTTGTATGCTTAATATTTATTTCAGATTTTCTTTTATTCCCTTTCTCATTATAAATAAAAAGCCTTATCTCTGAAAAGAATATACTTATTTTGCTTTTTATTGATTTTAAAAATATATTCAGATAGAATATCCTGCTGTCTATAATAGAACGGATAGAAAATAATTTAATGTCTTATTATTTGCTTATGAGTTTATCTTTATATTATTTATATTAATTAAATCAATAAAAAGTTTTATTTATTTGAATTTTATAAATTTTCGTACTAGGTCACACCCGTCGGTCACACCCGTCTCATTTTAAAAATAGCTTTTTCATAAGAAAAATAATTTTTTGTCAAACAGTAAATACATAATACAATTAAAACCACTTTTAACAGATATCTATACCAAAATTATTGTGTACCTTATAGTCAAAATTTTACAGAATTTAATCATAATTTCATTTAATCATAATTTAGTCATAATTCCTTAAAACTAATATTTGTAAGGTCACACCCGTCGCAGCTTTCTGACTACCATTTTGAGCAGAAATCGTGTTCTATCGGTGTCTACCCGTTATTCAATGACCTTAAGCTTAATGTATTTGCGAGCCGCAACGTTTTTTTTAAGTAAAAAAATTTATATTCTTGATTTATAACAAAAAATGAGTGTAAAATGGTCACACCCGGCTAAATATAATTACTCAAATATAAGATTTTATTTTATGTCTGAAAAACCTCAAGTTTTTTAGAGTAAGCAGCACTTGTATTGAGAAAAATTATTTTAAAAAAAGAGAACTTTCTGCTTTTATTATCTTGCTAAACAAACACAACAACATACATACGTACATACTTAACAACAATCTTTCGATCAAGGCACAATCGTACCAAGTAGGCTCGCTAGTATGGCATCTACAAATAAGCCATTCACATATTACATAACGCTATTTTCGGAGTTTTTTTCTGTGTAGCTGTCAATATTGTAGAATATCGATGATCTAAAACTTTAATAATGAGAGAACGAAACGGTTTTCGGCCTTCCTAAAAAAATTTTGTATTTGTAGATAACACTATTTTAATATAAGCCCTCGACAAGCAATTCATTTGAATGAAAATCAATTTTAAATTCCATATAAAAAAATATTTATTTCCTCGTCAATAAAAAAAACAGATTTGTGTTTGTGCCAAAAATTGCGTCAAAATATTTACACATTTTGCTTTAAACAAAAGTATAAATGAAAAATAAATTCATACATATTTACATATGTATATTATTTAATAAGCAAAAATCTTAATATGTATTTCCTTTTGTTCTTTTTATGAGAGCAATAAACTTTGCAAAAAATTAGAAAGAAAAAAAGAAACAAAAACAAAATCGCATTAAATATTTGACCTAAATATGAGCAGATATATAAATTTATCAGCCGTTATAGACGGCATCGTAACAATTGGACATAAAGAATATAGGCATGTATTTATTGAAAATATTTATACGCACTTACACCTAGCAATCACCCTTATCGGGAATATTATTCAGATTAGTTTGATTTGAAAGTTGCGAGCCTGAAATTGTATTTTAAATTAAGAAATTTCTGCAGTTTGTTTTAATAGTTTTATGACTATAAAAAAAACACCCTATTCATGCATATACAGTTATTCTTATACATATTTCTTGATTAATTTTTATATTGCTGTAATTTTAATCTACTATTTTGTAATATTACAAAATATTTTTTTTTCGTATTTATTATTTGTTATTGTAAATAGTCATTGGCTAAAAATGCGCATTTTTTTTCGCAATTTAAGAGTAAATAAAATAAATTTTATTTATCTCTCTTTGTTGCATTTTTATGTACTCAGTATTTTACATTCTGACGCATTTAATTTTACGTTACTTAATCTATTTTTAAAACAGAATGAAAAAGAAATCAACAAAAGCAACAGATTAAACAAATCAAAAGAAAATTAGCATATAAAGTATATACACACATCTGTAACATAAACACATATGTACATAGATTGTGTAAATTGAATTTTGCCAGGGGAATAGGCTTTTTATTGAAAAATCCAAATCGAAATAGAATTTTGTCACAATAAAATTTAAAATTAAAATTCTGTCTAAATTTTGCATAAATTTAAAGAAAAATCGAATTGACCACCAGATGGTGCCATAAAATGAGAATATTATTTTTTGCCACACTATCAAACTCCACATTAAAAAGAAAAAAAATTTTTTATATTTTATAAATAAAACAATATTTTCTTTTATACATTTCTGTTTTGGCATTTAAAAAAATTGTGTTAAGTATGGGGTATATATATTTTGAATATCCTCTTTCAGAATCCGAAATCTGTTTCGCAAAATTATATCTGGTTTCTGAGATATCAAGCATTCATTTTGCTCGTTATCATACATTTTTATACATTTTTTGTAAAAAAGAACAATTTTTTTTAATAAAAAAATAAAAAAACAGAATTCAAGTAAAATACCAAGTTTCATTAATATTTACTTTTTATTCCATGTAAATATCTTTTCTAACAATATTCATACGCTTATTTTCAATAAACAGTAGGAAATTTCATATGAATAACAAGTTACTCAATACACAGCAGTTAGTATACACATGTGCTCGAGATCTACACTGATGGGTCAAAGTCGGGCATCGGAGTGGGCGGGGGTTTCTACATCCCACAAATGCAACGTAGGATATAAACTTTAGGCTACCAAACCAATGTAGCATCACTCAGGCTGAAATATCAGCAATCAAAAGGGCAGCCAACTGGTTAAGGTACTACAGGATATTCGATCAGGACATCCGAATTTGTACCGACAGTAAGGCGGCACTACATGCTCTATCTGGTGTTTACACAGCATCGGAATTGGTTAAAGAATGCCGGGCATCTCTGAATGAGATGGCGAGACATGCGAACCTAGGGCTCTTCAGGGTACAAAAAAAATTCTATCGAGTATATTTTGAGAAAACTTCGTGTAAATCATCTTTGTCGCTTCTCTCCATTCCGACTTTTTGGCATATGAGCTAAGCCAGAAATGAGGCCGCGATATGCATAAATCCGATAAACTGCCACTTTTTGTAACGGCAATTTCGGCACGAATACTGTTTTGCTCAAAAACAGTTAAATAATGTGATTTCAAAGTATGTACTCCCAAAGAACTGTTTTTACTGAAGGTTATATGAAAATATGGCTAAATTTTTAAACGCAGTAAATATGTGCAACCGGGGGGTGCAAACTATTTACATAGCTAATAAAAATTCTGCCGCAGTTGCAGCAATCTGCGGAAGAACTTTAAATTGTTTGCGTAAAGAAACTTTTGACGAGAAAAAGTATTGTCAAGTATTGGTTTTCGAATGCAGAACTTCGATTACTGCACAACTACTGAATTTACGAATGTACGCTATATCATTCAAGGCCATTATTACAACTGAGTAGTAAAGTAGAAGTAAAGGTACGTTTACACTTGGCAAATATTTAATTTTATATATTTTATATTTATTTTTGGAAAACGAGAAATTTACTCAGAATGAATATTCTGATTGAGTGATTAGTCAAATAATTAATTGAGTGATAGCACCCACAAAATAAAATAACTAAACTTGTTACAAAAAAATTTATAAAAATTTTATTAATCAATGAATCATAATTTTAAATAATCAAAACCATTTAATTAATCATGAATTGACAACTGTTTGTTAAATCGATTAATGGATTAATATCCGTACAAAACAAAAGACTCTCATGTGTATGCCGGAATCCATATGAACATACACACACTTTTATGATAAGAACTTATTCAGTCAAGCAAGGCCAAGGGGGCTTTGACTGCATTTCCAAACAAACGATTACATTAAAGAAATATTTTAACAGACGTGGATTCATTTAACCTGTAGCAGGTATAATTTAAACGTTTTCTTTATTAAGGACATAAACAAAAACAACTTTTATTACTAGGTATTAAAAGTTGAAATTTTTTATACATACATACATCCAGCTATACATACGAGGTAGGTTCAACAGTTACAAATTGAAATATTTGAAAGCAGATTTAACAATTTGCTTGTTCTCGGTCAAAAATTTCCTTTAGTGTAAATTATACATACTCCTACAGATAGTGGTGAATAAAATAGCTGCACTCTGTATAATCATAAAAATTCCTACTTTAAATACATTTTCACTTAATTCTCATTCCACAAGCGTATAAGTAAAAAAATAGTTTTGTCTTATGTTGGTGTGGGTTCAGCCAAAGACTCTATTAACAACAATTTGGTGCCATTTTATAGAGAAAAGTTTCCAATCTAACAAAGAATATTCATTAATTGCAAAAGTTTACATTAAAATGTCTTAATAATTCTTGCAAAAAAAACCTACTACAAAATAGGCGTGGCACCGCCCCCATATTTCATCATCATCATGTACTTATACGAGAACTAATTGTGTGTGCGAAGTCTCATAAGAATCGGATATGTAGTAGTTAAAACGAACTTTTCATGGGCGTGGCACTGCCCACTTTTCTGACCACAATGTTGTAATGTAGCACCTGCAACAAAAACTGCTGATGGTATGAATAGTAAAGTTTAATGCACCATTGCATGCAACTTGAAAATATCCTTCATACGATGTAATTTTTTTATATGTTGTCTTGGGAGAAAATACGAAAATATGCAAAAAACTTCAAAAATATACCCTTTTTTAGACACGGTCCAGCTCACGGGCTGTCACTACTAGACACCTCAAATGTTTTAGGAAACCTCATTAAAAAGACCGGCCTTTACTTTGAGAGGGGTAACGAAAACACGTTTTTCATCTTCATGCAAGTCGACTCGCTCTTATGTACATCCATACATACCTATAAGGAAATTTTATTAGCTGCCGTATTCATAAAAAATTTAAATGAATTTAAAATGTACTTTAAGATAAAATTTTACTGGCATTTCAAACCTATTTTAGTTCTATGTTAGTTCTTATGAATACGGCAGTAAATGTAGTCAGTATGTAAGTATGTAGTCTCTTTTTAGAATTTCTATAAAACGCAATCTTAATTAAACGGGATAAAACACAGCCAACAAAATTACGTCGCAGTATTGCATTTAAATCATTTATGATTTGAAAGTATATGCACAAGTGTAAGTTTGTACGTCTGTACATATACCGATACTTGTACCCTTTTAAATAAATAGTAAATAAAAATATCTGTGGATAGATATGTATATGGAATAACCTCTTTAACCTCTTAAGTCGACTTACGAAAACTTGGTTTTTTCAAAGTTTTAACGATGTTGCTAAGAGGCCTATATGATTTGTTATACACATATCTTTGTAACTACTGCGAGATTCAACTAAATGGTATATTTAAGGTATAAAACAGCATAAAGTTCAAAATTCACGTATGTTGAGTTAAGCGGTTATTCCATATTGGCACAGATATATAAATAAAAGTGTAGTAGAGATAAGTTTAATGAACGCTTTACGTACGTACATACATACATACATACATTGTATGTATACATACATACATACCTATGTAAAGTATTTGGCTCGTCATTCTTACTCATTTGGTTTCAAAGGCACTTACACCCGTCGCTGTGCAGTCCCAAATGTAAACAAAGAAATGCAATAACAAAAGCATTTTTTCACTTTAATGAATGAAAACAAACCAAAGATATTAACAATTATATACTGTTTGTTACTATAGCTCTCTGTTCAATAACTGAAAATTGTTAACAATTCTTAAAAATTTTTAATAGTTATTACTAAAAATTTTCACGACGTAAACAGTTTTTAGTAAAAACTATTAACAATTATTAACAATTTTCAGTTATAGAACAGATGTTATGACTGCTAAATTTATGAAAAGTATTAATTATAACAAATTAAAAAATACTTTTCAAGTATCCTTCCTAATAATTTGGTAGAGGCCTATAAAATAGAAACCATAAGAGATATCGAAATAATTTTTTCCGCATGTTCCGTGCAGACAGTACTAGAATATGTATGTCGAATTTTATTAAAATCAAAGATGATAAAAATGCAGACCCTATCGAAAATTTTATCTAAATTGGTTAAGAGTCTATAGATTTTTCAGCGCTTTTAGCTGGAAATTAGCGGGAATTTCGAGGGATCGCCTGTAATGTCAACCGTATCCCATATTTTTTATATAATCGTACTCACAAAATCGGTACCCACCATTTGAGTACAAAAATGACTTATTTGGAGTAAAATATGTATCTTCTAATTCATAAATAAATTAAGTAAAGTGCGACTTTGGCTCCCACACGAAGGGTTCCGTACGAATACACATATGTATATCCCTTTTCGTTTTTGTCCCTTTTTTCATTTTGACAGTTTTTTCGTTATACTTTTTTGTTTCATTTTATTTATTTTATTTTTTAAGAATTTTTCGTTGTTTTTGGCGATTTTTTTGGGTTTTTGTGATTTTTTCCTTTTTTGCAATTTTTTTTTGTTTTATTTTTTGCCGATTTTTTAGTTTTGAAGATTTGTTGGTTTTGGTTTTTGGACTTTTTTTTTACTTTTTGACGATATTTTTAGTTGTAGCGATTTATTTTAGTTGTGGCGATTTTTTCGGTTTTGGTGCTTCTTTCGGTTTTGGGGATTTTTTTCAGTTTATGATGATTTTCTTAGTTTTAGCGATTTTGTTGGTTATGGCACTTTTTTCGTTCGGGCGATTTTTTTCGTTTTTTGGCGATTTTTGGTTTTTTGCAATTTAGTTTTTTTAGTTTTGGCGTTTATTTGGTTTTGGAGTTTTTTTTTGTTTTAACGTTTTTTTTTCGCGTTTTGACGATATTTTTAGTTTTAGCGATTTATTTTAATTTTGGCGCTTTTTCGGTTTTGGTGATTTTTTTTTTGTTTTTAGTGATTTTTTAGTTAAAGCAATTTTTTTTTGGTTTGACACTTTATTTTCTTTTAGCGATTTTGGTTTATGGCGCTTTTTTTATTTTGCTGCTTTTTCGTTTTGGTGACTTTTTTCATTGTTGGCGATTTTTTCGTTTTTTGATGATATTTTTAGTTTTAGCGATTTTTTTATGTTGTAATGCTTTTTTCGTTTTGACGACTTTTTCGCTTTTTGGCGTATTTTTCAGTTTTTTGGCGATCTATATAGTTTTGGTGATATTTTGCATTCTAGCGATTTTTTTTTAATTTACATAACATAATCAGAAAAAAATTTAATATCACTGTTAATAGCAATTTTTTATTTGTTTAGCGGCAAGTAATGAAAAAAAGTGTCTAACCACAATATTGAAAATTAATTGAATTGATAATTTTCTTGTCTAGAACGAACCAAACAAACCAAACGCAAAATAAACAACAATTACAGAAATTGTTTACAATAGTATTTGCTGCAATAGAGTTTGTACTTCTTAGTTTAAGAAGTCGTAACAAATCTCCTTTTGTTTGTAAGAGGGGAAAGGGAAGGCTAGATGCACGTCTCTTCGTTCCACTGGGTTCACCAAATAATTAAATGTATGTAGGTAGAAATCTGTTTGTTAATGTTTATTCACTTCAATAACGGGTAAGTATTTCAATTATGTTGAGATATAATACATGAGTATGAATGTATTAAATGGCGATAAACTTTATAGGAAATTCTTATAATATATTAAAGGTTAAGTAGAATATGTTATTCTTCCTTGCGTCTTAAAAGGTAAGTGATCAAACGATTTATATAAAAATTATTACATACTTCGGGTTTTCTACCCGATTCGATTTAACAGCATTTAATTGTAGTTTTGTCGCTGTAACTACAATTAATTCAATGTTGCTAATCTGTATAAATTTTAAAGTTAACTCAAGTTCAAGTAAATTATTAATAAAGGTTTTGATGATACAAATATAAATGTTCAAAAACTTGCGTTGTTGTCCAATTACTTTGGACATGCCGCCGGCCTTGCCTTAGGCAACAGATGACACCTTCTCGTTGACACAGAGTACATGAGCCAGAGATCGAATTGCCTCTATTAGAATTCGGCTATCTGGTGTGGTTAACAAACTTGACTGAGGTGCAGTTGTGTGAACTGTCGTTGATTTTGTTGATGCCGTTGATTGTTTTGTTGCTGGTTGTTTCGCTGCTGATTCCCTTGCTGCTGCCTGCTTACGTAAATCCTTGGTTCGAATGCCATTTTTCTTGTGAGAACGCTGAGGTTTGTGGTGCAGCAGCGTGTGGTGGTACATATCACATTTACGGCACGTGTCCAATGAGGGACAAACCCCCAAATCGTGGCTTTTAGCTAGGCAATTGACACAGCTTCTGTGCTCTTCGACAACTGCCTCCCTCTTTTTTACGGACATTGCCAAAAACTTACGGCAAAAACGTAGACCGTGAAACGATTTACACAGGATGCACTTGTAGAGGTCTGGGTCCCGATATTTTTTGCTATGGGTTTTTGATTTGTAATGGCCTTTGTCCGATCGAGTGGCTTCTAGTTTGTGGTTAGTCCTAAGGTAGAAAAAGATTATATTAGATATATAAGCTTTAAATAAACCTTAAATGTAATTTATGTGTATGAATGATGCATAGTGTTGTGAATGTGTAATATACGGAAGTGAATAATATAATGAGATGAAGTAAATTTAACTATGACTGAGTTTAATTATCCTTTTCGTTGTTCAAAAAGGGTAGGTAACATAATTTGACTATAGGGCGAGTTATAGTTCCTGAGGAAATATGTACATCGGCAGTGCGAACGCTACTATCTGACCCGGGGTAAGTCTTTTCGATTCTTCCCAGCCGCCACTCGTATGGTGGCTGTAGGTCATCCATCACCACTACAAGATCTCCTACCTGCACATTTGAAACTGGGTCCTTCCATTTGTATCTCTTATGCAGTGACTTGAGATAGTCGTCTTTCCACCGAATAGCGAACTGATGATGAATGACCTTGAGCTTTTCCCATCTATTAATAAGAGACATATTCTGATAATTCTGTTCAGGGAACGCCATTAAAGGCGCACCTCTTAAAAAGTGACCAGGAGTTAGCGCTGTTAAATCTGTCGGGTCTTCAGAGAATGCAGATATTGGACGAGAATTGAGTATGCCTTCTATTCGAGCCAATATAGTGGAAAATTCTTCGAAGGTGAATTTTTGGGATCCAGCGATTCGCTTCAAATGAAACTTGAAGCTTTTAACGGCAGCCTCCCATAGCCCGCCCATATGGGGAGCATGTGGGGGTATGAATTTCCATTCAAAGCCTTGCGTGATATATTTCTGAGCAATATCTTGAGATGCGATTTTTACGAAGGATGTGAATTCACATGCTAGGGCCCTGCTGGCACCTAAAAAGTTTCGGCCATTGTCAGTAACTACCCTTTGGGGGAGCCCCCGCCTCCCAATGAATCGAGCAAAAGCAGCTTGGAATGCCGCCGAGGATAGTTCTGAGCATGGTTCTAAATGTATTGCTTTCGTGCTGAAGCAAACAAAAACACTTACATATCCTTTGATTGAGGGAGCTTTTCGTAAGACAGACGTTTTTACCTCAAAAGGGCCTGCAAAATCTATTCCTGTGACTTGAAAGGGAACAGATAAGCTACATCTTTCTGGCGGTAGGGGAGCCATTATTTGTGAGCATGGCTGCTGCTTGTGAATAAGGCAAGTTTTACAGTGACGAATTATCTTTTTTATGCGTGGTTTAAGTCTGCCTATGTAAAATTCCGTTTGCACCATACGGCACATTTGCCCGCATTCAGCATGCAGGAGAAATTGGTGCAAATGATTGAGATATAGTTGGCAAATTCTGGAGTTGCCAGGCAGAATAATTGGGTAACGCTCGCTGTAAGGTAGCGATGACTGAGATAACCTACCATTTACCCGTAAAACTGAATTTGAGTCCAGAAATGGATTTAAGGGTTTAAGGGTACTTTTATTTGGTAAAGGTTGAGAGTTCAATATATATTGGTATTCATCAGGGTAAAATGTTTTTTGTGCCATAGAAAGGAGTCTAAACTTTACATGATGTATTTCATTATGTGTCAATTCATTTTCAGTGATACACTGAATATTTGGTCTTAGTTTTCTAATACTATTATTAAAATATCGGAAAACATAACTTATAACGCGTAAAGCCTTGTTATATGAAGAGAATCGATTCAATATATCTTCTTCTTTTTCTTGAACGTTTACATGAAAGGTTTGTGTTTCTTTCGGCATTTCTGCTATTTTGAGAGGGTTTCTCCTTGGCCATTCAGACTCGGGTTTTTGTAGCCATGCTGGCCCATACCACCACTGGACATTATTACTAAGTTCATGAGGACTACATCCACGAGTTCCGATATCTGCCGGGTTATAATGAGTAGGGACATGTTTCCATTTTGCCATCGGAACAAGGCGATGAATCTGAGCAATTCTATTGGCCACGTAAGTTTCCCATGTTGATGGGGTTTTAGACAACCAACCTAGGACTATTGAAGAATCAGTCCATAAAAACACTTCAGCTTCATTGAAATTCAAAGATGATTGCACATAGCTGACAAGGTTTGCCAGCAATACTGCGCCGTTAAGTTCCAAACGTGGGAGACAAACTGTTTGTATAGGCGCTACTTTGCTTTTTGCAATCAATAAATTTGAGAAAGTGGTAGGGGTTTCTGTTTTGCAACGGATGTATATTGTGGCGCAAAATGCCGCTTTAGACGCGTCACAAAACCCGTGAATCTGGACCGTGTCTGAGGGCATATACTGAAGCCAACGGGGAATGGAGACGGTTTCTATGTGAGATAAATCTGATACGAGATCATTCCATTTTTTAAGCGATTCAATTGAGATATCTTCATCCCACTCTAATCCTTCGAGCCACAGCTGCTGCATCAATATCTTTGCCCTAATGACTATGGGTGCCAGCCATCCAGCAGGGTCAAAGAGTTTTGCAACCGAAGAAAGTATTTGCCTTTTTGTAATCTTCGCAGATTTTTTAGGTGGACAGAAATTGTAGGTGAATGCATCTGAGATAGCATTCCACTTAATACCAAGGGTTTTGGTGGAGCTACATTCTTGAAACCTGAGAAAATCTTGATCATAAAGATCTTCTTTCGGCAAATGGCTGAGCAGCTGGGAATCATTCGCTGTAATTTTTTTTAAAGGTAAGCCGGCTGATTTCAGTGCACTAATAAGCTGAGTTTGAGCAGCTAAGGTTTCTTCAGTTGAGAAACCTCCAGAGAGGATGTCATCTACGTAAGTTTGAGTGCGTAGAATAAGCGCTGCTTTTGGGAATTCTGATTCGCAGTCTTCTGCAAGTTGAAGAAGGGTACGAATCGCGAGATATGGTGCACAATTGACACCGAACGTTACTGTCTTTAATTGATAATCTTTGATTGGACCATCAATTTCGGGTTGAAACAGAATTCTTTGATACTGTCTATCGTCCGGGTGTATGAGAATTTGACGATACATCTTTTGAATATCGCCACTGAATACGTACTTGTACTTCCTCCAATTAAGAATTATTGTTATCAAATCATTCTGAAGAGTAGGACCTGTATAAAGTACATCGTTAAGTGCCAATTGAGACTTTGTTTTTCTAGAGGCATTGAATACGACTCTGACTTTGGTGGTTTTGTGTTCTGGGCGCACCACCGCATGATGAGGTAAATAAAATGAGAAATGTTTACCTTGAGATATTATCTCTTGGGAGGAGGTTTCTTCCATATGGTCTAGAGTCAAATATTCGTTTAAAACTGCCTTATACTGGGATTGAAGCTCTGGATCTTTTGATAGCGTCTTTTCCATTCTGGAGTATTGAGCTAAGGCTACAAAACGTGATGAGCCCAGGAAGATTTTTTCGGGATAATCTGTCTTGAATGGTAGCCGTACTATATATCTACCATTCTCTTGACGCTTAGTTGTTTTGGCGTAAAAGCTTTCGCAAAATTCATGTTCAATTGACACAGGGCGATTTGAAGGTATTTCTTCTTCTTCCCAAAACTTTTTTAAGAGCACACAAAGATCGGAGGATTCAGAGCTTAAAACTGACGTTGTAAAGGATTGAACACTTTGTGATTTTATGGGCCCACTAAGTACCCAGCCAAATATTGTATTATAAGCTGACGTATTACCGCAAATGTTCTTCTTTATGCCGTCAATATTGATATTTTGCTCATAGTCATTGCCCAGTATCAAATCTATTTGTGAAGATTTGTTAAACGTTGGGTCGGCCAGATCTAATTTTATAAGATCTTTTGAGAAGGGAACCTCAAAGCTACAGGCTGGGAGCCTTTTTGTAACTTTTGGCAAGACTATGGCCTTAATGGGGATACGTGTGTCAGATCTTCTGGCATAAAGAGTGATCTCACATTCTTTGTCAGCAGATTGTTTCTGACCACCAATGCCAACAATCTCAAAATGCGATTTTTTATAAGGGAGCTGGAGGCGGTTTCTAATCCTTTCAGCTAAGAAAGTACGCTGCGAGCCTGGGTCTATTAGAGCTCTTATGGTGAATCGTTCACCTCTGAATTCTATTTGCATTAGCGCCGTGCGTAATAGAATATTTTCACTGCCTGTAGAGCAATTAGCGTGAATTTTGTTTGATGTAGAGGGAAGTTCATCTTGAGTAACACTTTCGTTGATTTGGCTTACATTAGTGGATGCGTTTTTAGCGCTATTATTTTTGCTTGGGAAATTGGGTTTTTTAAAACTTTCTGTGTTTTGGGCACCATTTTGGTATTTATTCGTCATATGTAATAAAGTATGGTGAGTTTTTTTACAATACGAACACTTGTGTTTGCTTTTGCAGTTTGCTTTGGTATGAGATGATCCTAAGCAATTATTGCAGAACTTGTTTTGGAAAACGTAATCCACTCTCTGTTGTATTGTGAAGGCTCTGAATTTGGGACAATTTCGGAGCGGATGATCTTCACTGCACAACATGCATGTTGAGCTTACGTTTTCTTGCGAGACGTATGTTTGTACGTTAGGCGGATTGGGCTTACTGAGATTAAAGTTATTTTTGTAATTTCTTATACTGTTTACACGCTCTACAGCCTCATATCTGTCCACAAGAAACTGAGACATTTGATACCACTTTGGTAACTCGCGGGGTGATGTAAGGGACTGTTCCCAGAGGGCTAAAGTCACATCTGGGAGTTTTGTGGAAATCAACCGAATGAGAATCGGATCCCAGCTTTCAACTTGAACGTCAAGAGTTTTAAGAGTTGCTAGCGAATCATTGACGGAAGACTGTATCCTCCTTATCGATTCGCTATCTTCATTTTTCGCTGCTGGGATATCAAAGAGAATCTTGATTTGATTGTCGACTAGGACACGCTTATTTTCATAGCGGGTTTTTAGGGCATTCCACGCTATGTCAAAATTATCATGTGTGAGAGGATATCTCTTTACTATAGCACCTGCTTCACCCCTTGTTTTATTACGAAGATGGTATAATTTCGTGACTGGATTGAGCTTAGCGTGATTAATATATACGGCTGTGAACATGTCCCGAAATGAGGGCCATTGTTCATAACTGCCATTGAATACCTCCGTATCACAAGGAGGGAGCTTAATGCAATCATTCGAATTATTTTGAACAAATGTTTCAGCGGGAGCGTGACGGAAACTTAAGTGGCGAGACGTTGACTGAAACCTTGGAACTCCCGGATTCTCCTGTTGGAGTATTCTCGCAAGGTCGAGTATTCGGGAGGAACAATCGTAGTACAATGTCCTACAGTCTTCAAATTTTTGTTTTGCTTCATCCTTTATTTCTGGAGTAACTCTTTTATCCCTGGAGAACATAACTTCTTCGTGAGAGAAGTTTAGCTTATCCCAACTTGAGTCTAAGTCTCTCAATATGACTTCCAGAATGGTATCCGTATATTCCTCCGTTGGGGTAGCGTCGAACCTCTCGCACAATGCAATAACCTGATTGCAATCAAAGTCAAAGTGCTCTTTGGCTGACGAGATTGATCGTCGCGATGTGGAAGGCATGGTTTTTGAAAATTTAGAGCGAGAAGATAAGGGAGGTTGGAATAATTTTATTAAACTCGCAAGATTTTTGCTGGGTTGATAATTCAGCCTACAGCAGTCAATATGGGAATGAAAAATTATGACACGCTTACTTTACAATGTGGGTTTTTGGTTTTGCAATGGATTTGCAACAATTGAGTTGTGAGATTAAATGTTTCAAGTCAACTTTCTAGTTCAAATTTAGCTGATTCGAGTTTTTAGTGAAGAATTAAACAGTATTTTCTATTTCCAGTATGAGTAGGGGCTAATGAGTTAGCTCTAGATAATTAGAATCTAGCTTAAAATTAGGAATATAGCTGCTGATAATTTCTTTTACTCCAGATTATTTTTGGTCTATATTATTTTTTAAAGTACGGGGCTAATGGATTAGCAGTAGATATGAGTCATCTAGAATAAGAAAAAGATAATATAGACCGTTGAAGCTAGAAATACTTCACATTAATCTGTAACTCGAACTAGCAAGTTAAAATTTGCATTTTAGAATATCCAACGGTTTACATTTAAATATATTGATTTGTGCTGCCAATAAGCATTACCCAATTCCAAACACTATTTATTAAAGGGTTAAATAATCTAACAATTGCGATAGGGTTACCAAAGAAGGCATATTCTAATCATCTGGGATTCACCTATTTTTTGCACAGAGTATTTTATTTTAATATTGTTTTCTCTTATGGGATAAAACTGTAAAGAGTTTAACCGATTTGAAGGAAATCTAATTTTTATTTTGTGAGAGGATTTTATTTTATTTGTTGTTTCCTTCTTGTAGCGGTGCTACGACTCAATTTTGGAAATTTGTTTGAAATTTATTTCAGAGTTCGATCAAGGATACTGTATACATATTTTTATATATTCATATGTAATCGGTATTTCTTTTATAAATTTATTTCATTAAGGCACGTAAATCCTATACGTTTTTTTTCCCGTGATATAAGGATCCGGATTCTTTATAAACAAAGAAATTATGGCAACTCTTTTAACGAGCTGCGTGTAGTAGAAATGAAAAGATACTTCTGTTATTTAAGATACTTCTTTTTATTTAATATACTCTTTTGATTTTGCGTTTTGTAAATTTCATAATAAAAATGTTTTGTTTTTTATTTATTTTTTTTTTTTCGTATTTTCTTCTTTATTTAACTTCATGTACTTCATGTACTTCTTTGTTTTACTTCACAAATAATACGTGTGAGTATCAACTGCTAATATTTAAAAAAAAGAGATCGAGTGATTGTTATTGTTATTTACTTTTAGTACAAAGAGAAAGAGAATTGTCTTTAAAATGCACTGAATTGTAAATTCCTGCAAACAAATGTTTATTTTCCAAAACTCTCTTTAAAATTTTTGTGGACTGTATGTATTTCTTAAGAGTAGTTCAGTTTTAGACATATTATTTGCAGAATGGAGACATAACAGGTATTGTATTAAATAAATTTCTTTAAATTTTCTTCTTTTAATGCCATGAATTTAAATTTATTTATTTATTTTCTTTTTTTTTTTTTTTGAATACTTGTTTGTGTTATATCAGTATGAATTTTATTTTGAGAAAGATCAACTTTGCACTCACTTACTTGTGTTGTTTAAGAGTATTCCAAGAATTGTTGCTTAAATTTCCAAATTTAAAGGGGGTTGATTTTTGAAGAGAGTTGATGGATTTCACTGTCTACTTTTGTTGTATATTTGCTTGTTTTAAGCTTCTAAAATTTTCTAGGCTTTGTATATCTTAACTCTTTTTAAACACAATATATGTACTTTGTATGTACATAGGAATAACTTTTTCAAATTAAATATATCTATGTATTTTGCTTAGAATTGCTATTCTTATTCTGATTCTAGTGGTTGTTGTTGTTCTTTTTTTTTTTTTTTTTTCACTTTTATTATTTCTTTCTTTCTATAATTTGAACAAAGTTGGTTCTTAAATATCTATGTATGTATGTACATAGTATGTATGTACCAATTTTAAGTAAGCAAATGGGTATGGGAAAAAGTAAGAAGATGAAATTTCCTATGTTTAAATTAACTTTTTGACATTGAAAAGTGTTGAACTTTATGTATGTATGTGCCTGTGCATGTACATAAATATGTATGTACGTAGGTTGATGCAAATGTATTCAAGGTTATTAACACCTGTACTATTTACATATGTATGTATGTATGTAGATTTTCATACATATGTTTTATTGTTACTGAACCTCTTTTTTAAATTTCGTTTTTGGTACTTTTTATACTTTCGTTGCACTTATTTCTTGTGTACGTATTCTATATGTGTACATTTGTGTACATGTACATATGTAATTATTGCGGGACTTTTTCTGGATATCGAATTTTTAACGGTTTTAATTTTTTCTCTATATATGTAGATCTATACACATATATGTAACGGTACCTTTAATAGGTATACAACAATTATACATATGAATTTTTAATTCTTTTACACAATTGGCGCTAATTTCCCACTTTTTTCCCTTATATTTTTTCACTTTACTGACACACTTATGTATGTATGAATACTTTATTTGAAATTAGTACTTTTTTAATTTAATTATGGAATTTCCTCTTTTTTCCATACATAAAGTATTAATACTTGCACTTTTCGTTTGAAATTTGTTTAATTTTGGGGATAAATTGCTTTTTGCAAATTTTTTATTTATGTATATAGTATGTATGAATTGTTGTTTGCGATTATTTAACTTTGGGTACTTACGATTTGACGTTTTTCTTCATACTGATGAGAATCATTAACATACCTCATTTCAATTCCTTCTTTTGTTGGTTTTGCTCACTTTTTTAGTACTTTTTAGGGACACCAAATCTTCGCAGACTCAATGCTCGAAGTGACCATGTACTTCTTAGTTTAAGAAGTCGTAACAAATCTCCTTTTGTTTGTAAGAGGGGAAAGGGAAGGCTAGATGCACGTCTCTTCGTTCCACTGGGTTCACCAAATAATTAAATGTATGTAGGTAGAAATCTGTTTGTTAATGTTTATTCACTTCAATAACGGGTAAGTATTTCAATTATGTTGAGATATAATACATGAGTATGAATGTATTAAATGGCGATAAACTTTATAGGAAATTCTTATAATATATTAAAGGTTAAGTAGAATATGTTATTCTTCCTTGCGTCTTAAAAGGTAAGTGATCAAACGATTTATATAAAAATTATTACATACTTCGGGTTTTCTACCCGATTCGATTTAACAGCATTTAATTGTAGTTTTGTCGCTGTAACTACAATTAATTCAATGTTGCTAATCTGTATAAATTTTAAAGTTAACTCAAGTTCAAGTAAATTATTAATAAAGGTTTTGATGATACAAATATAAATGTTCAAAAACTTGCGTTGTTGTCCAATTACTTTGGACAGAGTTATAACTTAAAAAACGTGATTTTTGAGTTAATAATGAAATGAATTAATCGTCATGTCGTTCTTCATATTGTGCAAAAATTTCATAAAAATATCTTGTATACTCAACTCTTGAGAGAAGAATAATTTTTTTTCTTTTATGTTAGTAGTAAATTCAAAACTTTAATCATGGAAAGCGTATCACCATATTGCAAACAAGTATTGGGATGCGAATTTTAACGATATGTAGAACTTAGGCAGATTCAGTTTTTTTATAAAACGATAAAAAGTGGTAATCCTACATATTTAGCGCAAAAATTTCATTTCGGTTCGTCTAGTAGAAGTCGCACTATTGTTTGCTCTAGACATTCGTCATTAATAATGAGTCGATCGTTTTGCGTAAAAATGGCTAGGTTGTGGAATACAATGACTCCTTACTCGAATAGAAAATTTTCTTATGCCCAATCAAAAATTAAGAATATATTTTTATCAAATTTGTAAAAACACTTATCTTATTTGTTAGCTATAGGAAACACCAACAATTAATCCTGGTCAAAATGTTTGTGCAAATATATAATAAAAATAAAAATTGGGGAAAAATAAAATAAATTATTATATTTTTTAGATTTTAAATTTAATTAACTCTTTTTGATGAAAAATTGTAGTACTAGCAATTAAGTATGGAACTGAATTGTTAATTTACTCTAAATTGTTTGATTGAAGAATGAATGTACCTATGTAACATTATTTTAAACTATGTAGTACTGTAGTACTTGTTTTCTGTAAAACAAGTTTTTTTGAGTTGTGATTATATTGCAGCAAAGGGTCGATACGAATATACATATATACATACAAAGATTGATAAGAAATTATTTAATAGACAGACAAAAACCTTAATTATGGGATTTTTACTGTAATAGACGAAAATAGCAATAAAAAGTAAAATAAAAGATTGTTTTCCTCTCATAGTCCCAGTAAAGTGTTTCTAAAATGTAAATATATAATTATATTCTGAATTATTTATCTAAGTTTTTATGATACACTCCTGTTCAATTGATTATACCCACATAAAATTTTAGCAGGCCATAACTTTTGAAATCGTATAGGTACGTACAAGAAAAATTTTACTACTAGCGGTATTTATGGATTTTAATTGAGCTCGAAACCATATCATAAATAATATTTAAAAAGTAAAATGTAATGGACTTTTGCATCATTTTTTTCTGAAAATTAAAAAAGTTATTATTTTTTGATTATACCCACTTTGCATTTTATAGCTTTTTTTGCAAATTGTAGGCCGTGATTTGCACATAAAACTATTCGCAGATTTTTTAGTTTTTAATTAAAAAGTAGTAAACATGGATAAAAAGTAAATTCTGAGTGAAGCGGAAAGATCTAAAATCGATGTGTATTTGTCGTTAAATTATTCCTGTCGCGCTATCGCCGTACAAAACAAAATTTCAATGGAGGAGTTGTAACAACTTTCAGGGTTTCCAGTTTTATTTCATACCTTATCCCTAATTTTCGATTTTTCATTCGCAGATATCCCCGAAATAGCTATTTTCCCATCCCCAAAACTCCCCACAGTACATTTAAAATGAAACCATATTCTGATATGTGATGGAAATCGATCGATTTCAAATCGCGTCGATTTCAAATAACAAAATCTCCTGAAAATTGTTTTCGAGGGTTAGAATATTTTATTCGACCTTAAATTCGATTTCACTGTATCGTGCGATTAACACATATTTGGCTATTATTATTCGTTTTATGAAATCGACCGACTTGAAATCGATCGATTTCCGTCACATACCAGATTATTTCATAGGAAAAATATGCTTTCATTTATTTCTTTAGTTAAATCCATTTATATTGAATATTTTTAAAATTAATTTTATTAATCCCTGACCAAAAAAAGGGTGTTCAGTTTGTAGTGTGTGGCTGTGTATCTGTGTGCCTGTACGCGCCATCGTACAGCCTAAACGGCTGCAACGATTTTGATTTAGATCTTTTTTGTTTGACAGGTGATTTAATCGAGTGTTCTTGAAGAAAATTGGTCCAGTCGTTTAGAAGTTATCTCCTCTTTTCTAGCTGTACCCTCTTGAATCTGTGTGTCTGTGACAACGTAGCGGACAATGGGCTAGAGTCTAGCCCGATTTGAATTTAGTTTTTGTTTTTTGAAAAGTAAGTTGATCTAAAATTTGTTAGCTTATGCTTGAAGAAATGTATGTACGAGTAGTATGTAAAAAGAATAACGTAAAAAGCACATAAGAATAAAACAATTGCATGTGCATGAATGTTTATCGTTTCAAAAACTTCAGAATCAAAATCTTCGGAAAAATCAGGTAATGAAATTTTCTTGTACATGTTGTTAGTATTAAAAAGTATTAAAAAACAGCTGAGGGGAAAACTGAACTAGTTTTAAAGTGTTTTTTGTATAAAGCGATTCGAAGATATTTTGTGTTTGGCTGATTCGCTATCCCTCTTTAGGTATTTTTTTAGGGTTCCGACACCAAAAGTGTAAAGAAACCCTATTGTTTTCGCTACGCTGTTCGTCTGTCTGTCACAGGCTGTTTTCTCGAGAACCGTAAGAGCTACGGACCTGAAATTTTCACAGAATATGTAAAACAACAATATAACAGTTTAAAACTAAAGGGTGTTCTAAAATGAGCAACGAAACATTTTGAAATACTAATGTAATATACAGACACTTTAAAGTTTCAAAGTTAGTGTTAATTGGTGTAGTCTGTAGAATAGGCTACACCAACTAGCACTGATTTTTAAAACAATAAAAATTAAAGGGTGTTGTCTCAGTTAATGTAATTTTACTATGTAATTTAGACAGTATCTTGAAAACCGTAAGAGGTAAACTCTTGAAATTTTCAAAAACGCTAAAACTAAAAAATTCCAAAATTAAAAAAATGTCAAAACGAAAAATTTCCAAAAATGAAAAAAGCTCTTAAAGGAAAGAAGCACGAAAATTAAAAATAATCACTAAAAAGCAAAAAATCACCAAAAGTAAAAAGATCGCCAAAAAAGCTTAAAAACGCAAAAAACCGAAAAGTCTTAAAAACGAAAAAAATCACTAAAAACATAAAAAATCGCTAAAGCTAAAAATATCGTAAAAACTAAAAAAAATTGCCAAAAATGAAAAAAAATCACTAAAACGAAAAAAGCGCCAGAACAAAAAAGCGCTGAAACTAAAAAAAATGCCAAAAACCGGAAAAAATCGCCAAAACGAAAAAATTGTCAAAACCAAAAAAAACGCCTAAAACGAAAAAAGTGACAAACCAACAATAAAAAAAAATCTCTAAAACTAAAAAAATCATCAAAAACCGAAAAAAGCGCCAAAACTGACAAAAACTAAAATAAATCGTTAAACTAAATATATCGTCAAAAAGTGAAAAAAACATTAAAGCAAAAAAAATGCCATAACCAAAAAATCGACAAATCTAAAAAAAATTGGTAAAAAAACAAAAAAATGCAAAAAAACGAAGAATCGCAAAATAACAAAAAAATCAACAAAAAAACTTAAAAAAATAAAATTAAACGAAAAAGCAAAATGAAAAAATTGTCAAAATGAAAAAAAGACAAAAATGAAAAGTGATATACATATGTGTATTCGTACGGATCCCTTCGTGTGCGAGCTAAAATTGCACTTCACTTCATTTATTTTTTTTTGTGACCTTAAAGAGGTCTAGTAAGTACATACCAGACCATATTTGTTGGGTCACTGGCATCATTAAGTGGTTTTAGTGCAGAAGAAAGAGATTTCAAATCCCCAGCGAAAAAAGTGCTTTTCCCCAAGAAACACCCTAGGGATTTTCACAAAATTTGTATGCCTGATCCCAAAAAAAACCCCTGCTTGGAGAAAAATCCCCAAAAATGGAAGTTCAACATGGACGGGCCAGATGGATATAACTATTATTTTCATGATTTGAGAAAAGAAGAGTGGTTTCTTAACCGCCACCCCAGCGGAGAGGGCAGTGTTATGGTGTGGGGTAATGTAACGGACTATGGAACAATAGCAATACAGTTTACAAGCGGTAGGATGGCTGTAAAGCTGTTCTTTATTCGGCTATGCTCCTACACATAACGCCAGAGCTGTAAAATAATTTATTTCAGGCCAAAACATTCGTCTTCTTTGTTGGCCTCCTTATTCTTCAAATCTAAACATAATTGAAAATGTTTGGAGTTGACTTACTCGAAAGATATATGAAGGAGGAATACAATTTAATGACAAGGTGACACTTATTCAAGTGATTAAAGAATGGTGGAAAGAAATACAATTTAACTATTTTGTTATATACGGCACTGTTCTGTAAGCCGAATCCGACTAAATTTATCGTTTTCCAAAAATAAATAATCCGCAAATTGATGTATTTTAAATCATATATAATAAATTAATTTTAGATATGATATTTTAAGCTCTAAAGAATAGAAAACTTCAAAAGAGTTTAAAAATGTTTGCTAATATATAGTGGATTTAATTTTTCCAAATCGAGCGTTATTAAATCGACTTGATTTAGAGAAGAGGGAGGATAATGAATAAATAAGGTTTTAGGTCAAATTCATTTAATGAGTACAATCAAATAAAAAAAACCATAAAATTTTCTTTTCTTAATTTTTCTAAAAAAATATGCTAGAATACCTTCCTTCATTCGTTACTTTCAAAATATTTTTGATATGCTTTTGAATTCAATTAAATAAATACGCTATCCGCTGGTAGTAAAATTTTTGTTCTACCCATAAAAAAAAAAAATATGCTAAGTAACAAAAATTATGTGCTTCTAATCAATTAAACAGGAGTATATGTATTCGAAATGGCCTTCAGATTTCCAAATTATGTACATATATAATAAAGCGTAATATCAACCTTAGCTGTTGCGGGTGTTTTACTTGTTTTATGACTAGGAAATTCTTGAAGATTTGTTTATCTAACTGTTAACTATCTATATAAATGATGAAAATTTGTCGCTATAATTACTAACCACACATAGACAAAAGAGATGGGCAGGACACTCACTGTACACTTTCATCTTCTCTTGTTGACAGTTCAAGCAAAACAGACGAATTCATTTTCTGTTGGATGTATAATAAGCTCCACCTGTAAATTTAATTCGACTTGGGGATTCCACCTGCTATGAATTATCCTAGGGCATTAAATTATTAGATAGAACAATTAAGGTCGGCTACTGGTGTGGGCGAACTAGTGTTCATTCGAAATATAAATAAAATACGAACACGTGTGGATGGGCGTATAGTATATACCAATAGTATAAAACACAAACACGTGAAGATATGACGATATCCAAATGGCGAATATGCCGTACTATAATTTATTGGCAAAATGACAATCACTTTTATTCATGTTTTAAATATTAACGAAATGTGTATTTCTAAAATTTAATATTAGGAAATTGTTAATTAAAAAGTGCGTGACAGAAGCAATGTCGCATATGGGTAAATGTCAATTATCGTGTGCCAAAAACGCCTCGCGTACTGGAATGGGCCAATTTCCATTCACGTGACGCAAGGATCGATATTATTTATCTTATATTTCTCTTTATATACTTACATATTTGCTTTGTAAAGTATTTTGCAATGTTCCGCTTTCATTTGAAAAAATAAATATTTGCTTTATTAAGTACATTTTTTTGTATATTTAAACTGTCCATTTGACTGACTCATAGAAAATATAATGAATTTTTTTTTTATTATTATTGGTACATATATTTATTTCTTTCTATAAAGAAATAATAAACAATCTGTTTGATTGAATGAAAATACATACTATACTATATAAGTACATCGAATGAAATATAAAGAAATTGCAAAGTTGATTAACACTTTAATGTGGAAGCAAAACATGCGAAAGTGTAAAGGAGATAATGATGAGTAGAAGGTGAGTCTGGTAAGCAAGCACGTAGACAAAACTATAGTACATATCGTCGTTGCTCTGACAAAATCAGCTTTATGTTTTCTACTAGGTTTTCATGAGAGCAAAAAAATCCCTTTATGGTAGCCTTGCTATATTTTTTTAGATTCAAGCGGTTTATTGAAACAATTTTTGCATTACTTACTCTGAGCAAAAGTAGTGGTTACGCTTATTTCGTTAAATATTTGCCAAGTGTGACTACACGTCGTTTTTAAAAGGCATATTTTACAGTTTGTCCCAATAACCTTTTGCATTTGTAGAAAGCGAAATTGCACGTGTAATGTTAGCATGAGTACGTATACTCCAACAACGTACACTGAAACATTAACATCAAATCTTAACCCCCCGTTTCGACTAGCAATAAATATCTCAGCAATAGAGCAATTAGTCGGCAGAAGGACCATAGCAATATTGCTTTATTATGTTAACAATATGAGAACACGTAGCCATGTTAGCTCACAATGCAATGCATTTTTAACAATATAATTGCTCAATTCACAACCTGTTGTATGTGTTGTAGATCGTATAATTGTTGTTGGTAATTTCTAAATAAACATTTGTTTATAAACATGTTTATGTGCAAATTACCAACAATATTTTTACGATCTACAACACTCACAACAGGTTGTCAATTGAGCAAATGTGTTTTTGTTTTTTATGAACATAAAAGGTAATATGAACATGAAAAATGTTTTTCTACACAATTCTTTGCAACATTTTTCATTATTTCAATATACATATTTCTTAATTTTATTAATTTTATCAAACGGCAAACGCAGTACAAAAATGTGGAGCACAAATACTATGCAATTTGATGTTTGCAATAATTGTTAGCAAAAATTCGTTGCAACATATATTTCAAACAACTGCAATGAGCTGTCTCCATTAGCAGTAACACAATTTTGACAATTGTTGCAATATATGTTAACATATTTATCACTAGTCGGGACGGGGGTAACATCATGTTTTAATAGCAAATCATGTCTATGTGGTCGGCGACACAGGAAGTTGAAAATTAGAGAAGGGCGCGTGTCACGCTATTTTTTTAAGACACGAACACGCACGACTCGTGACAGAAAATCTGATTTCTTTTGTGTTCAAGTCGTGACGTGTTGAGCAAAATTGACACGAAAAACACGAAATAATTTTAGGGGTAAAGTATGTATGCCTGAATTTCCAGTAAAGAAAAAACTTGTATCATAACTTTGTATCATCAAACACGCAAACACCAGAAAATTTTTTGATAGTGTATGGGCCTCTTAAGATTAAAGTTCTGTACATTCACCTATGGCCATAAGCCCACGAGAACAATTCTAAGAATTAAAGTCACATCTCCATTTTAGTAGTTTTTAGATATGTAGCTTTTACGTTTTTTATCTTTCGCGCCTTAAAACTAAATATTTTTTGCGAAATTTCAAAAATTACTTAAAAATATATTATTTTATTAAATTTTATTATCGTAACAAAGAGGGGAAATTTTAATGACAAAGTGGAGAAGATGGACTTATGATTTTTTTGCCTAGAATAGGCTCTCAGAAATGTCTTATGATAACCAAATTGTGCGAATAAGTTCAAAATTTCCTTGCATTCATTCACTCATGCAAAACTGCTTTTGCCGCAAAAATGGCAAAATTTCGCGAAAACTTGCAAAATTAAAAACAAACTCTAAAATTTTAAAATTTTAAAACCGTCGCAAATAACAAAATCTTGAAAAAACGCTAAAAGGCGAAAATTCGCAGAAACTTGATAATAAAGATTATACATTTGCAAAAAAACGCTTTTATCGCAAAAACAGCGATGATCGCGAAAAATTCCAATATCCAAACAGCTTTAAATGCATTAAAAACTGCTCAAAATGTAAGAAATGCCGAAAACTTGGAAAAAAATTGCGAAAATCGCGGTTATGTATGTAAATGAAAGATAAAATTGAAGAAACTGTTCATCGGAATGATGAAAAATACCAATTGGTAGCGAACGACCAAGGCAGAAGCAGTGTGTTAATGCGATGGCAACCGTATAAATTACGTTTACTGTACATAATAAGTGTCAGTTGGTCCTTTCATTTATTTATTTATTCATTCAAGTTCGTAATATACAAAGCCCATGAGGGCCAATATGAATATATATTACACAGGCTTAGTACCTAAGTAATTACAAAAATAGAGGGAAAAAATATATATATAAAATAAATTTTTGGATATATAACAATAAGCTGTTAGCCCCAAGCATAAAACACACATCCTATAATAATATGGAAAATAGTAAATTTGATATCTATATATATATATATACATATATACGGTCCAGTCAGGTAAAGTGCATAGCCATAACTAATACTACCATACATGGTCTAATGGATCCGGAATACTAAATAAAACAAATATACATACATATGTATGTCTTCGAATATATATAAATCTATTTTTTGTTGTTGGATTTGATTTCGAGCGTTTTGTATCGTGCGTGTTGGGAACATTTTTTACGTGCGTGTTTCGTACTTGTTGGACATCTTGGAATACGTGTTCGGGTCGTGTCGTGTTGGAAAAAATCAGCACGAGCCCATCTCCAGTTTAAATTACCGGAAATTCACTGTGTGTAATAAAATTTTGAGTACGTGATGTTTGTCATCCACCCCTTCATAATCGAGTATAATTGAGATGCATTTGATGTAAACACCACAGACTACTTTGTGGTAAACACAAACATGCGCGGAAAGAAGTACACATTTAAACATTTTCCAACATTAAAACTTTAAGATAAACCTAATTATGTTTTTAATAATTAATTTAAAAAATCTGTATAAATTTTCAGAAAACTATGTATGTATATTATTAAATCGTATGATAAGCAGCTTTTACTTCTATACATGCACACAGCTACATACATACATCCATAAGTACGTATTAAATTAAACCAACTTGAATTTTTCATAAAACTTGCTTTTACCTTCTTTGTTATATTGATGCAATTTTTTTTTCTTTTACGAAAGTTCAAACAAAGAGAAATGTTTATAAAAACAACAGCCACAGAAAAATAGCAACAAATAAAGAAAATTTACGAAGTACAGTAAAAACATTTATACACATACACACATCCTCATGCAAATGAATGTACATTAATGCAAATAAAAATAAAAAAGACGTAGCAAAACAAAAGAATTTTTATAGCAAAAAATATATATAACAACAAAAAAACATGAGAAAAGGAAACAAAAGCTGACATTGTAAACAAAGCCAGCTGCGAAAAAATTATGATGTTGGATTTGGAAAGAAATAAGAATGGACTTAAAATAAATATGGCTGACTGGTTTTATATATTTTATTGCAGAAAAAAATAATAATTAGGAATAAATATACATATACAAAAAATGAAAGCAATACATACTAAACAACTTACCGCCCAGCAAATCTTCGTTCATTTTTGGTGGCGTTGCGGACATTTTGTTTGAAACAAAAATATATATTTTTCACGGTAAATAACTTAAAAACTTTAAAATGCGCTACCGTTTGATCGCCTTTATAAGTTACTCACACTATATTTGTTATTGTAGTTTCTTTATAATAAAAAATTATTTATTTCATGTAAAATAATAGATAAATTGCGTAGTATTTTCTTCCATTTATTAAATGCACTTGTTTTAGTTTAGCAATCAACAAATTATATTTAAATATATTTTCATCACTTTACTTTTTGTATTCTATTAAAATAATCTTGTGTATATTTCACAATATATTTAATTATTATTTTTGCCTACCCACGAACAGGTCTGGTCGACTTTTATTTAACGAATAAATATTTTTGCTTACGAAAAATACACAACATTGTTTTTGTACCACGCACACAGCTCTAAGTCGGTTGAAAGAGAAAATTGTACGGCGCCATTTCAAATCTGATGGTGGCTGATTGGAAATAAATTAACGGCAGTGCAACTTAAATTAATATGAGAAAAAATTGCTTCCAATGCTATTCCTTTATATAGGCTTAGATTAAAGCTTTGTAAAAAGGAGTATATGCATAAATACTTTTCTGTTGCAGATCAGCCCAAAATATTTCTGTGAAAAAAAGAATTTGAAACCAGCGGTATATTGTTGCCAGAGTAGCCAACAATAACCAATTTTACGATTTTACAACTTGGCAGCACCTTTAAGTCTTACGTGTTGTTACACACACTTGTGCAAAAACATTTTTTTTTCTAATGTCAAATCTTGTTTACGTTGTCATTTAACAAGAAGTGTAAAAATAGACAACATACACAATTTTTTTTTATAAGATAAAAATGCTTGTTTAATATAAACAAGTACACGATTATTAATAAAACACTTCACAAGTAATAAATTTGATAACAAAATGAAAATAGCTGATGCTTTAAGACGTTTAGATGCCTATCCCCGTACCTTGGAAGATTTTAGTGTTAGAACGGTTTCAGGAGCGGCCGGTAAATACACAAAATCGACTTTATTATTTTTAACACTGAAATTGATCATTGTTTTGTCTTAAATTTTAAAGTAACCATAATAAGTACAAGTATTGTGGCAATACTAATATTTTTAGAGTTTATTGCCTATATGACCCCCAATCTTGCTGAAGAATTATTTGTGGATACTACCCGTGGTCATAAATTAAGAATAAATTTAGACATCACTTTGCATAACTTAGGATGCAATTATATATCTTTGGATGCTATGGATTCATCGGGTGATCAACATTTAAGGGTTGATCATGATATATTCAAGCATCGCTTAGATTTACAAGGTAATCCCCTGAAGGAAGTGGATCCCATTAAAGAAATTGTGGCCGTGTCACCCTCAAATAAAAATACAACTTGTGGCAGTTGTTATGGTGCCGAAAGTAATAGTACACAGTGAGTTTTTCCAATATTTTAGTAAATGTTAAAATATATTTAATTTTTTATACGTTTTAAGATGTTGCAATACGTGCGAATCTGTTTTAGAGGCGTATCGTAATAAAAAATGGAATGTTCAATTAGATAAAATCGAACAATGTAAAGATAAGTTAAAAAGATCTGATTTAGATGCTTTTAAGGAAGGATGCCGTGTCCAAGGACATTTAGAAGTGAATAGAGTACGTTGCAAATGTTAAATAAGAAAAGCTAATGATCCCTAACCTTAAACTTTACAAAAATGATTTTCGCTTATATATTTCATAGATGGCAGGAAGTTTTCATATTGCACCTGGAAGCAGCTTCTCCATTAGGCAATTTCACATACATGACTTCCAAATAGCCGATGTTAAGCTGTCCCACACAATTAATCACCTATCATTTGGCGATAAAATTGAATTTGCCACAACACATCCATTAGATGGCATTAAAGTGGTAACAGAAGGTAAGTGTTCCAAAAATATAATGAAGTATTTTAGGTTTATTTAATTTTATAATTTATACATAAACTTAACAAAGTAGTTGGTACTAAGAAATTTTGCAAATGTGTGAACTGCCCTGCATGGAACCTCTGCATTCTTTATTAATTTAACAGCGTATGCCAGTACCAATGGCCATAAACGTACCAAAGGTACCACCACCCTGCAACATAACTTTGCCGACGTTGTTTATCAATTCTCGTCCTCTCAAACCGTACCTGTAACAGAAAAAAAACCTTTAATTTATGGAACTCACTTTCTTCAATGCATTATGTAATGCCGGGATCCGGTCATTTATTATTTTTCTCTTGGATTGTGCCACTTTTGTGCAAAAGAAATTTACCTTAACGCTGAAAATCCTCCAAATAAAGCCCCGCTGGCCATGCCAACGCAGAACCCAATGGTAAAGCCAGTTTTCATTTTATCAAAACACGAGGGTCCTTGTTGACCAAATGCACTGCTGGGCATGGGCATATTTTTTAGTATTTGTCAAACTTTTAAATAATTTAAAATTTGTTAAACACGTTGTTTTTTTTTATTCTTCGAAAAAGTCTAGTTTTCTGCAAATTTTGATGAATTGTTGAAATACACAAAGTTAATATTTCTCTGTCTATTAATAAACAGAGCTGCCAGTCTAGATGAAGATTTTATTGTCAAACGTCATTCGTATTGTGGCAATCAGTGTGGCCATTTCAGAATTTTTGCATCTAACTTGAGGTCTACACGTAACATAATATGTAAGATGAGATTGTCAAATTCATTCGCAGAGAGAATTATGTTACGTGTAGACTTCAAATTAGTGATCTCAATGTTATAGGATTTTTTACGAGAGCGTTGTTATAAGAATTCTTATAACAACAATCTTATTAGATGAACTGTCAAAAAACACATGTACATAAAAATAAAATAGTGTGCATGTGTGAGTGTTTATTAAAATAAATGAAAAGCGATGTTTGATAAAATTTCTGTGTTAAATAAATGAATAAATGTGTTTAGTTGATTTATAAATTTAAATTTGTGTGAAAAACAAAATAATACACTTAATTATGCAAAAGTGGTACATGTTAACTCGATGATCATTTGCATAAAATGAAATCTTTTCGGAAAAGTAAAATTAAGAGAAAATTAGACATTTTGTTTTTAGTATTCTGCCGACGTTTTCTCTCATGTTATCTCAGAGTTAATGTCTCGTGAAGACGCTGTGTAAATTTAGAATTTTTTTAATTATGGTTTAGTACCCTTTTACATTAACGAAGTTTACTTTGCAAAGTCTTGAGTTTGAAGGAAAGAAGGGAAAAACGAAGGGGGTGAGTACAGACTTTGATGTTCTCGTAAAGTTGCTTTGTTCTTCGTTCCTCGTCTATACATAGTCGTATAAACAACAACAAAACAACACAAACTTTGCAAAGTTAACTTTGCGTGTGCAGAAGTGAAACAAAGTTTAAAGAAAAATTTAAAAACCTTTGTCAAAGTAAACTTTGATAGTCTGAAAGGGGACTTACCGAACTTTACCCAAAAAGTACGGGAACACACTTGATAGCATTCTATTATATGCAGGCCTGTTCTGTATTCCATGCGTAATGGAAATGTTCGGAATTATCACCATTGCAACAACGAAAACATTAAATAACAATGCTTTGATAACTCCGAACAGTTTTCTTTCGCATGAAATACAGAATAAGCCTAATAAACCAGTTCTATTTTATTGATTTTGAATTATTCTTGTTTTATTCGAATAAAATCAGGTATTTGCCAAAAAATAGTAAAATATGAAAAATAAACGCGTAATGAAGAAATCCTAGTTATAAAAGAATTTTAAAATTATAGCATCATATATTGCCGTTGTAAATTTTTTTATTTAGAATTTTTTAGCATTACCTTTGATCCGATTTAGCTGCGAAATAGCAAAAAAAAATTTACGTATTCAAAATGAAAGTGTTTTCATGATTTCTTGAGCACTTGCTTCGCTTTCTGAATGTCATCGTATATAAAGCTATAGTTTTTGAACTCATTAAAAACCCATGCGATGTTACTACGTAATATATTGCATAAAATATCAACTGAAAAAGGCATGCAAAAAACGGAATTAAAGCATCACATTGATATATTTTCGTAAAAAAATTTAGCTCCAACAAAAAATAAGATAATAGCTCAGCTGTAGAAAAAATGTCTAACAGTCAGAAGAGCACTGTTCGTATCCTAGCTGCGGCAATATATTTTTATTTTTGTTTGTTTTATATTTACATGAAAAAACGTCATCGAATTAGGGAACTTGCATTGTTCAATTAATTCATTTTAAAACACATGATTTCCAATGACACGCTAATGTAAAAATCATGGATTTTTCACCTAAACCGAACTAGTTAGTCATCAGTTGAACCCATGATTATACACATGATATGTAATGTTATTTTTTGCTGGGTAGTCTTGCGATTCGAATTGGAAGTAACCCCCTGAAATACAATGAAAATGACACTTTTATTGTAGGAACAAATTTAAATCTTAAACTTCTCTTCCAGAATCAAAATCGGAAATGTTTAATTATTATCTCAAAATAATTCCCACTGTTTATATGAAGGCTAATGAGGAAGCTCCTATTTATACGAATCAATTTTCTGTAACACGCTATCGTAAGGACTTAAGCTCAAAAGAACGTGGAATGCCCGGAATATTTTTCTCCTATGAGCTATCTCCTCTGATGGTGAAATATGAAGAACAACAAAGGTATGAGACCAAGACAAACTATCATTTTGTTTGAGTTATATAACAAATTCTTTATTTCTTCTTAGATCTTTTGGACATTTTGCTACCAATTGTTGTTCGATAATAGGTGGAGTTTTTACTGTTGCCGGCATAATCGCGGTATTTTTGAACAATTCATGGGAAGCGTTAAGAAAAATAGAGATCGGCAAGCTGAGTTAACAGCTATGTTTCACTACATATATACCAAAGGTGCTGTTCTCTTTTAAAATGTTCGTAACCTAACACATTGTATTTGTACAATTAACTTTTGAAAACACACTTTTTTTTAATTTCTTTTTGCTTATTATCAGGCATGTTCTGAAAATCACATGGCTTTAAATCACATGTGATTTTAAAATCAATAATGGACCTGCAGACGTTTTTTAAATCATATACGATAATTTTCTATCAGAAATAATATTTGATGCTCTATAAAATAGAAAAAAGTGAAAATATGTCTGCATGGCCATTATTGATTATTATTGATTGATTATTACTGATTATTGATTTTAAAATTACATGTGATTTAAAGCCATATGATTTTCAGGACATGCCTGTATAAACTCGACAATTGCTTTTGAAAAGCCTTGCATTCCTTAATGTTAATCAACCTTTGACTAAAAATAACAGAAATCTCAATATTTTTTGCCCCAAATTTTTTAGTTAAGAAATTTTTATTTTGTGGCTTTTCGCAATAAAGTGTTTATTTACTTTTTTGAAAGCTACTTATGTGGTTCGTTTTCCTACTGATAAAAATCCTGAGGTGTTGGAGAAATATTTTGCATTCATTTCGGTTTGAGTTTTTTCGGCTGCCTGGGGATTAACAATTTCCAAACCTTGCAAGGGTGTGAAAGCCACACTAGAAGCAGTACCAGATATTTGACGTTTCACTGTAGTACTACCGCCATAAACTTGTTGTTTTTGTAAATTCTTTTGCAAAGTTTTACTAATGCGCACTTTGGTCTTTTCATCTACCTGCGGTAGACGTATACGGCCAGTGCCAGTTTTGCCAATAGTGCCCCGTGAATAGCCTAAATCATCCTGATAAGCATCTTCTTCAATCTATATTTTGAAACGAAAATTTATTACCAAATTGAAAATTACGGTTTTTTCTCTTACGTCTCCAAAGTTCATTCTGTTGGCTTGTTTGCGAAACTCTGTTAAAGCATAGCGTTCCTTCATTTTTCTCACCCTTTTACCACCTCTTTTCTTTTTGCTGCCTTCTATAGGTTTTGGCAAGGGTTTAATGAATTTAACCGGCGGAGGTTCTTGCAGTTTATCTAATTTCTTTTCTATATCTTCCTTGAATTTCAAGCCGATTTCGCCATGAACGCTTTCATGACAGGCGTCAACTCGGGCTGCTAGTACAGCCTTAGCTGCCACTAAACGGGCAGCTTTACGTCTTAGATCCTTTTGAGGAATAACGAATATAAAAAGTAAACATTTTATTAACGTTAATTTTTACGAGAAAACTTACAGGTGCTGTGTCTTGAACAATTTGTGAGTAGAAAACATAGCCGGTATGCGGCAACATTTGAGTTTTGGAAAATCCGGCTAAAGTTTTCTTTTGAGAACCCAAAACTTGGACATTGCAGGCAGGCATTTTGGATAATTTTGTTAAGCCTCCTGCTATACCTAATAATTTGGCAGCTGTAGAGGCACCTTTAAAAATAAATTAAATTAAAACATAGTTGAAGATAATAACAGCTATAGAAAACTTACCCACTATCATTGAAAGATTGGGGGCTATAAAAGTCATGCGACTTTCTACATATTCATAAATTTTAGTTTTGAAATTGTTCAGTTCTATAGCCATTTCACAAGCTTCATCTATTTGAGCCTTTTCAGCCGGCGTTAAAAACGTACTAAAGCAATAAATCAAGAGTAAAATTATTTCCTGTTAAAAACACAAATTTGAACTTACCCCTGAGTCGTGGAAGCTGTAACAGACACAATCATTATAGTGGCTTGAGTTAAAATAGCTTGCAATTTCTCATTATTTTTTACTTGATCTAAATCATTGCCCAACTCCTTAACCGCCAGTAAATATTCAATTTCTCCCACAATCAAGGAATCTAGTTCAGGAAAGCGTTTCTGATACTTCTCCTTTGCAAACTTATGAATAATTGCTGAAAATATTTTTGTAACATGTACACTACATCAAGTAAACCCATTTTAAGACTTACAAATTTCATTATCAATATCCACAGCTATGGCGTTAGCCTCCACAATGAGACAGTATTCCGGATCTGATTCTACGCTTCCCAACATTTCGGCAGAGGTGCGCTGTCTTTGGGCATAGTGTTCAATTTGTTGTAGGATATATTGTAATCTATCAGAGTCTCGTAATTTACACAGTTCTCTTATCGACTGGACCTTCACATCCACTTCCATAATGTTAATACTAGGTTTTAGCAATTTTTCAACAATTTCTTCAGCTTGAGCAGCCTCCTCGGCTGCTTCTTCCATTGCCATATCATCATCGTTTTCATTTTCATCTTCTAAATCGGCCAAAAGTTCATCAGCCAACGACATTTTGTAATAACTTAAGTTTTTCTAGGGAAAATTAAGAATTATTAAATGGATACAAAACGTTTACTAGTTCTTAATGAAGATAACTGTTCATCAGCTCCAGCTGTGACGATAGTAACTAGGCAGCACTGCCAATTTGCATTTAAAGCTTTCAAACTCATTAGCTTTCATGTATATTTCGATGACGTTAAGCGGCATGGCAACTTATCAAACTGGTTTAGCAAGCAGAGATTTTTGTGACTGGGGAGTGCAAAAAACTTCGCACGTATAATTTGATGTGAGTTTGATGAAAAACAAAACACCTTTGATTTTCACTACCGCCGACGACGAAATTTGAAGCTTGTTTGATGTGTGGCTGTGTAATTACTTTACTTTATTACTCTATTACTTTACAAATGTCATTTTTGATTAGTTTTCGCAGCGACCACATTATTTCTATGGAGACGCACTATTTAAAAAAACGGATGAACAAAATTGAATTTATTGAAGTTTGTCGTGGTTTGCCTGCTTTATGGCGAGTTAAATCGAAGCAATAGAAGTTAAAAGAATGCTTAGTACGAGATATTGCTTGAAACATATACAGAAAGTAGTTAAAAGGAATTAAAAAAGGAAGTAAAAACAACTAATTTTCAGCAAACAAAAAGTTTTTAATAAATAATGAAACATTTCCGCCCAAAAAATCACATGTTCTTTCTTTTTCACAACAACTTTCAAATGAAGTTTGATGATATGAATTTGATAAGTTGCTGTGCTAAACAAAACAAAATATTACCAATACATACATGAATTTGGTCAAACAGTTTGATAAATTGCCAGGGCCCTTAAGCGGCCCGGCGGCTTATCAAACTCGCATCAAATGGTGCTTCAAACTCACCTTTTTTATCATTGCGTTAGTAAAAAAACTCACACGTATGGTTTGACGAAAAAATCTAAATGGGTTTGATTTTTCGTCAAACTCACCTCACCAAACATACATGAGTTTGATCAAACAGTTTGATAAGTCGCCATGGCCCTTTAAAATGTACAGCCATGCCAACGTAGTGTTTTTGGCAATATTTTTAGTGCTTTTTGAACGAAAAACGCTGTTATTAAAGCTGTTTTTAGACTTTTCTACAAGCTGTTCGACTTCTGCACAAAATGCAACCCTGATACAATGTGTTGTTATTGCTTTTTTAAAACTTTCCATAAACTCATTAGATCAGGGTTGCATTTAATTATTAGGTATGATTTGTCTTATTTTAGAAAGACTTACAATATATATTTTGTTTCTTTTTTAATTTATGATCAATTTATTCAAATAAATGTGTTTTACCTCTTTGAAAACATTTGTTGCGCCTTGCACTACAGATAATATTGGACTACGTGGTCCATTTTAGCTGAAATGGAGTAGTTACAACATGGTCCTATGTAATGCAGTCGTGGAACATGTCATTTGCAAACAATAACTTCTAGTTAACCGACAAGTATTTGCGTAGTAACGAGTGAAATCTGCAAAACACGAACACTTGAGTGCTCCATCGAATCGTGTACGTTACGTGCAGTCTCCACGTAGCAATATTTATTGCCGCAAACGTCAAATATGATTGCTTCATAATATATGCGACGTGTGTACCGCAGATTGCCATGAGAAGCAATCCATTGCGCAATAATTACTCTGCTGATTGCTCGAGGAAGTATTGTAAAGCAATCTTCTGTCACTTTTGGATTTTTTATTTAATTGAAAATCGGCAAATTCGGGCAAAATATAAAAAGACATCATATGAAAATATCATATAAGAATAAATACATATAAATTTGTCATACTTTTACATTGGACTTATATATTTTAGGCACTACTTGTCCCATGAATGTGTCAAATATTGCTCTTCCTGTTATATTAATTCTACCATGTCCAGAATCTTCTTAATTTTTCCAGCGCTTTTTAATACAGTATTGGGTCAACACTTTTTGTAGTAGGCGCCAAAAGTCGCGCATTATCGATTTTGTTATAAAATTTTGCAGCAGAGCAGAAACAAAACAGCCCCATCGAGACACAAGTGTATAGAATTTTGCGAAAATGTCCAAAAAATTAAATTCCAGTTTTAACAAGAATGTTGCTTCCCCAAAAAACAATCTGTTTAATTATTTTTCTAAATCGCCGGCAACTTTAGAGAAAAAAATTCTTTCGACCAGTGGCAAAAAGCAGGAAATTGACAAAAATCTACAAGAAAAAGAAAATGTTTCAAATCAACGAAACAAAGAGAAGGTAACCAAGAAATCTGCTCAAGATTCAGACGATGAAGAAATAGGGACAGTTACCAAGAAGAGAAGACGTTTAATTTTGCAAGATTCCGATGAGGAGGAGAATGTTGAAGTAAAAAAGTCGAAAGGAAGAAAGAATGAAAGTGACTATGAGCCTAGTGGAGATGAAGAAATGCCATCTGAGGAGGACTGTGAAGGTGTTACCGAAGTGGAATCTTCGCCAGAAATTAAGAAAAATAATGTGAGATATAGTTTTTGTGTAGATGTGTATTGTATTTATGTATGGATGTACATTGGTATTTCTAAAGATTTTCTTCCATTTTTTAGAATAACAACGGTGAACCTAAAACCAAGAAAACTAAATTGGATAGCACTTTAACAGCCGGCAGTTTTATGGAAAAGCTGCAAGAACTTCAATCTTCCAGCGAGTGTAAAACTTCTAAAAAACAAGAAGACAAATGTGAAGAAGTAACCACTTCCAATTTAGATGAGCCTGTAATATGGCCCCATCAGAAGTTGGAGTTTTTAAAACCAGATAAAATTAAAGATAAACAGGGTCGTAGACCAGATCATCCAGATTATGATCAATCTACGCTTTATGTACCACCGAAATTTTTGGACACTTTGTCGCCGGTAAGTTGTTTAAAATCCTGCAAATAAATGCAAAGGCAGCCACCCACCACCATTTCAATATTTTCCGATTGATTTAATTTTTTTTTATTGAAATTTATGTTGCTGCCATATTTTCATTCAAAATTCGCATAATTTTCAGTTTTTAAGTACATATGCATGTATGTATGTATGTATGTATGTATGTATGTATGTATGTATGTAATTTCGGTTTTTTGCTAGTTTTTAATAATTAAGTTTTGGAGCTTTTGCGAACAAATTATAGTTAAATTTATCGTCTTGGTTGTGAATGGATTAAGAAGTTGAAGTTTATGAATATGTATGTATATAAGTATATGTATCTTTTTAAATTTATTCCGCTAAGGGCGTTCGCCAATGGTGGATTTTAAAATCGGAAAGTTTCGATTGCGTTCTATTCTTTAAAGTGGGAAAATTCTATGAACTTTACCACATGGATGCCGATGTTGGCGTCAATGAACTTGGTTTCACCTACATGAGAGGCGAGTTTGCCCATTCTGGTTTTCCCGAAGTATCCTTTGATAAAATGGCCTCGGTATTAGTAGAAAGGGGATACAAAGTAGCACGTGTCGAGCAAACTGAAACGCCTGATATGATGACGGAAAGATGTAAACGCATAAAGCCAACTAAATTTGATAAAGTCGTACGAAGGGAAATTTGCCAAATTACTAGTCGAGGAACCCAGGTTTTTGGCAGCCAATGTCAAATAACACCTAATCATCAACCCAACTATATGCTGGCTCTAGTAGAAAAGCCGTTGCAAAATTCTGGTAATTCTTGTTACGGTATTTGTTTTATAGACACTTCAATAGGTGATTGTTATTTGGGAGAATTTGATGATGATAAAAATTGTTCCCGTTTACATACTCTATTATCCCACAATATGCCGGTTTTGGTGGTAATGGAGAAGTCTAACATACAAGAGAAGACACAAGAAATAATGCGTACAGTGTTAAGTAGTTTACCAAAAGAATATATTCCTAATACGGGATCTTTACAAAGTACGGCTGAGAAGACTTTAAAAGAGTTGGCTGAAAAATATTATGCAGGTGGCACTGGAGACAATTGGCCGATGGTTTTGAGAACAATGCAAGCAGAATCAGATCATTTGGGTCTAACCCCTCATGCCAATGCCAAACTTGCTTTGAAAGCACTGGGTTTATGTATAAATTATATGAAAAAGTGTCATGTGGCCGAAAAAGTATTACCGATGGCACGTTATCATCTCTATCAGCCACCCGATACATTGGCTCTACCCAAAATGCCCACCAAAACTGTTTCAAATCAACGCTCTCACATGGTCTTAGATGCTACCACCTTAATGAATTTGCGCATTACCGGAGAAGAACACTCTCTGCAATCGACTTTGGATCAATGTTGTACGAAATTTGGCAAACGCTTGCTACACTATTGGTTATGTGCTCCTTCATGTGTTTTAGAGACCATCGTAGAAAGGCAGCAAGCCGTAACAGATTTTCTAAATAATCCTTCTATATTGCAAGAAGTTAGAGCGTTAATAGCTCCTCTGCCAGATTTTGAAAGACATTTGGCTCAAATACACCATTTTGGTAGTAAAATTGTTCAGGATAATCATCCCGATGGTCGGGCAATACTTTTTGAAGAAAAACTATACAATAAAAAGAAAATACAGGTAGTTAAAAAATTCCTATAACGAAGGGGGAAAAGATATAAAACTTTTAAAAAATTTCAGAATTTCATATCGATTCTCAAGGGATTTGAATCTTTGTTACAAATTCCTGTCATGTTTGAAGAATTTAGCTCTAAATTATTAAAACGTTTGAGCCAACCCAAAAGCAAAAATGGTATTTTTCCAGATCTTAAAGAACAACTGAATTTTTTTAAGGTTTGTGTTTTATTTAATTAGTTTGATTTTGAAGAACATGTTTACTTTTTTTGTTTAATAAAATTTCACAGCAAGCTTTTGATCATGAAAAAGCAGCTGAAAGTGGTGTTATTGCCCCAGAAAATGGCATAGATGAAGACTATGATAGAGCGCAAGATAAAATCAAAGAAATCAATCAACATTTGAAAGAATATTTAGTAGAACAGGAAAAATATTTTGGCTGTCGTATTACATACTTTGGCAATGATAGAAAACGTTTTCAATTAGAGGTGCCGGAAACGCAAGCTCGTAAAGCAGGCAGTGATTATACGTTAGAAGGTCAGAAGAAAGGAAGTAAACCTACCCGAAGATATACCACAGAGGAGACCAGGGTATGCAAGAACTCTATTACAATTTACAGCACTATTTTCACAAAAGAAATTAATTATTTTGGTTTGAGTTCGGTATAAATTTAATTTTTCAATTAATTTTATATTTTTATTTAGGGTGAAATGTGAATAATGTAGAACAAAAATTTTACTGCACGGAAGATCGAACTTAGATGTTTCGAGACCAACTGGTCCATTCATCATTCGACCAATGTCGGTAGTTTCCAGTCAAGTAGTTGAAACATCATTTACCTTTAACCAATTCATGATGTCACTCTAAGAGTTGATTTTCAGCTTTTTCATTTGATATTTGTTTATATTTCCCATTTTATTTTATGTTTTGTGTTAAGTTCCTCCTCTATTCTATCGACATTGGTAGAGTCGTCTGAGCGGGAAAGAACTCTGATAAGTAGACCGGGTATAAGTTCAACCTTCCATGCAGCCAAATTTTTCTTTTTCTAAATGCTGCACATTTCTCTCTAAATAAAAACACAATTTAATGAAAAAATTAAATTGAAACCGAAATCAAGTTAAAATAAATTAAATTTCTTTGGACCTAACCCATACAGTTCGACTAAAATTCATAACTTAACTGTTATGAACTTTTTTTTACTATTGAATTTCCCAGAGTTTTCTTAAAGAAATGCAAAATGCCGAAGATGAACGTAATACAATATTAAAGGATTTATCCAGACGTATATTCGAAAAATTTTCCCAACATTATGATTTGTGGAAACAATGTGTTGATTGTGTGGCCCATATAGATGTATTGGCTTCTTTAGCTGAATATGCTAGAACACAACAAGTAATCTGTATACCTCAATTGCAAGATGTTCAGGCTGGAAAACAAGCTTTTATTGAGATTGAAGATGGTTATCATCCATGTGTTTCGTCCGATACATATATACCAAATGGTGTTGCCTTAGGCTGTAATGACACAGCACCTCTCTCAATACTAACTGGTCCGAATATGGGTGGCAAAAGTACGCTTATGCGTCAGATCGGGCTCCTAGCTGTAATGGCTCAAATTGGGGCACATGTTCCAGCTGAAAGTTGCCGTTTATCTTTGGTAGATCGTATATTCACTCGTCTAGGCGCCCAAGATGATATATTATCCGGTCATTCTACCTTCTTGGTAGAATTAAATGAAACTTCATTGATATTAAAACATGCTACGGCCAATAGTTTGGTATTGCTGGATGAATTGGGTAAGTTGGTGACAATCGTATGATAATTAAATTTTAATTTATTTCAACACAAATAGGACGCGGTACTGCTACTTATGATGGTACTGCTATAGCTGCATCTGTTGTCAACTTTTTGGCCGATCTTAAATGCAGATCTTTATTTTCTACTCATTATCATAATCTTATTGATTTCTTCCATAAAGACGAGCGCATTACTTTGGGCCACATGGTGAGTATGGCGTTGGAGATTTTAATTAAATCACTCATTTAATTAAGTCCGTTCTAACTACAAAATTACAATAATGTAGAATGATTTTTTAAGGTTAAAATTGTTTAAACTTCTTATTTATTTGAATGGAAGTTAATAAAATATTTAGTTTTTCTTAGAGATTTCTGTGTACAGGTTCCTTGATGATTTGCGTTAGCCCCTTTCCTTTCCCTACCCTAAGGATGCCCACGAACACCTTTACTCGCTCTAAACCTCCGCAGTCTTTCAGTCCGTCTGTCACAGAGATGTATTTTCACAGAGTGCACATATTATCATGCCCGCTATAAAGAAAGGATTATAAGATAGCAGAATTTCATACTAACCGACTCTGTTAATGTTGTAAAAATTAATGTGAAGAAGTAATAATTCTAGTATTCTTAATCAATTAGTCACCAACTATGGCCCCAAGGCCAGGTTTTTAGAATAGAATAAGTAAATGAAATGAAATAATTCGCTTTTATATTATTAAAATATTAGGTGTGTTTCTTTACGTGCTGGAACTTACTCAAACTTAACCGAAAGCTCTTTTTCCATACAAATTTTGTGTTGAAAAGAGCTTTGGTAACATTGTCCACTTACGGAAACATACCCATTTGTTATTATATATGTTTTATTTTCAGGCCTGTATGGTTGAAAATGAAGATTGTGATGATCCTACCCAAGAAACGGTTACGTTCCTATATAAATATACGGCTGGGGCCTGCCCTAAATCTTATGGCTTCAATGCCGCCAAATTAGCTGGCATGCCACATAATATAATCAAAAGAGCATATACGGTAAATAAAATAATGGTGGCTTTTCTCGAATACGCGTCGATTAAGTGAAAGTTACATGGAAAACATAAACAAAATTGCATATATTTCAAAAAACTGTTTTTTTAATCATTCATGCCGTTTTTAAAAGAGAGAAGCGCACTAAAACTTACGTTTATTTAATTTTGGAAATGTAGGAAAAACATAACTTTTGTACTTGTGTAAATTTTCACTTCTTCGACTCGTTTTCAAGAATAGCTAATATTATAACTTATTGTTCTAAAACTTTCCACACAAAAAATTCTATTTAAAAAATTTTTAAGGCTAAAAACTTCAAAATTTATTTACATATAATTTTGTTCTTCTTTATTTTTTAGCTCTCCAAAAAAGTTGAAGCCATTGCTTTAAAACGTAAAATAGTAGCTAAAATTGTTGCAGCCACCGCCATGAGTTGTGCAAATGAGGCTCAGTGTGTTAATTTGAAAAATTTATTACTACAATTACAACAATGCCAAGTATAGTGTAGAAAGCTAAAAATTATACCTTCAACTAAACATTACATCCCCTGTTTTTAAGCTATTTATACTGCAATTTTTTACAGTATTCGTTTTGTTTTTGCCAAGTCTTTAATAATACTTTTATACGTATATAAATATCAAAACAAATATATATGTACTTCATAAATACTAAAAATGTCCACATAATTTAATAAGAAATTTAAGAAAATAACTGATTGTTAGTTCAGATGACATAAGTCTGGCTTGGATGAATGTCTTAAAGAGAACAAAAGGTAAACATTGTCCACAAATTTGTGTTATTCATGTATTAATTTTATTTTGTATATTTTTTAAAGATTGCATTTCAATACTTCTTTAAAATCAAAATTCGCAAGAAAGTCAACAATGTTTTATTAATTACAAGGTTTAGCTGAGTTCTTTCTATAATAATCAGGTTTGTCGTATTATTCTAAAAGAAGCCTGCCGTATTTAACATGAAAAATATCATAGCATTATGAGGGCCTAACTTATCCGTTGTTGAATGGGCGTGTTTCAACTCGGAAAGAAAATTATTTGAATTTTTCTAATTATGTATTCAGTTTTGAAAATGAAATACACACAGTAACCAGCTGTATTCATATTTTCATAAGAAAATATTCATATATTTTATTAGCATGTGCTCTTTTCTTTATTTTTTATTTTAAATACGGCTTTTTTTTTATTTAATTTTATTGCTTACATTATTTTATTATTTGTAGACCAGCATTTAATGAACTTTATACAACAAAAATGCCAAATGAAATATGAAGAAAAATTTTTTGGAAATAACGATTAAAAAATTGCTTTCATCATAAAAAAAGAATCAAAATTTTCTATCGACTACCAATTTTTATAAAAATTCAAGACCCATCAATTGGAAGGTATGTTATACAAATTTTTATTAGGCTAAAGTTCGTAACATTAGCTCTGTTCAATAACTGAAAATTGTTAATAATTGTTAATAGTTTTCACTGAAAAGTGTTCACGTACCGAACACTTCTAGTAATAACTATTAACAATTGTTAACAATTTTCAGTTATTGAACAGAGCTATTGTATTTATAAAGAATAGTACATGATACGATAACAATATTCCAAGGAAAAAAAGATAAAAGTAATGTCAATTTATTCTAACCAAGGTGAATTAATTTTATCAGGTGGTGTTGATTCTAAAACAACTACAACATTACAATAACATTTGACATCTCAGCCCCTATGTCAACGTATACAAATTTTGACCTACGAGCATCTAATTTGCAGAAAAAAAGTAGAACAGCTGTGCTTATAATATCACCTGTACAAATCCACCTTGATTCTAACCTACACGGCAGAATGTTACAACGTTGTTTTCCGGACGAGTGCTGTCAGATTAGGGATTGATCCCCAAATCGGGGATTTATCCCCAAATCAGGAATTTATCCCAAAATCGGGTTTTCTTTTCAAAATGGAGAAAAAATTGTTTTGGGGATCGGGGAACTCGTTGGGGATAATTTTTATGCTTAGGGGATTTTAGGAAATTTTCGGGGATTTTTATTTTATATTATATCTTTGTATTTCTTTCTTGGATTATTTTAATTTCAATACATAATTTGCGTAGCAACGTGAACTTAAACTCAATAAAAATCAAAATTAGAAACAAAAAGCAGTACGAATTTAGGAATTGCTCGAATCTCTGTTGAGAATTAATATACACATTAAAAATAATGAAAGTTGTTATGAAACGTTTGATCTATCTTAGAAATAACACTAAAAGTATGTACCAAAATATTTCTTTAGAAAACGATAACGACGATTTGGACTCGGAATTTTTGATTTTATTAATCAACTTATTTTAAATGAAGTTTATTTGCTGATAGTTAAGCATTGTCTATATGCATTTCATTGGCGCTTTACCAAATCGTCAGTAGACTTCAACCACAACTTTGAACAGTTAAAAACCTCTCATCTTATGCACAGACTTTCAAAGACCATTTCAGAATTTACAAATGCTAATATTTTTGAAAATCACAAAAGAATAAAATAAGCGTAATAGGCTTAGAAACTTATACAAAACCCAGCAAATAATTTGTATTCGATATGCATCTATTTTATTTTTCTACATCTTCATAACGAATACAAATTATTTGCTGGGTTTTGTATAAATTTCTAACCCTATTATGCTTATTTTATTGTTTTGCAAAAACCAGTTCCGATTTCCATTTAAAACCGTACTGCTATATGAATATTGACACTATACGGCATTCAATTTGACAATAAAAATTCGTTGTAGGCCTGTTACTAAACTTAAATATAGGTTTTAACTTCAAATTCGTCCCCTTCCAAATCAAATTCAGATTAAAAAAAAACAAATTCAGAACTGTCCAAATCAAATTCAGTATTTTACAAATCAAATTCAACATTTTTCTAACCAAACTACCCAGGAAAAATTTGTATGCCAAAATAATGAGTTGAAATGCTAATAAACATATCCATTCACTACTTCTACTTTGGCATTTTAACCAATTACTTTAACATGGCAATGTCATTGGAGGCAAGTGCTTATCAAATTGTGTTACAAATAACAAGTTATAAACTTCAATGTTTAGAAGGCATTGAACACACAAAACACAATAAAAATTAAATGTCTGCTAAGCATTGAACTCATGCAATTTTCAGTTATGTTGCTATTTTATGCCAAGTGTTTTGTTCACTAGGCTACTGCACAACTATTTTATGTTACGGGGCTTCCCTATGACAGGCAAGTCATCAACATCATACATTTTTCTGATATGCATTAACGTGGTGTTATGTTAATTGTTGTTGAACTCTTTAAGTGATGAAGACACATTATTTGGCACTAAGCAGTAGGTAGTAGTGTTAGTTGTTGTTGAACTCTTTAAGTGATGAAGACACATCATTGGGCACTAAGCAGTAGGCACCGGCAGCGGTTGATAAAAAAATCTCTTAAACTTTTTTAGTTCGCTTGCGACTTTTATAAACAATGTCGTTTGCCATCTATATATAAAAAATCTCTTACTCTATCGAATTTCACAAAAAAATATACGGGTATGTTCTGTATTTCATGTGGAATTAAAATGTGTGGAATTATCAAAGCATTGTTGTTATAAATATTAATTTACAACAACAATGCTTTGATAATTCCGCACATTTTAATTCCACATGAAATACAGAACATAGTCGATAGTCTGTAAAAAACCTTTGTAATGCAATACATTTCCATTTATAAACTTCCGTGATCTGTGTAAACAAATTGATTAAAAATTTGTCTAATTTCTATGCACGCTGAAAACTCCATTTTTCTTAGATTTTCAAAAAACAAGTATTATTTTTTTCTTTATTTTATTTTATCATTTTTATCACAGTAAAAAAAGAATACAAAGTAAATAGTTAAATAAATAACACAAAGAAATTGTTTAAATTATTTTTTAAATAATTACAAATAACAACAAACTTATATAAAGAAGCTTAAAAAAATATTTGGTTTTTAGTTAAATAATACAGTACAACTTGCTTTATTTCAAATACTTTTAGGAATAATTTATTTCTGCATATTTGCTTTTTTTTATACTTAAATGTATAAAAGAGCATGTTTTTAATAATATGTTCTTATGTTTTTGTTGTTTTGTTTAAGATGCGAGTGTTACAATTCAATTTAAAATTAATTATAAAATATTGAGAAAAATAATTTATAAAATTATTATAAAAAAGTATAATTAAAATTAAATTACAGCTTAAGCTTTTTAGCAAAAAATAAAATAATTGGCGGTCGACAGTGAAAAGCACATTAATTCTACGATTAGTTCCAAATAGAGATGAGATCGTGAGTAACTACATATTTACTAACGATCAAACACGCGCATTAGTAAAAGCAGTTAATTGTAAATGACCTTGATTCCTTATGCCACATGCTCAATTTGTAAAAGCTATGAGCTCTAAAAAGTTTTGAATGCCCTACTTGGTTGGTTGACTTTGATACTCGTTAGCTCAACGGGGTGGTCAATGAATTAATATTGTGAAAGATTAGGTTTTCCTCTAATACATTTTTTCTTAACAGGATCAGTAAGTTAAAAGATACCGATCTATTACTACAAGTTTAGCGAACGGTCTGTCTCACTGTGCGGCTCAGCATTTGCTACAATGCACTTATCTATCTTATTTCAAAAATTGTTATTCGAATAATTTCATTCAATTAAGGGCTATTATTATAACTTGCCAATAGCTAAAGTTAAGATGTTGTTGGACATATAACTCGATTTATTATTAGTAGACTTTAAGCAAAAACTGTCGGATAAGCTAAAGGGAAGTTCTTCTTGTCTTTAATTTTAACGTGAGGTTTATGCTATTGGATCTGCCATAACTGTTGAAAGTATTTAAATAAAAGAAACATTGAAACAATTTTCAAGCATTGTTTTAGGAGGAAAAATAAATATTTTCTTCCCTTGCTGTGTGTGTGTATTAAAAGTATTTTAAAATCACGCCTAAAGGTGGTAATTGCTTTTTGCTTTGGTATTTGCCATGTTTTCTAAAAGAATAATTTTATTTTACAGGGAAGTTGCAGGTCTCTTTATTCCTGACTTTAGCTATAGTTAACTTTTACGAACGCGTAATTTACAGGCAAGTTGTAAGAATAACGGCCCTAATTATTATAATAATTTCAATCGAATAATTTGTCTCAAATGATTTTATTCGAACATTTATATATGAACAATATTCGAATAATTTCTATATGAATAATTTTATTAAAACAATTTTCATTCGAATAATTTTTATGTGAATAATGTTATTCGAATGATTTTAATTAGAGCATGGATAATTTTCTTCCGAATAACATTTATTGAGATCATATTAATCGAATAATTGTTATTCGAGTAATTTTCATTCAAATAATTATATTCTTATAATTTCATTCGTATATTTTTATCCGAAAAAAACTTCTGTTCGAATAATTTTTATTCGAATAGCTTGTATTAAAACAAATTTTATTCCAATAATTTTTATGTCAATAATGTTATTCGAATGCTTTTAATTAGAACATAGATAATTTTCTTCCGAATAACATTTATTGAGATCATTTTAATCGCATAATTTTTATTCGAGTAATTTTTATTCAAATAATTTTTATTTGAACAATTTTTATTTGAATAATTTGTTTCAAATAATTTTTAACCGAATAATATTTTATTCAAGTTTTTTATCCGAATAACTTCTTTTGAAATAATATGTATTCGTTAAATTTTGTGTATAATATAATATTTAGTAGAATACATAATATTATTAGATTTGATTATTCGACTAATTTTAATTTGAATAATATTCTAATAATTTTTTTTCTAATTTTTTATTCGAAAAATTTTTGTTCAAAAAATTTTTACTCGAATAATGTTTATGTGCAACAGTTGTTCGAATAATTTTTATTCCAATAACTTTTATTCGAACAGTTGTTGTTACCGACTCTCAGCGGAGTCACTATTAGGTTATCTGATAGTGTGAAGTACCTCGGCATTAACTATCCTGCATTCCAAACTATCATGGTATCTCAACGCGTAAGGAAGGGCGGCCAAGGCCCAAGGCTGCCCTATATACCTGCAAAAAGGTTATTTTTTTATAAAACACAAACACAACCCGCGAAGCGATCAGCTTGTCTGCGGAAAAACACCCAGGGTCTATGGCGGGAATCGAACCTACGACCTCTGGACTGACAGGCTAGCGTCGCTACCACTCAGCCACAGGGGCTATAAATCAGTGATGGTCATCGAGAGAAATCAGTTTTTAATTTAGTATTAGTGCTTATGAGTATGTGTTAGTAGTATTCCACTGTGTGCCTATTGAAAAGAAAAACAACAACGTAAAAAAAACAACAAGCTTTTATACAACTGTATGAAGTTGTTATTTATTTTTTACTCTTTAGTGAGAACATTGGTTTTCATTCGGCTGTATACATATACGAGCCGAATAATGTCCGGAGCTCTGTGGTAGTATGAGCGATGCTGTTATAAATGATTCAAGTGCCAACTGTATTTTTTACATGTTTGTAAAGCCCATACTTATGTACGTGCGTGCCGAAAAGGGACTCATAACTGATGAGGTCTGCTTCGATATTTCCTCTAAATATGTACATATAATGTAGGTGTGGTCGTCTAGTGGTCTTCCTTAAACAAAGTCAACTACTCTACATATATTAATTGAAAAAGTTCTACGAACATCTGCTTTCATGATTACTGGTGTACTTTACTGCATTGGTTTCCCACCGATCTCATGACCACACAAATGGCCATAAAATCGGCGGTAAGACTTTTTCCTCTGGGGCATGGACGCAAGAAAATGTAGGGAAGTACAAAAAGATCTATTTGGCTCCAGTATGACTTCGCAAGATCTCCAACAATATTGGGATCTCGCCCTTAACAGATACGAGTACTCTTAGCGGTCATAACGGGACGTCTTAACTTTCACGTAATCTCTTCATATTCGTTTTAAGATATCACAAAGGGACCAAAAGAATCCAAGTGTGCCGGTCCGGTTGCTAATATAATTTTAATCGCATAATTTCAATCGCATAATTTTAATCGAATAATTTTTAATCGAACAAAATTTAGCCGAATAATTTTTCATCAAACAATTTTTATTCAAATAATCTTTGCTTGAATAATTTTTATTCGAATAATTTTATGAGGGTTATTTTAATTCGAATAAATTTTATTCGAATAACTTTTATTCGAATAATATTCGAACAATGTTTATTCGAATACGTTTTAGTTGAATAATTTTCATTGGAACAATTTTTTGGTTTGTTAAGTTGTTAAGTAAATTTGTATTAAATTGTTAGTTAGTAACCCGCAAATGTGGTGTCGCTTTCGTTTTACAAAGTCTGCGGCTCTCGAGCATTAGGGAAATAGTTACTATATATATAGATATCTATTTGTAAATGCATCTACATATGGACGCAGTTTTTTTTTGTTGCAAGTTAACATTCCGACTAAAGATCTTTTCTATTAACTTGTCAACTAGATAAGCGTTAAAGCACAAATTATTTGGAACGTCTATAAACCAATTCACATTTTTAAATTGACTCAGGTTGTTAGTTTGAAACAAATCTTTAAAATGTTATATTAGTTGCTTGTCAAAATAATAAAGAAATGGCACAAAATAAAATTATAGCAGAATTTGATGCTTGCAAATAATTTTGATTAAAAGCATGTGTGTGTAATTCCCTGGTAATTGATTTACTTTATGTACTTTAAAACTCTTAAGATGTCAATTAAGTGATATTTGTTTAATTTTGTTATTGTTTTCTTTCATTTTTTTAAATATATTTTACAAAACTTCTATAAAACATGGCATTTTTTTATTTTCGGTATTGTTTTTTTTGTATAAGTCAGCATTATTTCTACATTGAAAATTTTTATTGAGTTTTATTTTTTTAAATTTAAATTAATTTAAGCTTAACTTTACCCGCCTGATGAATTGAAGAAGCTATTTACAAAATGTTTAAAATTTAATTATAAAGACTTTCAAATAAGATGTTTTCAGTCATGTTGTTGGTGTTTTTTTTTTATGAATTATTTCGAATTTCATTTAAAAAACCCCAATGTGCGCATTTCCTTTTTACAGCCTTTCATGATATTTCTTAATAAAAACATTTCTTATTTTCAATACTTTTCATATTATAAGCTTTGTTTTTCTTTTTCTTTTAATTTTAACTAAAATCCTACAAGCTATACCTAAAATCTATAAAATTTATCTTTTTTTATATGTTTTAAGGTTTTTTTTTCAATTTTTTTTCTTAAATTAAAATAATTTTACATACATACAGAATCACATTAAAAAGGAAAATAAAATAGAGAATTTTAAATGCTTTAAAAATTTATTTCCGGGTAAAAATATGTATAGAAGAGGAAGTAGAGTTGTAATGACAGGGTTTCGAATTATAGGTTTTTTTTCAACTTCAAATTTGGGCTTTTCAAAATCAAATTCAGGTTTTTAAAAAGCTAACTCAGAAATTTCCAAATTAAATTCCGCATTTTACAAATCAAATTCTGTATTTTACAAATCATATTTATAGTATGTATGCTTCAAACCAGACTCGGCATTTTAAAAAAATTGGGTTTTGAAAACCCGAATTCGATTTGGAAAAGGCCGAAGTTGAAGTAAATACCTATATTGGATGTAAAAATAGTTTCTTTAGAAGCGTAAAATTTTAAATTGAAATAAATCATGGAAAAATGTTTGTAAAATATTTGAAAATCATTTCAGGCCTGTCGTAATGCAGAGCGTAATCTGGCGCCCAGTTTTCATACACTCTTCGCATTAAATAAGGCAACAATAAGTAAGAGGTCCAAACGGTGGCTTTTTAACTCCGGAAATTTTGAAATTTTCTAAAATAAATTTTTCAAAAATAAGTATTTTGCAAAAAGTTTTAAGCAGCCGATCAATATCGATTGGTACGTTCGAGAGATAACGTTACCCAACAAAAAAACTTTGGGCTTTTGGAAGAGCTATGAAAATAGTTTCCAAAAATTGAAAAGTAAATGATTTCATGACGTTTTGAAGGTGCAAGGAAGCTATTAAACGACTTGAACGATAGGAAAAAAATTTGGGGCACTCAGAAGGGTATCTTTTCACTAAAGAGCCGAGTAGACTATGCAAGCGGTCTTACAAACATGGCGGAAAGTTACGTTTGTACAATGTAATGTTGTGTAATCTATGGCGGTATTTTCGTGTTTAACAAGCGGCTTGGTAAGCCGTTTGAAGAAATATAAAAAAAATTTTCACATTTTGACTGCCATATTGAATTTGTGGCAATCTGCTTGTGAAATTGGTTCATTTGCAACAAAATTTCCATAGAGTGAGGTCGTCGTGGAAATATCTCAGCTTGTACGAGCTAATTTTGTGTAGTTTGTGCGTAAATGAAAAGTATCTTTGACAAGCCGCTGGAGTAATTTATTTGGCCCTTGTGACTTCGTGCGAAAATATACCGATTTCGCCAGATTTTGGGAATATCCGAAAATAAAATTTTCAAAACTAAATACTTTGAAATAAATTGTAAACTAGCAAAACATATTGGGTTTCTGGGAGGAATAAAAAATTACATGCTTTCCAGATGCGCTGTTTTGAAGCGCTTCCGAGGATGCGACAAAAGAAGGCAAATATCTCTAAATTTATTATTAAGTACAAAACAATTTAGTCTGAGAGAGACCGAGAGAGAGAAAGAGGGATTTTTAAAATAATGCACACAACTTGATTTGTTGTGGCGAAACGGAGCAACAACGAATATTAACAATGGTACAATTGGATCACGCAAGATACATGACTCTAGAGCATTTTTGATGCTTTGAAAGAAACGCAGTTTCATATAAAAAAAGATAGCTTTCAAGTGGGACTGGAATAATTGTTTCGAAGCGGGAGGTACAACTACTAGACTTGGGCTCCAACTCGTTCGAACTCGCTCAGCAACTCGTTTCACACACAAATCTATGATGAAACACATTTAAATTACATGGGTTTGATCACAGGTTTGTGTCTAAAACGAGCTCGAACGAGTTGGACTCAATTCTAACGACTACAACCAACACGTTTCCTACTCATTGCTCAAATCACAAATCTCGTGAATGAACATCGACGTAGTAAACGGTTAGTGAAAAGCCGATCTGGATGGAATAATAAAAAAAAATCGCTGTAATAGCTTCAACAACATACAGATGCAAAAAATGTACCGCTCTATTCTACCGAAAATGTCATCCCGCAGAAACCGGTCAAAAAAGCTACAATCCCGAGAGTCATGAGTCTCAAACGCTACTCTGAGTCCCATTCCTTCAGCCCCAGCGATGTTGAGACCATAATCTCGAAAGCGAAATCCTCTAAAGCTATTGGACCTGACGGCATCTCAATCTTTATGTTGAAAAAACTCGGCAATATAGTACTGGAGTTCTTCACTCGCATTTTAGCCAATTGGTGGTTTCAGATATCTAGAAAGTTGTAAGGATGATCCCCGAAAAGCCTGCTACCCATAATGACTCCTACCGTCAATTTTCCCTAGTATTAATCGTAGCAAAAAGAACTACTGTTGCCACACCAACATCGTTTCTGGAAAGCTCATTGCATCACACCAGCTTTGAATTTAATAGCTACCCAGATCGCTAATGGCATTAATTCGCATAGACCGTCCCAACGCACAATAGTGACGCCACTGGTCCTATCTAATGCATTTGACACATCACTCGCTGCTAATTAATGATGTCGAACGCTGGATTGTCAACTACATATATCAATGGAAGGCAAGCGGTTGTGAAGTTCAGAGGCCAAAAGTCAAGTTGCCACAATATAAAAATGGATGCGCCAAAAAGGAGGAGTAGTGTCACCTGTACTTTTTAATATTTATCTTGCCAAAATTCCAGCCTCACCTCAGGCAGTCTTGCTGGTGTCATATCATCATGTAAACATCCCCGACATCATATGTAAGTGCCAAAATAACCCATTACCTGCCCACCATTACAGACTTCTTGAAAGAGAGTAACTTTAAGTTATCCCACTAAAAAAAGTCCTCAGCGTCACTTTTCACTTCTTAGACTAAGGGAATAAGTATACCTACGGCCTGAAACCCTAAGTGTAGTCTTCGACAGCCTCCTTTACTTCGCATCGCACTTCGAATCTTAATGCTGAAGAAGAAGTAACCAGCCAGTGCCTATACACACACTTGTGCCAAGAGAATCAATAGCTCCACGGATAACCTGTCTACTCTGCAGGGTTTCAAAAGATGATACCCGCCATTATAGCAAGTATTCAGTAGCCAAGACCAGCTCAAAATCGGTCCTGTTTCCCCAAACCGCGCCTCTGCCGATTGACCTCAATTTCAAATATAATTTTTTAACTGAAAAAATATTTTTTTTTTCAATTAAACTATTTTTATTTTAAAAATTTTTGCATAACATTTTAATTCAAGCCGACATTTAGGCCAAGGCCTTGGCTTGGACCTCTGGCCAGGACCGCTGGTAGACTTCGTTCTGAATCGTAAGGGTTTAAACAGATGGTGCAGGTCTCGGTGCCGCTTCTGGAGCGGAGCTTGTCCGCCGACTTCGCTCCAACCTCAAACGACTATTTGTTGCTGTGCTTTAAATCTAAATCGCATTATTCAGGAATGTACAAAAAACTTACTTCTTTCCAGCTATTGGAGTATCGCTAGCGGACTGAGTGTAAATCTTATTAAAATCTAGCTTGTGGTATTTTGGTGGCAAAAAAGCAATTTTTCGACTATTCAGATTGATTATCTTGCTTCTTTTTAATTTCAGAATTGGCGTACCTTCCGCCGGATAAATATAAAAGGTAAATAGGCGCTAGATTTGCGTTGCCAGTCGCTCAGCAATAGCTGGACAAAACTATCTTTCAAAACAATTAAAATAGTAACAAAATAACTTATAACAACGTATATAAGTAATATAAGACGTCAACCTCATAAACATCTTTTAGAACTAGGTGATGTAGTAGTTAAAGAAATGATCTGATTAATAAAATCTTTGATTATTTTGGACTCATTTTGTTTAAACTTATATATGGGCGGTGGAAAGAGTTGATTTGGATTGTATGGGAGGTTGGCGATGGGCGTGTCTGATATTGATGAAACGTCACATGCATCTTTTAGTTATTCTATTTACCAATTATTGTATTTACCAAATTTGAATACTTTTGCTTGGATAGGAAAAATTTTATGCAAAAAAGTTGTCCTTATATTTTTTGCACAAAAATTTATGAAACCATCCCTCTGTGTGGTAGAGACGGAGAAAAAAATCTAAAACATTCCTCAATTTTCATATAAATAAACATAATTTTTACCCGGATTCTTCTTTCTTTTCTAGTTATTATTAACAACAAGTCATTAATCTTTCACCAGAATTTTACTTACAATACATTCACTACTCACCCGGTGAAGCTATTCTTTACCTAATCATCAGTAATAACATCTTTGCGAGCCTTGAAATTACGCCATGAACCATTTGTACATACACCAGCACCTCGCCACCAATCATTTACATCTGTATACCAGCGTGGTTTACGCAACGACTCTTCATCGTGCAGAGACGAACACACACGACACCAATAAAACGTATTAATAAATTCACCGGTACTCTTCCAATTAAAATAGGAGTTGTAAAGTTTTTCATCATTATCTAAAATATGTAAATAATCGGCCAACTCCGAAGCTGAGGCAAATTCATCCACGTGTATATAAGATCTTTCGGGAGCACTAACTTCATAGTCTTCGGGTCGGGCGCCCATAACAATGGGCAGGATATTGCGATTCAAAGCATTCACAAAGAATTTCTCAGTTATATAATCCTTGCAATTGGAATTTTCAAAAGCCAAATAGAACTTGTAATCACGATCTAACATTTCAAAACATTTGTCGGAATTAACGCGCGAACATTTGTAATTGCCACAAGCTCCATAGATGTCAACCTGTTTTTGTAAAAGAGCGGCATACAGTAAATGTCAAGTGAAAAAGGTAAGTGAAATAATTTATGAATGTTTAAAATTAGTTAAAACTCAAATGAGTAGACCACTTACATCTATATATTTGCCTAATTCATGGGCGAATTGCAGTCGTCCATTGCGTGCCCCACAATTCGATACAAACCATGCCACTTTTTTCGTTTTATTAGCTGCATAATTACGATCCTGTTCCTGCTGATGTACGCGTGAATCGTAATATACCCATTTTTCATAGGGAGCCACAATATCACTATCACGTCTGCAAACAAAATAGCATAAAATTTAAATTAAAAAAATGGATGATAACTTCCAAACTGCTAGACCGATTTTCTTCAAGTATAAGCTAGAAGATTTTAATTGAAGTCTCCTTTCAAATGAAAACAAAACAAATTAAAATCGGTCTATCCGTTATGGAGCTACGGTGCCAAAGACACACAGATTCAAGAGGATACAGCTAGAAAAGAGGAGATAACTTCTAAATGGCTGGACCGGTTTTCTTCAAACATACGAGTAGCTAAGAACACTGTCAATCAAGTCACCTTTCAATTAAAAAAACTAAGTTAAAATCGGTCCAGCCATTTGGGCTGTACGTTGCAGCGTACTGACTGACACACACACACACACTACAAACTTATAATACCCCTCTTTTTCGGTCGGCGGTTAAAAAGTGAACATTTGCGTAAGTAAATACATATTTAGTGGGGCTTACTCTGCAATTTGGTTCACAAAAAAGCGTTATTTTGTTATTTAAAATTGTTTTCAAATCGATTTTTTGGTTCAATTGATTTAAAAAACCTCAACAGAAATTTCTTCGTTGAGTACCATTTTAAGCTTCGATTGATATTGGTGGAGACCGTATAGACTCTAGGATTCTTCCCAGTAGAATACTAGCTAAAACTGATGGATAATGGTGGAGAACATATAAACTGTAGGAGATATATCAAAAGTTCTTCCTGGTGGAGTACAAGTAAAAAATTTGATTGATATAGGTTGAAACCGTATAGACTCTAGCAGAGATATAACGCGTTGTTCTTGGTGGAGTACCAGTTAATACTTGGATTGATATTGGTGGAGGCCATATAGACTCTAGGAGAGATATAAAGGGTTGTTCCTAGTCGAGTACGAGCTAATAATTGAATTGATATTGGAGGAAACTGTATAAACCCTAGGAGAGATATCAAGTGTTCTTCCTGGAGGAGTACCAGATATTGGTGGAAACCGTATAAACGTTAGGAGATATATCAAGAATTTTTCCTAGTGCAGTAGCAGCTAATATCTGGGTTGATATTGATGGAAACCATACAAACTTTAGGAGAGATATCAAGAGTTCTTTCTGGTTGAGTACCGGTTAAAAGTTGTATTGATAGGGGAGATATCAAGACTTCTTGCTGGCGGAGTAACAGTTACAACTTGTATTAATATTGGTGTATAAATTCTAAGAAAGATATTTAGAGTTATTCCTGGTGGAGTATCAGTTAAAACTTGAATTGATATAGGTGGAGATTATATAAACTCTAAGAGAGATATCAAGAGTTCTTCCTAGTAGAGTATAAGCTAAAACTTGGATTGATATTGGTGGAGACCATATAAATTCTATGAGAGATATAAAGATTTGTTCCTAGTACCAGTTAATACTTGGATTTATATTGGTGGAAACCATATACATAAACTTTAGGATTCATATCAAGAGTTCATCCTAGTGCAGTACCAGTTAAAACTGGATTGATATTGAATGAAACCATATAAACTTTGAGAGAGTTCCTAGTGGAGTACTAGTTACAACTTAATTTAATATTGGTGGAGACTGTATAAATATTGCTGGAGACCATTTAAACTCTAGGAGAGATATCAAAAGTTCTTCCTGATGGAGGACATGCTAAAACTTGGGCTGATATTGGTGGATACCACTTAAACTCTAGGAGAGATATAAAAAGTTGTTCTTAGTGAAGTACCTACCTGTTAATACTTTAATTAATATTGCTAGAGACTGCATAAACTATAGGAGAGATATCAAGGGTTCTTCCTCATGCAGTTCGATTTAAAATTTGGATTGATGCTAATGGAAACCATATAAACTTTATGAGAATTAACAAGAGTTCTTCCTGGTGTAGTACCAGCTAAAACTTGAATTGATATTGGTGGGGACGATATAAGCTCGAGGAGAGATGCAAGGAGTTCTTCCTGGTGGAGTACAAGTTAAAACTTGGATTGATATTTGTGAATACCAGTTAAACTCTACGAGACACATAAAAAGTTGTTCCCAGTGAAGTACCAGTTAATATTTTAGTTGCATAAACTCTTGGATAGATATCAAGAGTTCTTCCTCGTGCAGTTCCATTTGAAATTTGGGTTGATACTGATGGAAACCATGTAAACTTTAGGAGAGTTATCAAGAGTTCTTTCTGGTAGAGTATCAGCTAAATCTTGAATTGAAACTCTAGGAGTTAAAACTTGGATTGATATTAGTGCAGACCATATAAACTTTAGGATAAATATAAAGAGTTGTTCCTAGTGGAATACTAGTTAATACTTGGAGATGTATTAATTGAAACCATATACTGACATAACCTTTGGGAGAGGTATCAAGAGTTCTTCCTAGTGCAGTACCAGTTAGAACTTGGATTAATATTGACTGAAACCATATAAACTTTAGGATAGTTATCAAGAGTTTTTTCTAGTGCAATACCAGTGCCTCGTTTCTGTAACTTGCGAGAAGTTCTCACATCGAAAAAAAAATTTATAATTATTAGGGCGTTTCTATATTAAGGTATCGGTTTGTATGTTGTATGTGACAAAAAAAATTCTAAAATTTTAAAAACTTGTTTTTGGTTTTCATAGAAATTTTGAAAGGCGAAGCCAAGGCATATCTATCAAGTTGGCCTTATTACAACCACAATAACACATAACTATTGCACGATTTTTTTGTTTGGAGTTTGATATTTGGTGTAAACATTTTATTCCTTTTTCGTATGCAGTTTGACACACTGGTAAAGTCAACTGACAATCAGTTAAATTCTTGGGGAAAGGGATACCCGGTTAAATCTTTCTTCGCCTTACCTGTATGTAGCTGTCCAATTTATTGCATCCGGCACTTTGACATTTTGTGTATGATAAGGACATTCCAAATAATAAAGCATATTAACTTGTCTTGAATTGGCAGGTCTACGTATACCCGTGGGTATATAATGATCTTTGTATAAAATCATATCGGCCGTATTGGCCTGATCACGAGATGCTGTTATTGTGCAAGTATCTACAGGACATTTAGAACGTAGGAAGACATCACGACCTAAGTTGATACACAATATACAAATAAAATGTAACAATCTTTCGCTCTATAGTAGTTTAATTTTCATTTGAAAACTCACCTGCCTTAACATTCCAAGGACCCAAACCATTATATAATAAAATAGTTTTTAATTTGCCACTCGTTTTGATTTCCTCATAGTTTGGCGGTACATACATTAATTGATTGACTATACGATCACTGTGCGGATCTTGGTAGGGAAATAATTTGGAACCCTGCAAATGAGCCTTTTTGCCGCGCCGTTTTTTATGAATCTTGGCCGGTTTGGGATAATATTCACCATTTTTGAAGAACCATGCTTTTGATATGGGATCTAGGGGATTGGAAGCTATATTATTTTGTTGTGGCTGCTGCAGCTGGTGCAGGTGGGGTTCATGTTCGTGTTCGCTTTCGCTTAATTCTTGTTGCTCGGCCGCCTGTTGTTTCTGTTGAGTGGGTGTTTTTGTCGTGCTTACTTTTACGTGTGTTAAGGTGTTTGATGTCTCTATGGGGTTTTCAGTGTCCTCATCCTCTTCGTACTTGTCATTATAATCATCCTCTAAATTTCGTCCGAAATGCTGTTGTTGCTGTTGCTGTTGATTCAATGATGCTGATGAGGGCATCGATGAAGATTTTGGTTTCCATACTTCACGTTCTCTGTATTGTAGGAAAATAATGTTTAATTTGTTTTTTTTTTTTGCTTTTGTTTCTAAATTTTAAAATTTACTCACTTAAAATTATATAAAAATATCAGCAATAAAGCGCATATTATTGTAAAATAAAAATATTTCTTTAATGATATCTTTGGACGTCTCATGTTAGCAGATGAAACCAATTTTCTTATTGAAAATTCATTTAAATTTGTCACACATTTTCTTTATCTAAAATGAAAGAAAATATTGCAAATTTTAAAGAAATAAAATATTATATGTACGATGCACAATAGAGATCTGACATTTGTTTTGTTTGCAACACTTTTACAACAATAATGTTGCAACGATCACTAGACTTGGCTCGAATGCATTCAGTAGTGGGTTTGATGATAGATTTTTTTCTAAACTGAATAAACTTTTAGGTAGCAAAGAAAGTTTCACATGTTGCATAAGTTCAATAAATTAGTTTCAAATTGTTCTTTCTGGTAGACTTAGGTCGAACTCGTTCAGTAGATCACGTTAAAAACAAACCTATTGCTAAACTCACTTAAATTATATGAGTTTGATCAAAGGTTTGTGTCTAAACTGAACGAGTTCGACGCAAGGGTAAGTAGTTTGATCATAGGCTTGTGCCTCAAATGAGCTACTAAAAAGACTTGTGTTGAACTCGTTCATTAATTAGTTCGATCATTTTAAATGGGTTTGATCACAGGTTTGTGTCCTATCCTAAACTATTAAAAGAGTTCGACACAAACCTACTACGGAACAACTTCGAGCCAAGTCTACTTTCTAGCACAAGTTGCTGTTGCGAAAGTGTTTGGAACAAAACCAATGTCATACAATTTCTGCTGTCAAAACGAAGATTGTGGGCTATTTGTCGGCTTTTTACATTTAAACATCACGTACATCAAACAATAAACAACAACGAACCACACAACTGAGCACAACAGTGAGTGCATGTAGGCAGTGATACCAACTTTTCGCGCCCAAAAAAGGGGCTAAAAAGGGCTACATTGAAAAAAGATACGTGCGTAGCAATATTCGGTCAACATACAACGAAACAAATTTCAGACGTTATTTAAAAAAAAGTTTTAGTGTAATTCTTCTGGCTTAAATACATTCAATTTAGGCCTTAACTGTGTTAAATCTCGTCACCAAAGTGAAATTTATATAGAGAACAAAAAACAAAATTAAATATTTTATAAATTTGTTTTATTTTTCATACAAATTTTAAAATTTTTGACTGGCAAAGCAACGCTTGAATTTCTATACGTTTGTTTGGTGAAGAATTGGTATGAAAAACAAAAACAAATTTAAAAAATTTTTACATATTTGTTTTCTTTGTTAATATAAATTTCACTTCGGTGATATGATTTACACAATTAGGGCCTTATTAATTTTGCAATTAACGGTCATTTTCACAATGTACGATTAAAACTTAACATGTATTTTAACGGCAAGATCGACATACAAAAAATGCCGTTAAAGTTCGCGTTTATCATACATTGTGAAAAGGGCCGTAAATAAGTTTTTATTACAAAAAATGTTAAAGCCCGTATGAATTGAAAAGAAAAAAAAGTTTTGACTATACAATTGCAAAAAACTGCCAAAGGGTAGGTAGATATAGTCAAATGTGTGCCGCCGGTGTGATCGTTATTTTATTTATATCTTTTCGGTCCAAAATAACTGTTCAAATTTTACCGCTACTTTTTCAATCGTAAATAGAAGTTGAAATTTCACCGATATTTGTTTCGGTCGGCTGAGAGTTACTTGGTAGTACGAACAAAAACGAATTGGAATTGCAAACGAAAAACAACCGATTTGCATCCTACTAACAATCAACTTAATTTTTTGCTCTAACCACACAACCGATTTCAATGAAATTTTGTTAGTGGTTTCATCTTAAGATATAAAAAACTTTTGAAACCGATAGGCGTTGCGCTGTTGACCAGATACATCAAAAATTACTTACAATCCAAACTTTTGTACCCAATTTTTTTTTAAAGCGGTCTATGGAAGTAAAATGTGTAGTCGGACCATTAGGAGTATATAAAATAAAATGATTTGACCGAACAAAGTTTCGTTTATTTTGGAACACATCATGAATTTAAACTGAACTGCTTTTTGTGAACAAAACAGCTGCTTGCTGCCTGCATTGAGTAATTAAAATTTAAATTATTTTGGGCATTTATGTATATTATCAATATAATGGGTGTTTTTTATTGAGGTATAGAACTTTAAGTTGGTATCACTTTTTTAACTGGCGGCCATTTTGTCAACTGTCAAGTGATTAATATTTAGTTTGGTTTGCCATTTCATCATGAACAGGTTGACAAAAGAACAACGCTTGCAAATCGTGCAAATTTATTTCGAAAATAATGGTTCAGTTCGCGAAGTTTACCGCAAGCTCCGTCCATTTTATGGTCGACATATTCGTCCATCAGAGCAATTAATTCGGTTAACCATGGATCGTTTTCGCACTACGTTTACTCTATGTGATAATACGCATCGGCAGAGACGTCGAACAGTGCGCACCGAAGAAACAATTGCCGCTGTAGAGCAAAGTGTTGAAGAGGACCCGAATGAATCGATTCGCCACCGTGCACAGCAATTGGAGCCGGTATAGAGCCATGATAACCGACTATTTTGTTCCCGAATTGGATGGCAGGAATGTGGATGAGTTGTGGTTCCAACAAGACGGCGCTACATGCCACACAGCGCACGTCACAATCGATTTATTGAAGGAAACATTCGATGAGCGCATAATTTCGCGGAATGGACCTGTCAATTGGCCACCAAGATCGTGTGATTTGACACCATTAGATTATTTTCTTTGGGGATATGTGAAGTCGCTCGTCTACGCCAACAAACCAGAAACGTTAGGGGACTTGGAAGCCAACATTCGTGGCGTTATTGCCAACATACGGCCCCATATGCTCGAAAAAGTGGTTGAAAATTAGACCTGTAGAATTGGCTTTATTCGAGCCAGCCGCGGCGGCCACATGCCCGAAATCATATTTAAACATTAATGGCATAAAATTATCCTTCCAATAAAGCCAAATTGATGGACATTAAAACGATTTTCTTGTGTTTTATTTCAATTCGAAGTTCTATACCTCTAAAAAAAACACCCTGTACATATATTTATTTTCCATTCTTCTTAAAAGAAATGTTAATTGTATTGTTTATTTAATAAACAAGGGAAATAAACAATTGAAAAGATATTGAACTTTTTATATTTATTTTGTACAAAATTCAATGAATTATTTTATTTGCACATGGTTTTAGTAATTTCTTATTTTCTCTGCTAGGCTCGATTAATCGGATTCGTCTTAGGTCAAAAATTGTGAAACTTTAAATAGTCGATATTTAGCTTTAAAGTTTTGTCGATAACACCGGGAAACCAATTCTCTAAAGTAGAAGTTACAAATCTACACGTAAAATACTTAATAAACTCTGTAGAAGTTTTGTAGGTATTTTACTTGTAGATTTTTATTTTGTAGAATTAGTTTTTTTTTACGGGAAACGTCTATAAAATCACACCGAAAGATACGATGGTACCAGGTCAATAAAGTGGACCGTAATAAAAAGGTATTTATGGTCTTACCTTAAGAAATAGAAAAATATTAGTCTTAGAAACATGAATCTAGTGTCATTATTTAGGTCATAGAGTCAGCTCGGTGTTATGACCTCAAGTTAGCATTGTGGCGGAGTAGGGGCGCTACGTAGAATGGCGGAAACAGGCGCTCTCGCATATTTTTATTTAGTATAACTCATTGTTTTGCCTACAAACTTTAGTTCAAAATTGCATGGATGTTCGTAAAGATGTTTTTCTGTGTTTCGTCGATTATGAAAACACGTTTGATAAGTTCTCCAAAGATTAGATTTAGATGAAAAAGCCAATCAATACATTAAGTGTTTATACTGGAATCAGATAGCTCATATTAGGAACAACGATGAATGCAAAAAAAAAATTTTGAAATTAAGAGCGGTGTACGACAAGGATGTATTCTGTCACCACTGTGGTTCAATCTTTAGGCACAAGCAATTTTTGATGAAGCACTGTATAAGGTAGATAAGTCTGCGTTCATACGATGCATGTCTTATTGACAAGATTCTTACTTTTTCTTCTTTGAACTTTCATTGGCCTTCACACAATGTATGTCTTGTTGACGACATGTTCTTTAAGTACATATAGTTGTGTTCATGCTTGTGTGCGATTTTGGCATTACGAATAAGAAAGTAAAACGCATTGACAGTACATGAAACTGAGTACTCGTTTCTTTTCCCCTCGTCTCTTTCGCCTATAAGGTAGCAATCATGTCAATAAGACATGCATCGTATGAACGCAGACTAAGGGCGTCAAATAGTTTTTTTACTATTCAAATGTTTCGCTTTGAGAAAATTTTGCGCCAGGAAATGTTCTTTATTCAATGCAGAATAAAAATAATTGGAATTGGCATAGCATATTTGTTATAAATATCAACTTGTAACAACAAAGCTTTTATAATTCCGAACACTTTCATTTCGCATGGAGAACAGAACAGGATAATTCATTAAACAATCGAACAAAATCAATACATACATTTACTCCTAAAAAATAATGCTTTTTATTAATTTCATAGATATTTTTTTCGATTGAACATTTCTCCCTTCACTAATCGTTAACGCTGCAGACAGAAATTTAGAAAAGTGAATTAAAGAGCATTTCCAATTTAGCGGATCAATTCTTTGATTTTTTCTAGATCCATACAGTAATATTTTATATGACAAAAGTAATTTTTTTGGGTGAATGCTTTTAATTTTTCGTTACATTACATTCGATATTTTATTACAAAAATCTAGTTAACTAGTTGCCCTAAAAATATCTTCTTTACTTAAAATAATTTTTGTTTGATGATTATACTTCCACATTTTTTTTAAAACATATTTTAAGTTGGTTCCTTTCTCCCTATTATTCCCTACGGTAAATGGAACTGACACAAAACAAGTCACGTGACCGGTCCCCGGTGGTAGGGACCAGTCCGAGTTCTAACACTTCCGATGAAGCGGACCACCCACTTTTACATGGGGATGGCCTAGGATGGGGTTAATTGATACTTTGTATGCACCTTGTAACTTGTCTCTGAACTATCTTATGGAGTCCTAATCGGTGTCGAATAATATAGATTATATATAAATATTATTCCAAAATTCAGCTGTAATTATCGATTAATTTATTTTTTTATTGCTACAAATCCAACTAGAAATTTTATTTTATTTTTAAGCGGTGTCTTTGATGGGATTCGAACCAACAACCTTCGGCATGACAGGCTAGTACACTACCCACTCGACCACAGGGGAGCTTATATTACAATGTTATAAATACCAGTTAAGCTGGAGTTAATATTTGAATATAGTTACGAAACAGGTTCCTGAGTGGCATAGCAGTCTCATTGAAGTGAGACAATTAATATTTTATAGATACTATGTGATAGGCCTTAGATCCAGGTGCATCGAATTTGTTCAGTGCCGTTTACTACAATACTAGCCGGAATACCAACTAAATTGACTGAAAATGGTTAATATGTGACCATTTACACAATATGTCTTTTTCATCATTCACTACTCATTATTTTTGGTACCAGTCTCATTTTCTCAAGTCATAGGACGAGTACTTTTGGATCAATTGTCACCAAATTTTCCGCAGGGATTGTTACTGCATTATTTACTTAATTCATTGATCATGCGGTCTATTAATTTGAAATAACGTTCGAATTGCATGACAAAATTTCATTTAATTTAAAAAATTTTGCCAGTGTTTTATTAAACAAAGAAAATTTATATAAATTTTTTTAGTCGAGTTATTCGATTAAGCGACCTAAATTATTCGAATATATTTTTGATCGAAATTGGAAATTTTTGTTTGATCGAATATTATTTGACTTCCATTATTCGATTAATCCAACAAACAATATTCGAGTGAATACCCTACTAGATATACATATACTAAATAAATATCATCATAAGTAACATGAACTTCATTTTAATTCAACACGATTTAATTGATAATTAAAGATAATTTATATGAAATTAAAGTTAGAGTAATGTTGATTTAAAATGAAATGTAACGTTGATAACAATGTGGTTTTAACGGTGAAAAATATTAAATCAAAGAGATTTAAGGTTAGATTAATAATTTTTTGTTTAAAATTAACATGAAACAATGGTAATTTTAAATCCGCAGTAAAAAATGTTCGCTGCTAAAGCGAAGTTTGTCGGCTATTTACATATACACAACACAAACATCAAATTAAATAACAAGAAGTCACACAACTGAGCACAACATTGTAGCAATGAACAAAGCAAATAAACACCAACACATTTTATCAACAAATTATTTCTCATAAATTTAATATGATTTCCAATCAAAATTGTGACATGTTGATTTTACATTGGTATTTTTTTCTGTGTGTAACGACTCATTCGTAGGATGCATCGGCGTTTTGATAGTTTACATCTGGTACTCGTTTTAGGGGGAGTTAAATTTTCCCGCTTTTGCACATAGTTATACTGACTCGGCATAGAATATCGTTGTAGGCCTTACGTTTAGATTATAAACACTTTTATGTAAAACACCACGATAAACATTTTTTTCGAGTATGGGAACAGTTTTCGGTAAAATTAGGAATCATCCCGATATTAATTTTAAGTTCGGAATCAAACCTATTGAATCACTTTACAGACTTCATTTTTTTTCTAACACTAAACTCTTTAAAAACTTATTAATCGAATTTAATTAACCATATGCTCGTTTCATTCCTTTCGTAAATAAAATATACCACAATCGTTATTCTTATCGTTAAATGTGCATAATTCAAAATATAATTTACCACAATAATTTTTTTATTTATTTATAATTTTTCATGTTACGAGTATATTAAACTCAATTTAGATTATCTGTAAACATTTTTAATGGAGTCGGTTTTTTTCGAACCATTAAGCAACAAAAAATATTAAGCTGTTTTAAATATTTACTATTCACCTGAGGCTCTAACCATGAGTCTATGGTTTTAACTGTGAATAGATAATTTGTTTTCACTGGTTCCCTAAAGGTACGTTGACCATTTAGCAGATAAATTAATTTAAATTTAGTGAAGGAACATTTAAATTAACCAACAATACTTGCTCTGTATAAAACTTGATATATAATGAAAAACACAGTTGAGTTGTCAGATCTTTACAGTTAATTTCTGTTTTTTTTTATAATTTTTGTAAATTTAGTTGTTTATTTGTTATTATTGTTTTTTTATATCATATACGTGGGTGGTTCTAGAAATAGTCGATCTAGTAATAAAATAAAAAAAATTTTAAAATATACATATTTTCGATAACTTCTTTTTTTAACTTCCCATTACCAAAAATAGGAAGTTACTTATTTTACCCTGATTTTGGAAAGTCGAGTTTTGATTAGATCTCGACGTTTTGAGGTCATAGAATTTTATACTGACTATTCTTACCATGTCCGTGTGGATGTGTATATATGTAAACCTCTCATAACTTAAGAATGGCTTAAATTTGCTGCATTCAAAAGACATTCACCTTGGTTACATTTCGTGAGATAATGAACCGACTGGGTTCGGTGGATTTTAAGAATTTTCTAAAATAAATTTATCGAAAAAATTAATTTTTCAAATAAATTTTTAACTACTAAACCGACCGAATACGAAATCTGATCAGCTGTTAAATTCAAAAAACGATGTCGACTGCTACAAATTTGATTAAAATAGATCAATGCGTTGACGAAAATGTTCGAAAAAGCTCTTTATTTTAATAACTCCAAAAGTTCCTTTAAAATCGATTTTCAGGATTCATTTACGAATTACATCGGTTGAGCGGTTCGAGAGATATGTTGTCGAAAATGTTTAAAATTTTCAAAATCTGGATTTTCCAGCGCTTTGAGCTTGAAATTAGCTAGAAGTTCCAGGGCTGTCCTGCAAGGTCAACCATATCTCATATTTTTTTAACGCTTCACTTGTAACAAAATAACGAAACAATAAGGAAATTACGCTTTCGGCTATTTTAGATTTGTGAGCATTTAGCGAATATTCCTTTATTTTCGTGACTCAGGTAGGTCACCTTATCCCACTTGACCAAGACTTGCGTTAGTGATATTGATTTCGAATTCGATTTTGAATGGTCGTTCACGAATCAATAGCGTTTACCAATCAGTAGCACAATCAAAGGTGAACCGATATCGCTAAAATTTCGGTATAGCAAAAAGGCAGGAAAAAGTAAGTTTTCAATATTGTTATATTCATTTTTTTTTAATTTATTTGTTTTCATTTTCTTTATTTATTTAATATTTTAACTTAGGGGCTATTCACATATTACGTCACGCTTTTTACAAAACTTTCAGTACAAATTTCGACTACGTAACCAGTAATTGCCGAACAATCTTGTTTCGAAAATTCTTTGCTTTAGCGAACATTCGTTTATTTCGAATCTCAGGTCAAGTGGGATGTGGCATATTTTACTTGAGTGTATGCGACAAACGAAATATTTTATTAAATGAATTGTTATGTGTAATGCATTTCACCTTTTATTTTCACTCTTTTGTACGGTACTTCGCTTTATTGATCACGCTGATTAATAACACTATGGAACAAGAAAAATGCCAAGGAGTATCACTATATCCCAATTCACATTCTTGTGCAAATGGTCTTGCATCGTAGCATTTGCAAAATTGTGTTGCATATTGATACTCACCACTTAACAATTGTTAGTGTTGAGTATAAATACACTATACCATTTTGCAAATGCTACGATGCAAGACCATTTGCACAAGATTGTGAATGGGGTTTATATGTTTTTGATGTGTTATAGTCCCCTAACTACAAAAACAGTCGAAACTTTTTAATTCTATGGATAATTTAAAAAAAAAATGTTTTTCTAAAATTTGGGATTTTTGAAGAGAAGTAACACAATCAGGCAATCAATGCCTACCAGTTAATTAATTAATGTGTTACCTTCTTTGGGAAAGGGATAGTGTAGAGAGAACAGGTGGTGAAGTGAGAGAGATAGAAAGCTTAATTCATTGCAAGTCCCTATGGTGTCAAGTAGAGGCATTGAATTCTTTAAGATGTGTAGCCACTTTATTGGTTCTTTTACTTCGCCGACGGTTCTGCTACAATACCGACGAAGGAGGGTGCTGTGAAGTGCATTAGGATATGTTAGCATTAATCGCTGTCGGTACTGCCAAAGTGATCGATGCTATACCTTCATCACTTTAACAATCCAACAACAACCAACACAATAACACACCAATGCACATGAGAAAAATGCCTGGAACTCAGGGTTTGTAGTCAAACGCGCTAACTACTCAGCCAATCATAACTTGAGAAGCATTTGCCCAATTTTATTACAAAAACCACTAAAACACTTGAATCTAAATTACCTTTCAGCCTTTTAAATATTATTTTTTAATACTAGCCGGTTTCGGAATTATTCAAACCACAATGATAAAAAATATAATTTTTTATGCAAAATTTAAAAATTTTTATTTATTAAAAATTTATAAATAGTCGAAAATGGCCAAATGTTACCATTTTTATTTTTTGATCATAAAGTTCCATTAACTAGAAATAAAATAAGGTTTATTTCATTTAAATCGGTCCATATATTGATTTTATTCACAATAAAGTGAAAGTACCTGACTTTTGCTAAAAATCGAGTTTGAAGAGGCTGCTTCACCGATATTATCATGACTTTGGAAAGGGGTGTCAAATTTTATTACAAAAACCGCTAAAAAACTTTAAACAAAACTACCTTTAAGCTTCTGGGATATTATTTTTTGAAGTTCCGAACCTTTATTTCCGAATATAGTCTCTTTCTTTCTAAATTAAAAATAATTTAATCGAAAGATTAAATTAAAAACGGACTGAAGCCAAACTAATAATATTTAGAATAACTTTAGATAAAATCCATAGTTTTAAAGGTTTCTAATGTTTTTTTTTGTAATCAAATTGGACTACCCCCCGCCCAAGTTATGATGAAACCGACCTCTTGAAAAATCCCAAATTTTAGAAAAAATTAAAATAAAAAACGTATACACAGAATTTAAAATGTCGACTGTTTTTGAAATTAGGGGACCATAATACATCAAAAAAAGTATAGCGGCAATCAAAGGTCATGACAAAAGTTTCATTTTGTTGCATAGTGTAATTAAACGTATTAATGCGTTAATTGCGTAGAGTATCGCATCAAAAACCGTGCATTTTTAGAAAATCAATTAAGCGAAAATAACTGTGGACACACATACAAACATACATACACATCGTCACAGAAAATGCAAAATGCCCTATCTAATGTTTTAAAAGTTTTACAAGAGAAGCATAAAACTTCTTTAAATGAAAACTATCCCAGCAAAAACTTTTGCCATTTTTGTAATCGGTAGTACTTTATTAATGTGCTACAAAGTCATGAGTGGCACTTATTTATCTTATTACTACACTGATAGAAAAAGCGTCATAACCCTGATGTAATCTGACATCAATGCTATGTCAAGTGTCTTCATTTTTGACCCCATGACACTTAACATCATGGTGATGTCAACCTTTACATCAGCTGTTCATCAATACCAATGATGACAAATCTATCATCAATGCAATGAAACACCAACATCAGAGAAAGGACGAATTGACATCAATTTTATGTCAAAATGTCATCAATATGATGTCGCTGGTAGAAACCCCGTCATAACGCTGATGTAATATGACATCAATACTATGTCAAGTGTCTTCATTTTTGACCCAATGACACTTTACATCATTGTGATGTCAACTTTTACATCACCTGTCATTAATCATCTTTGATAAACTATAATTAATATTATGGCGAAACAAATAAAAACTACAATATAATTATGTTTTTATTACAATAAAAATTTATTTTATTCATATAATATTTCTTACAACAAATTTTCACTTTTATCCACTTTTGCTTTGCTATTTATTAAGTTGATATAATTACACTTTTTTTCTCCACAAGTAGTAGGAAGGCAAACGCAAATAACGACAAAAATAAAAATACAAAGTAACTTTAAAAACAAACAAAAAGAAAACAAAAGTGTAATCAAATCAACTTATAGCAAATAATTAAAAATATGTGTGTATATATATATACTTATAAATTTCACTCACAAGAACACCACGCGGTACTATTTAATTAACTTTAAAAACACAACTCATCTAGAAAAAACAAACAGAATAGTTTTCTGCCACAACTTCTTTTATTTCATTTGTGTCAAGAGTATGTTTTTGTTGTTTTTCCGAACTTTACTCTCTTCGCGCTCATTCTATTTGATATTGATGACACTTGTGATGACTATGTGACATCAATATGATGAAAAGGTGTCATACTATCGCTTGTTTCAACGTTTTCTTGTGTATGTATGCTGTACCGGCTTAGTTTCTTAAAGGTCTTGCGTATTTTATCTGTCATAGTAATGATGATAAGTGTACATCAATGCAATGTCATGTTTTTTAACTTTTTAAAAATGCGTTTAAACACAAAAATAAAAAATAAAACAATAACATTTGTTTTAGAATACAAACGACAAACATTATAACATTGTTTACTCATTTCTCTTATATATATTTTACAATTTAATAATATATAATAAGTGACATCGTATTGATGACATTCCAATCATAGCATTGATGACACTTAAACTATGACAAAATTCTGTAATGACGTTTGTCATCAGATTGATGTCAGTTTTCGTTCTATTGATGACATTTTTCATAGCATTGATGTCAGAATTCTGATGACAGGGCGTCATCAATGCGATGATACATTTTTCTATGAGTGTATGCTTCAAATTGGAACTACTACTTAGTTTTTAATATAATTCATATGTATTTTTCTCATTATCTGAAAGCACTTACAATTTGTTGATGTGTATTAATAAAATAAGTAGACAAGCATTTTTCAAGCCAACATGTGCTTGTATATGAAAACTAATTTTTGTCCCTTAAACTTAACATATCTGAACGAGCACATGTTCGTATCCCAGCTGGTGCAAAAAATAAATATTTCCGATTTAAAATTTGTATGCAAAAGTACATACCACCAAAACGATGAAATCGGTAGTGAAAGGGCCTATGCCAATTTTTTTCACTTATTTATGGCCACCATTCAAACCCTAAATACATATGTAGTATGTAGATGTATATTTTTTTCAACTTCAAGTCTGTGATTTATGATACAACCCTCGTACTTGTGGCCAACTACAAAAATGTATGTTTTCTATATTTAATATAAACAGATATGGACTTTTGGGAATAATGTGTATATTACTTTGACTATTTGTGATAGTTGTTAAAAATCTGAAAGATAGTATTTTCAAGCTCATTGAATTTGTACGAACAGTTGGTCTCAATGGGAAACTGATAAGAATCTCTTTAAAAAGGGGGTGTAATTTTTGCCGGTTATTTTAAATCAATTAGTAGAAATTGCTTTATATTAAATAAATAAATAAATGATGAGTATAAACAGCTTATTTTTAAAAATGTCATTACTCTTGCCACAGACAGATTGGTTTTAAATTTTTTTTAAAGATCACTTTTTACGCAATTGGGTTTTTTGCTTGTTAAACAACTTTAAACTGTTAAACATACTAAATGGTCTTTCGAAATGAAAAACGACAAGACAAACCTAAAGACTATTTTCAAATACCTGTCGAATGATACCCATTTTAATATAGTTGGCCGAATTTTTATTTTTTTCGTATTCACAAAATGGCGTCTGTTGGCCGCCATATAGAATTTTGAATATGTCGCAGAATCAGTATTAAGACAAATCGATTAATATGAGCAAATATGGCAACGCCGCTGTCAAGGTTTCTCGAGTTGAAGGTGAAACTCCAGCAGGAAAGTAAAATTCCGGCTTGTGATGTTGCCTGTGCGGATTTCTAGAATTTTTCAATGTTGACGTAATTTTCTGGGAAGTGCCGGCAAACTCCTGGGATGTTTAGGGATTTTTGACCCTGTTTTTGGGAAGTGCCAACCTGAGGTGTGTCCTCGCTACGTTTTAGTATCTTCCAAGTTATAGTTGTCTTAGCTGCCGGTAGTTCATATTATTATCTTCCTACTAATTGGTGTTATTAAGGTAGGTGGAACTCATTTCTAAATAAGTTTGTTGGCGGGAGTCATGTCTCCTCCGGATCCGCTATAGAAGCGGAAAATTCGGTAGAGCTACAACGATTATAAGACGTCGGATATGGCGAACTCTGTGACTGTGGAGCCGCTTGCTGCCATTAAGAAAATGAGACATAGTGAAATGGATAGCGAGATTGATAGGAGTAAGGAGAGAAGGCATTATAAGCCAGTCCTCCAAGACCAGGCGTGCTGCTGCTATTGCTGCCGAGTATACTGTGCAAATTTTGCTGCTTGTACTATTGGTGGTGCTGCTGTATCTGCTGCTTCAACTTTTGTTGCTGTTTCTGGTCCTGCTATAGTTGCTTCCGCTCTTATTCTTGGTTCTGCTGTTGTTGGCTCGTCTGGTACGTTTTTTAGTGCTACCGGTACGTCGGTGGTGTCTGTGCGGCTGATGGCGGTATGGCTGAAGAGGTGGAGGTCTTCAATGGCTCTATAGCTACTGACGATACTATAGTCTCTGCTAGGAGGAGTAATCGGCAGTAGGAAAAGGTAACTGCTAGTGGGATTAATGATGGTGGCGATTCCGTGATAGAGTTGAAAAGGGCCACTGGTTCACTGATGGAGGTGTTGCTAACTGATGGAGTAGACAGAGTGCTAGCTCGTAAAGCGTGGTACGGAGTTCTTAAATAAATTCACGTTCCCATAACTATGTGTAAACAAAACTTACGGAAATTGACGTTGATAAATTTTTTTAAGAAATTTCCGTTTGCTAGTACGGAGTGCCAAAAGAAAAGTACACAAAATTTTTGGCCGTTATTGTATATTACAGGGATGCTACAACTATAAGTGGAGGCCTTTTTCCGTAAACTGAAACAAAAATTAATGTTTGGTCACGGAATTTTCGACATTTCTTATTTTTCGCAAGTTGTAATTAATTTTTAGTGTTTTTGTGTGTTGTGTGTATGCAAATATTATTCTGTAAAGAAGGCTACACGATTATTTTTCCTTTTCGAAATAAATGTAAATTTTCAAAAGTGAATTTCCGTAAGAAGTCCGTACCACGCCAAAGGTGTCTACTATTTCGGTGGAGTATGAGGTTCTCTTCATGAAGCTCATAGCTGAAAATGAGCGTTTGAAGGTTAGGTTAGCCTGAAAACACACCAAATACGACAAAAATGTTTTGTATTTTAAGTCAAACACACTCGTATGATTATAACGCACACCAAAAAAAAATATGGTGTGTGTTGTCTCATAAGAACTAATGTGCTTTTGTGGTATAAGTCACAAAAAACAGTTTTGTCTTATTCGGTGTGGGTTCAGCCTTAGAGAGCAGCAGTCCACCAGCAAGGTTGTTTATGGCTTCTGCGGCTAATCTTGCTGTGTTTAGGGAGCAAAATGCTGCTCGAATGGTGACCTCTGCAGTTGCCCTGGTGGTTGATCATATCATGTCATGTCCTGTAGTGTCGTGTCATGTCATGCCTTCTGATGTCTTGTCACGTCATGTCTTGTCACGTCTTGTCTTGTCATGTCGTATACGTCTTTTCATGTCTTGTCATGTCTTGTCATATCTTGTCATGTCTTGTCATGTCTTGTCTTATATTGTCTTCTCTTGTCATGTCTTGTCTTGTCATGTCTTGTATTATCATATCATGTCATATTATTTATGTATGTATCTATCAAAATTACTGCAACAAGAACCCCCTTGTTATAACATAATTTATGCTATTTTCCTCGTACCACCTTAGACTATTGACACAATTTATAAATAAACAAACGAAAAGTGAACAAAAAATGCAAGAAGGAAAGAATACATAAATACAAAAAAATCCAGAAACTTTTCATCATTATAACTTCTTTTTATTCCAGTTTTAACAAAATTGCTTTTTCTCTTTTTCCTTTTATTCTTTATCTCGACACATATTTATGGAAAATAGGATGTATGATACAATATATATTACAACATACATAAATATGAGTATAAGTATTTATACCGCCCATAGCCACAGATAAGAAAATGTCTTGAACATGCTGAAGTGTAAATATTGTCATATGCAAAATTAGTTTATATACATAGTAAGTATTTCCTACGGGGGTAGCGCAAAAAGAGGAAGTTATTTCAAAAGATGTGTATGAGTTACAAGAAGTTGTGAAATATAATGAATGTTTACATTACCAGGTAATATAATATGTAATAAGTTGATGTGAATAAATATGTACATATTTTATTAATTTCAATAGCCTTTCATTAGACATTAGAAAGTAATGAGGCATACAAGTAGCACTCATTACTTTGTAAGCCATTAAAAATCCAAATCTAAAAAATTTCGTTTCATTATTATGCTGTCAGCTTAAAATTTATTTGTTTCATTGATATGCTTCCTTATCATTCCACTCATTTAATTAATAGAGCAAAATATTTCAACATGCCCGAAATAACTAACACCTCAGTTTTTCTTAACCTCGTCAAAAGAAGTTTTTATTTTCGATAGGAAAACTAAAGAAAGAAAAAGATGTTAGACAAAAAGATGCAATAAAATAAAATATTTTCATGTCTATATAAGACAAGCAAAGTAAATCTAGTACATGATATGTATGATGAAAAGGATTAAAGTATTTTTATGTATAAAAGGATAATAATGATGACTATATGCATATACATAGTTACATAAAACAAGTATTCATTCATATCCATTTGCTCCTATTCTCGTATATATTTCAATATAGGTTACATTTTGTTTTCAAATAATTGTAATTGTATGTATGTATGTCCGTCCTGTCTCCTTGTAAAAAGGATATGTGCACTATTATTCTCCTCATATTTATAATATGGCTATTTTTATATGAATGCTTAATAAACATTTATTTGGTTACTGTGTGTATGTGTGGTTTAATGTGTGTTCTCTATTATTTTGCTTTTTAATCCTTTAGGATTATTTGGAAATGGCTTAAGTGTTAGTATAATGAGTGTCCTAAAATCATTGTTAGCCTAAATAGACTGCAATTAAACAGAGTTTTTTATGATTGCTTTTGTTAAAATAAAAATGATAAAAAAAACTGTAGTAAAATGTTGCACATTCATACACACATAGGGATTGAAATGATGAAAGTTTGCCTTAAAGGCAGACTCTTATAGAATTTTGTTTTTATATGAATGAACAATTACATATCAGTTCGTTAGTTTTAGGTGACTGAGTTAGGCTCTGAAAGGTTTGTTGTTATTTTGATATATTTTTATGACAAGCTTCTAATGGGTTTTTGACAGTAAATCTTTCAATGACCTATAAGAGTTATTCGCTTCTAATTGTGTTAAAGCTAATTTTGAAGGTGCTTAAAAAAATCGAAATTAAAAAAAGTTTTTTAATATGATTATTTCGAACGTAATTGCTTTGTGAATCTAAATTGATTATTAGGCTAAGCTTCGTAACGTTATATTCAGAAAGAATTGGGTATGATTAATATTCCAAGGAACAAGGGAAAAATTAACATCAACTTAATTTTTCAACGTACACAGCAGAACAGAGTAGCGCCACTTTCGGAAGCCGCTACACTTCCATCGTCAGTGCTCACGTGTATTTGCTTATCACCACTTGTCAGGTGGCTCTGTTGAATGTGGTTTTAATTATTATATATACAACTTTTTCGTGAAAATTGAATACGAGAATTAAATCACTCTCAAGCTGATATAAAGTGCACTTTCCCAGCGTTGCCATCGGTTTATTTTTCTTCATTCCCATTTTTCTGATTTTTGTTCTACTCAAGACAAACTTTTTTGGTTTGATTTTATACTTAAGTATATATGAACATGTAAACATGTGAAAAGCTCAAGCCAGTAGCTAATTGTGGCGCTACTCTGTTCTGCTGTGTACGTTGAAAAATTAAGTTGATGTTAATTTTTCCCTTGTTCCTTGGAATATTAATCATACCCAATTCTTTCTGAATATAACGTTACGAAGCTTAGCCTAATAATCAATTTAGATTCATAAAAAAAGTTTTTTTGAAACACACTATTCAGCGAAAATACCAAAAAAAGTTTCAATAAACGATATGAAACAATTTTTTTAAATTACATAATTTAAGGACCAAAATTTTGAAAATACAAACGTTTATTTTTTCGTTTTGAAATTTGTATGGAAAAATTTTCTGGCTATCGCACAATGTCGACAAGTCGATTTCGTTCTCATATTTATATTGAAAACAAAAACAATTTAAATTTGTTATTATTGTTTTCAATATAAATATAATAACGAACTCGATTTCTTCACATCGTGGTACAGGCAATTCGTTTTAAAACGCATTTGAGTTAATTTTCATACAAATTTGAAACGTTTAGAAACGAAATTTTTAACAAAATCTGACAGTCACACAGAAAATTTTTATAAGAAGCACCCAGTTTTTTTTGTGATTTCTATACAAATTCAATCAATAAAAAACGATTGGAAAATTTTTTTTAACAGGCAGATTTTGTAAAAAATTTCATTTCAAATTTGTATGAAAAATAACTAGAGAAGTGCGCGTGAGTGAGTTTTCGCTCACTCACGCACGATCACGAAAAAAAAAATTTTTCACGCACGCTCACGCACAGCAAATTTGAAGACTCTCACGATCACGCACGCTCACGATCAAATTAGATTTTATCACGCGCGCTTACGCAAGACAAAAGCTTAAGCTTTCACGATATTTATATTTTTTTTTATATCCCACAAAAACATAAATCGAACATTAAAGTTTTAATAATTTTTTAGTGTTCATATGAAAACGAGTTTTTGAAATAATATTCATGGGGATTCTCATTGTGAGTGTACATTTTGGGTTTTTCATTTTCTTTTTTTAACTTTACCAATTTAATTAATAGAAATATGAGAAGGTGTTATAGTTTTCGCCTCATTCAATGGATCCTAATATAAAATAACATTTTTCGATTTTTTTTTAATTTTTGTGGATTGAGCGTTACATTTGACTTTTTGAAAGCAAATCAGAAATTTCTGAACGGATAATGCTCTCCATATCGTTTCTGCCTTTCCGCTGCTGTTAACTTTTTTTACCACCCTAAAATTTATAGATAATTATATTTAAGAATAATGCTCAATATATTTTCTTACGAATTTAATATTTTTAGAACCCACTATATTTTGAATTTAAACAATTCAGATGTATAATCTTCGATAAGTTTTAACATAAACTCCTTATTTACATACTAAAAAAATTTCAATTAAATTAAAAAACTACAATACATTATTATTGATTGGTGAAATTTTTTTCAGTTTAAACTATTTAACAAAGTTCGCAAAACTTTTAAATATTTAGAAGTGCAACCCTACGCTGTTATTTTATTAATTAAACTGAATATTGAAGCATGCTAAAAACGAGTAACGCTCAATACACATAACTGCGAACTACAACAATTTCTTAAAAAGTTACTGGCTTGAGCTTTTCACATGTTTACATGTTCATATATACTTAAGTATAAAATCAAACCAAAAAAGTTTGTCTTGAGTAGAACACAAATCAGAAAAATGGGAATGAAGAAAAATAAACCGATGGCAACGCTGGAAAAGTGCACTTTAATATCAGCTTGAGAGTGATTTAATTCTCGTATTCAATTTTCACGAAAAAGTTGTATATATAATAATTAAAACCACATTCAACAGAGCCACCTGACAAGTGGTGATAAGCAAATACACGTGAGCACTGACGATGGAAGTGTAGCGGCTTCCGAAAGTGGCGCTACTCTGTTCTGCTGTGTACGTTGAAAAATTAAGTTGATGTTAATTTTTCCCTTGTTCCTTGGAATATTAATCATGCCCAATTCTTTCTGAATATAACGTTACGAACCTTAGCTTAGATTCATAATTCCTAATATTTGATGCAAACCACCATACAATTCAGATACATCAGTTTGTATGAAGAGAGTATTAACAGTATTTTCGTTCTTTATTTTTAAAACATAATCTTCAGTCTTACATTAAAAAAGCTTATGTACCTTTATTTATATATTAAATAATATATTAAATCATGGTGCAGTAGATTTCATTTTAAAATGTATGCGTTTATTGTATGAAGTACTTTCAATATTTTCAAAGCCATTAACCCATTATGAGTGAAATGGAATTTTAAGCATTTTTCGCCTGGCTTTTTACGTAAAGTCTGGACAATATAGCGGTACTCAATATATTATTTTATAGGGAACCTTCCAAGCTTTCATTTGGTGTATATTTGTAAGCTGTCATTTATTAAATATGAAAGTTATGTAGCTTCTAATATTAGTTTATGTACCAGATTTGCAAAATATTTCGTAAAAATTCGTATTACACAGAATCTTTAGTAAGTGACGCCGTGGTGCGAAATATCATAGAAGACAAAATCTTTCTGTCCGCTGTTTCAACAAATAAGCGATATATCGTATTTCAAACGTTTTGACTTTTTGTGTGCTGGGTTGTCTTCAGCTTACAAACATATTTTTCTTGATGTCAGACATGTCAGCATAAAAGGTTCACTGGGTTTCTTTTGCTGTCGACACACGTACTTTCGGTCCGAAGTAGTGCAGAAAGTCTCCACAAGATGCCGAATTCGTATTCGAAGACGGTCGATATGAGTGGTTAACAAGAAAACGAACCTCTTTGTCTGAGAAAATTCTAAAACCTTTGCCGAAACTCTACGAATTCTGACGAATCTTTTAAGGAATTTTCGACATGTCGCAGAAAACTCGGATCTAAAATTAGAAACTTATCAGAAATGTCCTATAAAATTCGCAAATTAAATCAAAATATTGTAGGAGCAAAGAGGAAACTTTTTCAGCAAGCTACGATGTGTAATTTCGTGAGTGCGTGAAAAAATCATATCTTCCAAACGTCTGATCCACAAAAAATGTATGGATGAATTACAGTATTTATCGCTTATATGCATTCCAAACTTTGCACGACTTTTTGTGCTTATAAGCGAGAAATGCATTTATCAAAACTCCCTTATATGCATCGGCAGTGCTTATAAAAAAAATCGCTTATATGCTTCAGCGGTGCTTGTATAAAACTAAATTACAATGAGTAAATAAAACCCCGAATTTTATTTTCAAAATAATTGATTAATATTTTCACAAGTTTTCCCACAGCAGCCTGGGGCCGAATTACCGCATTCGTCATCGAGTAGGCTTTCGTATCGAATAAAATTTCGTCACGTATCGAATGGATGGATTACCGCATTCGATAGTTAACGTATCGAAATTTTTAAAGAGAGTACCAAGTTTGTTTTACATCGGTTGTTTTGACTAAGAATTTGTAATACATTAAAGAAAAATTTTGGGTTTCTTTAAGCTAGAACAAAAAACCAACTCGCTTTAACAACTGTAATAAGGTTTATTGGTAATGTTCCATGCTTTTTAGCAAAACAAACAATATAAAAGAAAATATGGTTTTCGATCGCTCTAGTGCTAACGAGTGGAATTTAAGCAGCATGTACTCGTTTATCGTATGCCGCAATCCCAAAAGGAAAATTTTCGAACAATTTTACTCGATCACGTATGCGGTAATTCGGCCCCTGATATTAGCTTTCTTGATTAAATGAAGCAGCTGGTTTTACACAGACATGTAAAATTAAAGTAAATTGAGATTGAAATTTTTGTTTGCTGTTGAAAAATTGCTCCACAAATTTTTTAAAATGTACGGTGCATATATGGGTATTTTTTTAATACACTTTAAAATGATTTAGATTTCTTTATGGTGCATAAAAGCGAGAAATGCATATAAGCGAAATGCAAATACGAAAAATAAGTACGGTTTTTTATATACAAATAGAAAATTGCTCATGTTGGGATGCATATAAACGTTAAATGCAAATAACCGACGTGCATATAAGCGATAAATACTGTATAGGGAAGGATGTAGGCTACAAGGTGTGTAAAAAGTTAGGCAGTTATTTTGAGCACAGTGGATGCTATATGTTGTTATATAAGAACCATTTTACCGATAAAATTCTTTAGTCGTCGGACAGCTTATATATCTTCCAAATTAATAGTCTGATCCACAAAAAACTTATGGATGAATTATAAGAAAGGATGAAGGCTTTAAGGAATGTAAAAAATTAGGCAGCTATTTTTAACACAGTGTTGTTGTGTAAGACTAATTTTACCAATAAAATTCTTAAGTCTTCGGAAAGCCCATATCTTTCAAACTAATAGTCTGATCTACAAAAATGTATAGATGAGTTATAGACAAGGATGTAGGCTATAAATTCTGTAAAAATTAGATAGTTATTTCTAAAACCGTGGGCGTTATGTTTTTTATATAAGACCAATTTTACCGATAAAATTCTTTAGTCGTTGGACAGCTTATATCTTCCAAATTAATACTCTTATCCACAAAAAATATATGGATGAATTATAGGCAGGATGTAGGCTTTAAGGTCTGTACAAAATTAGGAACATATTTTGACACGTGGGCGCTATATGTTGTTGCATAAGACCAATTTTACCAAAAAAAATCTTAAGTTTTCGAAAAATCCATATCTTGCAAACTAATCGTCTGATCCACAAAAATGTCTAGATAAGTTGTAGCCAAGGATGTAGGGTGTAAATTCTGAACGCTAAACTCTAAAACTCTAAAACTCTTTAGTCGTCGGAAAGCTTATATTTTCCAAACTAATGGTCTTACAAGATTTTTTATGCTTTATAGAAAACATGTTTTTTAAATTTAAAAAAATCAAAAAAAATTGTATTTATGGAAGGCCCACTACCGGACTGGCCTTAATTGTTGTTGGATGGATAGAAGCTAAAAATCTAAAATTTGCAAAAAAATCGAAGGATGATACACTTATTTTCAAAAATACGATTTGAAATTTCAAACCCAAAAATCAAAATAAAAAAAAATTTTAGTTTTTAATTTTTTTTTTTGGAAAAAATGTCTATTGAAAAACAAAAATTAAAAGAAAAATGTTCCTATTTGGACCATTATTAAGAAAGCTATGACCAATAAACTAAAAAAGTGATTTTTTGAAGATTTAATATCTTTTAAACGAGTAATCAAAAAAATCTCAAAATTTACCAGGAAGGCTCTTTTGAGTAGTACTAAAAAAAAATATCACAAAATTAGGGCAATCAAAATAGTTTTTTTTCCAACCGTGTAATTTAATAAAATTTCATAGGGAAGTCGGCACGGGAAGACGTGGTTCCAGGGGGCGTGAACTCTTTGGAGGGTAATTTTTTGCATCAAGCTGTTGGCTGAGATGGTTAGCGCGTTTAACTACAAACCCTTAGGTCTTGAGTTCAAGACTAGTTTCAGGCAAGCCAACAACATCATGGATTTTTCTGATGTACATTGGTGTGTCATTGTGTTGGTTGTTGTTGGACTGTTAAAGTGATCAAGGCATAGCACTGATCACTTGCAGTACTGGCAGCGATTAATACTAACACATCCCAATGCACTTCACAGCACCCTCCTTCGCCGGTATTGTAGCAGAACCGTTGGCGATGTTAAAGAACTAATAAATGGCTACAAAGCTTAAACAAATTAATGTCTCTACTTGATACCAGAGGGGCCACAATAATGCTCTACAAAATTAAAAAAAAAAACGTGCAATAGCAGAGTTGTAATTAATTAAGCTCTATCTCTCTTCCCTCTTCCAAATAGTTCTTATTCGAATAATTTCTGTTCGAATAATTTTTATTCGAATAATTTTTATACAAATAATTTTTATTCGAATAATTTCTATTCCAATAATTTTTATTCAAATAATTTTTACTCGAATAGTCTGCCTTCGAATACCTTTATTTCGAATAGTTTTTGTTCGAATATTTTAGTTCGACTAAATTTTTTAGTAATTTTTATTTGAATAATATCGTTTACTCGAATAATTTTAGTTCGAAAAATTTTTATTCGAATAGTTTTTATTATTCGAATAACTTTTACTTAAATCATTTAATTTGTATAATTTTTCTTTATATAATTTCGATGAATTTTTATATATAATTTTTATTCTAATAATTTTTTATGAATAATTTTTATTCGAATAACTATTCGATAAACTCTAATGTACAACCATCTATTCTGTATTGATTTTTTTTACTTCAAACTCGAACTTTTTCATATCGAATTCAGCATATTAATTATAATTAATAAGCTGTATTGAATTCGATATGCATAAAACATTATTTGCCGATATTTATCTGATTTTGTTGGTGAAAATGTGATTTGAAATAAAAATGTCCTGTTTTTCTTAAAAGCTAATTATTCAATTTATTAAAGAAAATTTATAACATTCAATAAGACCCCAACGACAGGTCAACTTAGTGGTTTTACTATTTAACATTATCTTTATAAGTCTAAACGTTTGTGATAGATTCCTTTTTGTTACCTTTCAACATGTTTATTGATTATATATGTACATATATTCTTTCTATTGTGTATTGACGGGACAGTCAACAAAGATATTTTATAAATAGTATTGCATATACTAGTTCGTACTTTACATACATTAAATGTTAATATATAATACATGGAAATGTGTGGGAATATGTCGCTCATGTATCAAAAGACTACCACAACATAAATTAATTGGAAAATTAAATGTAATACGGGTTTCTTATATGATTTTCAACAGTTGCAGTTATTGGAAAACTCCGTTGGCTCTCGACAGAATTGGATCGCATAGTTCAGGAGGCATTTTATAAATTCTATGTAGATATTCGTTGTTCTTTTTCCGCTGGTTTCAAACAGTTGCAGTACTTTTTTTTAATAAGTACTGCTCAAAATTCCCGGAAATGAAAACAATTAATGAAACGGAGTTCCGAGGAAAATTAAACTATGACGGGTTTCCAGTAAATGAACGATATGTAACTGTATTACAAGTACATACACACATATAAATCAAATTTAAATTACGTGTTGGCGTCTAGCAACAATAAATATATTTTTAATTACTGATTTCACATTAAAAACACATTTTAAATACGTATATCGGCATAATTAACGACGAAATATCCCGCCTTATTAAGATACTAAAGCATAAAAGAGTACCATTTTTTAATTTCTCTGCTCCAGAACAGTTTTTACCTTTACAAACAGCATAATAAACTTATTAAAGCTCTTCAATTATAGTGTTGCTTTTACGAAGAAAAATGTAGCAACAACTACAACACTTTCTTTTTATAATTAGAGGCCGCTTATTATGCATTTATGCAGGAGTATAACCGAAGTGCAACGTTTGAAAAAATACATACCTTTTATCTTTAAATGGGAGTATTTTAACTGCTGACGCAACAATATAAAATTAATTGCTTAAAGAATCATGAACGCAATACGAATGGAATGGTAAATGCATAAAAGTGCATAATCCTTAAAAGCATGAAATGGGTGTACTTGCAGTATTTGTTATTATAAATTATGCAAAAAAAAAAAAGAACTAACAGTAAAATTTTAAAATGTTCGGCGATAAAAGAATAATCTATTTTCCATTAAATGGCAAAACGGTGACTGCTGTCCATGGCACAACTAACAGGTACAGCAATTCAAACAACAATAGAAAATTTGTTGTAGAAACTACTCTGCTAGTTGACAGAAAACGTTGAAAGGCGGGTGGAATTATCACCGCAGCTAGCTCTATAAGGAAATGTCAAATACCGTAAAGAAGGGAATCCCTATATAGAGGTTGACAGTTTGAAGGCAGTGATGATATTATGATAATTTCATCACTTTTCTAATGAGTTCACCTGTTAGATACGCCTTGCTGCTGTCTTAAAAATGTAGAAAAAACGCGCGATACTGTGTCACAACAATAGTCTTCTATCCAAGGCGAATTCATACTAGGTGGCCGCAAGAGCCCAGCTGTTTACGTAAATGTTTACACATTTGGCCTGTCAGCAGTGTTAATGTATCAGCTTTTTTGACAGCCCAAATGTAAATTCTCCACGGCGAATTCTCTTGCGACTACCTGGTGTTGATCTACCCTGCTTCTAGCCTTGTAGATAAGTTGGTACTGTGTTTTTGTTGCCACTCTCAAATTATAGACAACTTTATTTTATACTTTATTTCCAAATTTTCGATGTTTTATTAACACGACATTACCACTCGGACAAAACGGAACACTGTCATGTCCGAAACGATACAAGCACGACCTAAAACAGTCATGTCGACTCAAAAACTGCGTAATATAGAAGTTCAAGGCAACATGTTTTCTTGATAATCATGTGATATCAGATATCAGTGAGTAAGTCCATCTTTCCTTATCAGTCTCTGTCTAACGTGCTTGCCACTTACCAAAGCACCAATTTGGCAGACCATCCGTATCATGCCGGCAATAACACAGTCCGACACAGTTCGGAATGCTCTACATACTCGCAGGGCGGCTAAATTATGCATAGGGGTTATCAGATTCACATATGTAGAATATTTCAGTGAATATGACCATATAGGGGATGCATATAAGATAATGCATCTTACTACACTAGTGAGCAACTTCCTCTGAAGATATTTTGGAACTCTTGTGCTTGGCATGATCCGGCATATCGCCGAGCAGGATACATACTGCAAGTTGTCATGAAAGGATAGACGTGTGTCAATCAGGACTGTCAGGAAGGTATTTTAGACATGCCTTGTATTCTATGCTACACGTGAACCGTATAAATCACCAGGACTAGGCGGAATCTTCCTAGCTCTACTACAAAATGGTAAACAGGGGATAATTCCCTGTCTAATAGGAATCTTCAAGTGATGTCTAAGACTAAATTATGTACCAAAGTCATGGAGGATAGCTAAGGTTATATTCTTACAAAAAGCAGGCAAGATCAATTACATGCATCCAAAAGACTTTAGGCCAATCAGTCTGACATCCTTTCTTCTAGAGACAGTAGAGAGAATCCTGGATATTTCAGGCGCCTGGACATTTCAAGCCAACTGGATTGCCAACCTCTTAAAGTGTACAATAGTAACTGCAGAATGGGGCAATGCTACTATAAGTAGGGAAGCTCATGGAGGAACTCCCCAAGCAGGAGTTCTATCACGCTGCTTGTTAACGAAATTCTTATCAAACTCGAGGGAAAAGCAGCTAAGATTACGGCATATGCAGACGACATAGCCACTATCATAACTGGTAAGTTCCTCGAACTATTAGTACCATCATGGAATCTACGTTAAAAGATATCAATCGATGGGCAACAGGGGTAGAGCTGAACGTAAACCTTGAAAAAATACGGATTTTGTACTTTTCACCAATAGAAAAGTTAAGGAATGGAAAACACCAAAATTAGATGGTATTTCATTCTTGCCCAAAAACAAATACAAAGTACTTGGGACTTATTGTGAATAGTAAACTGTAGAAGACAGAATTAAAAGGCCACCAATGTTCTACATGCATGTAAAAAGATGCTGGGAAAGACATGGGGTATTTCGCTAGGATACCTGATAAGACTAACAGAACTGTGCTTTACTGTATCTCTAAATAGCACACCCACTGTAGCTTTAGACATTATATTGGACCTTAAACCAATTACACTAATCGCAGTGAACGCGGCATGTAGATCCGTTATTCGCCTTAGAGCAACAAGTTTGGTCATAGCAAAATACTAAATGGATATGGATTGTAGCACGGACTACATCATTCCAGCTATAAACTTCGACGGCAAACTACACATCACTACAAAAGAAGAAGGCTATCATCTTGAAGTTCTTAACTGCTGCTAGTTTCAACTTTTTCACGGACAGCTCAAAGTAGGAGGGAGGGTTGGAAGCTGCGGCTTGCTGCGCGGAGCTCGGTATAAAGGAATCTTATAAACTGTCTGATACTGTAATATTTTTAAAGGCGGAAATTTTCGTGTATGCAGTTAAAATGGCCAGTTGAGGAAATGGTGCCGGTTCGAATACCAATTCAACATCTGAAAGGGATCATTGACTCTAAGATGAAAGATGAAGCGGAGAAAGTTTGGCGTGAAACGAAAACTTACAAAACTTTTAAAATCATGTGAAATCGTCCAAATTCGTTCTACCACTAAATAGAAGTGACTGTAGACTTCTAGTGGGGGTATTAACGTGGCATTGCTGAACGGCCTCGTATGCTGTCAAAATAGAATAAATACTTGATGGTACATGCAGGAAATGTAAAGAACCTGGGGTAAATGAGACGATGGAACATCTAATGTGCAACTGCACTTTCCGGAGTCTTGAACTTGTATCGAGGGTGGAAAAGTGTAAGACTGCTGAGGTTTGTTAAGTCTGTGTGGGAGTCACTCGCACGAACTAGGCTGCCATACTGACAGGGTTCTTGACATCTGCTGAGATCGTTAAGGGTCCATTCCGGTCTATGCGAGGTCTTTGAGCACACAGTTTAACCTAACCTATGCTACACGTGGTAGTGTTTCGACTATTAAACAGAACAGCTCCTGTTTTATGTGTTTAAGTTTAAACGACATCGGAATGCGAATAAATTCTGCTGGTGTAGACCCATAGTCCAGAAACTTTGCTTTGGTACCGCCAAACAGAGACAACAGTTGCAATTCCCGATTTCAGCTTGAATATTGGCGTTTTGCAATGGTTTTTGCCTCTATTAAATCTTTTGTTTCACATACTAACGCTATATCGTCTGAGCATCCAACTATCTTTGCCTTCTCAGGTACATTTAGCCTCAACACTTCATCGTACGTGATATTCCACAATGTTGGGATAAGTGAAGATCCTTGGAGCACTCTATCAGTATCATAAACCAGATCTCTATTTCGGAAATATATATAGTCCTTTTAATTCCTGGTGGAACATAGGGCCGCAACAAGTGCTTTCCATTGTTTTTTATCATTCGCTATTCGTTTCATCTCACTCCACGATACGCCATGCTCTTGCAGCTCCTTCTCCGTTTGCCGTCTCCACGTGTTTGCAGGTCGTCTGCAGTCTTGGCGGTTGAATTCGATGGACTGCCTAGTTATGTCGTTCGCCAACCAAACTTGCGCGAACGTACGCTCACATCTAGAGGAGTTTGATGAGCTCGTATCCACAGATCTTGGTTTGAGATCGTGGATGGCCAGAATATTTTAAGTATGTGCCTGAGGCAGGGATTCACAAATGCTTGCATACTGTTCATTTCGCGACTCGATATATTCCATGTGTCACAACCATATAGCAGAACGGATTTCACGTTGCTATTGAACACTTTGACTTTGGTGTGCAGAGAAATGTTTTGTGACCTCCAAAATTTATTCCGAGTACCATAGGCCTGCTTTGCCTATTTCAGAAATAGTCCTATATAATTGCCAGTAGATATCCTGGGATGTCTAATCCAACTAAGCCATTAACAATATATTCGCAGTTTGCTGTGTTTCTTTACGTCTAGTGTTACAACAACACAATCTTCTTTTGTTCAATTTCTCTACACCTTCCCTTCGACAGCCCGTGCAGCAGTTTCTACCATAACTTTAATAGCATCCACCGGTGATCTTGCTTTCCTGAAGCCAAATTCGCGTTCTGATAAACCACAGTTAGGTTCAACACAATCTGCTACATATTATATTTTCCAGCAATTATTCACTTGTATCTATCATGCACAATAAGAGGAGTGTTCGTCCGTCTAGCGGCGTATTATCCTTAGATAAAAGTACAAACCTTTGTCTCTTCCACATTGTTGGAAAAGTGCCCTGGCTTAAGCATACCCATACCAGTTGGATGGAGTTAAGGCCTTCTTTTATTACGATATTCGGAATACAGTCTAAGACTGTATATTCTATCTAGGATATGGTAACCGTAGTAATGTTGGAAAATTCAATGGAATAACCATGCTGCCATGTCGGAGTTCCTTGTTGGGGAAAGAGATGATCTACAATTTCTTGGAGGATGTGCTCTTTTTTCTCTTGGGGGCGATGTACCAAGACATTTAAATTTTTTTGTTATCAGTTTATATGCAAGGGCTCAACGTTTACTCTCCATTTTATCACATATATTGAGGAACCAAATACTCTTGCTCCTACGAATTGTAATTTTTAGCTCTTTATGTTATCCTTATATATTTGTTGGTGTGCACTATTCTCTAAACTACCTCGCGTTCTTGTGTACTTGCCTTCGGGCACTAGCAGTTTCATCATTCCACCAGTAGACTGTAGGCTTATTTGCTGAGCTTTTACGCTTGATCATAGCTCCATTACACGCCCACGTTATATAATTTACCAATTGCAAGGTATTTACCTTCCATCCTCTCAAGCTTCGTACCTGTGCAGTCACATGGTGCTGTTCATATTGTACATCTATGATTATAGCGCTCTGAGATCGCTAGCATACGTACATGTACATAAAGAAGGACACTTATATACTGCACAATACTTCTTAATAAATTTCCAAGCATTGCACACAGAATTTGACATACATAACAAGTACTTTTGTTTCAAACTGAAACTCCCCATAACAGCAAGTAGCAACCGAAAAAAGTGAAAATAAAATTATATATTGTATTTTAATTGCAATACCACGATTTTAGGTTTTAATTACATTTTCCCCTTGTGGAAAATTTCAAAACAAAATTAAAAAAAAAAACAATTACCATAAAGGTCATGGAGTTTAAGATGAGTATAACGACCAACATGTAACTATGCAACAAAAATACAATATAAGAAAAAAAGTAAAAAGAGAACAAAAACAATAAAAATTAGAAAAATAACAACAATATGTTAAGTATTATACTTCACTTGCCTTTTGTACAAAAACAAGTAACACAAAAAAATTACTGTTATAATACCAACATGCAACACACATGTCAGGAAAGAAAGAAAAAGCCTACTTAAAAAAGAAAACAGCTTACACCCCCTCTAATACGCTCCCCTTTTTTGCAGTGCTACCAAGTATATGTATGAAGAGAAAAATCTCTATGTTTAATGTTTTCCCAAGTATTGTAGATTTTGAAGGACCCTTCAAAAGCACACTTGACTTGATCTAATGTTTGTTATATGTACTATGTACAAGCATATGTATGTACATATGTACGTACATACAAAATAATATTTATGTATATAGCCCGACTTTGTTTATTAATAACAAAAAAAAAAAAAAAACAATAGCTACACACACAAAACACTTGCACAACATCAGCAGGAACAAGGGGAGCAACAACAACAACAGTTGAGTATGAAAAATCTTGACACATTCTTGCGAAAAGAAAATCAACAAGGAAGAATAATCAGTTTTTTTTTCACATAATAAATATATAATTTTAAGTTATCAGCAGAAAAAAAACATAGGAAAAATCTTGTTAAATGTTAGACTAAAATTTTATAAGAATGAAAACAAAAGGAATTAAGCAGTTGACGTTTGATAATAGACACATGAACGCATACACGGACACAAACAAACTAAAGATGTATCCCTACCAGCAAATCTCTAGTCGAATACAGAAATAATCGACTTATAGTTAACTTTTTTAGACTAACTAAAAGCTAACTACAATGTAATTCAGAACTGACCCAAAATCAATCCTAAAGTTGAATGAATAATGAGATTTGCTGAGAGCTAACAATTTTACTCTCAGCTAATTTGAAACTCATTTCGAATCTATATTAACTTTTTGCTGTCATTATTTTAAATGATACCTTAGCTGGGTGGTCAGCGATACATAGTTCGAACCCCAGCATCATCTTTTTGCATACTAACTACCAGTTAGTTGACTTAAATAGAGTCAACTTTAAGTTAGTTAAAAAGTAATGCAGAGTCGGACAATTAACTACCCCCTAGGATATCGCAATGTTAAAATAGTCAGTTGACTCCATTCAAAGTAATCCAGGCATCAACCACCATTAGTTGCGAAATATTTAGCTTAAAGTGCGTTATAACTTCACTGAGTTGCTTATAGGGTATTCACGTTCGTTTGTGTGAGTATTTAAGGCCTTATTTAGCAGGCTCTAGTACCTCCACTCCCATTGCATATTCATTGAAGGCATTCTTTAGCCTATTTGCAGGTCATACGTGACCGGCCTGATCTTGAAAGGTCTGTTAAAGAGGAATTGTAGTTACATTTTCTTATCTGCGTATTTTTATAGCGGCTTCTTTTATATTTTTGATTAATATGATTTTTTTATTTCGAACACTTTCCTTTCGCCCAAAGTAATTTTTTAAAGTTCGTGAATTTATTAAGAATGATTTGGACATGATATAGTAGCTCCAGCATAAACGGCAGTATGTATGATGCTTCTTGTACGTAAATTTCAGTCTTATATACAAATTATTTACGAAAAAAGAATACGAGAATGTTTGTTATTTCTAAAGTACATTTGTTATTAAACAAAACGAAATATCTAAATATCGTCGTTGCTCTGACGTAATTAGTTATGTGGAAATTATCGAAAAAATTTTTATTGCACCAATCTAAACATTTATTAGTCATACATCATCTACCCACCAAAGGGTTTAAGGATATTTTCACTAAATAGTCATATGTCCAAAAATATTCTAAATTAAAAAAATAATTTTCTTAAATATGCTCCAACAAAATGAGTTATGTGTAGTTCTTTGAGCAATTTGATTATAGCCCGCCAATATCTAATTATGTATCCTTTATTTTGTGACATAATTACAGTGATGCGAATATGTATTGTTTCAATAAATTATTTAACTTTAAAAAATATCGAATGGTTACGGCACAAAACAGTTTTTGGCTCTCCTGAAAACCTATTAAAAAACCCATAGCTGATTTTGTCGGAGCAACGACGATATAGAATACTCCTTCCAAAAGAAGGGAGAACGAATGTGTATCGGATCTTTTAGATACGTGTGTAGAGGCCTTCTAGAAGGCTATCCTGGGACGACAGAAAAGAATTAGTTTTGGATCTTATTTCAGGTCCTTTGAAGGCCTTTAAAATTGCTTGTTTAGTGAATGCCTCGTAAGTTTTACCGCTGGAGAATGTCTATCAGTTGTGCACGCGATTTTTATTGTACTTATTATAAGGGTAACAAACAGAATTTTAAATTAATTAATTCTTTTATCAAATATTGCAATTATGTACATACATATTATGTACATAAAGATCAGATTTTAATATTAGAAAAAATTTTAAATTAAAGTATGATTTCTCAGTTCCCACGAGTTTTTTTAGTGTTTTGCACTTCATTTTTTTTATCAGCTCTAATTTTTGAGATATGTATATTAGCATAACTGAGAAGAACTTTGACCTATTCAGTAAAAAAGGAAAACCAAAATTCGACAACAAAATCATCTTAAAGTCGTCCATTAGTTTCGGAGATATCGTAAAAGCTTGAACCTAAAAATTGAAACCATTTCAATTTCTAGAGAACGAAAAAAGTTTACCGAAATTTGTAAATTGATGGCCTTTTTGGTATTTTAATAGGTAGTTATGGGCTTTTTTGACATTGTGTTTTTTTTTTGTTAAATATGCGATTTGATAAAAGTTGGTAAGGCAAAAGCTGTTGGAAACTTCACACACAACAACTTTTTACCAGACTGCCAAGGAAGGGTTATGTTTTTCCTTCGTTTCTTGTACGTATGTTTGTAATTTTCTTTAGTCCCCCTATTATGAATGGCATCGTCGACGTCATATAAATACAGCAGCGAAAAATTGTCACTTGTCTACTCGTTGTCGACATCAATTGACGGTCTCTTGCATAAGGGCAACAAAAAACTAGATAATGCTTTATCAAAAAAATACACGTGCTGGACGTGGCTTATGCACAAAACTATCAGAGCAAAAAATAAACATTTGATGTTATGCTTCCACCTGTATACGAGTACTTATTACACCATGATATTAGTCAATTGTTGTCGACAAAGACAAATTATTTTTTAATATGATTATTTCGAACGTATTTGCTTTGTGAATCTAAATTGATTATTAGGCTAATGTTCGTAACGTTATATTCAGAAAGAATTGGGCATGATTAATATTCCAAGGAATAAGGGAAAAATTAACATCAACTTAATTTTTCAACGTACACAGCAGAACAGAGTAGCGCCACTTTCGGAAGCCGCTACACTTCCATCGTCAGTGCTCACGTGTATTTGCTTATCACCACTTGTCTGGTGGCTCTGTTGAATGTGATTTTAATTCTTATATATACAACTTTTTCGTGAAAATATAACGAAAAATTATTTACTGAATAAGTAAATTTAAAGCGGCCCATCCATTATACAATATTATTGCATATGTTATTGTACATATTATTGTCGTTCTGACCTATACTATGCAATAAATGTCACAATATTTTCAAAGAAAATATGGCCCAATTCTCCTGACAGTGAAAAAGTAAATATAACTCTGAACAATGTTGCCACCATTTTACACAATCTTCCTTATTGTACAATACAAATCAAAGGCATTTTGATTTTTGCCAATATATTGTGCCATCTTCGAATATGACATACACATTGGCGATATTATTGTACAATACGAAAAATGGCACAATTATATTGCAAGTGGGTGGGCCGCTTAATAGCATTAAATTAAAATGTTTAAAAAATCTCGAAGAAAATAGATGATAACTTTAAAACGGGTGGAGCAATTTTCTTCAAAAATAGGTTAGAAGATTTTGGATCAAGTTACCTTTCAAAAAAAATTTACTAAATTAAAATCGATCGAGCCGTTTGGAAGCTACAATGACAAAGACACACATTTTCAACAGGATACATCTCGAAAATATGTGATATCTTCTAAACGGCTGGACCGATTTTCTTCAAACATAGCTAAGAACATCCTCGATCAAGTCACCTTTCAAACAGAAAAAATAATAAATCAAAATCGGTCCAGCCGTATGTCTGTACAAGTCAACGTACACCGATTTTAATTTAGTTTTTTCTGTTTGAAAGGTGACTTGATCGAGAAGATATCACATCTTTTCCAGATCTATTCTGTTGAATCTGTGTGTTTTTGACGCCGTAGCTCCTAAACGGGTAAATCGATTTTAGTTTAGTAAATTTTGTTTGAAAGGTGACTGATCCAAAATCTTCTAACGTATGTTTGAAGAAAATTGGTCCAGCCGTTTTGAGGTTATCATCTATTTTCTTCGGGGGTTTTAAAATTTTTAATTTAATGTTATTATTCCAAGTCTGCAATTGCAATATCCAAGTTTTAAAATTCGATTTAAACATTTGAAAGCAAATGTTTGCATTCCCGATTAGGCTTGAGAAATCATTCTATTAAACTGCTTGAGATAGTTAGTAGGTACATAGATACAAAAAATCAAAAAAAAAATCGTTTACTACATTTTCGTTTGGTTGTTGGTTGTTCTTCTTATGGCATAAATATTTTAACTATTTAACTTAGCTAATCGATAAGAAACAAAAGGTTAAAACACCTTAAGAATGTAATTCGATAAATATGAAATTTCGATTTTCTTTTTTGTTTTTTCATAAAGCCGATAAGATTTTATTTCTACACAATAAACGCCAAAAACTTACTTGATTTTTTTTTACTTCTTAAAAATATTTTATAGTCTTTATATAATTATATGCCATTTAATTAGATGCTTTTGTTACATATTTTTAATTATTTATTTAAATTAGGTATATTGGTATATTTTCTTCCCCTGTTAAATATGTTGTAGACTTTTAAAACTTTTTTCATTATATATTGTACACAATTGCTTAATTTCGTTAGTGACCGTAACAAGAAAATGAAAAATCATAAAGATTGTCTGTAAATTTTTTTCTTTCTTTCCAAAAAAACTTAAAAAAATAAAAAACGTTGTATCCTGTATTCACGTAACTTTGCAACTGATTTGCATTTTTTCTTTACTACCACAACGGTATTCTGCTCTGTGCTCCCTAGAATCAAGCCATTACAGTAAAAATAAAAACAACAGTTGCGCATTATCCTTTTCAAATTCTAACTACTCTCTTACATCCTTAGTGTAAGATGAGACATATTGTTAATATGACATGAAAAATATAACAAATCCTTTAGAAAAACACATACACATACATAAATACTTATGCAGTAACAAAAAGGGAAGTTTTACATCAGCTGTGTGCTTTGGTTTTTTTTTTTGTTTCCTTTGATATAGTTTTTATATTAGTGCGCTTTTATAAAATTCCCATTGTGAAATTTTTGTTGTTATTTTCTTGCTTTCTTTGAATGATGGTCCTTTTTTTGTTTGAGATTTCAAGAGACTACTTGGCGTCCGTATTATTACAGCCGTTATATTGAGTACATAAGATTTCTCTAAAAGTGGATTTTTCATATTTTGTTTAGTGATTTTAAGTACATACATACATACATTGTACATACAAACATACGCACATGTGAATGTTTTTTTGTGTTAGATTTTTACGAGAGTGCTGCGGTTTAGTTTGTCTTATAACGGATTGAATATTTGCTTCCACCTAATAAAGAGCTTGATTTTATTTTCAAAGGTTTTTAAGGGTTGCTGTTTTTAAGCTTTGTCCATTTGTGCGCTACTTGAAACAGCTGTCCTTTTAAATATGTATGTATCTTTTTTTAAATTTAATTAGATACGAGTATATGGAACTGTTTCAATAATTTTAACGCCAAATTTAAAATTATAGCATACTTTACGGGAATAAACAAATATGATGGAATAAAAACATAAATACCACTTGTGGTGTTGCCAGATATACATATTCACCCCTATCGTGAATATTTTTTCCCTCGAAATGTTTTCCCTTTCCCTTCTTTTGCGATCGTGAATAAAAAATCGAAATCGAAAAGTGGATTTTTTCCCTTTTCCCCTGATTTTGTTCACTTTATTTTAGCAGGCGAAATGGATAAATACATCATGTAATTGCTATTTTATCCTTCCAATTAATTATGAAAGCTTATAAATATTTATTTTTAGGACAAATAAATATTGTTCATATATCTTAATACTAACACATTTATCTTGACACTACCTCCATGCAACTCCTTCCCGGCACACATGAACTAAATTTCCCGATGATGGAATAGCAATTTATTTTTCCGCGTTTGTAGAGAATCATTCATCGCGTCCAAAATATATAAATTCATCGCCATTTATTTTAACACCAAAAGACTGTTTGATTGAATTAGGCTGCCTGCAATTGGCTCGAGTACTCTAAGGCATTGTATGCATCTACCAATCCTGGACGAACAGTTCGATTTTTTTAGATTCATCGTGGAATAAAAAGATAATTCCAATTCTTAGCATTGCATTTTTTTTTATTTTTTAACAAAAATTTCTTTTATGTTTAATTTATTTTATGAAGCTTCTTCTTTATTTACATTCACTAAGAACTGATAGCGCGAAAAAATGTTCACGGGAACTTCACGATAGCAATTTTCCCTCGAAGGGAAATGAAAATTTCATGGGAACATAAATTTCACTTGTTATTCGCGATAGGTGTGATTGTGTTTTTCCCCTGAAGTTGTATGCGATTAAATTTGTATTTGTTGAGATTAAAGGAGGATAACAAAAAAATGAATCTTAACGCTTTCAGGTGTGTCACAGAAACAAAACCGGTACGAAAATGAACACGAAAATATGTTTGTCTTCTCTACCAAACGAAAAAATTAAAAAATTTGCGTTTTTAGTCCTACTCCACAATAAAAAAAGTGGGAATAATATTTAGAAAATGCAGTGAAACCTCGCTATAACGAATTTCGATACAACGAAAAATTCAATATAACCGTATATCACGAGGTTTTTTTCGTAAACTTTTTATTGTGAAATCTAACAACCTCTTTGATTTGTTACTAAAAAAAAGTGCTATCTGTTATGGCTAATATAAATCAGTGTAGCTTTAAGGGCTGGTTTAGTTAAATTAAACTGAAATTTTAAATTTATGGGTCGATTATCATGGTAACCGAACTTAAGTTGCGTTGCCAGCGGCTTGCCAGAAAAGCACTAAAAAGCAACTGAAATTGACAGCTCTCAGTTGCCAGTTGCCATCCGTAATATGATTTTTAGCAACTGGCAACCCAACTGAAGTTCGGTTGCCATCAATAATCGACCCATTAGTTTAAACTCAATAGCAGTAATTCACTTTCCCATGTCATGCATAGTTTAAACAATAATAATATGGCCACGATAAATGTCAAAAATAGCTAGTTTTGCAGCAGGATATCGATGAAAAGCATATATCCTGTATTGATAGTTTAAACTTCCAATTGTATGTGTTTAAAATGGTTTATATGTTTACTGATTTATATATTTGGTGGTTTAAGCACTTTTTAAGATAAAAATAGAGATTATCTTGCGCTGATTTATTAGCCCTTAGGGGTTTAATGAAATTTTTAAATTTGGCAGCTGCAGCGCCTAGGATGCCCCTAGACGGGTGAAATGTATGATTGACCCTACTTAAATATAATTTTACTGCGATAATATGAAAAATATTCAAATAAAACTATTTTTCAAAAACATAAATTTATTTTACGGTATTGCGCAAAAAATATTTGTTATAATAGCTGTGCTCCGGTACTCTAAAATGAATATTAAGTAAAATATTCAGGTATGTGATATCGATTTTGAAAACGAAGCACTTTTGAAAGTCCCTCTTGAAGAACTTTTCATAAAATTTTTATAATTTTTGTGATACAACTCTTTTGTAATAAAGAAATATTTTTATGATATATGTGATAAAATTGTTTTTAATAAAGAAATATTAATAAAAAACACCTTTCAAGGTTGCTTCGTTTTCGGAATCAATTTCCATCACAACCTGATTAATTGTGTTATTAAAACGCATTGAAATTTATAATAAATACATAATTACATTTTTAAATATTGTTCCTAAGGACAGATCTATTACAAACAAAATAAGCCATAAATCATGAAAGTCGATGGGCAATGTTGATTTTATTCACAACTGATAAAAATCATAATTTCGCATATCGGGAATAAAAGTTCACCTTCCCCAAAATTGTGATCGCCAATTTTGCTTTCCTGTTGTGTTAGTAGACTATCTTTTTGGTTTTTTCACCATTTTTTGTTCATGGGAAATATTTCACGCGGACAAAACGTTCGCCTCTTATTCCCGTTAAGGGTGAATGTCCATACAACAGTGAAATTTTAATTTGTTTGTGTGTACGTCTGTTGTATGGAAATTATGATTTTTATTAATTTCACTTAATTGTGAATAAAATAAACATTTGTCCATTAATTTTCATAATTTATGGCTTGTTTTGCTCGCAAACCATCTGTCCTTAACTTTCCTATACCCGCGCGGTCTCAGACCGAAAGTTTGGAACCCTGTTTCATGGTTTATCCTAACGAAACCTACATCGATAATATCTGTGCCCACAAGGAATAATGACTAAATTCGATTTCGCCAAGTGGTCAAAAGATCATTTTTAAAACGCTGTCTAAAATCTGGGAATTTTAGATTAAGATAATTTTTGTATGCTCGATGTTATCAATTTTATACTATATGTATTAATTTGTAATTTAATTTATAATGAAACAACAGTTAACATAAGAGAAATAAACAAAAATATAAATGATAAATCATATTTGTTCTAACCCGAATTTAGCTGCTATTCCTTTTGGCCACAGATATTTTTTTTGTTAAGCTTAAAGCTGTAATGAACAAAATTATAACATACAATATCTTCATTTTCATTCATGTTATTGACTTTCAGCCTTTTACAAAACAGAATAACATAAATATTTTTTTAAAAAAGTGTTTGGTCGGTCTCACAGACCAATGCGTGGGTATAGGAAGGTTAAAAACAAAATTTAAAAATTTAAGTTTTTGCAATACTAAATTTTTTATGAATTTTTATAAAAAGTTTTTTTAAAAAACATTGTTTTTCGTTGCTACTTTATGAACAACTAAGAAACCACTGATTTGTTTACCTGATTATATTAAGATGAAGTTTGAACGTAATTTTATCCTGCATCTTTTGGTGTTTAGTTGGTCGATAGGAAAAAATTGCGAACACAGGTTTTTTTTTAGCTTATCAAACTGATTAGAAAGTTTAGTTTTGTTCAAAACGGAATTTCACTGTAGTCAGTGTTGTATTATATTTTTTTTTGAATTTTTAGTTTATTTATTTCGATATTATTATTAAGCTTAAGGTCTTTTTATAATTTGTTTTATATATTTCAATCGGGATGTTCTGTATTTCATGTGGAATTAAAATGTGTGGAATTGTCAAAGCATTGTTGTTATATAAATATTAATTTACAACAACAATGCTTTGATAATTCCGCACATTTTAATTCCACTTAAAATACAGAACATGGCCGAATATTTCGCTAACAATTTGTTAGCATCTTACTTACAATTCAAAAAAGAAATATTTAGGTCAATATTTTATAAAACGCAATTTTATAGAGAATTTTTGAACGTTTGTCGTTGCGTTTTACAAAGTAAAGTCCTTAATTTTTTACAAGTTAAAGCAGAAAATTATATTTGAATTTTGTTTTTCGATCACCATAAACATTTATACAAAAATTAATCAATAAACAAACCGAAAATGGAATAAAAAAATATATTTCTGTGTAAATATTTCAATTTTGCGCAGAAGAAAATGTTTCATAAACATTGGCACCCAAAACTTTGCATTTTTCCGACACTACATAAAATGTTATTAAAGAAGTCGCCAAATTCTGAGGACGCGTTGAACTGTCAAAACCTTTTGAAGTCAAACCACTGATTATGGGTATAATTTTGGCTAAAGCTATTTGTACGCTATTAATATTAAGTATAGGCTCATTGGTTTTTGTGGCCTGTGTGTTACTTTGTTCTTCATTTGTTTCCTTTCGAGCTAATATTAAGCTTTCACTCATACTTTCTGCAATGGCATCGGCAGCCAAAGAAAATCCCCGACAAATATTATGCGAACAAACACTGCTTGCATCATCACTTTCCAAAAGATCCATAGTTTCATTAAGCATTTTCTGCAGCAGTGGGTCACCTTGTGTAAAATCAGACAATTGGGAGGGCAGCATATATTTGCACATTTTTGAGCAGGGATCTGAGTTAGGATCACTATTAATGGCCATTTGTAAGGACCAAAACAATTGTTCCATATCGGCCAAACTTAAAGTTTTGGTCAGAGGCAATTGTTTTACCACAGTTATTACTTTGGAACGTATTAGGCGTACTAAATCCGATAAACCGCCTTCCTGTATGAAATATCTGATTAGAAAAAGATATTGCTGTTTTAAATTGTCATTGATTTTTTGTTGTTTCGCCGATTTAGTCTGTCCATCCATTAGTATAGAAACAGTATCATTATATAAATAGCCTCCCAATAAATTTAACTGGATTCTGAGTGATACCACCAACATTGAAGAAGCGTAGATAAATGTAGTTAAACGTGTAAAGGAGACAATTTTCATTTCCTCCCACAACTCCAGTTTGTTTGTAGGATTTTCGCGCAATTGTTGCAACAATTCATCTGTACCGCATTCTTTCAATATGGCCTGCATTAATTCGGTTCCCATGCCAATAATCAAATGATTACAGGTGCTTTCTGTCGATTCAAAATGTTGCATACGACGTGATTTTTCCATGAATTCTCTGGCCTGGCGTTCTTGCATTTCAAAAAATTTCTTTTGGGCATACTTTAAAGCCATAAATGTGCCCCCAACAACCACACCGGCAATAATAAATTTTCTGCGATGACGCGTTAGAACATCACGTAGACGCGACAGCATTGTGTTAAACGTTAATGTCTATGACGTTTTCAAGGCGACTAATTTAATTTCTCTGTGTAAGAAACAATTTAGTTTTTTCTTTTCTTTTTTTTAATTTTAAACTGGATTTACTTTATGGTTATACTTTCTCGATAACTTTTGGGAGGGGTTGTTTATATTAAATGTGGGATCCTCGACATGTGTTTGTACCAGTTTTATTTGTTGTATTACAAATACACGTTTGATTGGGATACATATGAATGTACATATATTTTTCAAATATCAGATAGTTGTTAGAAAATTGGATGTTTCGACAATGGAATGTTACGGTGTTATTACAAATAATACTGCAAAGAAATAAGTAGATGGAATTTTAATTTAAAGAAAAGTTTTTAAAAAATCAATAATCACAATTATAAAAGTATCTCCATTCTTGAAATAACATTTGACATCAACACTTAAAGGAAGATTTTATGATTTGTAATGTAATTATTATAACAAGTTTTTTGAGTAACGATTCCCAATTTTATGCTTTGATTATTTTGTATACATATTTATCAGTGCTATTGATTTTCGGCTAATTTTTAATTACAAAATTTTACCACTTTCTTTTCTATTATAGAGATGATTTTTGATATTTTTGGCGATTTTTTTTGTCAACCAGATATTTTTTCAAATTTGGCGCTTTTTAATCTTTATATGTACATATGTTGCTTACACATAATTTTACCCGATGGAATAAAGTATATCGTCAAAGAAAATGCTAAAAGCCCTATCTAACATTTTAAAAGTTTAACAGGAAAGCATAAAACTTGTTTACATGAAAAAATATATTGAAAATTAGTGTAAAATTGTACAATAATATATAAATTTGTGTGTCCTTTTTTACTTGCTTGTATTTATTTTATTTTATTTTTATTTAAAAATTCATTTAACTAACCGAGCCCATGAAGGCCGTATATTGTTAGTAGGCTAACAATATTGCTTAATAAAAGATAACTTAAATTAATATATAAATCTCACTAATATCAAAGAAATATAATATTTACATGATAGAACAAAATTTATGTATATAAGTATAAAATTGATGTTCTAGAATAGAATATATCTGATCAAGTATATACAGTAAAGAGAGTATTGTTAAATTTTGCACTAATTGTCAATATAGTTTTTGTTTAAACAAGTGTTATGGTTCTCCTGTAAAACTTTTAAAATGTTAGAGTTTATTGCATTTTCTGTGACGATATGAGCAGTGATGGGGGCTGCTACTATGGTTGTTGGTAATTCTGCTTAAACTTACACATCAATCAAATAACATTAAATTAAAAATGTTTAAAACCCCTGAAGAAAATAGGCGATAACTTCAAAACGCCTGTACCAATTTTCTTCAAACATAGGTTAGAAGGTTTTGGATCAAGTCACTTTTCAAACAAAAATTACTAAATTAAAATCGATTTACCCCTTTAAGAACCGCGGCGTCAAAGACACACAGATTCAACAGAATACATTTAGAAAATATGTGATATATTCTAAATGGGTGGACCGATTTTCTTCAAACATAGCTAAGAGCACTCTCGATCAAGTCGCCTTTCCAACAGAAAAAACTAAATTAAAATCGTTCCTGCCGTTTGGTCTGTACGTATGACTCTTACACACACAGATACACAAACACACACTACAAACTTATGACACCCATTCTTTGGTCGGGGGTTAAAAAGGAAACAAACAAGAACAAAAATACATGGAAAAAGTATTTAATCGGTGTATTTTTCTCTTCTCTCTCAGTCATTAATTGACAGATAGACGAGGAGTTTAAGGGAAATATTTTTAGAACAAGATCTTTTTCATTTTATTGAAATAATGCTTATTAATAAGTAAATGGTCACTCTCAAAATGCAACACTACTAAGACTGAGTCTTTTACATACAGCTTAAACGACAATTAATAACTTGATTAGTTAATCTTAAAATAAATGTAATCAAACTTTAATCTACTCGAACGTTTTTCAGTTCTAGCTTAAACTTTTTAGCATTGCCATACGAAATGACAGTATTTTTTGTTTAGTATGGCAATCTAAGTAAATTTCACAAAATGTCATCAAAATAATGAATACATCGTTAACAAGAAGATGAAACAAGTTCGTTTTTTTGTTGTGTGTGCGAAATTATAGTCAAGAAAAGATATGTATTTGCTATTTTAAATTAAATTTATCAAGAGAAAATTGTAAAATAAAAATAAAATAACATTAAAATTGATAAAGAAAATTACATCAGAATCTAAGAAAATTTTCTGTATAAAATTTCAGCAGAATCTAAGAAAAACTTCAGTAGAATTAAACCGCCAAGTATGGTAGTTTAAACTAGCAAATAAACTGAGATAATCGACTAGTGAAACGATTTCATTTAATTTAATCGCTAATCTCTATGCTCAGCCTAAACTGAAATTTAAATGTGGTTAAAACACGACAGCAGTAAATTATTTCCCCATGTATTATGCATAGTTTTTAAACAATAATAACCTGTGGATTGGGAAATTAGACATCCAAAAAAATTGGAAAATTCATTATGGCAATTTTGAGATCTTTAAGCTTTCACTTAAAAACGGCAAACACAATTAGTACTCAATTAAATTTATTTTTAGATTAAATTATTATATGTAGTTTGAAACTAAAATATTCTTAAAAACCCACTATAAACCAAAAAGAGAGATTATCTTGACCTTGCTACCGTTAAAGGGCTAATAAATCAGTGAACGCTTGAACCCTGGTTTACTTAAACTAAACCGAAGTTTAGTTTAAACTCAACAGTATTAAAATACTGACCCATGTATTTATTATGCATAGTGGCAGCACCACGAAAATGGATGGAATTCAAACGGGCTATAAATGAAAATCATATGGTCTGTATTGGTAGTTTAAAGTTTAAACCGTTATCAATGCTTTAAATTCCCAATTTTATGCGTTCAAAATGGTTTACATTCGAATTCGGTTATGCAAAAATGAAAATTTGCAGGAACTTTATCGCACTTATGCGAGATTTTCAATAAACTTCGGCTAAGTGAAAACAGTTTCAGTTAAACGAATTCAACACGTTTAAAGTTGCTCTAAAAATGAAGATATGATTTCTAAGTCATATCTTCAGATCCAGTTTACAAACTGAAATATGCACATAACAATAAAAATGAGCCATTGCTACAAGTTATTTCGTCGCCGGTAAATTAATAATTTTTTCTATTATGCGGTGTTTGTTTGATAAAATTTAGCGCATTTCCAAGCAAAACATGTTTCAATTAAACTGGATAACGTTTAAGCAAAATTTCTTTTAAAGGAACAAAAGTGCTTTGAAATCGGGTCAAATCGCTTAATTAAAATTAAATAAAAATATTTAATTTTAATTAAGCGATTTTTTCAATTAAACAGCGTGGGCTTATCCGAGCTCGACTGTATATACATATTTACTTATATATAGAGTTGATTGTTTAAACACATTTTAAACCAACAATAGAGATTAACTTGCACAGATTTATTAGACCTTGTAATTCTTATACATATAGGTATGTACTTGTATTTTTTGTGGTTTTTTAATCCAATGTGGCATTTTTATGCTAACATATTGCGATATTGCGACATAAAAATAAATGATAGAGATCCTTATAAGCAATTAGTTTTTCTGTGGTTTAGAAACAAATTGTAACTTTTGCTTTATATAGTGTCCACATGTGCGTGTGGCTCACTGTAACTATACATATATGTATGTATCCAAACGTTGAAGGCTGCGACTTTCTCGACCTCCAAGGACTTGACGTCTATATTGGTTTCTAACTTATTGTACCTTTAGTACGCCCTTAGATAATGGTCTATTAGACAAATACAAACACATTCTTACAAAGAGCGTATCAATTTAAAAATAGTAAATTGTATTTCTCGATTATATTTGCTGATTAGATTAACTGGATTACTTTCACCATACAAAACCTTTAAAACACATCCATACTTACACTTATTAAATATTCTTTTTCCCTTTGTATACCGGGTCAATGCACAAGAGAATTGAATTTATTTTTTATTGATTTTAACTCTACAAGAAATTTGTCAAAGTTGACTATTCTTTTATACTGCTTCTTTAAAGAGATTTTGTTCTCCAATATTTTTCGTGATTTTAAATATATATCTTAAAGTATTTACTTCCTTTCTAAAAAATACAAATTTTATCACACTATATGGTGCGAAGTTCGTTTTGTTGAGAAATAACAATTAAAAAAAAAGAAATTGTTTAAATCAAATACAGACGTCCAAGTCGAGGAGAAAAAGTCGGCGGCTGTAGTAAAATGGTCGACGGCGGCTCTAAGCCGGCTGAAGCCGAAACATCATTATAACAAAAATAAAGTGCTTTTATAGGGACTATTTACTTTAAAACAAATAAATATAGAAGTATACATACATAAATACATTTATATATAGACAGTAGAAAATACCGTTATATGTCATTAAGTAAAATACATTTTGAAACTTTAGAAATGTTTTTAATATTGGCTCTTCTTTTAAAAAGCTCATTGTTCAATACTGCCTGCAGTGGATATATATATGTCAAAATTGTCTGATTGTGAATAAGATGAGCTTTTTGCAATACTATTTCTTTTTACACTTTCTTTGAGAAAATAATTGCTTATATTTTTTATGTATTTTCAATTTTTACATATAACTTTTGAGTTTTTGAATACTTCTGTTTACAGAAGTTCTGTATGATGAACGCCTTGCAAAAAGTAAAGGGAATTATTTTGCATCGATTCGTTTTTTTGTTTCAATACTATCATACTCTATTTTTAAAATAAAAATAATCTATTTTTATGGCAATATTAAAGTTAAATATTTGATAAAACACAATCACACTTATCGTGGTTGTAGTTTTTCGACTTCAACTTCGAAACGTTGTACCAGATTAGTGAAAAATTTTGCTTTTTTCTTTAATCTAGTACAAAATGTCGAAAAACGCCAACCAAAAAGCAATTCGAAACGTACTCGGCGGCGGCAACCCGACAGCCGATCGACCTGGAGCTCTGATCAAATAAATAGCTAGAGTTGTTGCGATGTAGCGGAATGTTGTGAAATGCAATTGGATTTTGTTTACTTTTCTGGCAACAGATGAGTTGCCATACTGTTAGCATGCGCAAGATTTAATCGGCATGAACAAATCAAACTCACCACAACAAACCGTAACAGCTGTCCGTTGTTCTTTCTGTTGTTGCTATTGTATTATTTGATAAGTGGTGAATTATTTTAACTGAGAAAAGATACAGTAAGCAATGAATATAATAAAATAAATAATTTAAAAGGCTCTTAGATATATTAAAACATTTCTTTTTTTCGTACCCAAGAATTAGTTTAGATTTAACAACAAAAACACTTTTTTGGGGAATGTAAAAGTCTTTTAAATTTCATTTGAACAAAACGGCTCACAAAGACCCAAAGAGTATTTTTGCTGTAAAATCTAAAATAATTCCGTTTTTGCGGAATGGAAAAGTTTGTTGGTGATTATCACCCCATAGTTTTATTTTTTACCCAAAAAGCTGTACGCAGTTTGTTTTCTATTGGTCTAAGCTTGATTTTGGCTTTTGACTGAATCTTGCACAAGAATTATTTTAGATTTTACAGCAAAAATACTTTTTGGGTGTTTTTGAGCATTTTTTGCGGAATGGAAAAGTTTGTTGGTGATTATCACCCCATAGTTTTATTTTTTACCCAAAAAACTGTAAGCAGTTTGTTTTCTATTGGTCTAAGCTTAATTTTGGCTTTTGTTTAAATCTTGCACAAGAATTATTTTAGATTTTACAGCAAAAATACTTTTTGGGTGTTTTTGAGCATTTTTTGCGGAATGGAAAAGTTTGTTGGTGATTATCACCCCATAGTTTTATTTTTTACCCAAAAAACTGTACGCAGTTTGTTTTCTGTTGGTCTAAGCTTGATTTTGGCTTTTGGCTTAATCTTGCACAAGAATTATTTTAGATTTTACAGCAAAAATACTTTTTGGGTGTTTTTGAGCACTTTTTTCGGAATGGAAAAGTTTGTTGGTGATTATCACCCCATAGTTTTATTTTTTACCCAAAAAACTGTACGCAGTTTGTTTTCAATTGGTCTAAGCTTAGTTTTGGCTTTTGTTTTAATCTTGCACAAGAATTATTTTAGATTTTACAGCAAAAATACTTTTTGGGTGTTTTTGAGCATTTTTTGTGGAATGGAAAAGTTTGTTGGTGATTATCACCCCATAGTTTTATTTTTTACCCAAAAAACTGTAAGCAGTTTGTTTTCTATTGGTCTAAGCTTAATTTTGGCTTTTGTTTAAATCTTGCACAAGAATTATTTTAGATTTTACAGCAAAAATACTTTTTGGGTGTTTTTGAGCATTTTTTGCGGAATGGAAAAGTTTGTTGGTGATTATCACCCCATAGTTTTATTTTTTACCCAAAAAACTGTACGCAGTTTGTTTTCTGTTGGTCTAAGCTTGATTTTGGCTTTTGGATTAATCTTGCACAAGAATTATTTTAGATTTTACAGCAAAAATACTTTTTGGGTGTTTTTGAGCACTTTTTTCGGAATGGAAAAGTTTGTTGGTGATTATCACCCCATAGTTTTATTTTTTACCCAAAAAAACTGTACGCAGTTTGTTTTCAATTGGTCTAAGCTTAATTTTGGCTTTTGTTTTAATCTTGCACAAGAATTATTTTAGATTTTACAGCAAAAATACTTTTTGGGTGTTTTTGAGCATTTTTTGCGGAATGGAAAAGTTTGTTGGTGATTATCACCCCATAGTTTTATTTTTTACCCAAAAAACTGTACGCAGTTTGTTTTCTATTGACCTAACCTTAATTTTGGCTTTTGTTTCAATCTTGCACAAGAATTATTTTAGATTTTACAGCAAAAATACTTTTTGGATGTTTTTGAGCATTTTTTGCGGAATGGAAAAGTTTGTTGGCGATTATCACCCCATAGTTTTATTTTTTATCCAAAAAACTGTACGCAGTTTGTTTTCAATTGATCTAACCTTAATTTCGTCTTTTGTTTCAATCTTGCACAAGAATTATTTTAGATTTTACAGCAAAAATACTTTTTGGGTGTTTTTGAGAATTTTTTGCGGAATGGAAAAGTTTGTTGGTGATTATCACCCCATAGTTTTATTTTTTACCCAAAAAGCTGTACGCAGTTTGTTTTCTATTGGTCTAAGCTTGATTTTGGCTTTTGATTTAATCTTGCACAAAAATTACTTTAATTTTTACAGCAAAAATACTTTTTGGGGTTTTTTGAGCATTTTTTGCGGAATGGAAAAGTTTGTTGGTGATTATCACCCCATAGTTTTATTTTTTGCCCAAAAACCTGTACGCAGTTTGTTTTCTATTGGTCTAAGCTTAATTTTGGCTTTTGATTTAATCTTGCACAAGAATTATTTTAGATTTTACAACAAAAATACTTTTTGGGTCTTTTTGAGCACTTTTTTCGGAATGGAAAAGTCTGTTGGTGATTATCACCCCATAGTTTTATTTTTTACCCAAAAAACTGTACGCAGTTTGTTTTCAATTGGTCTAAGCTTAATTTTGGTTTTTGTTTTAATCTTGCACAAGAATTATTTTAGATTTTACAGCAAAAATACTTTTTGGGTGTTTTTGAGCATTTTTTGTGGAATTAAAAAGTTTTTTGGTGATTATCTCCCCATAGTTTTATTTTTTACCCAAAAAACTGTACGCAGTTTGTTTTCTATTGGTCTAAGCTTGATTTTGGCTTTTGACTGAATCTTGCACAAGAATTATTTTAGATTTTACAGCAAAAATACTTTTTGGGTGTTTTTGAGCATTTTTTGCGGAATGGAAAAGTTTGTTGGTGATTATCACCCCATAGTTTTATTTTTTACCCAAAAAACTGTACGTAGTTTGTTTTCTATTGGTCTAAGCTTAATTTTGGCTTTTGTTTCAATCTTGCGCAAGAACTATTTTAGATTTTACAGCAAAAATACTTTTTGGGTGTTTTTGAGCATTTTTTGCGGAATGCAAAAGTTTGTTGGTGATTATCACCCCATAGTTTTATTTTTTACCCAAAAAACTGTACGCAGTTTGTTTTTTATTGGTCTAAGCTTAATTTTGGCTTTTGTTTCAATCTTGCACAAGAATTATTTTAGATTTTACAGCAAAAATACTTTTTGGGTGTTTTTGAGCATATTTTGCGGAATGGAAAAGTTTGTTGGTGATTATCACCCCATAGTTTTATTTTTTACCCAAAAAATTGTACGCAGTTTGTTTTCTATTGGTTTAAGCTTGATTTTGGCTTTTGACTTAATATTGCACAAGAATTATTTTAGATTTTACAGCAAAAATACTTTTTGGGTGTTTTTGAGCATTTTTTGCGGAATGGAAAAGTTTGTTGGTGATTATCACCCCATAGTTTTATTTTTTACCCAAAAAACTGTACGCAGTTTGTTTTCTGTTGGTCTAAGCTTGATTTTGGCTTTTGGCTTAATCTTGCACAAGAATTATTTTAGATTTTACAGCAAAAATACTTTTTGGGTGTTTTTGAGCACTTTTTTCGGAATGGAAAAGTTTGTTGGTGATTATCACCCCATAGTTTTATTTTTTACCCAAAAAACTGTACGCAGTTTGTTTTCAATTGGTCTAAGCTTAGTTTTGGCTTTTGTTTTAATCTTGCACAAGAATTATTTTAGATTTTACAGCAAAAATACTTTTTGGGTGTTTTTGAGCATTTTTTGCGGAATGGAAAAGTTTGTTGGTGATTATCACCCCATAGTTTTATTTTTTACCCAAAAAACTGTACGCAGTTTGTTTTCTGTTGGTCTAAGCTTGATTTTGGCTTTTGGATTAATCTTGCACAAGAATTATTTTAGATTTTACAGCAAAAATACTTTTTGGGTGTTTTTGAGCACTTTTTTCGGAATGGAAAAGTTTGTTGGTGATTATCACCCCATAGTTTTATTTTTTACCCAAAAAAACTGTACGCAGTTTGTTTTCAATTGGTCTAAGCTTAATTTTGGCTTTTGTTTTAATCTTGCACAAGAATTATTTTAGATTTTACAGCAAAAATACTTTTTGGGTGTTTTTGAGCATTTTTTGCGGAATGGAAAAGTTTGTTGGTGATTATCACCCCATAGTTTTATTTTTTACCCAAAAAACTGTACGCAGTTTGTTTTCTATTGACCTAACCTTAATTTTGGCTTTTGTTTCAATCTTGCACAAGAATTATTTTAGATTTTACAGCAAAAATACTTTTTGGATGTTTTTGAGCATTTTTTGCGGAATGGAAAAGTTTGTTGGCGATTATCACCCCATAGTTTTATTTTTTATCCAAAAAACTGTACGCAGTTTGTTTTCAATTGATCTAACCTTAATTTCGTCTTTTGTTTCAATCTTGCACAAGAATTATTTTAGATTTTACAGCAAAAATACTTTTTGGATGTTTTTGAGCATTTTTTGCGGAATGGAAAAGTTTGTTGGTGATTATCACCCCATAGTTTTATTTTTTACCCAAAAAACTGTACGCAGTTTGTTTTCTATTCGTCTAAGCTTAATTTTGGTCTTTGTTTCAATCTTGCACAAGAATTATTTTAGATTTTACAGCAAAAATACTTTTTGGGTGTTTTTGAGAATTTTTTGCGGAATGGAAAAGTTTGTTGGTGATTATCACCCCATAGTTTTATTTTTTACCCAAAAAGCTGTACGCAGTTTGTTTTCTATTGGTCTAAGCTTGATTTTGGCTTTTGATTTAATCTTGCACAAAAATTACTTTAATTTTTACAGCAAAAATACTTTTTGGGGTTTTTTGAGCATTTTTTGCGGAATGGAAAAGTTTGTTGGTGATTATCACCCCATAGTTTTATTTTTTGCCCAAAAACCTGTACGCAGTTTGTTTTCTATTGGTCTAAGCTTAATTTTGGCTTTTGATTTAATCTTGCACAAGAATTATTTTAGATTTTACAACAAAAATACTTTTTGGGTCTTTTTGAGCACTTTTTTCGGAATGGAAAAGTCTGTTGGTGATTATCACCCCATAGTTTTATTTTTTACCCAAAAAACTGTACGCAGTTTGTTTTCAATTGGTCTAAGCTTAATTTTGGTTTTTGTTTTAATCTTGCACAAGAATTATTTTAGATTTTACAGCAAAAATACTTTTTGGGTGTTTTTGAGCATTTTTTGTGGAATTAAAAAGTTTTTTGGTGATTATCTCCCCATAGTTTTATTTTTTACCCAAAAAACTGTACGCAGTTTGTTTTCTATTGGTCTAAGCTTGATTTTGGCTTTTGACTGAATCTTGCACAAGAATTATTTTAGATTTTACAGCAAAAATACTTTTTGGGTGTTTTTGAGCATTTTTTGCGGAATGGAAAAGTTTGTTGGTGATTATCACCCCATAGTTTTATTTTTTACCCAAAAAACTGTACGTAGTTTGTTTTCTATTGGTCTAAGCTTAATTTTGGCTTTTGTTTCAATCTTGCGCAAGAACTATTTTAGATTTTACAGCAAAAATACTTTTTGGGTGTTTTTGAGCATTTTTTGCGGAATGCAAAAGTTTGTTGGTGATTATCACCCCATAGTTTTATTTTTTACCCAAAAAACTGTACGCAGTTTGTTTTTTATTGGTCTAAGCTTAATTTTGGCTTTTGTTTCAATCTTGCACAAGAATTATTTTAGATTTTACAGCAAAAATACTTTTTGGGTGTTTTTGAGCATATTTTGCGGAATGGAAAAGTTTGTTGGTGATTATCACCCCATAGTTTTATTTTTTACCCAAAAAATTGTACGCAGTTTGTTTTCTATTGGTTTAAGCTTGATTTTGGCTTTTGACTTAATATTGCACAAGAATTATTTTAGATTTTACAGCAAAAATACTTTTTGGGTGTTTTTGAGCATTTTTTGCGGAATGGAAAAGTTTGTTGGTGATTATCACCCCATAGTTTTATTTTTTACCCAAAAAACTGTAAGCAGTTTGTTTTCTATTGGTCTAAGCTTAATTTTGGCTTTTGTTTAAATCTTGCACAAGAATTATTTTATATTTTACAGCAAAAATACTTTTTGGGTGTTTTTGAGCATTTTTTGCGGAATGGAAAAGTTTGTTGGTGATTATCACCCCATAGTTTTATTTTTTACCCAAAAAACTGTACGCAGTTTGTTTTCTGTTGGTCTAAGCTTGATTTTGGCTTTTGGCTTAATCTTGCACAAGAATTATTTTAGATTTTACAGCAAAAATACTTTTTGGGTGTTTTTGAGCACTTTTTTCGGAATGGAAAAGTTTGTTGGTGATTATCACCCCATAGTTTTATTTTTTACCCAAAAAACTGTACGCAGTTTGTTTTCAATTGGTCTAAGCTTAGTTTTGGCTTTTGTTTTAATCTTGCACAAGAATTATTTTAGATTTTACAGCAAAAATACTTTTTGGGTGTTTTTGAGCATTTTTTGTGGAATGGAAAAGTTTGTTGGTGATTATCACCCCATAGTTTTATTTTTTACCCAAAAAACTGTAAGCAGTTTGTTTTCTATTGGTCTAAGCTTAATTTTGGCTTTTGTTTAAATCTTGCACAAGAATTATTTTAGATTTTACAGCAAAAATACTTTTTGGGTGTTTTTGAGCATTTTTTGCGGAATGGAAAAGTTTGTTGGTGATTATCACCCCATAGTTTTATTTTTTACCCAAAAAACTGTACGCAGTTTGTTTTCTGTTGGTCTAAGCTTGATTTTGGCTTTTGGATTAATCTTGCACAAGAATTATTTTAGATTTTACAGCAAAAATACTTTTTGGGTGTTTTTGAGCACTTTTTTCGGAATGGAAAAGTTTGTTGGTGATTATCACCCCATAGTTTTATTTTTTACCCAAAAAAACTGTACGCAGTTTGTTTTCAATTGGTCTAAGCTTAATTTTGGCTTTTGTTTTAATCTTGCACAAGAATTATTTTAGATTTTACAGCAAAAATACTTTTTGGGTGTTTTTGAGCATTTTTTGCGGAATGGAAAAGTTTGTTGGTGATTATCACCCCATAGTTTTATTTTTTACCCAAAAAACTGTACGCAGTTTGTTTTCTATTGACCTAACCTTAATTTTGGCTTTTGTTTCAATCTTGCACAAGAATTATTTTAGATTTTACAGCAAAAATACTTTTTGGGTGTTTTTGAGCATTTTTTGCGGAATGGAAAAGTTTGTTGGCGATTATCACCCCATAGTTTTATTTTTTATCCAAAAAACTGTACGCAGTTTGTTTTCTATTGATCTAACCTTAATTTCGTCTTTTGTTTCAATCTTGCACAAGAATTATTTTAGATTTTACAGCAAAAATACTTTTTGGATGTTTTTGAGCATTTTTTGCGGAATGGAAAAGTTTATTGGTGATTATCACCCCATAGTTTTATTTTTTACCCAAAAAACTGTACGCAGTTTGTTTTCTATTCGTCTAAGCTTAATTTTGGTCTTTGTTTCAATCTTGCACAAGAATTATTTTAGATTTTACAGCAAAAATACTTTTTGGGTGTTTTTGAGCATTTTTTGCGGAATGGAAAAGTTTGTTGGTGATTATCACCCCATAGTTTTATTTTTTACCCAAAAAGCTGTACGCAGTTTGTTTTCTATTGGTCTAAGCTTGATTTTGGCTTTTGATTTAATCTTGCACAAAAATTACTTTAATTTTTACAGCAAAAATACTTTTTGGGGTTTTTTGAGCATTTTTTGCGGAATGGAAAAGTTTGTTGGTGATTATCACCCCATAGTTTTATTTTTTGCCCAAAAACCTGTACGCAGTTTGTTTTCTATTGGTCTAAGCTTAATTTTGGCTTTTGATTTAATCTTGCACAAGAATTATTTTAGATTTTACAACAAAAATACTTTTTGGGTCTTTTTGAGCACTTTTTTCGGAATGGAAAAGTCTGTTGGTGATTATCACCCCATAGTTTTATTTTTTACCCAAAAAACTGTACGCAGTTTGTTTTCAATTGGTCTAAGCTTAATTTTGGTTTTTGTTTTAATCTTGCACAAGAATTATTTTAGATTTTACAGCAAAAATACTTTTTGGGTGTTTTTGAGCATTTTTTGTGGAATTAAAAAGTTTTTTGGTGATTATCTCCCCATAGTTTTATTTTTTACCCAAAAAACTGTACGCAGTTTGTTTTCTATTGGTCTAAGCTTGATTTTGGCTTTTGACTGAATCTTGCACAAGAATTATTTTAGATTTTACAGCAAAAATACTTTTTGGGTGTTTTTGAGCATTTTTTGCGGAATGGAAAAGTTTGTTGGTGATTATCACCCCATAGTTTTATTTTTTACCCAAAAAACTGTACGTAGTTTGTTTTCTATTGGTCTAAGCTTAATTTTGGCTTTTGTTTCAATCTTGCGCAAGAACTATTTTAGATTTTACAGCAAAAATACTTTTTGGGTGTTTTTGAGCATTTTTTGCGGAATGGAAAAGTTTGTTGGTGATTATCACCCCATAGTTTTATTTTTTACCCAAAAAACTGTACGCAGTTTGTTTTTTATTGGTCTAAGCTTAATTTTGGCTTTTGTTTCAATCTTGCACAAGAATTATTTTAGATTTTACAGCAAAAATACTTTTTGGGTGTTTTTGAGCATATTTTGCGGAATGGAAAAGTTTGTTGGTGATTATCACCCCATAGTTTTATTTTTTACCCAAAAAATTGTACGCAGTTTGTTTTCTATTGGTTTAAGCTTGATTTTGGCTTTTGACTTAATATTGCACAAGAATTATTTTAGATTTTACAGCAAAAATACTTTTTGGGTGTTTTTGAGCATTTTTTGCGGAATGGAAAAGTTTGTTGGTGATTATCACCCCATAGTTTTATTTTTTACCCAAAAAACTGTAAGCAGTTTGTTTTCTATTGGTCTAAGCTTAATTTTGGCTTTTGTTTAAATCTTGCACAAGAATTATTTTAGATTTTACAGCAAAAATACTTTTTGGGTGTTTTTGAGCATTTTTTGCGGAATGGAAAAGTTTGTTGGTGATTATCACCCCATAGTTTTATTTTTTACCCAAAAAACTGTACGCAGTTTGTTTTCTGTTGGTCTAAGCTTGATTTTGGCTTTTGGATTAATCTTGCACAAGAATTATTTTAGATTTTACAGCAAAAATACTTTTTGGGTGTTTTTGAGCATTTTTTGCGGAATGGAAAAGTTTGTTGGTGATTATCACCCCATAGTTTTATTTTTTACCCAAAAAACTGTACGCAGTTTGTTTTCTGTTGGTCTAAGCTTGACTTTGGCTTTTGGATTAATCTTGCACAAGAATTATTTTAGATTTTACAGCAAAAATACTTTTTGGGTGTTTTTGAGCACTTTTTTCGGAATGGAAAAGTTTGTTGGTGATTATCACCCCATAGTTTTATTTTTTTCCCAAAAAGCTGTACGCAGTTTGTTTTCTATTGGTCTAAGCTTGATTTTGGCTTTTGACTGAATCTTGCACAAGAATTATTTTAGATTTTACAGCAAAAATACTTTTTGGATGATTTTGAGCATTTTTTGCGGAATGGAAAAGTTTGTTGGTGATTATCACCCCATAGTTTTATTTTTTACCCAAAAAACTGTACGCAGTTTGTTTTCTATTCGTCTAAGCTTAATTTTGGTCTTTGTTTCAATCTTGCACAAGAATTATTTTAGATTTTACAGCAAAAATACTTTTTGGGTGTTTTTGAGCATATTTTGCGGAATGGAAAAGTTTGTTGGTGATTATCACCCCATAGTTTTATTTTTTACCCAAAAAATTGTACGCAGTTTGTTTTCTATTGGTTTAAGCTTGATTTTGGCTTTTGACTTAATATTGCACAAGAATTATTTTAGATTTTACAGCAAAAATACTTTTTGGGTGTTTTTGAGCATTTTTTGCGGAATGGAAAAGTTTGTTGGTGATTATCACCCCATAGTTTTATTTTTTACCCAAAAAACTGTAAGCAGTTTGTTTTCTATTGGTCTAAGCTTAATTTTGGCTTTTGTTTAAATCTTGCACAAGAATTATTTTAGATTTTACAGCAAAAATACTTTTTGGGTGTTTTTGAGCATTTTTTGCGGAATGGAAAAGTTTGTTGGTGATTATCACCCCATAGTTTTATTTTTTACCCAAAAAACTGTACGCAGTTTGTTTTCTGTTGGTCTAAGCTTGATTTTGGCTTTTGGATTAATCTTGCACAAGAATTATTTTAGATTTTACAGCAAAAATACTTTTTGGGTGTTTTTGAGCATTTTTTGCGGAATGGAAAAGTTTGTTGGTGATTATCACCCCATAGTTTTATTTTTTACCCAAAAAACTGTACGCAGTTTGTTTTCTGTTGGTCTAAGCTTGACTTTGGCTTTTGGATTAATCTTGCACAAGAATTATTTTAGATTTTACAGCAAAAATACTTTTTGGGTGTTTTTGAGCACTTTTTTCGGAATGGAAAAGTTTGTTGGTGATTATCACCCCATAGTTTTATTTTTTTCCCAAAAAGCTGTACGCAGTTTGTTTTCTATTGGTCTAAGCTTGATTTTGGCTTTTGACTGAATCTTGCACAAGAATTATTTTAGATTTTACAGCAAAAATACTTTTTGGATGATTTTGAGCATTTTTTGCGGAATGGAAAAGTTTGTTGGTGATTATCACCCCATAGTTTTATTTTTTACCCAAAAAACTGTACGCAGTTTGTTTTCTATTCGTCTAAGCTTAATTTTGGTCTTTGTTTCAATCTTGCACAAGAATTATTTTAGATTTTACAGCAAAAATACTTTTTGGGTGTTTTTGAGCATTTTTTGCGGAATGGAAAAGTTTGTTGGTGATTATCACCCCATAGTTTTATTTTTTACCCAAAAAACTGTAAGCAGTTTGTTTTCTATTGGTCTAAGCTTAATTTTGGCTTTTGATTTAATCTTGCACAAGAATTATTTTAGATTTTACAACAAAAATACTTTTTGGGTGTTTTTGAGCACTTTTTTCGGAATGGAAAAGTTTGTTGGTGAATATCACCCCATAGTTTTATTTTTTACCCAAAAAACTGTACGCAGTTTGTTTTCAATTGGTCTAAGCTTAATTTTGGTTTTTGTTTTAATCTTGCACAAGAATTATTTTAGATTTTACAGCACAAATACTTTTTGGGTGTTTTTGAGCATTTTTTGTGGAATGGAAAAGTTTTTTGGTGATTATCTCCCCATAGTTTTATTTTTTACCCAAAAAACTGTACGCAGTTTGTTTTCTATTGGTCTAAGCTTGATTTTGGCTTTGACTGAATCTTGCACAAGAATTATTTTAGATTTTACAGCAAAAATACTTTTTGGGTGTTTTTGAGCATTTTTTGCGGAATGGAAAAGTTTGTTGGTGATTATCACCCCATAGTTTTATTTTTTACCCAAAAAACTGTATGTAGTTTGTTTTCTATTGGTCTAAGCTTAATTTTGGCTTTTGTTTCAATCTTGCGCAAGAATTATTTTAGATTTTACAGCAAAAATACTTTTTGGGTGTTTTTGAGCATTTTTTGCGGAATGGAAAAGTTTGTTGGTGATTATCACCCCATAGTTTTATTTTTTACCCAAAAAACTGTACGCAGTTTGTTTTTTATTGGTCTAAGCTTAATTTTGGCTTTTGTTTCAATCTTGCACAAGAATTATTTTAGATTTTACAGCAAAAATACTTTTTGGGTGTTTTTGAGCATATTTTGCGGAATGGAAAAGTTTGTTGGTGATTATCACCCCATAGTTTTATTTTTTACCCAAAAACGCAGTTTGTTTTCTATTGGTTTAAGCTTGATTTTGGCTTTTGACTTAATATTGCACAAGAATTATTTTAGATTTTACAGCAAAAATACTTTTTGGGTGTTTTTGAGCATTTTTTGCGGAATGGAAAAGTTTGTTGGTGATTATCACCCCATAGTTTTATTTTTTACCCAAAAAACTGTACGCAGTTTGTTTTCTATTGGTCTAAGCTTAATTTTAGGTTTTGTTTTAATCTTGCACAAGAATTATTTTAGATTTTACAGCAAAAATACTTTTTGGGTGTTTTTGAGCATTTCTTGTGGAATGGAAAAGTTTGTTGGTGATTATCTCCCCATAGTTTTATTTTTTACCCAAAAAACTGTACGCAGTTTGTTTTCTATTGGTCTAAGCTTGATTTTGGCTTTTGACTGAATCTTGCACAAGAATTATTTTAGATTTTACAGCAAAAATACTTTTTGGGTGTTTTTGAGCATTTTTTGCGGAATGGAAAAGTTTGTTGGTGATTATCACCCCATAGTTTTATTTTTTACCCAAAAAACTGTACGTAGTTTGTTTTCTATTGGTCTAAGCTTAATTTTGGCTTTTGTTTCAATCTTGCACAAGAATTATTTTAGATTTTACAGCAAAAATACTTTTTGGGTGTTTTTGAGCATTTTTTGCGGGATGGAAAAGTTTGTTGGTGATTATCACCCCATAGTTTTATTTTTTACCCTAAAAACTGTAAGCAGTTTGTTTTCTATTGGTCTAAGCTTAATTTTGGCTTTTGTTTAAATCTTGCACAAGAATTATTTTAGATTTTACAGCAAAAAAACTTTTTTGGTGTTTTTGAGCATTTTTTGCGGAATGGAAAAGTTTGTTGGTGATTATCACCCCATAGTTTTATTTTTTACCAAAAAAACTGTACGCAGTTTCTTTTCTGTTGGTCTAAGCTTGATTTTGGCTTTTGGCTTAATCTTGCACAAGAGTTATTTTAGATTTTACAGCAAAAATACTTTTTGGGTGTTTTTGAGCATTTTTTGCGGAATGGAAAAGTTTGTTGGTGATTATCACCCCATAGTTTTATTTTTTACCCAAAAAACTGTACGCAGTTTGTTTTCTATTGGTCTAAGCTTAATTTTGGCTTTTGTTTTAATCTTGCACAAGAATTATTTTAGATTTTACAGCAAAAATACTTTTTGGGTGTTTTTGAGCATTTTTTGCGGATTGGAAAAGTTTGTTGGTGATTATCACCCCATAGTTTTATTTTTTACCCAAAAAACTGTACGCAGTTTGTTTTTTATTGGTTTAAGCTTGATTTTGGCTTTTGATTTAATAGTGCACAAGAATTATTTTAGATTTTACAGCAAAAATACTTTTTGGGTGTTTTTGAGCATTTTTTGCGGAATGGAAAAGTTTGTTGGTGATTATCACCCCATAGTTTTATTTTTTAACCAAAAAACTGTACGCAGTTTGTTTTCTATTGGTCTAAGCTTAATTTTGGCTTTTGTGTTAATCTTGCACAAGAATTATTTTAGATTTTACAGCAAAAATACTTTTTGGGTGTTTTTGAGCATTTTTTGGGGAATGGAAAAGTTTGTTGGTGATTAACACCCCATAGTTTTATTTTTTACCCAAAAAACTGTACGTAGTTTGTTTTCTATTGGTCTAAGCTTAATTTTGGCTTTTGTTTCAATCTTGCACAAGAATTATTTTAGATTTTACAGCAAAAATACTTTTTGGGTGTTTTTGAGCATTTTTTGGGGAATGGAAAAGTTTGTTGGTGATTATCACCCCATAGTTTTATTTTTTTATCCAAAAAACTGTACGTAGTTTGTTTTCTATTGGTCTAAGCTTAATTTTGGCTTTTGTTTCAATCTTGCACAAGAATTATTTTAGATTTTACAGCAAAAATACTTTTTGGGTGTTTTTGAGCATTTTTTGCGGAATGGAAAAGTTTGTTGGTGATTATCGCCCCATAGTTTTATTTTTTACCCAAAAAACTGTACGTAGTTTGTTTTCTATTGGTCTAAGCTTGATTTTGGCTTTTGATTTAATCTTGCACAAGAATTATTTTAGATTTTACAGCAAAAATACTTTTTGGGTGTAACGCAGTTCGTTTTGTAAGGAGTTTAACTGTATACTGGTATTTCTTTGTTTTGTGCACAGTCATTATTTTATATACTTTGATTGTAACGAAATTAATCAATAACAAGTAAGTATTAAAATATCGGCGTGTTTATTATAGCCGAGCTTTACTGTACAATTGAACTGTACGTTTCTTAAGTCTTTGCATGATTTTGTTTTGTTTTTAAAACTCACCACAGCAAATAAAAGAAAACAATTGGGAAATGTAAACACAAACAGCTGTTACGGTTTGTTGGAGTTTGATTTGTTCACATACGTCAAGATTTAGACAATCATGACAGCATCAGAGCACGAAGCCGATATTATACGATTATCGGCGGCGGCTTACCCAAAAAGTAACCAGCGGCGGCTAAGCGCCGGCTGTAAGCCGATAATTTTCCTCGGCGGCGGCTGAATGAAAAGTGTCGGCTGTCGACTGGCTCACGTAGTATTTATATCTAGCGAAAAAAAAATTTTAATATTTTTATATTTCTGACAAGCATTATCTAATTTTTTTGTTGTATTTGTACCAAACTTATATTATATAATAGTCACTTGTCGGCTAAGTCGTGCGCCGATCAGAGCCGTATACATCGGCGGCGGCGCAATTTAAAAACAAAATTCGGCGGCGGCTGCTAAGCCGGCTATGCGCCGGACGGCTTCGTGCTCTGGACAGCATGCATGGTAATATGAATTTGAAGGAAAAAACTTACATACACCGGGGATGGAAAATGTTTTTGTATCAATTATATATAATAGTAACATTTATTTTTTATGCCGCCCATACATTATACAATACTATTGCGTGTATAAATGTTCATATTACCGTCTTTTTTTGCAATAGCTGGCACAATACTTTCAAACAAGCCATTTTTCCTGAAGTTTATTTCGGCTTTTAGTTCGTTCTGCCTGTTCATAGGATCCGATACAGAATTGGATTGGAAATGGAATTCCAATTGTGAATGCGTTCATGAAAACGTGACGAAATTGCTTTGTTCAAAAAGTGCTTATTTTCCTTCAAAATGAAAAATCTCATTTACTAAGTTGTGTATTTAGTAATTACGATAGGAAAAATTTTTCAACCTGATGAATGTATAAATTTATTAAAATTTGCCAAAACGGAATCTTATTGATTCTACTTGATTGCTTGCGTGCTGTAGATAGCCACGTATACCAATGCATAAATTAAAGGTCTCCTGAACTCCAATTCATGAACAATTAATTCCGTTTCTTAGCGGAAATTTAGCAAATCCAAGTACGAACGGATTTCTTGAACGCAATCAACCGGTTTTGTAGAGAAAACGATACAAAACCAATCCGTATTGGATTCGGTGAACAGATTGAATACTTTAATTAATGTAAATTCAAATTATTATTAAGAGTGGAATGTTCGAATATTCAATCAGATGAGCAGAACGTATCAGTACTGCTAATTTCAACAAGCCGCTCACCGTCTCATCATTGTTCTTGTTCATTTTTACCACTTATGACGGTGAATGGTTTTTGTAAGGAAACATCAGTTATTTAAAAAATTTTTGTCACAAAATAGAATGCAAGAGTTTATCTGTAAATTCATTCATTGAAGTTCAGAATTTCAGATTTTGGTTAGCACGAAGTTTCCTGTACCTGATTACTCGAACACTAACAAAATGTCTCATTATTTTTTGCATTTTCTATTTTTTAACTTTACTTAGTCTATGTCCATACGACACATCTTTTGAGCTTATGGGAGAGAGAGGTGAGAAGAATGGGAAGGGGTACATTGCTTCAAGTACATGTAACTCTCTTTTATTTTCCTCTTCGTAATATTACCCTGCGTCTACGTCAAGACAATCCCCCCTATTATGAAAGGCGACGTCGACGTGCGATTAATCAATCAAATTTTTTGATTAATCAAAATTCTGATTAATCAATTAATTGATTAATCAAGAATTCTGATTAATCAAATAATTTTGATTATTCAAATTGAATAATTTTATTCAAAATAATAAAACAACAATATTTCAAACAAAATGAATTTAACACATACAAATATAAAACGAAAGAAATATAAAAAACTACAAAAATAAAGCCATAAAATAAAAAAGCTCAAGACAGAAATTAAAAACACAAATTATTCAATTGTTCAAAATATAAATTATTCAAAATCATTATTAATCAAATAATCCTTATTTTCAACAATCAAATTTAAAATTATTTGATTAATTAGTATTTTGATTAATCAGGATTTTTGATTAATCGATTATTTGATTAATCACAATTTTGATTAATCGAAAATTTGATTAATCGACTAATCGCATATTAATCGCTGAATTTCAGCCCTTTTAGTCCCTTTTCGCTTTTTGTTCAATATGGCTATATTTTTATTTATTCAAACTTGTTCTACGCTTTTTGAGTCTCAAAAGTTGGTATCATTCTGAACACTTTCATAAAACCATTTATAACTGGAATTGGATTTGAATTCTGTTTCCAATCTAATTCCGCGATGAATTGCATGAACAGGCTGATAATCTGGAAATCCGAGAGTCTTACAGGCCAACCTAAATCAAAGCGTTTAGCGTCGCGTAAGCAACAGGGTACGTATTTACAATACATTCACAGTAAATATTTTGTGGTAAAATTTACTGTAAATACGTATCCTGTTGCTTACGCTATGCTCTGATTTAGTTTGGCCTGTTAAACGCGATTCCTAACCCTTCAACCCCAGTGAAGTTGAGAGCATAATCTACAAAGTTAAACCTTCAAAAGCTTTTTGACCTTAAATGAATTCTAGAGCTCTCGATTCGCCAACTGGTGGTTCGAGATATATAAAAGGTTGCGAGGATCATCCCTATTCTGAAATATGACAACCCCCCTACCCAGGGGACTCCTATCGCCCAATTTCCATCCTATCACCAAAGGTTTAGAAGCCCTCCTGCTGTTATTCTTACCCTCCCACTTGGTAAAACTATTTCCATGCAAGAGCAAAATAAATTTTGCTTTAAAAATTAAAATATAACTTTTGAATATTTAATTATTTTATGCGTTTAATTAAAAGTATGAATAAAATAAAATCAGTATTTAATAACCGTAATTTCAAAAGAAAAAATAATAACCTAACATTTCTTAAAGAACTTAAATATAACCTTAAATTGAAAATTCAATTTTTTTAATCTTTTAATATATTTTTTTTTGGTTCAATACACATCTTGTCCAAACATTTAAATAAGTTTCTATTTAGTTTTGTTTGTTTGTTCTTTTATTTTTTTTTTATTTTTGCAAATCATTACTTGTGGTTTCCTGTTTGCTTGTTTTTTTAATTTCCATTACTATTTTAAATTTTTTTGTTTATTTTTATTTAATTTTTCTTATATAAGTAATATATGTATATATATAGAATCGTATGTGTTATATAAGAAGTATGTATAGTTATGCATTTTGTTACTTTCTTTTTACTTTATATAACTTTCTATAAAAAAGGTAAATATTTTTAATATTCACTGATGCTGCATTATCTGATCTTGTGATTTTAATTTTTTACTGATACTCCTAAATTTTTTAAAAGGGTATTTCTTATTAATTTTTTTATTTACCTTGAAGAGGTTTTCTTTCTTACAACTCTTGCATTTGTATTTCTTTATTGAGTTTAGCGTAATAGATGAGAGTTCATAAATAGTTGTAGAAATTTAACTTTTATGTTCTTTTTCTTATTAAGAATGAAAGATTAAGATAATTAATTTCATTTTAATGTTTGAATTTTTGTTTTGAAGTTAAACTTCTAGTTCTATTTTGTTAATATTTCTTTGTAATTGTTAAAAAACCATTTAAAATTATAAAATGTTTACTTTATTTAAGCCCGAATATTTTTAAATCGCCATTTTTTAATTAAAATACATACATACTTATTCTATAACCTGACACGCATTTTGCCCAAAGTGGTTTTGATTCTGACAAGATTTTAATTTAGCATTTATTATTCACACAAAGGCTTGTTAGCTTGTCTTTCAAGTAGACTTTCCGAGTTTATGGGCGAGCACTAAGTGGCAACTCTAAGGGTCGGTTTTTAATGTGAACATTAGAGATTTAGTCATCCTTAATCTTTGTTTTCTGTTTTTAATACGATAATTAGCTGCTTTAATTGCCCAGCTTAAGCGGCCAACGTTGGTGGTTTAAACTGTAAAAAATAAGTATGTCGACACACACATTCAATTGTACTTTTTTCAATATATATTGATAATATGATATAAATTCTTTTTTATGTTGTAAACCCGTCTATACTTTTATTTCACAGCACATAAAAATTATTTCTTAAGTTTTTCTTTTTTATTTTATCTTCTTTTTCTTTTACTTTCTGCAATTTGCAAAGCCAGCTGATCAGAGATCCCATATTTTATTATTTAGTATGGCAATTTTGAGAGGTTTAAAACGGCAAACAGAACTAGCACTCAATTAAATTTATTCTCAGATTAATTGATTATAGTTTCAAACTAAGATTAAATGTTCACATTAAAAGCCCACCCTAAAAAATCTTGAAAATATATAAAACGTTAGTTAACTAATGACAATAGTTTAACCAATGGTACTTCACATAAATATGTATGTACGATTGGTTAAACCATCAGCATCAGCTAACTGAAGACTGTGAGTTTGGACCTACAGCCCTTATGAAACAACGCGTTTTCTTAATTTTTTTAAGTTTTGGAGAACAGTACAAATATAATATAATAGAAAATTTTAACTAGTGCAAAGAGTTCAGCTATACATATTAGCATAAATACAAAATTATCAAAACTTACTAATGTTATCAATAAAAAATTATGCTCTGTCAAAAAACATTGTAACATTTTATCTTAAAATTGACGTTTCAAGCTTGAAGCTTTAAAGTGCTGCCAAATCAGTTGTTTATGCACGAATTCAGCGATCAAGGGCTTCTTTTTTCAACGTTTTTTTTTTCTCTTGGCGTTTTATTATAAATAAAAAAAAGAGGCAACACTTAAAGAAAACAGTACGTTTTGTTTACATTTGGTATACTTGTTTCTTTCTATCATTTGCTTGCTGTTTCTTTCTTTCAATCCTATAGCAAAACAAAGCAATAATAATTAAGCGTCATAAGGGCTTAAGAGCCACTATTTGGGTTCGAGATTAAACTGAACTTGGTTTTTCTAATGAGCTAATTGAAGTTGATACTTTTGACCAATAGTTTAAACATTGTTGTATTGCGATTTCAATACGATTGTTTTGAAAAGGTGTGATGAATTCTGACCAATCTTTTCAGTTAGTTTTGAGCCAATCTCAAACTACTGGCTTTTAAAAAGCTCACTAGAAGATCAAATATTAAACAATGTAATAGAACTGTGAAGTGAAATTTATCAAAAAAGGTTGAAAAAACAATTAGAAACAAATGTGAAAATTATTGACAAAACGACTATAGCAAACACATCACACCTTTTATCGCTTTGAAATCATTTTTGTGTCTAAATAGTTTTTCACCACATGCCTGAAGGTTGGCTGACTTCCTAAACGTATGTTTCTTTGCTGTGCGACAAACATATTCTTAAACGCAGGCGCTCATTCCTAGTCATCTGTTTTAATACGCAAATAAACTCAACTCAACTCATTAAATGTACAATGCCCTTTATGCTAATTTTAGACTATCCCACAAGCGGTTCGACTTCAGTAGAAAATACAACAGATATAATGTTATTGCTTTTGTAAAAAATTATATGAACTCATTACATCAGGGTAATCTAATGAGTTTATGGAAATTAGAAAAAAATACAGTACATTATATCAGTGAGATAGTGTAAAAAAAAACTATTATGAACAATGGCGAAAAAAGATAGGTAATAGAAAATGCAGCCCTGATGTAATGAGTTTATGGAAAGTTTTAAAAAAGCAATAACAACACATTATATCAGGGTTGCATTTTCTACAAAAATCGAACCGCTTGTGGGATAGTCTAAAACTAGCTTAAGCCACTGAATAGAATAGTACACCCAATTTTGACTTGTGTGAAGTTTCATAAGAATCGGTTAAGTAGAAGTAAATAAAAGAATATTTACTTTTCATGGGCGTGGCACTTCCCACTTTTCTAGCCATATTGTTGTATTATAACGATAACTAACTGTGTGTACAAAGTTTCATAAGAATCGTTTTAGTAGAAGTTGTTGGAAAATAATATTTACTTTGCATGGGCGTGGAACTGCACACTTTTTTCATCATGATGTAATGGTCAAACGAAAATGTGTGTGCAAATTTTCATAAGAATCGATTGGGTAGAAGTAGTTGAAAAGGAATGTGTATTTACCCCTGTTCACTTTTCAAAGGGACCAATCTGGAAGTACATCCTTTTAAATTAAGTTTTGAGGCGACACACATAAAAAATAATAAAAAAGTACATGATAACCTTTCTCATATTTTTTTAAGTCGCTTAAAAAGTAAAAAATATATTTGGATTGGTTTTAAAAAGAGAAGCGAATTTTATAGCATGTGAAATTGAATATAGCACAAGAGTATGTGGAATACGCATTGCTTCTTTAATGGCAAAATGAGTTTAAAGTTTTAAAAAGGTAAGCAAGTATATCGCTGGTGTTACTTTTTTAGGGTCGCTAGATTAAATTTAATATCTGCATTTGCTATTTGAGTTGACTTTTTAAAATTTTTTGCAATTTTAAGCGGCAAATGTTGTTGGTTTTATCCTAAACTATCAAAAAATTTTAAAAAAAGTCAACTCAAAGAGTAGATATTAAATTTAAGTTAATCTCGTAATCAAAAACCTACTCTTAGGGTGGGTTTTTAATGTGAACATTAGAGATTTAGTTATCTTTAATCTTTGTTTTCTGTTTTTAGAACGATAATTAACTGATTTTATTGCCCAGCTTAGGCGGCCAACGTTGATGGTTTAAGCTGTAAAAAATAAGTATGTCAACACACACATTCGATTGTACTTTTTTCAATTAATATATTAATAATATAATATATAAGTTCTGTTTTTATGTTGTAAACGCGTCTATAAGACATTGTAGTCGTAAAGTAGCTCAGAGCGAGTAAACATCATGCGTCGTTGGCAATTATTTCGTATATCAGTGTTTAGCGTTGGTTAACGATACCGAATTACTGTTTCGCGTAGTTTTTGTCATTAACCACAACTCGAAATTTAGTTGGTGAATACCATTAAACTTGTGGGCGGATAGCTCGGTTTCCTCCTTCCTGTATGATGATATATGTAGGTCGGGTGGCGGTTCATGAAGGAAGCTCTCCTGGAGTAGAACCTAGCAGTTTGTGAGATTATATTCTCCGCCAACCACATTTTATAATTTAAAAAAAGACGTTAAGAAATTATTTTCCTTAAGTAACTTGTTGTAAGTTTTTTTTTTGAGATATGACTACGTTGCATTAAAGGATCGGCATATGTATGTGGATTAAGCTTAAACCACCACCATTGGCCGCTTAAGCTAGTAAATAAAAGTTTAAAAATGTTCAACTCTAATGGCTAATAATCGGTGAATGTTTAAATCCTGGTTTAGTTAAACTAAACTGAAATGTATATGTACAGTCGAACTACTGTATAACGGATAAATGTCAAAAAATAACTGGATGTGCATCGGGATATCGATCGAAATCATATGCGTTTCAAATTGGTTTATATATTTACTGATTTAGTGTAGGTTTTTGAATAAGAGATTAAATTAAGGCCCCTATTATGATTCACAATTAAATTGACAGTTGAGTCGTAGTTGACAAATTCTTATTATGTATTATAACTTTTATCAACGTGAGACAACTGCTTTTGATGAGTTGCGTTTTGGTTTTTATTTCGGCTATTGTGGTACTTTTGCTTCATTATTCCAGACGCGAACTTATCCCATTTGTCAACCAAATTTTGCTACCATATTCATAAAATCTCAAGAAAACTAAACCAAAACTAAAAATATTTTGTGGTGGCTACTATGGTTTCAAAAAACATAGCATGGCTAAGTACAATTTATTTTAATATAAGTAGCACCTGCAATCAAAACGCTTAAAAAAATCGTGTTTTTTATGGAATACGGTATTGCTAATGGTATGAATGGTAAAGGTTAATGCACCATTGGATGCAGCTTGAAAAGATTCTTCAAATTATGTATTTTTTACATGTTGTCTTGGGATAAAATACGAAAATATGTATGCAAAAAAACACATAAATATATCTATTTTAGACACGGTCCAGCTCATGGGCGGGGCGGGCGGTCAAGGGGTAACAAAAACACGTTTTTCATCTTCATACAAGTCGAGTCGCTCTAATGTACATAGTATGTATGTATACATATATCTATTTTTTAATTTCTTTGCCATTTAGTGTTCAAATATTTTTACTTATTTACATTAGCGTAGCTAGAAATTTTTCTGGGGCTGGCTAAAGACATTAATCCCTACAGTCTGCTTATATTATCAAAATTACTGTAAAGTTTTGAATTTCTCGGAGGGCCCGGCGCGATTCTTTTAAATTTTATGAAAGTAATTTGTCTTTACTCTCATTAGCACGAACTTTAGCAGAAAAGTAAAGAAACAGAGCTAAAGTTAACAGGTTAAACACAAACAAAATCTAATACACAATCAGCAATAAAAATATTCTTGTTTTTTTTTTTGTTTTTTAATATGTGTGTATATAATAACTTGTTTTATATACTTTTTATAACCATTTGTTTTTGTTTAAGCCATCATCAAAGCATATTGAATTCGTCGTTGAAACATAAATCTTAAAAAACTGTTTATATTTAAAATTTATATCTATTTAAAATCAATTATGTAGTTGTAAAATAAAGGTAAATGAGAGCTATATCCGTTTAACGGATAAAAAGTTTATCTTTTTTTTCAAAACTTATATTTAACGAAAGTATTAAAATATTAAAAACAGTAGTTTGAAGAGGTCATCAAATTCAATATACTTAAGATGTCAAAGAACTTTTACAAACAATACATTTTTGTGAAGTTTTAAATTTAAAAAATTAATTAATCAAAAACGTTAACATTTAAACGTTTAATTTTTGGGATTAAAAATAACATTTATAGAAAAATGGTTTAGAAAAAACTGGGCAGGTATAAGTAGAACCATAAACTCAAACGAAATGTAAAGTAGACTTAAGAAGAATTAATGAAAATTTAGATGTTATTTTCTGTGAAAGAAGTGAAAATAACTCATATTGATTGGTGCGTATAAATGTGTATGTATGGTTTTTTTTTGGTGGATGATGTATGATGGCGTGTTGTGAGTTTTTGTGTAAAGGTGTATAATAAATTTCGTAAAATTAAAGCGTACATAATTAAACATATATGTAAGTGTAACTTTTTTTGTTGGTTTTCATTTTTTGTTTTTTTATATTATAATGATGATTATTATTTGTCAACAACACTAGCCGTAGTTGTAGTGGTTTTTCTTTTCTTTTTTTTTTTTTTTGTTTTTTTTCTTCATTAATTTTTTATTTATTTATTATTATTTTTTTTTGTCACACACATCAGAGCACTTCGACTTTTGGCCTTTTGGCACCAGCATCACATTCATCATCGCCCGATTCCATATTACCACTATAATCAGTGGGCATTTCTTCATAGATAATGTCTGGATGTAGACCTTGTAAGTTTTGTTGATGATGTTGCTGCTGCTGCAGAGTTACCACTGTATTGCCACCTGCACCAGCTGCCATTGCATGATTACGTTTGAGAGCAATTAATGCACCTACACCACCGCCCCCACCGCCACCACCTCCTATTTCTTGTTGTTGGATAATCGTATTTTGATTTGTTGTTATATAATAGGAGCTGCTGCTGTAAAAACCAAAATTATACAAAAAGTTAAAAAATCTCAAAAATTCTAGATGTATATGTTTTTTCTACAAACCTGAATTGTTGTGTATTATTAGCGCTGGATTGTTGCACATTCTGATTTTGATAAATAATTTCTGCAAGAGAAAAATGTTTTTTTTTATTGTACATCTTCAAAATAGTGTGAAATGCTTGCTACAACAATAAGTTAAAAGCAAGCAAGCCACCAGATTTATCTACTAAATCGGAGGGCATCTCGATCGAAATTTCATTAAAATTCTTTTAAGGTTTGTAAAATTTTTAGTCCTATCACAGTCATTTCGGATTAAAAGCCAATTTAGTTCGAAAAATAATCACAATAAATTTCGTTTACTTTTCAGGGTCAAAAACTCCCTAAATTTAAGATTGTTTTGTTCATGGTATGAGTATATAAGGTAGTTCCACTTTCTCTTTTTTCCTGACAAAAAAGGAGATCTGACGTTTAAACTAAAAATCGTGCAAAATCCCTTTTTTTCAAAAAAATTTTTTTTTTAAATTAATCGTTATTAATTTTCAAAAGAAAATAAGAATTGGTTCAGAGTGGGGAGTTTTTGAAGTCTATGGAAGAGCTAATTGCAATATCCCCTATGTTAGCTAGCAATTTCTGAGGCATTTTCACAATTTTCGCGATCTATCTGATTTTACGAGATTATGTTGTTGTTCTTTACAGTTTTAGTAATTTTTTCAGTATATTTTTCGCGAACTTGCAATTTTTTCGCGTTCTTTCGGATTTTTTTATTTTTAACAGTTCTGGCGTTCTATTCGCAATTTGTTGCGAATTTTTGCAATGTTCATGATAAAAAAGACTTTTTCAAACTTTTTCATCTTCCTTGCAGTTTTTGCCAGGTTTAAACGATATTCGAATTTGGTATTATGCCGCTGTTAGCAATTTTTTGCGAATTTTCGTCATTTTCGTTATAGGCATGATTATTACAACTTTTTGCAGTTTTTAGAGTTTTTGTGGCTTTTTGGAATTTTTCCGTTTTCTTTATTTCCGCAATATTTGTTTAATATGCAATAATATTGAAATTATCAGCAATTATTACCGAATATTTTGCTGAGTTTTTGGTACTCTTGACAGTTTTAGCAATTTTAATTAACTTTGGAACTTGTTTTACTTTATGGGGTTGTTTCCATTTATTTTTTGTTTATATTTTTGTAATTTTGCAATAAACGATTAAGAGATTTCCATTTACTATATTTTATATTATATAATCACAATATTAATAACTACACATACTTGCATAAAATTTCTAGGAATATTTTCCCTTTTTCCATGTGTTTGCCACACATTTTAAATATTTACATATAAACTAGACTTCAAAAATCTCCACTCTTGTCAAACAATTTTAAGTGAAACTAACTTGTTTTTTTATATCATGGTTTTGTTTGTCAATTTTTTAAAATAGCAAATATTTTTTTACATAAATTTTATATGAATTTAAAAACATGCTAATGCCAGCAACTAACACCCCGTCTACACTAGCAATAGATATGTTAACATGTTATGCAGCAAATGGCAGAATTATGTTATCTCTAGTGTAGACCGCTCTTTTTTGTACATACTTATTGTTGTCAAAATATGTCGCAATAATTGTTAACATTACATATGAGTAGGTGAGTTACAAAACTCTTTCATTACAAAAATTAAAAAATCAAGATAACAATCGATTCTGATAGGTCTTTTAGCGCTTTATGAGGATAAATATACAGATTGTATCGAATCATGTCCCTTTCTATATTTCTATGTGACCTAAAAATGCAGTTAGTAACAAAACTGGTTCGTTCCACACACCACAGGTTTTCAAAACTATCACCTTGCTATGCTGTGCAAGTTTTCGTGTGAATAACGAAGTTGCGAAAAATTACTAAAAGTTATCCTGTACTTGGACACACATTCACTGAATTTTTTTTAAGTTACGATTATAAATCCAATCAAATACTGAGATTTGTTTACTGAATTCTGTTCTGTACGGGAAGTTTTGGGAGGTCTACCTATATATGATTGGAAAACTGTTGTAGCCCCTGTGGTGAAAGTACCAGGTCAATTACATTTTCAGTTCAAACCTTCAAAGCGAATGTTTGTAGAAAAATACGGAAAGAAATTTTGGCTGTACAAGGAGAGATTAACTACCGGATCAATTCTTGAAACGATAAAAACAATTTCATGACATTATTCCAGGATTACCTCCCATTAATGTGGAGGTTAAACCTGAAAAGCAAAAAGATGTTGGAATCCTTAAACTTAAAAATAAGTAATTACCACTATTTAGCACTGTTGAATGATGGTTTGAGTGTCAAACATGATCGAAAGTCTGGACAGTCATAAGTATCCTTCAAAAATGATGAATTTTTGACTGCCACTCAAGTTTGCAGATCAGTCTGTACTCTGCTTAAAAATGGCAAACAAAAATATAAATTCGTGCTTTTTTAAAGCCGTAAGTGCCTTTTTACATGCTGCCCTATTTCTCAAATTTCTTTTAGAACTCCGAAAAGTCACGCGAATTTACATGCCTTTTTCGACGTTTTTACATATGCTTAATGCTGAGAGTATAAAAATGGCAAAGATAAATATCAAAAAACTCCTCAAATTTCGACTTTACCTTTTTTCTTACCCCATACCGCTCACCAACAAGCTAAAATATCGCGCCTTTAAAGTCAAGGAAAAAAGGCACATTGTGAATTGCGACTAAGACTTGTAGTGTGTGAACACAGACTAACGGACATTCTTGACGAGGGCTTCTATGTAAAAAAAATGCTTTTAAAAATATTTTTGGTGCTTTCCCTCTTCAAAAACAAGTGTGGGAACAAATTAAAAGCGTGTTAAAAACAAAAAAAATTTTACAACTTTCATTATATAGAACTTTCTCACCATTATCAACATTACGATTTTCCAAAGACATGCCAGGTGAACCTGGTGCTGATTGTAAAACAATATCTTGCAACGGTGAACTTTCACGTGAATTATCAGCCGAATATTCTGAAATTAAATATAAAACACGCACAAACGGAACAACAATTAACAAAAAAAAATTGAAGAAAAAGAAAATTTACAAAAAAATTAAAAGAAAAAAAAAAGAGTTAAAATGATTTTTTTATGCACCACACACAAAATTACACACCAAAATATGTATAATTACCCATGTGACTTGGCGAAACAGGTGCTGAACGAGGCATACCGTATGAAGGGCGAAAGCCTTGGCTGCTGCGTTGGCGGCGTTTTTTATAGCTGTGATCTATTAATTTAGCTCCGCTGTCGGGATCAATACGCCAAAAGCTTCCCTTGCCGGGTTCATCTTGAGAGCGTGCAACTTTTATAAAATACCTTAAAAAAGCAAACAAATTTTCAAATGCATAACTTTTCATTAGTATTTTTATGATGTACCTATTCAAACTGAGATTATGACGTATGGAATTTTGCCAACCCTTGTTGGTTTCTTTACGATAATAAGGATAATGTTTTACAATAAAAGAATAAATGCCCGACAATGTCAATTGTTTATCTGGAGCAGCTGATATAGCCTGTACAATTAATTGAGCATAACTGTAAGGTGGTTTTTCATTATGGTTATAACTGGCCGTTGAGGGCGTTTGGAATAAATCTTGTTGCTAAAAAAAAATAATTTATTAAAAAATAAGCTACTTCAAAAAATAGTTGAAATAACTTACATTTTGTATATTATTATTACTGTAGTTATTATAGTTATTTTGATTCTGGTGAAATCCTTGACGCGGGCTAGCCGGACAACTATTGGCCGCACTTATTGTACCTATTATTTTTTGTTTAAAAGAAACAAAAATTATTTTAGATTTGTAAATATTTAAACATTTCTTTATAAATTGTATATCATTATTTTAATTCATATCAGAAAAAATTTGGAAAAGATTTGTCTTTTCTACAAGTTTTCAAACCACAATGTATTTGATAAGTGATTTTCAAAAAGTAGCGCAAAAAAGTTTTTCAGACATTCTTAAAAAAAATTTGCATGCAATTAGCATAAAGTTGATTCCTAATAATATTGTTACACTCCGGTTAACTTGTCAACAAAATGCCAGATTTCATCCTGATTTTCGAAAATGGAGTTTTCATCAGATCTCGACTAAATGTGAAAATAAGGCCAAGTTCCACTCCAAAAATTTAGTCCGTAAAATGTACTGAGAACCCTAGTCCCCCCAGATGCCCGTTTTTAGATTTGCCAGATTATTTTCCCATCAGAACCTACTGTTGTTGAAATTTTTTACATAAACATTTGTTTAGAAACATGTTTATGTGGAAATTACCAACAAATTTTATCAAAAAACTACTCCAACAGGTGGTTATGAATTTTCTTGTTAAGGAAAATCGGCATTCTCGTTTCGGAGCTCGTTGGACGTAGTGTATAAAATGGATAAAAATCTATGCGATGTAAAGGTCTATCTGTTGTAAGTTTTCAGTAAGAATCAGTAGATACTTTAATTTAATTAACTTTCGAGTTCGAGTTTTTTATTTACGTTTTGGAAGATTTTTTTCTTTCTTTTTTAAACTTTCAAATGATTTTTTTTAAGAATCTTGCCAAACATTTTCAACACGGTTTTAATAAATTATTTTCTTTTACGAAAAATTAAAAAAATTTCACATTAAATCCACAAACAAACAACATTTCTCGAAAAAGAAAAAAGGTGATAAAATACAAAGAATTTGACTTGCCAGTTGGTGATAAATAAGGAGACTTTTGCTCCTTTTTGGGTATACATATTTTAAGTGGTGAATAAATAACATTCGAATTATCCATAGGTAGTAAATGAGAACCACCTGAAGAGCTAAGATGTTGCTGCTGCTGATGTGACGATGCTATATGCTGCATCTGTTGACCGCCACTGCCGCTATGCATTTGTTGCTGATGCATTTCGTCGTGCGAACTAGGTGATATAATAACCTGATGAACGTTCCCAGCGCTGACGCCATGACCACTTATGTATTGATGAGAAGAGGCGGAGGTGGTACAAATATTATGATGATTATTGTTCAAAGAATTGTTAATACCTCCAGCACTGCCAACACTACTTGGTGTTGGTGAATCCGTATGCAAAAAGCTTTCGAAATGTATGCGAATTTCAGTGCTAGGAAAGCGGAAAAAACAACTGGAAAATGCAAGCAAAAGATATAAAGTGACCAAAGTGAAACATGTACAATTGTCACATTATTTTGAACTAATAGAAAAAACAATAAGTTACCTGGCTGGCAATTTTAAAGGATCTGCATTACGCCGCTGCAAAAAATCATCAACAAATATACCATTCTTACTCAAACATTGTACATAAAAATCCCTGGTATCGGCATCAAACAATACTTGAAAATGTTTGCGTGATACTAAATTATTTTCAGCTACATGAAAATGTACATGAGATGTTGATGAATTTCTGCCAATAATGGTGCAGGATTCAGTGATGTAAAGAAATTCATCTTCATACTTTAAATAGCCGACAGCATGATCGGGTGGTGGCGGTGGTCTTTGTTGTTGTTGCAATTGAAATTGTTGTATTGGGGCAGGTGGGGTTGTTACTAGCGTTGTATTGGAACTATTCCGATTATTATGATGATTTATAGGAGCAGAAGAGGAATTGGTATTGTTGTTGTGAACCGGAGAATTTAAGTCGTCACTACTGTTGACTGAATTATTGACGCTGTTGTTGTTATTATTAAGAGCAGATCCATGATGCAATTGCAACATATCTTTAGCTATAGCGACAGTGGCAGCGTCGGCCGTAACCGTAACACTGCTGCTGTTGCTGGTATTTAAATTATTGCTGCTTATGGTGAGGCTGTTATTTAAACTGTTGGTGGTATTTGTGCTATTTAAAGGACAAATTCCTTTATATATTATTATAGCTTTTGTTGTATTTGATGTGGTTGTATTAAAATTGTTGCTGCTGCTGCTGTTGTTTTTATGTTCAAAACTGGAGTTATAGTTGTTGTTGTTGCTCTTTTGGACTAACTGGGTGGGAGGGGTATTAAGGCGTCTAGTAGTTGTATTAGAACCGGTGGCCATGAACTGTTAGAAACGCTGAAATAATAAAAGAAAAGTTATAAGTATTTAGTTCTCACAAATATAACTACTACAGTTGTTATTCGATTAAAAATTATTCGAATGGTCGAATACATTTTTATTTTTATTCAAACTAAAAAAACTTTTTTAATTGGTATTATAGGTTTAAAAAATTGGTCTTTAGAATAAATCTAACCGAAGTAATAATAAAGCTCATATAAATAAATCATTACTGTAATTTTTCCAAATCTCAGGCCCTTATTATGATTCACAACTCAACTTCCATCAATGTGAGACAACTGCTGTTTATCAGTTGTGTTTTGGTTTTTATTTCGACTATTGTGTTACTTTGTCTTACTTTTAAAATGGAGATTTTAAAGGTTGCATCATTATTCCAAACGCCAACCTATCCCATTTGTCAACCAATATTGTTGCTTTATCCATAAAACATAAAATCTCAAAAAAAAAAAATAGTAAGTCCAAAACTAAAAATATTTTGTGATGGCAGAGCATAGATAAGAACCTTTTTTTCGAACATTATTTCGAATACAACTAAAATAGGTTGTGAATACAAAAAAATGGTTGAGTGGTCTTGATCTCCCCAGCGAAAAGGTTGTTTACATTCCTTAATTGTGAAATCCAAACGTTGAAACACATCTTAATTAACCCAAGTGGGCTGGAACCCTTTCTTTATAATTTTCACCAGCGACCTGATAACCTAACCTAATTAAACCAATATTTAATTAAACAGCAAACCAGTAAGTGATCGACTCAATGATTTAAATCAACTAGAAGAATGGGAAGGAAGCCCAAAGCACTTTATTTCCACATATATACACATGTATGTAAGTACCTACATATATTAAATTGCAAGAGGTAATAATATTCCTTCATCTGTGATATGTGGACTTTTGCTCAAAACCCATTTAAGAATTTACAAAAATGTAAATGATTTTAAAAATAAGATAGGCTTTCAAAATTATACAAAACCCAGCAAATAATTTGTATTCGATATGAAAAAAAAAAATATTCATATTAATATTTTTTAACTTTTAACGTCGTCACGCACACGTAACGTCACGCAAAGAAAACAAACGTTATTTTTAAAAACTCAACTTTAAAAATGTTGTAAAATGATGAAAACCGTAATACTGTCAAATTTCTTTACGTATTATTTGACAGAGGGTGTATGCCAAACTGTAGCAAAGTACTATTGTAAGTAAATTTTTGACGCTTCTGAGGTGAACAAAATTCTACTAGCCCTGGGAGATAGTAGAATTTTTGACACAGGAGAAAAATTTTTGACAAGCGGAAATTAGAAGCATGGTGTCATAAAACACCGCCGTCGTTTTTGGCATCCAATAAATCGATTTTTGCGGCTCTTAAATGTAGTTAGACTGTGAAAAATGCATTATTTTAATTTGCGAAAAATTTTAAATTTGTACGTCATATTATACAATTTAAAAACAGATGTATCTGTGCATGTGACTAGTATGTATGCACTTTCTCCAATATGTTTTCCACCAAATTTACTTTGTGCCCAGTTTTGTTTTGGTAGGTACGTGTTACCAGCGTTGTCATCAACGGCTTTTGTGCCCTTTGTTCGAAAATGTCGTCAATACCTAGTTGACTAGGACTGTCGCCAATTCTTCGTCGGTGATAGATACTTGTTTCGCACATGCATGGATGATGTCGGGAAGACTTTGCCTACTGGGTACATACAATTTCCAAATTACATACCACACATACATATGTATATACCCTTATGTATACATATCCATAAAGGTATATGAATGTAAATTGCTTCATTTTATTATTAATCAATTATGTAGTACTATTCTATCGATTTACACACGTGGATATTATGTACATACCTATTTATAAACAATTTCTTACTTCCTACGTATGTATATAAATATGTATGTAGGTATTTTAGGTACATATGCACAATAAATAATTTAGGTTACTTGTGTATTATGCAGCGGCAGACACACAGCACTCAAAACATAACCTTAATTTAAAATGTGATAAGTTTATATTAATTACATTATTATTTACAAGTTTGTTTTACGAAATTTAATGAAAAACATAAAAACGGCTTTATAAATAAATACGATGGGGAAAAAATATAAACACACTGTTGACTAAATAAATGAACGCGAAACGAACGAGAACCAACGAATACAGAAAAAATTTTTGCTAATGTTTACCTTTTTTGAATTTCTACTACTTGTTATGTTTTGTGCTGCTAATTCTGAATCGGCAAAAAATTTAAATAAATACGTAAAAGTATGAAAAGTAAAAATGATCGTAGTTTGTTGTCGTTTATACATACATACATACTTGATGTGGCTGTTGTTGCGCACTTTACAAAAAGGTTGTTGTTGTTTTTAAGTGGCTGCCAGGCGAGCCAATATTTATTTATTTGTTTACAAAAAATAGTGGCTTTTCACACTATGCCTTTTCAGCCTACCTTTTTTGACAATTTCCTTTAAAATCCCTACGAAAATTCACTAGCATCAAAAGACTGGTTTAATTAAAGTGTTCTCGTTTGAAGGGCAACAAAATTACACGTCGAATAATGGATAATTGACTTTGATCGGATAAAAAATAACTTTATTTAATTATTTATTTCAGTCTATAAAACATTCTTACAGACTAAGATAACACAAATACCTATAGTTATATTGTATAAATATCTAATTTAACAATGAAGTATGTGTAAAACGTAAATATATACAAAATTATCTTTACAGTTTATAAATCACAGCTATTTTACTATATTAATGTGCTGTTTGTTTCCACAATGCAAAAAAGCGACCTGAGTAAAATTTTTTTATGGAAACCGCTCAAAACTAAGTGCTTTTCAAACAAATTTTAGACAAGCAATGCTTGTTTGCACTGTAGAAACAACACATAAGACAGTTATTTTATTACACTAAAAAGTAGGAGTTTAAACTCAGATTTCTCAGTGTCGAATTCGATAAAAGATTGAGAAACTTTTAGTAAATTGAAATTAATCTCGTTGAGATGAACAAAGGCACGTATTAAAGTACTATTACGTGCATAATTAGTCCTATGAAAGGGTACATCAAATAGCTTAGACAACCTAAGATTCCTAGGAGGTATATAAAACGGTACCATATTAAGCAAATCTGCGCAATCAATAAAACCATTGATAATATCATATACAAATAGTGCCGATTGAACTATTCTACGCGATTCTGGAGTATGTAAGCCTATGGACAGGCATTTGGACTCATACGGAACGGAAAATAAGTAAGGTAGCGGGCGTGAAGCAAATTTAATTAAAATGTGTTGAACTCTTTCAACACAACAAATCAGATTAGACTTATACTGACTTTAGACGACATGTATTTTACATCTGACTTGTCAAAATTCCCACTGCAAAAGTGATACATGCCGTGTGAAACATTGTCAGATGACATTTACAGAAGTAAAGTCAGGTGAAAACTTTTCAATTAGAGCGTGTTCTATTTTCATCTGACATCAGCTGTATTAAATTATAAAATGTGGTTTGGCTGAAAAAGCATTAAAAAGCAAAGAGCGCTTTATATATTTACGAAAATTGTGCAAAAAATTCAGCTGTTGTGAACAGTCAGAGGTTATGTCAGATGTAATTGCACATGTACGTGTGAAAGCAAATATTATAAACCGTCTGTAAATTGACAATTTTGACAAACATGCGAAGTTACATATATCTCACACACCTAACAAGCCATATGTAAAAAACATGTCGTCTAAAGTCAGCATTATAGGACATCAAATTTAAAATTTGTTTAAATATTTAACGTTTTTCACCAACTTTTGACTATTCGGAAGAAGTTTTGTACCACAAATAACAAAAAATTCCAAGCTTAAAAATTTTATTGAATAGCCTGTTCGATTTAAAAACTTTAAGCAATAATGGACCAAAATCGGATAAAAACGTTATATTTATATTGTTTTTTGCTAGTGCATTTTTTAGTAAATTTAAATGTTAGTGTTTTGGTATTTTTAATTATAACATTTTTAGTTTTTATCCTATTTCGGTCCATTGTAGCTTACATTTTTTTAATCAAATAGACTTGTGGTACAAAACAGCTTCCGAAGATACAACCACTTTGTGAAAAACGTTTTATAAAATGTTTAGATCATCTATAATAAATCACGTCATTTTTTTTATCCGACTAAAGCCAATTATCCCTTATTCGACGCGTAATTTGCAAGCCTTTCAAAAAATATATAGGTCACTTTAATCGAACTAGCTTTTGACTTTGGGAAGTACATATATACATCGAATAAACACAAATTAACCGTTACCTGGAAATTGACTAAATTAACACTTTTTTACTTTTCTCATGTTAAGCATATCATAATCATCCTAAAAAAATGCATCAGAAACTATAAATTTTTCTTGTAAAGCAGTGGAATGTAAAGGATTTCAAGATATTGATTTTGCAAAAAAAACACCACTTTGTTTATTGCGTAAGGAAAATTGTTCAAGTATCTCTTCATTTAGTAAAAAGTATAAAAAGTGGCAAGAATTCCAAGTATCACATTTGGGAGCATTTTGTAAAAGTAGCAAAATAGTATCCAAGCAGTCGAAAAAGTGGCAAATGGCCACTTTAGTAGCGCCAACGGTAACACTGATCAAAATCCTTTTCATTTTCATACAAACGCACCAAAACACGTATATTGAAGCTGAATATTGACTCGTCTGTCATCCGCTTTATATGGATTTTATTTCTTTTAATTAAACATTAACCAACACTTCGCATGTTTTCATCCGTTTTTCGTGTTTACGAATTGTTTGTTTTTGTTTTTCTCTTGTCTTGCTTTTTCTCTTTCGGCGAACTTTATTCAAGGTTTCCCACCGCACACAAATTCTTCAATAAGATTGCATGTGTGTAAAATTAAATATATTTGTATGAATGTGTATTATACTACATTATATTTTTTAGATGTTTATTTTAAGCGGATTTTTGGTTTTGTGCTGTCGAGTGTAAATGAAATTTACGGTTGTTTTATTTTGTTTTTCTTTCTTTTTTACTCGCTCGTACTATTTGTCTCTTTTGCTCTACACTATGTTAAATTGCAAATCATTCAAAATCGATACGTATGCTTTTGTTGTTGCTTTACTAATTTTGTTTTATTATTGGTGGTGGTGTTAATTAATGTTTGAATGCTTTTTTATTACCGCACTCTGAAATATGTATAATTGAAAAAAAAAATTAAAAACAAATACATATTTACATAAGTATGTATGTATATGAGAAAATTAAAACAAAACAATTGGAGAATCATAAAAATACAACTCTGTATACCAAGTGTTTTTCTTGGTAGTTTATTTTGCTCGTCGTCGTTAAAAATATGTATGTACATGCAAATAGAACAACAAAAACATACGTTGTATAAAAAGCCGCTTTGTTTTTTTACTCCACCTGTATATTTTTAAAGATTTTTGTTTTCGGCTTTTAGACCGTAAATATATGCCACAAATATGTTGCCCGGATACCCCAACCCTTTTTCGATTTGGTTTTACAAGACGGCGACCCCTCCATAACCCCTTTCCAAATTCTTGTTTTGTGCTTCTCTTTTCATACGACCCTTTGCAAATAATAAAATATAGAAATCCTCCATTATAATCCAAAACCAACAAAAAACGATTGCGTAAAAACTTACCAAGTATCAAAGCAATTATTCAGATATTTTTGACGAAACTTTACAAAATTGTTTAACTACAAAATTTACCACAGAAACTTGCTATCTATGTACATAATTATGTATGTATTACATTTCCATTTCAATATAAATTATTTTTAAATCTGTTACACATTTTGTTCGAAAATTCAAAGTTTTTCTAGCAAATTTTATCACTGTTTACAATTCTATTATTTATTTACCCTTATTTGAATTTTCTTATTATGATTAAACACTATTTATTATTAAATGTACAATTTTTCTTTGAATTTTAAGGCTTAGCACGTTTTTTGTTTTCCGTCCCCGTTTTAGTGCGGCTGTTTCTATGTCGCGTATTTTTTTCACTCTCGTATTGTTTTGTGTTGGTGTTTGTAAAAATTTGTGTATATTTTTAAGTAGATGTGTATGTATAGTTTTATTTTTTCACTATTTTTTTCACAAGTATATTCAAGAAAAAAATTTTCTCATTCCTGTTGTTTACTTTATACCAGTGAAAAAATACTAATTTCTTAGTTTAGTTAAATTTGAAAAGATATAATCAACATAAATAAAATTAACAAGAAAAAAACCTTGATTTTTTACAAGTTTTGATATTTTTTAACAATTATTTAACAATAATATTATTGTTTTTATAACGCGGTTACTCGCCTTTCTGTGCTTTGCACGATGACTTTGGTCGAAAAAGAACGAAACTAGTCTAAAACAAGACTGGGAAAAATATGACAAATACCTAAAAAGTAATGCCATTAACCAAAACAAATAGTATGGCAGCACTTGGAAAACTTTCGACGAAATCTTATTAGTCTGCAGTGATGGGAACTTTTCACGAAAATATTTTATCAACGTATAAATGAAATGCTGTCGAGCATTTATGTTAGGCCAACCGATTAGCTCGTGTAACTCTACGTCTCCGCCTAACTTAAAATGCTGTTATAACATGAAGTTATGACTGCGTTGTTAAAACAATTACACTAACAATTATGTTATAACTTGAAAAAAGCATTAACTGGAGCGGTCTACACTTAACATTAACTTGAAGTTAATGTTAAAGTTAGCCATTTTGTGTTAAAGGGCTATTAGACACGCATAATTAATTGTCTGCAGACATGTACGATGGCATACTTTGTGTTTTGCTATAACACTGTCGAACGCTGACGGCATACTTCACACTACTTTATGCGACAGACATAAGAAAATCAAAAAATTTTCAAAACCAACATACATGTCTGACGTACTCGACATACATGCTATTAGACAGTGAGTTTTGGTATGCCATCGTACATGTTTGCAGACAAGTATGCGTGTCTAATAGCCCTTTTAGGTGTACACCGCAAATTATAGCATAGCGTCTTGATGAGCCATAACTTTGTTATGACATTTGTTAAACTTCATACATAAAAACATAACACCCCGTCTTCACGAGACATTTGATATTTCTTAACATAAGAAATAACGTCGGCAGAATGACGGCACATAAAATTCATGTGTTCAAACTTGTGTTAAGGGTGGAGTAAACGTACTGATGTCTGGACACAAATTTTATATATTCATATAGTAAATTTGCACGGCATTTTGTAATTTTTTTTATAGATTTCGCTTTATTATTTTTCTGTTTGTAAAAATTTTATGAATATGAACATAAATAATATGCAAAAAATAAAAAAACATCTAAAACATTTATTTATTAACTTTATTTATTCTTTTTTCAATAAAATCAAACAAATTGTAAAAAAAAACACACACATACATATTAAATTTGACAGCTTGTGTTCTAACATATTTCCTCGGGCTTGTGTTTTAACATTGATTTCCAAACATGTGTTAGGACACAAACACATTCAGTCCACACGTTAATTTCTTGTGTTAGGACACAATTTTGACAATTGCTAACACAAAAATTTCCAAACGTATGTCTCGTGAAGACGGGGTGTAAGAAATTTGGCTTTTAACATCAGAAAAATGTTAAGCGGCGAGGCAACACGTCAAACTGTTTGATCAAACAGGGATTTTTTGACTGTATTAGTGCAAATAAATTCACACATATAGTTTGATGAAATACAAAGCACTTGATTTTCACTTTTAAAAAATGCTTAGTACGAGATATTGCTTGCAAAATATACTGAAAAATATCCAAATGTGGAAAAAAGGACGTCGCACAAAAAATTAACTCGCTTCGAACTGCATATGGAAAGGAGTTAAAAAGGGAATTAAAAGGAGTCCAAAAATGGTGTTAACAAAACTAATTTTCAACAAAGAAAAAGTTTTTTAATAAATAATGAGATACCTATTTCCGCCCAAAAACTCACATGTTCTTTCTTTTTAACAACAACTTTCAAATGAAGTTTGATAATATGAATTTAATGTGTTGCTGTGCTTGGTCTGCTTTAACACAGATCAGTTTTTCTTGAAGCAACTATTATTTTCTAGTGAGAAAGAGCGAGAGAGGAATGCATAAAATATATTCCTCTGTCGCTCTTTCTCACAAAAAAGTAAAAGTTGCTTCAAGAAAAACTGATCCGTGTAAAATAAGACATCTGTTGATGTGACGTAGATGCGCAGAAATGAAATGTTTTCAAAAGCGTAATCTATATTCTATCATTCTTTGTCAAACTTCATACATAAAAACATCAGAAAAATACTATTTTTTCATTTCGACTTTGACTTTTGGCAAGACAAAGGTGAAGACGCTATGTTATTTTCGGCCACGAATTTCTTGTAGGGTAATTAACTGCTTGTTCGTCTAATAGAGCATTCACACACGAGAACAATTTTGCTGACATAAAATGAAAATCTTTACTCAGCGGAGCCACATAATGGAAAATATTCCATATAAATACAATTTTGTATTGGAACTTCAGAGGCCCTTAACTCGGAAACTAAGGGTTGCTGCCAATTTCTTTAGTGTGTTAACTAAACTTAATTCAATTCATCTCTGCGCACGGCTATAGGCCGTCTATGCAGCAAACGGCCAAACACCATCAGGTATGTGATGGAAATCGATTCCGAAAACGATGCTATTTTAAAAGGTGTTTTTTAATATACATTTTTTAAAGGAACACACATACTGCTTAAGCCTTTTTCGGCTTTTCTGCAGAAACACCCAGGGTCTTGGCAGGAATAGTCTAGCACACTATCCACTACACTACGGGGGTACCCAACTTTCTTTATTAAAAACAATTTTATCACAAATATAAAAATATTTCTTTATTGCAAAATAGTTGTATCACAAAAATTATAAAAATTTTATGAAAAGTGCATTAAAAGGCACTTTCAAAAGTGTTTCGTTTTCAAAATACGAATCAGAATAAAATTCTATACGAAATAATAATAATATAATACGAGTAGCTACAGAAGATGCGTAACTGCTTTTATTTGGATTTTAAATTAAAAGACAAGATTCGATCAAATTTTAAGTACAACTGGAGAAAATTTTTTTAATATCTGCATTCTTAAAGTCGGAAAAAGGCAAAAAAAATAAAATTTTGAAATTGATCTGAAAAAGCATGTTTTTTCCGAAAAAGTGTCTTCATTATTTTCAATTTCGTAAAAAACTTTGTTTAACAGATCCCCTCTTTATTCACATATCGCAAAAAGCAATCCATTGACAATGTGTTCAGCGCTAATTATTTTGTATTTTGGACATGTATCCTATTTTCAGCAATGACCGAAAATTTTAAAAATATTTTTTGCGTTTAAGGACCTATAAAAAATTGTAACGATGGATATTGAAAGTCTAACTATGTATAACGTTTTATAATGTAGATAGTTCTAACGATTTTGGGAAAAATTGAAGAAAGCCTGTTCATAAAAAGTTCAAAATTTAGGAAAAATAAAGCTTTGTACCATATTAAAATAATTTCATTTTCTTAAATTGACATTATTGACTTCTAAATTAATCTCTTTACTACGCATGATAAAATTCTTCGAATATATTTTTTTCATAAGATTGACATTTCTGCAAATTTGCTCTATGACCCCATTTCTAAATTTGCAAGTCCGATTTTGATATGTCTCTTGTAAGATCCAAAAATAAATAAGTAAAATAAATATGAGCATTTGAAGAGCTAGATTTTGGCATCTCAATCAACCATTTGACAAGCTAGTAAAAATTCTAATTCCAATTGCATAAATATGACTTAGTTTTACACAGTGGCTTTTCATGCTATGCTTTTTTAGCCTTCCTTTTTTGACAATTTTCTTTTAAAATTCCTACGAAAAGTCACTCACATTCACATTACAGTCTTTTTCTGCAAGCCTTTTTTGATGCTTATACACCTGCATAATGCTGAGCACGAAAATGACAAAGAGGAATTTAAAAAACCCCACAAATCTCAATTCGTGCCTTTTTATTTCCCCGTTAGTGACTTTTTACACTATGCCTTTTTTTGACAATTTTCTTTTAAAACCCCTACGAAAAATCATGCACATTTACATTACAGAATTTTTCTCCATGCCTTCTTTGACGATTATACCATGATCCAATAATACAGGTCTGTGCAAGAGATCAGCTGTTCCTTTGTTTTCATGAGAAGTTGTCAAACTTCATATAAAAAATATATAAACAATATTTTTTATATATAGAGCTATTTTGGCAATCTCAAGAGGAAGGCGTTTTTTGCACTGCCGCACAGACTTGTATCACAAAATACACAGAAGTGACACGAACCGAAATATATTTCTGATCGCTTACACAGTGCCTTTAAATTCATTTTCTTTTGCAGCGCCTTTCTACCCGAATTAATTTTGTAATGAGTAAAGCTAATTAAATATGCATATATTTCCACAATTCACATTGAAAGTAGTATTTATTAATTAATTACAGTTCATTTTCATTCATCTTTTACATTTTATCTTTAAAATTACTGCAAAATCTCACAAATAATAAATCATGTGCATGTGTGTGTAAGAATACGCTGTATAAAAAAACCTACCACCACAAAGTAATTGCAAAAAAACGCACATTAATAAAACAATACTACGACACTTTTAAACACACAATTCTTTTTTCACAATATATTTTTAATAATAAGGCATAATTCTTTAATTTTATTAGAATTTAAACATTTTTAGCGTGTTATTCAGTGAGTAAAATTTTTACATTTTTTCTTTTTCGCTTTGTTTATTTTCTTCTGTTCATTGCCATATTTGTCTCTTTTTAACAGAACCTTAAAACCAATTGAAAAACCTGATAGTAGCGTTTTTTACCAGTCACTATTGTGATTTCTGTATATTTTGTGCCTGTATTATTGGATCATGGATTATACACATGCTTAATGCTGATAGTACGAAAATGACAAAGAGAAATATGAAAAACCCCCTCAAATATCAATTCGTGCCTTTTTTTTTATCCCGCTAGCTTCTCACCATAAAGCCAAGCAGAAAAGGCACAATGTAAATTGCTTGACACACAAAAATTCGACGCCAAGCCATTCAGCCGCCGCCACCGAAAATATTTGCCCTTCAGCCGCCGCCGAAATTTTTTAGTCGGCTTGCTTCTCTGGTGCCAATACCTTCCCAGCAAAAAATAACATGACAAATCGTGTGTATAATCATGTGTTCAAGTGATGACGAACTGGTTCGATTTAGGTGAAACCATGATCAAATAATTAGGTCTATGCATTCTACAACAAAAATGCTATAATCGTGAAGATGTCAAACAAACTCCATGTATAAAACATTTTGTTTATGTTATTTTTATATGAAGTCTGACATCTTTACGATGGTAAACAAAAAACAGCTGTCGAGTTGCATTGACGTGATTATTGGATCATGGGTGAAACATACATGATTTTTACATTAGCGTGTCATTGGAGATTATCCCCCATATGCAAAAAAAATAAAGTGTCTTAGAAATGTATGTAGAAAAACCGAAAAAAAATAGTGTGTTTGAAATGTATGTTATTTCAAACACACTATTTTTTTGCATATGGGGGTGTGTTTACTAAGGTGGATTTATACAGGTGATATCATAAGCACAGCTGTTCTACTTTTTTCCGCAAATTAGATGGTCGGATGTCAAAATTTGTATACGTTGACATAGGGGCTGAGATGTTAAATGTTATTGTAATGTTGTAGTTGTTTTAGAATCAACACCACCTGATAAAATTAATTCTCCTTGGTGTTTACGTGAAAATTTAAATATATGTATCTCCATTAAAATGAATGAATTGAACCCTTGCAAGTTCCCTGATTCGATGACGTTTTTTCATGTAAATATAAAACAAATGAAAATAAAAAAAATGTTGTCACAGCTGCGATACGAAGAATGCTCTTCCGACTGTTTAGACATGCTCGCTACCACTGAGCCAGTGCCCTCTTATTTTTTGTTGGAGTTAAATCTTGTTTTATGAAAATGTGTCAATGTGATGATTTAATTCCGTTTTGGCATGCCTTTTTCGGTGGATATTTTATGCAATATATTACCTTGTAAAATCGCATGCGTTTTTAATGAGTTCATCCGAAGAAACAAGTGATCAAGAAATCATGAAAGTATTTCATTTTGAACGTGTTAATTTATTTTTTGCTGGGTTATAATAAATATATTTGGTTTAAGTGTACCACAGTTTACGAAGTGTAACCTGGGTCTTCCTGACCAGAAACATGAACGATTTGCCTGAAAATTTGCAAATCAAACGTGAGCTTTCATCGCCTTCTACTCCAGACGACAAATCTCCAAAAAACATTAAAGCTAAGCTTAACTTGCACGTAAAACGTAGGTTGCAAGATTTTAATCAATCATGTCCAGAAAATGCGTCAATTATCAAAACAAGTACTCAAATTGCTGTGGCAGATATTAAACAAGAGCCTTACAAAACTGAAGCAATTAGACAAAAGAGACCTTATCACAAGAGAACAGACAAAAATAAATCAACGCAATCTTTGGATTCGTTATTAGCTTCATCCACGAGTGAAGGGAGCACTACACCTCAACGTAAATATAAGCATAAAATCAAACAGATAGTAGCTAATGATAATCACGACATAACAGGCTGCAACTCTGAAGAAAATGCAGCTGCTAACCATAATCCTACTATAATAACTGCTGGTGCCATAAGTGCTGGTGATGAAGATGAGGGTGGTCATGACAGTGAGTTGAAGGCAGGTAGAGAAAAAGAGAAATGCCCAGATGTTTTGGGCATGGTGTTAAGTATGAAGAAGAGAACTTTAATGCAAGATCCAGAGGTAACATTTTTTTTAAAGGAAATTATGGAAGTAATAAAAAGTTAAATTATAAAATTGGAAATTTCTTTGTTTGCTGTACCTGTACTTTTGAACATTTTTGTGTTTACCCAGCAAACGCGAAGTCAAACCGTTGAAATAAGATGACTATCATTTGATATCAAGCACAATTCTCAAACCTTTTTCAAAGGTTTCTATTTAACACTTGAATTCAAGTTGATAATGATTGAATATACATACATAAGCATTTGACAATCAGTGTTTTTATCAATTTGATGTGCGTATGTATTCCCAAATTATGAAACACTATTTAAAGCGAAAAATAAATTGGAATAATTTGAACAATCAAAGTGAATTATTTATTACAACTGCAGAAAAATTATATATTTACAACTACTGTTTGCTTGTGAGAAAAGTATATATAGATGGTCTTATGTAGAAAGGCCCTAACTCGTATTTTAACTAAATTGAGTTTTTCAGTGATTCCAATACATTTCACACACATACACCTATATAAAAATTAAACAAATTATCCGAACATCAAATTTGTGTTTCATTTTCATTAACACATGCATTTAAAAAAAAGTTACATGTTGAAAATTACATTTTCTATTATGTTTTTACCTTCTCTTGCAAAGTTACAAATTTTTGAGTTAGGGCCTTTCTACTTGTGACCAGCGATATGTATATGTAGTATGTATATTGTTTGCGATTAAAAAATGTATTATGTATAATAAAAGCGTTTGTAATTACAAAATCTGGCCTTAAGAAAAAATTTAAAATATGAACTTAAAAAAATTATTGTATTTAAGTTCCACATTTATATTACAATCCACATTTGAAAAACATTTGAGAATAACGCTTGAAAGTAAGTTGAGAATAAATGAATTTCTCCATTTGAAAATAATTTCCCCTTTTTGTTGAGAATGCTATGTTTTTCAAGTTATTTTCAAATAATTTTCAAACGTTTGTCGTTTGAGAAAAGGTTTGATTTCAAATCATCCTCAATTTGAAATCAAGCGTGTGTGTTTGTTGGGTAGTATGTAAGGACATCACAAATGAAAAAACTTTGATCCCTATATGTCCACTTGAGAAAATGGTATTTGTTTTTGCTTATTTTTACAGCTCGTAGTACACTAACAACATGAGCGATCCCGTAATTTTTGGGTATAGTTCGGTATTGAGAGTAATCAAAAAATACTCTTACTACCAGTGTTGCCAGTGAAATTTCGAGAAAGGTACATTTTAGTTTCCAAAAAGATACATTTTTCCCAAAAAGATACATGTTGAAAAAAATTTGAAAATCCGTTTTTAACGTTCAACATATCGACGACCCCTTAGCGCCAAATGATCGTAAGCGACAAAAATTTAATTTTTCAGGAGGAGGTTTTTTTATTGTATTTAAACATGATTTATATTCATAAACTGTCGCTTACGATAAAATTGTATAGATTTCACAAGTTATCAAAAATTTTGATATTTTTACGATTTTAAACTATGGGTATCCTCATAAAATTTTGATTTCAATAAAAAATTGTTTTTTACAAAATGTCGCTTACGATCATTTCGCGCAAACATAACATAACATTTTTATTTCATATTTAATGAATATTGTAAAGAAAATGATATCATATATTTATATCATTTATATTTATTTAAGTCATAAATATTAGGTATGTAACTTTTAAAAATACAGTAAGCAAACTAAAATTAATTATATGTAACTATCTTTGGATGTTGTCAAAACAAATTCATTTTTGTAAAAATTAATATACAAGAGGCGAAACAGAAACTTCAAAAACCTAAGTGCAGTCAAAAACCTAGGCTCATTTAGTCGACCGTAACGTTGATGTAGTTGCATGTGCTGATCGTTTCTGTCTCATAGCTTTTAAATGTGACAGAAACGATCAGCACATGCAACTACATCAACGTTACGGTCGGCTAAATGCACATGCAACTACATCAACGTTACGGTCGGCTAAATCAGCCTTAAGCGGCCGCGCATCACATCAAAGTGTTTGATCAAATTCATGTATGTATTCATATTATCAAATTCATATTATCAAAATTCATTTGAAAGTAGTTGTAAAAAAGAAAGAACATGTGATTTTTTGGGCGGAAATGTTTCATAAACTTTTTGTTTGTTGAAAATTACCTTTTTTAACTCCTTTCCATATGCAGCTCGAAGCGAGTTAATTTTTTGTGCGACATCCTTTTTCCGCATTTGGATTTTTTCTGTGTATTTTTCAAGCAATATCTCGCATTTTTTTTTAATTTCCAAACCACGATAAACTTGAACAAAATTCAAGAATGAAATTTTGTTCATCAGTTTTTTTAAATAGTGCGTCTCCAAATAAATGATGTTGTCGCTGCGAAAACTTAACAAAAATGACATTTGAAGTAATTACACGGCCACTCATCAAAAAAGCTCAAAATTTCGTCAGCGGCTGTAGTGAAAATCAAGTGTTTTGTTTTCCATCAAACTCACATCAATCTATAAGTGTGAGGTTTTTTGCACTAATACAGTAAAAAAAATCCCTGTTTGCTCAAACAGTTTGATGTGTTGCCATGCCGCTTAATACAAGACGTTCTACTTAACATTCTTACTCAGCGTTTACACTAGACAATGCTGTCTTGACAATAGGTTTGATTTTTCGTCAAACTCACCTCAACCAATAGATACATGAATTTGATCAAACAGTTTGATGTGTTGCCGCAGCCCATTAGACTTAGGTTTTTTTGATAACCGACTTAGGTTTCTGACAGCTGTTTGCCAACAGTCAGGCTTCTATGTTTTCCACAGAATATGTAGTAGTGCTATTTATACAAGCAAATCAACGAGGCTTTTGCAAGCATTTCATATTGCAGATTCATTTGGACTTTTATTTTGTGTAATGATTACAGAAAAATTTATTGATTACTGTATGCTTTTGCAAGCACGGCATGTTGCAGATTCAATTAGAGTTTTATTTTGTGTATGATTACAGGCAAATTTACTGACTGCTTCTACATATTTAACAAATTTACCAAAAAAGATTTTTTTCTATGCAATCGAAAAAAGAAATATTTATAAATAAATTAAGTAAAGTGCGATTTTGGCTCGCACACGATTTAAAAAAAATTTTTTTTGGTTTTTTCCCGATTTTTTAGTTTTGGCGATTTTTTGGTTTTGGCGTTTTTTAACGTTTTTAAAATTTTTGACGATATTTTTAGTTGTGGCAATTTTTTGTCAGTTTTGGCGCTTTTTCGGTTTTGGGGATTTTTTCGGTTTTTGCTGATTTTTTTAGTTTTAGCGATTTTTTTGGTTGGTTATAACACTTTTTTCGTTCTGGCGATTTTTCGTCTTTTTATTTATTGCGATTTTTGGGTTTTTGGCGTTTTTTGGTTTTGGGGTTTTTTTTGCTTTAATGTTTTTTCGCTTTATGACGATATCTTTAGTTTTAGCGATTTTTTTATTTCTTGCGCTTTTTTTAGTTTGGCCCTCTTTCCGGTTTTGGGGATTTTTTTAAGTTTTTTGTGATTTTTTTAGTTTTAGGGTTTTTTTTTGTTTTGACACTTTTTTTTCGTTTTGGCGATTTTTTTGGGTTTTGGCAATTTTTAGCTTTGGCGCTTTTTTTTGTTTTTGCGCCTTTTTTCGTTTTGGTGATTTATTTCATTTTTCCGTTTTAGCGGTTTTTTATGTGGTAGTGCTTTTTTTCGTTTTGACGACTTTTTTCGGGTTTTGGCGTTTTTTTCGTTTAAAAAATAAAACTATGGGGTGATAATCACCAACAAACTTTGAGCATTTTTTCCGGAATGTAAAAGTTTGTTGGTGATTATTACCCTATAGTTTTATTTTTTACCCAAAAAGCTGTACGCAGTTTGTTTTCTATTAGTTTAAGTTTGATTTTGGCTTTTGTTTTAATCTTGCACAAGAATTATTTTAGATTTTACAGCAAAAATACTTTTTGGGTGTTTTTGAGCATTTTTTGCGGAATGTAAAAGTTTGTTGGTGATTATCACCCCATAGTTTTATTTTTTACTCTAAAAACTGTACGCAGTTTGTTTTCTATTGATCTAAGCTTCAATTTGGCTTTTGTTTTAATCTTGCACAAGAATTATTTTAGATTTTACAGCAAAAATACTTTTTGGGTGTTTTTGAACATTTTTTGCGGAATGTAAAAGTTTGTTGGTGATTATCACCCCATAGTTTTATTTTTACCCAAAAACTGTACGCAGTTTGTTTTCTATTGGTCTAAACTTGATTTTGGCTTTTGATTTAATCTTGCACAAGAATTATTTTAGATTTTAGAGCAAAAATGCTTTTTGGGTGTTTTTGAGCATTTTTTGCGGAATGGAAAAGTTTGTTGGTGATTATCACCCCATAGTTTTATTTTTTACCCAAAAAACTGGACGCAGTTTGTTTTCTATTGGTCTAAGCTTGATTTTGGCTTTTGATTTAATCTTGCACAAGAATTATTTTAGATTTTACAGCAAAAATACTTTTTGGGTGTTTTTGAGCATTTTTTGTGGAATGGAAAAGTTTGTTGGTGATTATCACCCCATAGTTTTCTTTTTTACCCAAAAAGCTGTACGCAGTTTGTTTTCTATTGGTCTAAGCTTGATCTTGGCTTTTGATTTAATCTTGCACAAGAATTATTTTAGATTTTACAGCAAAAATACTTTTTGGGTGTTTTTGAGCATTTTTTGCGGAATGGAAAAGTTTGTTGGTGATTATCACCCCATAGTTTTATTTTTTACCCAAAAAACTTTACGCAGTTTGTTTTCTATTGGTCTAAGCTTGATTTTGGCTTTTGATTTAATCTTGCACAAGAATTATTTTAGATTTTACAGCAAAAATACTTTTTGGGTGTTTTTGAGCATTTTTTGCGGAATGGAAAAGTTTGTTGGTGATTATCACCCCATAGTTTTATTTTTTACCCAAAAAACTGTACGCAGTTTGTTTTCTATTGGTCTAAGCTTGATTTTGGCTTTTGATTTAATCTTGCACAAGAATTATTTTAGATTTTACAGCAAAAATACTTTTTGGGTGTTTTTGAGCATTTTTTGTGGAATGGAAAAGCTTGTTGGTGATTATCACCCCATAGTTTTATTTTTTACCCAAAAAACTGTACGCAGTTTGTTTTCTATTGGTCTAAGCTTGATTTTGGCTTTTGATTTAATCTTACACAAGAATTATTTTAGATTTTACAGCAAAAATACTTTTTGGGTGTTTTTGAGCATTTTTTGCAGAATGGAAAAGTTTGTTGGTGATTATCACTCCATAGTTTTATTTTTTACCCAAAAAACTGTCCGCAGTTTCTTTTTTATTGCCCTAAGCTTGATTTTGGCTTTTGATTTAATCTTGCACAAGAATTATTTTAGATTTGACAGCAAAAATACTTTTTGGGTGTTTTTGAGCATTTTTTGCGGAATGGAAAAGTTTGTTGGTGATTATCACCCCATAGTTTTATTTTTTACCCAAAAACTGTACGCAGTTTGTTTTCTATTGGTCTAAGCTTAATTTTGGCTTTTGATTTAATCTTGCACAAGAATTATTTTAGATTTTACAGCAAAAATACTTTTTGGGTGTTTTTGAGCATTTTTTGTGGAATGGAAAAGTTTGTTGGTGATTATCACCCCATAGTTTTATTTTTTACTCAAAAAACTGGACGCAGTTTGTTTTCTATTGGTCTAAGCTTGATTTTGGCTTTTGATTTAATCTTGCACAAGAATTATTTTAGATTTTACAGCAAAAATACTTTTTGGGTGTTTTTGAGCATTTTTTGTGGAATGGAAAAGTTTGTTGGTGATTATCACCCCATAGTTTTATTTTTTACCCAAAAAACTGTACACAGTTTGTTTTCTATTGGTCTAAGCTTGATTTCGGTTTTTGATTTAATCTTGCACAAGAATTATTTTAGATTTTACAGCAAAAATACTTTTTAGGTGTTTTTGAGCATTTTTAGTGGAATGGAAAAGTTTGTAGGTGATTATCACCCCATAGTTTTATTTTTTACCCAAAAAGCTGTAAGCAGTTTGTTTTTTATTGCCCTAAGCTTGATTTTGGCTTTTAACTTAATCTTGCACAAGAATTATTTTAGATTTTACAGCAAAAATACTTTTTGGGTGTTTTTGAGCATTTTTTGCGGAATGGAAAAGTTTGTTGGTGATTATCACCCCATAGTTTTATTTTTTACCCAAAAAACTGTACGCAGTTTGTTTTCTATTGGTCTAAGCTTGATTTCGATTTTTGATTTAATCTTGCACAAGAATTATTTTAGATTTTACAGCAAAAATACTTTTTGGGTGTTTTTGAGCATTTTTTGTGGAATGGAAAAGTTTGTTGGTGATTATCACCCCATAGTTTTATTTTTTACCCAAAAAACTGTACGCAGTTTGTTTTCTATTGCCCTAAGTTTGACTTTGGCTTTTGATTAAATCTTGCACAAGAATTATTTTAGATTTTACAGCAAAAATACTTTTTGAGTGTTTTTGAGCATTTTTTGTGGAATGGAAAAGTTTGTTGGTGATTATCACCCCATAGTTTTATTTTTTACCCAAAAAACTGTACGCAGTTTGTTTTCTATTGGTCTAAGCTTGATTTTGGCTTTTGATTTAATCTTGCACAAGAATTATTTTAGATTTTACAGCAAAAATAATTTTTGGGTGTTTTTGAGCATTTTTTGTGGAATGGAAAAGTTTGTTGGTGATTATCACCCCATAGTTTTATTTTTTACCCAAAAAACTGTACACAGTTTGTTTTCTATTGGGCTAAGCTTGATTTCGGTTTTTGATTTAATCTTGCACAAGAATTATTTTAGATTTTACAGCAAAAATACTTTTTGGGTGTTTTTGAGCATTTTTTGTGGAATGGAAAAGTTTGTTGGTGATTATCACCCCATAGTTTTATTTTTTACCCAAAAAACTGTACGCAGTTTGTTTTCTATTGGTCTAAGCTTGATTTCGATTTTTGACTTAATCTTGCACAAGAATTATTTTAGATTTTACAGTAAAAATACTTTTTGGGTGTTTTTGAGCATTTTTTGTGGAATGGAAAAGTTTGTTGGTGATTATCACCCCATAGTTTTATTTTTTACCCAAAAAACTTTACGCAGTTTGTTTTCTATTGGTCTAAGCTTGATTTTGGCTTTTGATTTAATCTTGCACAAGAATTATTTTAGATTTTACAGCAAAAATACTTTTTGGGTGTTTTTGAGCATTTTTTGCGGAATGGAAAAGTTTGTTGGTGATTATCACCCCATAGTTTTATTTTTTACCCAAAAAACTGTACGCAGTTTGTTTTCTATTGGTCTAAGCTTGATTTTGGCTTTTGATTTAATCTTGCACAAGAATTATTTTAGATTTTACAGCAAAAATACTTTTTGGGTGTTTTTGAGCATTTTTTGTGGAATAAAAAAGCTTGTTGGTGATTATCACCCCATAGTTTTATTTTTTACCCAAAAAACTGTACGCAGTTTGTTTTCTATTGGTCTAAGCTTGATTTTGGCTTTTGATTTAATCTTACACAAGAATTATTTTAGATTTTACAGCAAAAATACTTTTTGGGTGTTTTTGAGCATTTTTTGCAGAATGGAAAAGTTTGTTGGTGATTATCACTCCATAGTTTTATTTTTTACCCAAAAAACTGTCCGCAGTTTCTTTTTTATTGCCCTAAGCTTGATTTTGGCTTTTGATTTAATCTTGCACAAGAATTATTTTAGATTTTACAGCAAAAATACTTTTTGGGTGTTTTTGAGCATTTTTTGCGGAATGGAAAAGTTTGTTGGTGATTATCACCCCATAGTTTTATTTTTTACCCAAAAAACTGTACGCAGTTTGTTTTCTATTGGTCTAAGCTTAATTTTGGCTTTTGATTTAATCTTGCACAAGAATTATTTTAGATTTTACAGCAAAAATACTTTTTGGGTGTTTTTGAGCATTTTTTGTGGAATGGAAAAGTTTGTTGGTGATTATCACCCCATAGTTTTATTTTTTACCCAAAAAACTGGACGCAGTTTGTTTTCTATTGGTCTAAGCTTGATTTTGGCTTTTGATTTAATCTTGCACAAGAATTATTTTAGATTTTACAGCAAAAATACTTTTTGGGTGTTTTTGAGCATTTTTTGTGGAATGGAAAAGTTTGTTGGTGATTATCACCCCATAGTTTTATTTTTTACCCAAAAAACTGTACACAGTTTGTTTTCTATTGGTCTAAGCTTGATTTCGGTTTTTGATTTAATCTTGCACAAGAATTATTTTAGATTTTACAGCAAAAATACTTTTTGGGTGTTTTTGAGCATTTTTTGTGGAATGGAAAAGTTTGTTGGTGATTATCACCCCATAGTTTTATTTTTTACCCAAAAAGCTGTAAGCAGTTTGTTTTTTATTGCCCTAAGCTTGATTTTGGCTTTTAACTTAATCTTGCACAAGAATTATTTTAGATTTTACAGCAAAAATACTTTTTGGGTGTTTTTGAGCATTTTTTGCGGAATGGAAAAGTTTGTTGGTGATTATCACCCCATAGTTTTATTTTTTACCCAAAAAGCTGTAAGCAGTTTGTTTTTTATTGCCCTAAGCTTGATTTTGGCTTTTAACTTAATCTTGCACAAGAATTATTTTAGATTTTACAGCAAAAATACTTTTTGGGTGTTTTTGAGCATTTTTTGCAGAATGGAAAAGTTTGTAGGTGATTATCACCCCATAGTTTTATTTTTTACCCAAAAAGCTGTAAGCAGTTTGTTTTTTATTGCCCTAAGCTTGATTTTGGCTTTTAACTTAATCTTGCACAAGAATTATTTTAGATTTTACAGCAAAAATACTTTTTGGGTGTTTTTGAGCATTTTTTGCGGAATGGAAAAGTTTGTTGGTGATTATCACCCCATAGTTTTATTTTTTACCCAAAAAACTGTACGCAGTTTGTTTTCTATTGGTCTAAGCTTGATTTCGATTTTTGATTTAATCTTGCACAAGAATTATTTTAGATTTTACAGCAAAAATACTTTTTGGGTGTTTTTGAGCATTTTTTGTGGAATGGAAAAGTTTGTTGGTGATTATCACCCCATAGTTTTATTTTTTACCCAAAAAACTGTACGCAGTTTGTTTTCTATTGCCCTAAGTTTGACTTTGGCTTTTGATTAAATCTTGCACAAGAATTATTTTAGATTTTACAGCAAAAATACTTTTTGGGTGTTTTTGAGCATTTTTTGTGGAATGGAAAAGTTTGTTGGTGATTATCACCCCATAGTTTTATTTTTTACCCAAAAAACCGTACGCAGTTTGTTTTCTATTGGTCTAAGCTTGATTTTGGCTTTTGATTTAATCTTGCACAAGAATTATTTTAGATTTTACAGCAAAAATAATTTTTGGGTGTTTTTGAGCATTTTTTGTGGAATGGAAAAGTTTGTTGGTGATTATCACCCCATAGTTTTATTTTTTACCCAAAAAACTGTACACAGTTTGTTTTCTATTGGTCTAAGCTTGATTTCGGTTTTTGATTTAATCTTGCACAAGAATTATTTTAGATTTTACAGCAAAAATTCTTTTTGGGTGTTTTTGAGCATTTTTTGTGGAATGGAAAAGTTTGTTGGTGATTATCACCCCATAGTTTTATTTTTTACCCAAAAAACTGTACGCAGTTTGTTTTCTATTGGTCTAAGCTTGATTTCGATTTTTGACTTAATCTTGCACAAGAATTATTTTAGATTTTACAGTAAAAATACTTTTTGGGTGTTTTTGAGCATTTTTTGTGGAATGGAAAAGTTTGTTGGTGATTATCACCCCATAGTTTTATTTTTTACCCAAAAAACTGTACACAGTTTGTTTTCTATTGGTCTAAGCTTGATTTCGGTTTTTGATTTAATCTTGCCTAAGAATTATTTTAGATTTTACAGCAAAAATACTTTTTGGGTGTTTTTGAGCATTTTTTGTGGAATGGAAAAGTTTGTTGGTGATTATCACCCCATAGTTTTATTTTTTACCCAAAAAACTGTACGCAGTTTGTTTTCTATTGGTCTAAGCTTGATTTCGGTTTTTGATTTAATCTTGCCTAAGAATTATTTTAGATTTTACAGCAAAATACTTTTTGGGTGTTTTTGAGCATTTTTTGTGGAATGGAAAAGTTTGTTGGTGATTATCACCCCCATAGTTTTATTTTTTACCCAAAAAACTGTACGCAGTTTGTTTTCTATTGGTCTAAGCTTGATTTCGATTTTTGATTTAATCTTGCACAAGAATTATTTTAGATTTTACAGCAAAAATACTTTTTGGGTGCTTTTGAGCGTTTTTTGTGGAATGGAAAAGTTTGTTGGTGATTATCACCCCATAGTTTTATTGTTTACCCAAAAAACTGTACGCAGTTTGTTTTCTATTGGTCTAAGCTTGATTTTGGCTTTTGATTTAATCTTGCACAAGAATTATTTTAGATTTTACAGCAAAAATACTTTTTGGGTGTTTTTGAGCATTTTTTGTGGAATGGAAAAGTTTGTTGGTGATTATCACCCCATAGTTTTCTTTTTTACCCAAAAAGCTGTACGCAGTTTGTTTTCTATTGGTCTAAGCTTGATCTTGGCTTTTGATTTAATCTTGCACAAGAATTATTTTAGATTTTACAGCAAAAATACTTTTTGGGTGTTTTTGAGCATTTTTTGCGGAATGGAAAAGTTTGTTGGTGATTATCACCCCATAGTTTTATTTTTTACCCAAAAAACTTTACGCAGTTTGTTTTCTATTGGTCTAAGCTTGATTTTGGCTTTTGATTTAATCTTGCACAAGAATTATTTTAGATTTTACAGCAAAAATACTTTTTGGGTGTTTTTGAGCATTTTTTGTGGAATGGAAAAGTTTGTTGGTGATTATCACCCCATAGTTTTATTTTTTACCCAAAAAACTGTACGCAGTTTGTTTTCTATTGCCCTAAGTTTGACTTTGGCTTTTGATTAAATCTTGCACAAGAATTATTTTAGATTTTACAGCAAAAATACTTTTTGGGTGTTTTTGAGCATTTTTTGTGGAATGGAAAAGTTTGTTGGTGATTATCACCCCATAGTTTTATTTTTTACCCAAAAAACTGTACGCAGTTTGTTTTCTATTGGTCTAAGCTTGATTTTGGCTTTTGATTTAATCTTGCACAAGAATTATTTTAGATTTTACAGCAAAAATACTTTTTGGGTGTTTTTGAGCATTTTTTGTGGAATGGAAAAGTTTGTTGGTGATTATCACCCCATAGTTTTATTTTTTACCCAAAAAACTGTACGCAGTTTGTTTTCTATTGCCCTAAGTTTGACTTTGGCTTTTGGTTAAATCTTGCACAAGAATTATTTTAGATTTTACAGCAAAAATACTTTTTGGGTGTTTTTGAGCATTTTTTGTGGAATGGAAAAGTTTGTTGGTGATTATCACCCCATAGTTTTATTTTTTACCCAAAAAACTGTACGCAGTTTGTTTTCTATTGGTCTAAGCTTGATTTTGGCTTTTGATTTAATCTTGCACAAGAATTATTTTAGATTTTACAGCAAAAATACTTTTTGGGTGTTTTTGAGCATTTTTTGTGGAATGGAAAAGTTTGTTGGTGATTATCACCCCATAGTTTTATTTTTTACCCAAAAAACTGTACGCAGTTTGTTTTCTATTGCCCTAAGTTTGACTTTGGCTTTTGATTAAATCTTGCACAAGAATTATTTTAGATTTTACAGCAAAAATACTTTTTGGGTGTTTTTGAGCATTTTTTGTGGAATGGAAAAGTTTGTTGGTGATTATCACCCCATAGTTTTATTTTTTACCCAAAAAACTGTACGCAGTTTGTTTTCTATTGGTCTAAGCTTGATTTTGGCTTTTGATTTAATCTTGCACAAGAATTATTTTAGATTTTACAGCAAAAATACTTTTTGGGTGTTTTTGAGCATTTTTTGTGGAATGGAAAAGTTTGTTGGTGATTATCACCCCATAGTTTTATTTTTTACCCAAAAAACTGTACGCAGTTTGTTTTCTATTGCCCTAAGTTTGACTTTGGCTTTTGATTAAATCTTGCACAAGAATTATTTTAGATTTTACAGCAAAAATACTTTTTGGGTGTTTTTGAGCATTTTTTGTGGAATGGAAAAGTTTGTTGGTGATTATCACCCCATAGTTTTATTTTTTACCCAAAAAACTGTACGCAGTTTGTTTTCTATTGGTCTAAGCTTGATTTTGGCTTTTGATTTAATCTTGCACAAGAATTATTTTAGATTTTACAGCAAAAATACTTTTTGGGTGTTTTTGAGCTTTTTTTGCGGAATCGAAAAGTTTGTTGGCGATTATCACCCCAAAGTTTTATTTTTTACCCAAAAAACTGTACGCAGTTTATTTTCTATTGGTCTAAGCTTGATTTTGGCATTTGATTTAATCTTGCACACGAATTATTTTAGATTTTACAGCAAAAATACTTTTTGGGTGTTTTTGAGCATTTTTTGTGGAATGGAAAAGTTTGTTGGTGATTATCACCCCATAGTTTTATTTTTTACCCAAAAAACTGTACGCAGTTTGTTTTCTATTGGTCTAAGCTTGATTTCGATTTTTGATTTAATCTTGCACAAGAATTATTTTAGATTTTACAGCAAAACTACTTTTTGGGTGTTTTTGAACATTTTTTGTGGAATGGAAAAGTTTGTTGGTGATTATCACCCCATAGTTTTATTTTTTACCCAAAAAACTGTACGCAGTTTGTTTTCTATTGCCCTAAGTTTGACTTTGGCTTTTGATTAAATCTTGCACAAGAATTATTTTAGATTTTACAGCAAAAATACTTTTTGGGTGTTTTTGAGCATTTTTTGTGGAATGGAAAAGTTTGTTGGTGATTATCACCCCATAGTTTTATTTTTTACCCAAAAAACTGTACGCAGTTTGTTTTCTATTGGTCTAAGCTTGATTTTGGCTTTTGATTTAATCTTGCACAAGAATTATTTTAGATTTTACAGCAAAAATACTTTTTGGGTGTTTTTGAGCATTTTTTGTGGAATGGAAAAGTTTGTTGGTGATTATCACCCCATAGTTTTATTTTTTACCCAAAAAACTGTACGCAGTTTGTTTTCTATTGCCCTAAGTTTGACTTTGGCTTTTGGTTAAATCTTGCACAAGAATTATTTTAGATTTTACAGCAAAAATACTTTTTGGGTGTTTTTGAGCATTTTTTGTGGAATGGAAAAGTTTGTTGGTGATTATCACCCCATAGTTTTATTTTTTACCCAAAAAACTGTACGCAGTTTGTTTTCTATTGGTCTAAGCTTGATTTTGGCTTTTGATTTAATCTTGCACAAGAATTATTTTAGATTTTACAGCAAAAATACTTTTTGGGTGTTTTTGAGCATTTTTTGTGGAATGGAAAAGTTTGTTGGTGATTATCACCCCATAGTTTTATTTTTTACCCAAAAAACTGTACGCAGTTTGTTTTCTATTGCCCTAAGTTTGACTTTGGCTTTTGATTAAATCTTGCACAAGAATTATTTTAGATTTTACAGCAAAAATACTTTTTGGGTGTTTTTGAGCATTTTTAGTGGAATGGAAAAGTTTGTAGGTGATTATCACCCCATAGTTTTATTTTTTACCCAAAAAACTGTACGCAGTTTGTTTTTTATTGCCCTAAGCTTGATTTTGGCTTTTAATTTAATCTTGCACAAGAATTATTTTAGATTTTACAGCAAAAATACTTTTTGGGTGTTTTTGAGCATTTTTTGCGGAATGGAAAAGTTTGTTGGTGATTATCACCCCATAGTTTTATTTTTTACCCAAAAAACTGTACGCAGTTTGTTTTCTATTGGTCTAAGCTTGATTTCGATTTTTGATTTAATCTTGCACAAGAATTATTTTAGATTTTACAGCAAAAATACTTTTTGGGTGTTTTTGAGCATTTTTTGTGGAATGGAAAAGTTTGTTGGTGATTATCACCCCATAGTTTTATTTTTTACCCAAAAAACTGTACGCAGTTTGTTTTCTATTGGTCTAAGCTTGATTTCGATTTTTGATTTAATCTTGCACAAGAATTATTTTAGATTTTACAGCAACAATACTTTTTGGGTGTTTTTGAGCATTTTTAGTGGAATGGAAAAGTTTGTAGGTGATTATCACCCCATAGTTTTATTTTTTACCCAAAAAGCTGTAAGCAGTTTGTTTTTTATTGCCCTAAGCTTGATTTTGGCTTTTAACTTAATCTTGCACAAGAATTATTTTAGATTTTACAGCAAAAATACTTTTTGGGTGTTTTTGAGCATTTTTTGCGGAATGGAAAAGTTTGTTGGTGATTATCACCCCATAGTTTTATTTTTTACCCAAAAAACTGTACGCAGTTTGTTTTCTATTGGTCTAAGCTTGATTTCGATTTTTGATTTAATCTTGCACAAGAATTATTTTAGATTTTACAGCAAAAATACTTTTTGGGTGTTTTTGAGCATTTTTAGTGGAATGGAAAAGTTTGTAGGTGATTATCACCCCATAGTTTTATTTTTTTACCCAAAAAGCTGTAAGCAGTTTGTTTTTTATTGCCCTAAGCTTGATTTTGGCTTTTAACTTAATCTTGCACAAGAATTATTTTAGATTTTACAGCAAAAATACTTTTTGGGTGTTTTTGAGCATTTTTTGCGGAATGGAAAAGTTTGTTGGTGATTATCACCCCATAGTTTTATTTTTTACCCAAAAAACTGTACGCAGTTTGTTTTCTATTGGTCTAAGCTTGATTTCGATTTTTGATTTAATCTTGCACAAGAATTATTTTAGATTTTACAGCAAAAATACTTTTTGGGTGCTTTTGAGCATTTTTTGTGGAATGGAAAAGTTTGTTGGTGATTATCACCCCATAGTTTTATTTTTTACCGAAAAAACTGTACGCAGTTTGTTTTCTATTGGTCTAAGCTTGATTTTGGCTTTTGATTTAATCTTGCACAAGAATTATTTTAGATTTTACAGCAAAAATACTTTTTGGGTGCTTTTGAGCATTTTTAGTGGAATGGAAAAGTTTGTAGGTGATTATCACCCCATAGTTTTATTTTTTACCCAAAAAACTGTACGCAGTTTGTTTTCTATTGGTCTAAGCTTGATTTTGGCTTTTGATTTAATCTTGCACAAGAATTATTTTAGATTTTACAGCAAAAATACTTTTTGGGTGTTTTTGAGCATTTTTTGCGGAATGGAAAAGTTTGTTGGTGATTATCACCCTATAGTTTTATTTTTTACCCAAAAAACTGTACGCAGTTTGTTTTCTATTGGTCTAAGCTTGATTTTGGCTTTTGATTTAATCTTGCACAAGAATTATTTTAGATTTTACAGCAAAAATACTTTTTGGGTGTTTTTGAGCATTTTTTGCGGAATGGAAAAGTTTGTTGGTGATTATCACCCTATAGTTTTATTTTTTACCCAAAAAACTGTACGCAGTTTGTTTTCTATTGGTCTAAGCTTGATTTTGGCTTTTGATTTAATCTTGCACAAGAATTATTTTAGATTTTACAGCAAAAATACTTTTTGGGTGTTTTTGAGCATTTTTTGCGGAATGGAAAAGTTTGTTGGTGATTATCACCCCATAGTTTTATTTTTTACCCAAAAAACTGTACGCAGTTTGTTTTCTATTGGTCTAAGCTTGATTTCGATTTTTGATTTAATCTTGCACAAGAATTATTTTAGATTTTACAGCAAAACTACTTTTTGGGTGTTTTTGAGCATTTTTTGTGGAATGGAAAAGTTTGTTGGTGATTATCACCCCATAGTTTTATTTTTTACCCAAAAAACTGAACGCAGTTTGTTTTCTATTGGTCTAAGCTTGATTTTGGCTTTTGATTTAATCTTGCACAAGAATTATTTTAGATTTTACAGCAAAAATACTTTTTGGGTGTTTTTGAGCATTTTTTGCGGAATGGAAAAGTTTGTTGGTGATTATCACCCTATAGTTTTATTTTTTACCCAAAAAACTGTACGCAGTTTGTTTTCTATTGGTCTAAGCTTGATTTTGGCTTTTGATTTAATCTTGCACAAGAATTATTTTAGATTTTACAGCAAAAATACTTTTTGGGTGTTTTTGAGCATTTTTTGCGGAATGGAAAAGTTTGTTGGTGATTATCACCCCATAGTTTTATTTTTTACCCAAAAAACTGTACGCAGTTTGTTTTCTATTGGTCTAAGCTTGATTTCGATTTTTGATTTAATCTTGCACAAGAATTATTTTAGATTTTACAGCAAAACTACTTTTTGGGTGTTTTTGAGCATTTTTTGTGGAATGGAAAAGTTTGTTGGTGATTATCACCCCATAGTTTTATTTTTTACCCAAAAAACTGAACGCAGTTTGTTTTCTATTGGTCTAAGCTTGATTTTGGCTTTTGATTTAATCTTGCACAAGAATTATTTTAGATTTTACAGCAAAAATACTTTTTGGGTGTTTTTGAGCATTTTTTGTGGAATGGAAAAGTTTGTTGGTGATTATCACCCCATAGTTTTATTTTTTACCCAAAAAACTGTACGCAGTTTGTTTTCTATTGGTCTAAGCTTGATTTTGGCTTTTGATTTAATCTTGCACAAGAATTATTTTAGATTTTACAGCAAAAATACTTTTTGGGTGTTTTTGAGCATTTTTTGTGGAATGGAAAAGTTTGTTGGTGATTATCACCCCATAGTTTTATTTTTTACCCAAAAAACTGTACGCAGTTTGTTTTCTATTGCCCTAAGTTTGACTTTGGCTTTTGATTAAATCTTGCACAAGAATTATTTTAGATTTTACAGCAAAAATACTTTTTGGGTGTTTTTGAGCATTTTTAGTGGAATGGAAAAGTTTGTAGGTGATTATCACCCCATAGTTTTATTTTTTACCCAAAAAACTGTACGCAGTTTGTTTTTATTGCCCTAAGCTTGATTTTGGCTTTTAATTTAATCTTGCACAAGAATTATTTTAGATTTTACAGCAAAAATACTTTTTGGGTGTTTTTGAGCATTTTTTGCGGAATGGAAAAGTTTGTTGGTGATTATCACCCCATAGTTTTATTTTTTACCCAAAAAACTGTACGCAGTTTGTTTTCTATTGGTCTAAGCTTGATTTCGATTTTTGATTTAATCTTGCACAAGAATTATTTTAGATTTTACAGCAAAAATACTTTTTGGGTGTTTTTGAGCATTTTTTGTGGAATGGAAAAGTTTGTTGGTGATTATCACCCCATAGTTTTATTTTTTACCCAAAAAACTGTACGCAGTTTGTTTTCTATTGCCCTAAGTTTGACTTTGGCTTTTGGTTAAATCTTGCACAAGAATTATTTTAGATTTTACAGCAAAAATACTTTTTGGGTGTTTTTGAGCATTTTTTGTGGAATGGAAAAGTTTGTTGGTGATTATCACCCCATAGTTTTATTTTTTACCCAAAAAACTGTACGCAGTTTGTTTTCTATTGGTCTAAGCTTGATTTTGGCTTTTGATTTAATCTTGCACAAGAATTATTTTAGATTTTACAGCAAAAATACTTTTTGGGTGTTTTTGAGCATTTTTTGTGGAATGGAAAAGTTTGTTGGTGATTATCACCCCATAGTTTTATTTTTTACCCAAAAAACTGTACGCAGTTTGTTTTCTATTGCCCTAAGTTTGACTTTGGCTTTTGATTAAATCTTGCACAAGAATTATTTTAGATTTTACAGCAAAAATACTTTTTGGGTGTTTTTGAGCATTTTTAGTGGAATGGAAAAGTTTGTAGGTGATTATCACCCCATAGTTTTATTTTTTACCCAAAAAACTGTACGCAGTTTGTTTTTTATTGTCCTAAGCTTGATTTTGGCTTTTAATTTAATCTTGCACAAGAATTATTTTAGATTTTACAGCAAAAATACTTTTTGGGTGTTTTTGAGCATTTTTTGCGGAATGGAAAAGTTTGTTGGTGATTATCACCCCATAGTTTTATTTTTTACCCAAAAAACTGTACGCAGTTTGTTTTCTATTGGTTTAAGCTTGATTTCGATTTTTGATTTAATCTTGCACAAGAATTATTTTAGATTTTACAGCAAAAATACTTTTTGGGTGTTTTTGAGCATTTTTAGTGGAATGGAAAAGTTTGTAGGTGATTATCACCCCATAGTTTTATTTTTTACCCAAAAAGCTGTAAGCAGTTTGTTTTTTATTGCCCTAAGCTTGATTTTGGCTTTTAACTTAATCTTGCACAAGAATTATTTTAGATTTTACAGCAAAAATACTTTTTGGGTGTTTTTGAGCATTTTTTGCGGAATGGAAAAGTTTGTTGGTGATTATCACCCCATAGTTTTATTTTTTACCCAAAAAACTGTACGCAGTTTGTTTTCTATTGGTCTAAGCTTGATTTCGATTTTTGATTTAATCTTGCACAAGAATTATTTTAGATTTTACAGCAAAAATACTTTTTGGGTGCTTTTGAGCATTTTTTGTGGAATGGAAAAGTTTGTTGGTGATTATCACCCCATAGTTTTATTTTTTACCCAAAAAACTGTACGCAGTTTGTTTTCTATTGGTCTAAGCTTGATTTTGGCTTTTGATTTAATCTTGCACAAGAATTATTTTAGATTTTACAGCAAAAATACTTTTTGGGTGTTTTTGAGCATTTTTTGTGGAATGGAAAAGTTTGTTGGTGACTATCACCCCATAGTTTTATTTTTTACCCAAAAAACTGTACGCAGTTTGTTTTCTATTGGTCTAAGCTTGATTTTGGCTTTTGATTTAATCTTGCACAAGAATTATTTTAGATTTTACAGCAAAAATACTTTTTGGGTGTTTTTGAGCATTTTTTGTGGAATGGAAAAGTTTGTTGGTGATTATCACCCCATAGTTTTATTTTTTACCCAAAAAACTGTACGCAGTTTGTTTTCTATTGGTCTAAGCTTGATTTTGGCTTTTGATTTAATCTTGCACAAGAATTATTTTAGATTTTACAGCAAAAATACTTTTTGGGTGTTTTTGAGCATTTTTTGTGGAATGGAAAAGTTTGTTGGTGATTATCACCCTATAGTTTTATTTTTTACCCAAAAAACTGTACGCAGTTTGTTTTCTATTGGTCTAAGCTTGATTTTGGCTTTTGATTTAATCTTGCACAAGAATTATTTTAGATTTTACAGCAAAAATACTTTTTGGGTGTTTTTGAGCATTTTTTGTGGAATGGAAAAGTTTGTTGGTGATTATCACCCCATAGTTTTATTTTTTACCCAAAAAACTGTACGCAGTTTGTTTTCTATTGCCCTAAGTTTGACTTTGGCTTTTGATTAAATCTTGCACAAGAATTATTTTAGATTTTACAGCAAAAATACTTTTTGGGTGTTTTTGAGCATTTTTAGTGGAATGGAAAAGTTTGTAGGTGATTATCACCCCATAGTTTTATTTTTCACCCAAAAAACTGTACGCAGTTTGTTTTTTATTGCCCTAAGCTTGATTTTGGCTTTTAATTTAATCTTGCACAAGAATTATTTTAGATTTTACAGCAAAAATACTTTTTGGGTGTTTTTGAGCATTTTTTGCGGAATGGAAAAGTTTGTTGGTGATTATCACCCCATAGTTTTATTTTTTACCCAAAAAACTGTACGCAGTTTGTTTTCTATTGGTCTAAGCTTGATTTCGATTTTTGATTTAATCTTGCACAAGAATTATTTTAGATTTTACAGCAAAAATACTTTTTGGGTGTTTTTGAGCATTTTTTGTGGAATGGAAAAGTTTGTTGGTGATTATCACCCCATAGTTTTATTTTTTACCCAAAAAACTGTACGCAGTTTGTTTTCTATTGGTCTAAGCTTGATTTTGGCTTTTGATTTAATCTTGCACAAGAATTATTTTAGATTTTACAGCAAAAATACTTTTTGGGTGTTTTTGAGCATTTTTTGTGGAATGGAAAAGTTTGTTGGTGTTTATCACCCCATAGTTTTATTGTTTACCCCAAAAAACTGTACGCAGTTTGTTTTCTATTGGTCTAAGCTTGATTTTGGCTTTTGATTTAATCTTGCACAAGAATTATTTTAGATTTTACAGCAAAAATACTTTTTGGGTGTTTTTGAGCATTTTTAGTGGAATGGAAAAGTTTGTAGGTGATTATCACCCCATAGTTTTATTTTTTACCCAAAAAACTGTACGCAGTTTGTTTTTTATTGCCCTAAGCTTGATTTTGGCTTTTAATTTAATCTTGCACAAGAATTATTTTAGATTTTACAGAAAAATACTTTTTGGGTGTTTTTGAGCATTTTTTGCGGAATGGAAAAGTTTGTTGGTGATTATCACCCCATAGTTTTATTTTTTACCCAAAAAACTGTACGCAGTTTGTTTTCTATTGGTCTAAGCTTGATTTCGATTTTTGATTTAATCTTGCACAAGAATTATTTTAGATTTTACAGCAAAAATACTTTTTGGGTGTTTTTGAGCATTTTTTGTGGAATGGAAAAGTTTGTTGGTGATTATCACCCCATAGTTTTATTTTTTACCCAAAAAACTGTACGCAGTTTGTTTTCTATTGGTCTAAGCTTGATTTCGATTTTTGATTTAATCTTGCACAAGAATTATTTTAGATTTTACAGCAAAACTACTTTTTGGGTGTTTTTGAGCATTTTTTGTGGAATGGAAAAGTTTGTTGGTGATTATCACCCCATAGTTTTATTTTTTTACCCAAAAAACTGTACGCAGTTTGTTTTCTATTGCCCTAAGTTTGACTTTGGCTTTTGATTAAATCTTGCACAAGAATTATTTTAGATTTTACAGCAAAAATACTTTTTGGGTGTTTTTGAGCATTTTTTGTGGAATGGAAAAGTTTGTTGGTGATTATCACCCCATAGTTTTATTTTTTACCCAAAAAACTGTACGCAGTTTGTTTTCTATTGGTCTAAGCTTGATTTTGGCTTTTGATTTAATCTTGCACAAGAATTATTTTAGATTTTACAGCAAAAATACTTTTTGGGTGTTTTTGAGCATTTTTTGTGGAATGGAAAAGTTTGTTGGTGATTATCACCCCATAGTTTTATTTTTTACCCAAAAAACTGTACGCAGTTTGTTTTCTATTGCCCTAAGTTTGACTTTGGCTTTTGGTTAAATCTTGCACAAGAATTATTTTAGATTTTACAGCAAAAATACTTTTTGGGTGTTTTTGAGCATTTTTTGTGGAATGGAAAAGTTTGTTGGTGATTATCACCCCATAGTTTTATTTTTTTACCCAAAAAACTGTACGCAGTTTGTTTTCTATTGGTCTAAGCTTGATTTTGGCTTTTGATTTAATCTTGCACAAGAATTATTTTAGATTTTACAGCAAAAATACTTTTTGGGTGTTTTTGAGCATTTTTTGTGGAATGGAAAAGTTTGTTGGTGATTATCACCCCATAGTTTTATTTTTTACCCAAAAAACTGTACGCAGTTTGTTTTCTATTGCCCTAAGTTTGACTTTGGCTTTTGATTAAATCTTGCACAAGAATTATTTTAGATTTTACAGCAAAAATACTTTTTGGGTGTTTTTGAGCATTTTTAGTGGAATGGAAAAGTTTGTAGGTGATTATCACCCCATAGTTTTATTTTTTACCCAAAAAACTGTACGCAGTTTGTTTTTTATTGCCCTAAGCTTGATTTTGGCTTTTAATTTAATCTTGCACAAGAATTATTTTAGATTTTACAGCAAAAATACTTTTTGGGTGTTTTTGAGCATTTTTTGCGGAATGGAAAAGTTTGTTGGTGATTATCACCCCATAGTTTTATTTTTTACCCAAAAAACTGTACGCAGTTTGTTTTCTATTGGTTTAAGCTTGATTTCGATTTTTGACTTAATCTTGCACAAGAATTATTTTAGATTTTACAGTAAAAATACTTTTTGGGTGTTTTTGAGCATTTTTTGTGGAATGGAAAAGTTTGTTGGTGATTATCACCCCATAGTTTTATTTTTTACCCAAAAAACTGTACACAGTTTGTTTTCTATTGGTCTAAGCTTGATTCTGGCTTTTGATTTAATCTTGCACAAGAATTATTTTAGATTTTACAGCAAAAATCCTTTTTGGGTGTTTTTGAGCATTTTTTGTGGAATTTAAAAGTTTGTTGGTGATTATCACCCCATAGTTTTATTTTTTACCCAAAAAACTCTACGCAGTTTGTTTTCTGTTGGTCTAAGCTTGATTTTGGCTTTTGATTTAATCTTGCACAAGAATTATTTTAGATTTTACAGCAAAAATACTTTTTGGGTGTTTTTGAGCATTTTTTGCGGAATGGAAATGTTTGTTGGTGATTATCACCCCATAGTTTTATTTTTTACCCAAAAAGCTGTACGCAGTTTGTTTTCTATTGGTCTAAGCTTGATTTTGGCTTTTGATTTAATCTTGCACAAGAATTATTTTAGATTTTAGCAAAAATACTTTTTGGGTGTAACGCAGTTCGTTTTGTAAGGAGTTTAGCTGTATAGTGGTATTTCTTTGTTTTGTGCACAGTCATTATTTTATTTACTTTGATTATAACGAAATCAATTTACTGTACAAATGTACTGTACGTTTCTTAAGTCTTTGCATGATTTTGTTTTGTTTTTAAAACTCACCACAGCAAATAAAAGAAATCAATAAAAAAATGTAAATACAAACAGCTGTTGCGGTTTGATGGAGTTTGATTTGTTCACATACGTGGTACTTGTATTATTGTATCATTTTTACCCTTGTATTGTTGTATTTGGTGCCCTGGTGCTGCCACCTGTAAATGAATACTCCTTGGTTTGAGACTTTAGTTTTTTGAAACAACAATAAAAAACCATATTGTTTTTGCCATATTGTATTTGTTTTAGTAATATCACACCTGTATTAATCTACCTTGGATGGTGCATTTATTTATTTAATATGAGAAAATTTTAGATCTTTTATTTGTGATAGGATAATATAGACAAGAAACTTTTAATAAATTATATTATCTATTAAGAACATATTGTTTGTTTGTTTAGTTTTAAGTTACGTCGCCTACAGCACCGAATTATTTGGACGGGAAATATGTTTCCATAACGCCATCACCAATTACGGCTTTCGCATAAGGAGCCTCCTCCAAGAAAATCGCGCCGACCTACACCGTCGTATAGGAAACTGGATTCCCCAAATTCTTCTCCTGTTTTATCCTTTGAGTTTTGTTTGGTTTTCCACCATATGTCAAAATACGCTTTAAAAAGCTAGTTATACAAATTATGTATGTGTTGTATGCGGTTAGCAACCAACGCCACGAAAAAGCAACTCGGTACCGTTAACTGACTCCAATCACTAATCACATGCGGGAGTGAGACGCAAAACTATCAAAGGCCAATAAACAACAGTGGCCTGGTTGCATCTACGAAGTAATTGCCAACGACGCGTGATGTTGACTCGCCCAGAGCTACTTTACGAATGAAGAACATACTGGATGAACATTATTCTTCAAACTCGTATAAAAATATATTCTACTGCTGAACATTGTTATAATGCTCTGTTTGTATAGTAGAACTCGAAGTGATATTTTTCCCAAAAAGGGGCGCAAAGTATAGCAAAGGTTCTTAAAAAGTGGCAATTGCGCCAAAAAGGGGTCACACTTTAGTATCACAGTGGTAACGTTGATTAGGGCTTTTCTAAGGTCGACTAACTGGCAACTCTGAAAGAAAACCGCAAAAATGTAAGTATACATAGTTCGATTTTCAAAGATTAATATGCATATGTACATGCAAAAAAGGAAAACAATTTTCAAACGATTATAAAGAAAATTTTAATTTATAAACAAAGAACAAACAAAAAATATATTTCTTTTGTGATTGTGTAAAGGACAAAATCATCAAAAATTGCAGCTCAACATAAGTGGGACTACTCCCAAACAAGTCTTTGTTGTTTTTTTGAAAACCAAAACACAATGAACGAAGCAGCCTTAGCTGGAATGATACCATACGATACAATTGGTCTCTATGAGCAACCGAAACCACGATTCATATTTAAAATGCCACGTGTGGTTCCCGACCAAAAGTCGAAGTTTGAAAGTGATGAACTATTTCGCCGTTTAAGTCGGGAAAGTGAGATACGTTATACTGGATATCGAGAGCGGGCATTGGAAGAACGGCAAATACGCTTTCAAAATGGGTGTCGAGAAGGTCATACTGAGATCTCATTTGTTGCTTCGGGTACAAACTTGCAACTTGTTTTTAACGCCACTCAGAATCCCTATATACATGACAAGGAGTGCGAATTCGAAAAGGAGCCGGGAAAGGTGCATATTAAATCATATTTCATCATGAATGGTGTATGCGTCAGATTTCGAGGTTGGCTAGACCTCGAAAGACTTGATGGTGTCGGCTGCTTGGAATATGACGAGCGCAGGGCAATGCACGAAGATGCTATACTACGAGATCAAATTGATCGATATAACCAGAGATTGCGGGAATTTGAAGACTCGAAAAGAGCTTATCGGGAAAATCGACCTGAGGACATGGACGCAGTACGTCGTGGGGTCGCTTCAGGTGGTATAGGAGTTGGTGCTGCAAGCATGTGGCGACGTTAAAAGTAATAATATATGTATGTATGTAAACTTTATAAACATAGCGAATAAAAATGAATTTTGCATATGTATAAAAATCTCTTCTATTTTTCGGTTTTGAAATTTTTCGAATTTACATACACTAATGTGCTGTTTCCACAATGCAAACAAGCGACTGTAATTGAAATTTGTATGGAAATCACTAAAAACAAGTGCTTTTCATATAAATTTTAGACAAGTAGTGCTTGTTTGCATTGTGGAAACAGCACATTATTCAGTAACTCGAACAAAACAGTCCTGTTAAAATTTTTTACGAAAAACACTCGTTTTAATTTTTTTAAACTGATTTTTATTTCAATGTTTGAGTGAATATTTGATTTACCCTACTTCCTGATTCACATACACGAACATAAACTTCTTTATGGAAACAGTTTTTTTTTGGTATTATTCATTAAAATTTTGTTGAAAAGTTTCATTTCGTCTATGAAACAGGCCCTTAGTCTTACTGAATCATGTCCTGGCTAAATTACTAAACTCCATTAAAACTAGCATTTTTCAATATACATCGAGTATATTATTTTGTGCTTAATTTTAATAAGTGGGCCCGGACTTTCATGAAACTAAAAATTGATTTTAAGCGCTTAAAAAATGCACCTACAAATGAAAAATATGCATTTACCTTAGGTGGCGAAGTGGGTGATGCAATTAAAATGTTTGGTTATTTATTGAAATTCCGCAACGAAAGCACAATTTATTTCCCTTATAAGGTCGTATTTAACGTTTAATTATAATAAAAAATTTTCAAATTTTCGCGAACAATATAAAATATAAAAACAAAGTCGAACAAATCTGAAGTTTGAAAATTTAAAAATTTTTTTGATTTGCTCGTTAACATCCCCATTAACATACACCAAATAACTGAAACGGTTTAGCATGTATAAAATAAACAGCTTTGATTGTAGGTATTGATAAAAATGTCCATCAAAATCGAAAACATAAAAATAATAAGAGCTTGTAAGTGTTAGATTAAAATGCATGCAAGAATTTACATGAGAAAAGTCTTGTATTCTATTTCGCCACAAAAATTAGTTCAATAGCTGATGTTTCCTTGTAAAAAAAGCATCCACCTTTATAAGTGTTAAAAAAAGTGAAAAAGAATGGTGATGAGACGGTGTAGCCGCCTGTCGAAATCAGTAGTACTGATCCGTTTGCTAATCTGGGCTCAAATCGTCACATCCGTGAACGTACAACTAACTCGTCACGAAAAAACGCCATTTTCGGATTATGACATACGTGAACGTACTGTAATCCCATACAACTTATACGGTTGACGTATCACGTAATTCATTTTAGTACGATTGCGGATATGTTTGAAGTAAATCGGTGCAGCTATTTAGAAGATATCACATCTTTTCTAGATGTATTCTGTTGAATTTGTGTGTCCTTGACGTAGCTCCCAAACGGGTCGATCGATTTTAATTTAGTAAATTTTGTTTAAAGGTGACTTGATCTACGTTTGAAGAAAATTGGTCCAGCCGTTTTGAAGTTACCATCCATTTTCTTCGGTTTTTTTTTTAATTTAATATTCTGCCTGTTCACAGGATCCGATACGGAATTGGATTGGAAACGGAATTCCAATCCAATTCCAATTGTGAATACGTTCATAAAAACGTAACAAAATTTATTTGTTCGAAGTGTTTATTTTCGTTCAAAATATCGTTTACTAAGATGCTTATTTAGTAATTAGAGGCTAGGAAAAATTTGTTCTATCTGATAAATGCATAAATTAAAGGTCTCCTGAACTCCAATTCATGAACAATTAATTCCGTTTTTCAACGGAAATTTCGCAAATCTAAGTACAAACGGATTTCATGAACGCAAATAACCTGTTTTGTAGAGAAATCGATACAAAACCAAAAAAGGAAAAATACTGGTCCTAAATGGGTTATTTTTTTTTTTAATAGGCCATGTTCTGAAAACCATATTTTTTTGAAATCGCAAAATTTCAAAAACGAAAAACAGCGTTCTTTTAGGGCCTAATTTTCTAAAAATTTTCACGAAAGTGAAATTTATAAAGCAAACAATAACAAAATTACTCAATTTCTATAAATTTTTGTTTTTCATACAAATTCTTCACTGAATAAACACAAAAAATTCAGGCTGCTTTGCCTTTCATAATTTTTAAAATTTGCATGAAACAAATTATAAAATTTGAGTAATTTTGTTATTGTTTCTTATATAAATTTCACTTTCGTGACGTGTTTTAGGAAATTAGGCCCCTAATCGTACAATTTTGTGCATTTGTATCTAGTTCGGATAAAATATATGAAACATAAAAATTAACTGAAAAGACGCAAGCGAGCTTTTTAGTTGAATTTTTTCCTGAAAGTTGCCGATTTCAAAACGAAATGATTTTCAAAACATGGCCGAATATGTTTTTCACATATTTCCACATTGATACACTGAATTAAGTTTTGCAAGTAAATCCTTAAAACTTTGTAGGTCAGTAACTTCGAAAATATGCGTTTCCTGTTGGTTTGAATTGCTTTATTAAACTGAATTCATGTATAGCCGTTAAGTTCGTTAGTACAAAAGAAAGTAGTTAGCAGAGTTGCGAAAGATGGTACCAGAATACCTTACATTCTGTCTGTTCCCGTACGTGCACAAACTTAACCGAAAGCTCTTTTCAATACAAAATTTTTATTGAAAAATTCTTTCGGCTAAGATTTGGGAACTTCGGACACGTAAAGAAACATATCTATTTATTGGTAGTAAATAAAGTGCAGGAGAAAATATAATAACGTCTAAAAATTTTCTTCATTCTCAACATTTCCGCGGATTTTTGTACTTTACTTTTTTTTCTTAGAATTAGATTTTCTAACAGATAGAAATTTTTTATTTTATTTGGAGGAGTGTAGCTAAACTTAATTTAAGCCCATTTTTGTTTGCAACTTTTAATAATAAATGTAAAATAAATTTTTTGAATGTCAAATTTTTATTTAAAAATCGAGTAAAATTAGTTTAAAGCAATAGATCTCCAATTTCACTAAATTTCTCAAAAATTGTACCTTCGATTGGCGTTTTTGGAGTACTCTCAGTATGTTCTTACAATAAAAAGCTGCTTAACTTTTTAATTTAACAGTAAAGAAGTAATTTACTTCTTGGATTTTATTTTCTTAAGATAGAATTCCAGTTCTTTGCCTTCCAAAATGTAGCCATCAGCACGACCGCATTGACCGGGACGGGACGAGATGCAGCCTTTAAAAAAAACAAAACATTTTTTATATTACACATATTTTAAATGTATAAACAAAAACTTTCAACAAAAACAATCAGAGTAACTATGACAAGCTAAATCACACCCCACGGCTTGCTACAGAACTTAAAACAAGTCTGTAGCAATAAATTTTATGGGATCGCTTTTATTTGTAACATCATTTTTTGGAAAAAGCTTTTGCTAGTTTTATTAGAAAACGTACCTAAAAGACGACTAGAAACGAATTGGTCTTCCAAGGCTTGTTCAACTTTGGCGTGCTTTTGACGTTCCAAGTACTTCTTCATTGCCTTTTCGCTACGTTTCTTAGTTAGGACATCATTATCATCATCCTTTTGCTGTTGCTTGGGGTTACGTTTGCGACCCAAAGGCAAAACATAATGGGATTCATACCACTGACGGAAAGGAGTAGCGTCAATAACAACGATAGAGTTCTTTACCAATGTTTTGGTACGGACCAATTCATTGTTCGAGGCATTGTAGACGACATCGGCAATACGCGTTTTTCGTGCAATACCTTCAGACGCCCAGGCAAAATTACCAGTTTCAAGACGTAGGGCACGTAGTTTAGCATTTCCACCGCGTGTACGAACACTGTGAACGCGAGGAGCACCCAACTAAAAATATTAAGAAAAAATTACACCTTAGATCAAGGAACAATAAAATGTAATAGATTTTCAATACATACTATGTACATGCTTACATATTATGTACGCATGTATATAGTATAAAGGGAAATGATAATCAGCAGTCCGAACATAATAACGCTATTCATCAATTGCAAAAATTTCCTGAAAACTTTTTGGTTACAGTTGACACGCGTTATCATCATTTTAATATTTCCCAGATCTCAATTATACATAATTCTTATTCGGAATTGTAGGACGTACCTTAGTATTGGCAGCAGGGCGGCCCATCTCGAACTTGCGCTTCTTGCGCAAAGGCTTACGTTTGCCACCAGTGGCGCGGCGCTTGTGAGCACTATCGCGGCTAATACCTGGAAAATTGCAATCCAGTTAGATAATATTAACGCCTATTAAACATATGTATGTATGTGTCGTTTTATCATAACATCAACCAAAGTTAAGTCAAAAATATAGTTGTCATATTTTGGTTCTTAATCCAATACGTTTTCAAATACTCCAATTTTCGGAAAATTAAAAAAAAAATTTTTTTTATTTCTAGAACACACACACAATCGATTTAACATTAAATCGTTAACATCTCCAAACAGGATTTTTAGACTTCTTAAGTCTTATGATAAAACGACACATATTAAAAAAATCCAAGCTTTTGCCCATTCCAATACATTATTTTAGCTAGCCATACAGCATTTTTTCACAAAATATAAGTAACGCTTGCTATCTTTTAAATCTACCACTTGTCTTTATTGGTTTTGCAAGCAATTTATAATTTTATTTCTGTGATTATAATGGATGTTTGAGGATTTTCTTGAAAATTTTTAACTTTATTAGAAACAGCACTCACCCATCTTGAGTAAAAACAGAAAAGGAAAGGAAGCGAAAAACAACCAAATAACAGAACCAGGCGAATTAATACTAGGTGGCATCGTTAGCAGTATTGCCAGAAAATTTAAAAAGTTTTTTGGGGTAAAAATAAGGCGAATTTTAAACAGGTGGCCTCGCCAGATCAGGGGCCCGATTCTATTTTTAGAAAAAGTGGTAATGAAAAATAAATTATCACGTCATTGAAAATGCGATTATAATTTCAGCTTTTATTAAAACTATCTGTCAAATTATTTTCATATGATAAAAATGATGCCAACTTTTAATAACTTTTTTATTAACTTTTTCTCCAAAAATCATTTCCTATACACCCCGTCTTCACGAAACATTTGATATTTCTTAACATAAGAAATAACGTCGGCAGATTGACGTCACAAAAAATTCATGTGTTCAAACTTATGCTAAGGGTGGAGTAAACGTACTGATGTTTGGACACAAATTTGATATATTCATATAGTAAATTTGCACGGCATTTTGTAATTTTTTTTATAGATTTCACTTTATTATATTTCTGTTTGTTAAAATTTTATGAACATAAATAATATGCAAAAAATAAAAAAAACATCTAAAACATATATTTATTAACTTTATTCTTTTTTCAATAAAATCAAACAAATTGTAAAAAACACACATATTAAATATGACAGCTTGTGTTCTAACATATTTCCTCGGGCTTCTGTTTTAACATTGATTTCCAAACATGTGTTACCTGGCCTTTACACATGCAAGTGCAAGTTCGAAAAACTCAATATACTCAAACTTTTCTACTAACACACTTTTGGTTCAGCTATGAGAAAGACAGAGAAACGAATACAAATTGCTTTTTCGTTGATAATACGTACACAGAACTTGCATGCAAGTACTTACATGTGTAAACCCAGGGTTAGGACACAAATACATTCGGTCCACACGTTAATTTCTTGTGTTAGGACAGAATTTTGACAATTGCTAACACACAAATTTCCAAACTTATGTCTCGTGAAGACGGGGTGATTAAGTAAAAAACGCCAAAGTGTATTATTTATAATAATTGTTACAACACTGAAATAAACCGAGGCGAATTCAGTACCAGGTAGCGTTATCATCACAGATGATCATCAGCTGATTACACCCCATCAGTCAAACTCTATATAAGAAAAGAGAAAAACTTTAACCCGAACTGTCAAAGCACAAATAAAAATAGTCCTACACCTACTTTGTATGTGTGTTGTTTTGATGATAAGGCCACTTGATATTAATTCGTGAAATAAACAAGAAATAAAAATAAAGTAGATCTTTGCCCACTAGCACTATAATTTATAAGATATTTTTTCTTGTTGTGCCAGATTGCAAACTATAATAAATAAATAAACAAATAAATAAATACAAATAAATAACAGAGTTAAGTTATTTGCTATACATTTTTGTAACAAACACATAAAACCATAAATTTTAACAAAGTAAACTTAATATTTAAAAACAACCCAATGGATAAAAAAAGATGTTGCAAAGCTTCAGAAGACCAGAAAGTACATAATATGTATTTGCAATAAAATTAGTTTTTGTTTAAATTTGCTTATAATTGAAGAAATGAGCGGAATAAAACAAAAAGTGACAGATGGTTTTCATAATGATTCAATTTTTCATAATTGCAATCAGAATCGCTCTAAATGAAAAATGAAGTGAAAAATTGCTATGAAGTGAAAATGATAAATTTTTTATCACTTCATTTTTATCATAAGCTCAGAATCGAGGGTAGAGCCCTCTCTCTAACACTACGTTTACACTGGGTCTTGACGAGACATAAGTTTGGAAAATTTTGTGTTGGCAATTGTCAAAATCTGTTGCTAACACACCGACCACACGAGCAATTGTATATGTCTTAATACAAGCAATAACGCCTGCAGAAACGTCGATTGCCAATGTTCTTGCTTGTATTTCTTGGTAGCGAACACGTACAAATTTTAAAACATTAAATTGACAATTTTACTGATGAAGGTTGTGCGTTATTTACACTGTATTCTTTTATGTATGTAATTTATAATTATATAAATAATATTTTTTTACATTTTACAGCGATGTTCTTTTCGAAATTAGTTTATTGTTAATTTTTTCACTTTTCACAAAAAAAAACTTAAATGGCAATTCAGTTTGACAGCTTGTGTTAAAAGATTGTTGTTCAGCAATGTATTTTAACATTTGTTGCTGAATATGTATTTGAACACATATTCATACGGTCCAGCATTGTCTAGTGTAAAAGCTGAGTAATTCGATTCGAAAAGAAAACTGTTCGAACTTGTATCTTACCCTACGTCTATACCTGATATATTTTTATCATGACAAAAGTCAAATTTTATATTGAAAAATAATTTGTTTTATGTTAGCTGTTTTTAATATATGGAATTTCACATTTTCACATCATGACAAAAGTCAAACTTTCTATAGAAATATAATTTGTTTTATGGTAGTTGTTTTATATATATATGGAATTTGACATACTGATAAAAATATATCAGGTATAGACGTAGGGTAATGAATCTGCCTTGGACTATTGACGCTTTTTAAATCTCCTTACCCTTATATTTTTTCCAAATACCCCTTTGTCCGGGTCAACACGTGCAATTTTTGTTGCAGCAATTCTTAATTTTTCAGTGCAAAAGAGCGAGAGAGGAATATATATGGTATATATTTATATTTCAACACTCTCCCACAAATTAAGAAATTGCTGCAACAAAAATTGCATTTGTGGGCCGGGACTTTTCAAAATAGGGAATCTTTTTACGCTTTCTCAATTTTTTGAGGTGCTTTTTGTTACAACTGGTGATTTTTTTCAATTTAAGTCCTTTTTTTTTTAAATAAAGCTTACATAGTGTCATGACGAGCAAATTATTTGTTATAACTTTATAATTGTTAGCACAAGAATTTGTCACGCCTGACCCGCTGTTGTTACTGTTTTGTCATTGTTATGACATCGTTGTTAAAACAATTGCTATAACAACGATGTTTCCTCATATCATACAACAGGACCACGTATGTTTAATTTTGTTATGAGATTTCATTTGCTACAAATGCTCATTGGGCTAAAATGCACTATTTTTGCGTAATTATTTGTTATATTTTTGATTTTTCAAAAAAAAATTTTAATAGAAAAATCAATTAAACAATTTTAAATCTACTAATACAATTTTTAATACACGTACATACAAAACACAGCTGACGAGAAGTTTAGTTAATGCACTTACCTGTATTATTGTATCATTTGTTCGCATAATCAAAACAAAACAATACAGTTTTCCAAAAAATAATCAGCTGGCATGCTAATATCACCTGGAATCAAACACTGACAAAAACCGCCCGTTTTAACACACGAGCAGTTTTGAATGACGGTTAAAATCAAGTTGCAGCAGATAGACGCGTGAAAGGCCGTTTTTTGTCGAGACACCGGCAGTTTTACCCCCATAATTTTACACGTGCGGTTAAAACCAAGGTGTATCTAACAGGTGGGATCACTAGGTCAGCTGACTCGCTTGATTAAATGTGAAACTTAGTAGTGCCGATGAAATGCTCATGATATCACCACTACCTTCAAACTATCAAACACCATATACAGACTTCCTTCTGTGTGGTGTTTGACATTTATTTCAAGAGAAATCTGCGCTGGTAATACCACCCGTTTTTTGACATCTGTTAAGGTAGTTTTACAACAATTTTTCTATTGTTTCAGTAATGCCCGTACCTGTTCAATATGCCTTGGTTGAAACTGCCAAAAAAAAGAACGAAGTGTATGGCCGCCTTTACTCCAGTATACTGGCACAAACAAGTGATGTTGAATTGTGCTCGAAAGCATACTGGTGCAATATTCATTTCTTTAAAATTTCTGTACGGATAAGTTGTTGTACCTAGTGTGCACCGCATTTATTTTGAAAATAAAAAGTAAGGAAAACGCGTGTTTTTTCTATTAAAAAATTATTAGGAATGATTTGTTTATTTCAGAAACACGTTACAATATATATTTTGTTCCTTTTTTCTTAATTTATGAGTCATTTATTCAAGTACATGTGTTTTATCCCGATGTTTACTCTTTGACAGCTTTTCTCAACTGAGCTAATTTCACCATACACAATACCACAAACTGGTACCATCAGCAAAATATCAAACTCTGTTTGACATCGCAACAGCAAAGCGTACAATCGCACCAAATGTCCATACACGACCAAACAACTGGCGCCAACACTTGATTGCGCGTGCACACTGGTGTAGTGGACGAGTTTTTCCATACAAATTGACACCGCCATCGAACTGTCAAACTCTGATTCAGAGTTACAGCACAAAGTAGGACAGATAGTACGTTTATACGCACGAGTTACACTGCGTCTTCACGTAGCAATATTTATTGCTGAGCACAGGCAAAAACGTCGGCAGAATAATTTTATTTTTTTGCCTCTTGCTTGAGGCGGAGAACACGTATAGCGATTTTTTCCACAATTTTTACATATTCATGGGGCAGGTAGTGCCTAATATATACAGCTCCAATGTAAAAATATAACAAATTTGTCTTTATTTGTTCTTATTTTATTTTATATTTTCTGATGATGTCTTTTTATATTTTGCCCGAATTTGCTGTTTTGCTAAAATAAATAAAAAACACAACAAAAGTGACAGCCGATTGCTTGGCAATAATTGCTCGAGCAATCAGCAAAGCAATCATTGCGCAATGGATTGCCACTCATGGCAATCTGCGGTCAACAGGTAGCAATTGTTATACTCAATTGTTATAAGCAATCAATTTTGACGTTTGCGGCAATAAATATTGCTACGTGGAGATCGCACGTTACTTGCAAATAAAAACGTAGTGCTACCAAGTATGTATTTTTAATGTAAATTACTAACTAAAAGGTTTAGCTCACAGTCTAACTAGACACCACCGACCAACCAGACAGGACAATTTTGATGGTTAAAAATTGCACAAATCATATTTTGAGGGCAGCCGCTTGAGAAAGAGACAAAAATTATATGTTCTTGTTTCATTTTATCCAAATAAAAGTGTTGCAAATCTTACGTATGTATGCGAAAAACAAAACAAAATTGAACACCAATACTTTCTTATATCTCTTTTGAACGCCAGTCTGTCAAGAGTGAGTAGGCAATAGATTGCTGTTCATGTCGCGTCTGGTTGGTCGGTGCTAGACACGTCAACTTTGACAGCTGAAAATTGCCTGAATCATGTTTTTATCCCGGCTAGTTGAGAAAGAGACAACAATTACGAGAATGTATGCGTAAAGCAAAATAAAAGGAAATACTAATACTTTCTTATTTCTCTTTTGTGATGCTGCCCACTTCGGCTGAGACCATTGGCGTAGCTGAACATTTTTCTGGGGGAGGCTAAAGCTCATTTTTGAGCCTAAATTTCGCTTATATAATCAAAATTACTCTAATATTTTGAATTTCTAGGGGGGCTGGAGCGTTTCTGGGGTGGCGTAGCACCCTTCAGACGGCCCTAGCTACGCCAATGGCTGAGACGGCAATATCTTCCGGCTCATGTCGCGTCTGGTTAGATTGTGCGCGGCTACCTGTTATACTATGGGCAGAATACTAAAAACAAAATACATATCGAATTTTCTTTTAATCTCATACTAGGGGAAGACGTAATTTTGCTTTTCCGATAAGACCTCATTTTATGCAAATGCTCATCGAGCTAACACGTACTACTTTTGCTATTTTATTTTTAATTTTTCACACAAATTTTAATATATAAATCAATTAAACACATTTATTCAGTTATTTAGCACTGATATTTTATCAAAAACGTCTCTCATTTATTTTAATAAACACTCACACATGCACACCATTTTATTTTCATGTACATGTGTCTTATAACAACGCTCTCATAAAAATTATTATAACATTGAGATAACACTAATTTGAAGTCTACACGTAACATAATTCTCTCTGCAATTGAATTTGACAATCTCATCTTACATATTATGTTACGTGTAGACTTTAAGTTACAAACCAATCGGCTTAAAATAGGAGTGTAGACACCGCCCGTCCTTTTCTTTTATCCGCGCCACCGCCGATAGACTTTTTCTATATCAAACAACTTTTTTTGTGAAATAATAACATATTTTTCCTGCATTTTTTTTCAATTTTTGTAATATATAAAATTGTTATGCCGCCGCCAAGTCATTGTTGTAAACGTACAGCCGCCGACCAATATTGTCCGCGCCGCCGCCGATGATGAAAGCCATCAGCTTGGAACTCTGCTCTCATTTGCCTTGTGCACATCTGTTTATTGATCGTTTTCCAATTTATTTTGTTAAATAATCTTTAGTAAATTAAAAATGAATAATTTAACACGTTTGTTGTCAAACTGCGGCATACAAACACAAAAGCCGTCTTTAATAACCATCTCATCAGTGTTCGCTTTACAATCGAGAACAAAAACGAAAGTTGTAGAAAAACCTAAGCCCGGTGGTGGCCAACAATTTAGACGCATTGTCCACTTCAAAGACGAATATACTATAGAACCGTTGAATATAACACATCTGGCTGGCAGAGATCCAGTTACTGGGCGCGTTGTTGCCAAGGGCATTGGCGGTGGTATTAAGCAAAAATACCATTGGATTAAATGGGTGCGTGATGGGCCTTTAGAGGGGCCACCTCAAGAGGAAAGGGTTTTCGAAATTTTAGATGATGGCTGTAGAACATCCAAAATCGCTCTAGTTGGGGTGGGTGATGAGTTAAAGTATATATTAGCAACCGAAAACATGAAAGTGGGAGATATTATTAAAACTTCTAGATTTATACCGAGAATACCAGGTAAAATTTAAAATAATTCGTGCTAGAAATAAATAGAGATATTTTATTTCTCATAGTGCGCCCTAATGAAGGAGATGCTTTTCCGTTGGGCGCCCTGCCCGTAGGGACAAGAATACACAATTTAGAAAAGAATCCGGGCTACCCTAGTCATTTCATTCATGCAGCAGGTACATTCGGCACAATCTTACGCAAATTCGACGACAAGGTTGTCGTACAATTGCCTTCTAAACGTGAATATGCTTTCGATAAGATTTGTATGGCAACTGTCGGTATGTTTTGGAATTTTTGAGTAGTACATCAATTCGTAATAAACTTTTAAATTTTTAGGACGCGTTAGCAATATTGAGCATAATAAGCAGCATATTGGTTCAGCGCAGCGTATGCGTGAATTAGGTAATCGTCCAAGGTCTGGGTTATGGCAACGAAAAGATGGCCGTTTCGGTCGTAAGATACGCAAACTTCCCCCTATGACTTTGGCACCGCCACCACCCAAAACTCCTCCTGAAACTATTAAGCTTACATTACCTTTGTAAAATATTGGGGCGAAATTTATTACAAGTCCTTAAATAAATGTATATTTTTGTTGCTTAAAATTTTATATTTATTTACGCGATTTCTTCATGGAAAAGCCTTGGCCTTGGAAAATTTCGCCCGGTTCAGGGTTCGATTCGATTTCTGACACGCGATCGCTTATAGGCTTAATGGAATGATCAAATTTTAGCACACCAAATTTGTAATCGTAATCGGGCACACCCCTGGCTAAAACCTACGAAAGTTTAGTTAAAAAAATGACAGCTTTAAAAGCAAAATAAAATCGTACCTTTTTAACAACTGGCGTGTCCAACTGAGAATCTTTTTTCTTTTTGCCATCTAAACGCACTCCAGAACCTTTAAATGTTTCCACTACCTCTTCCATAACATGATCTTGGGGCTGTTCTTCTTGTGGCTGTTCTTTTATTGCGGCTGATGGTTCTTTGTATCCCACTGGAGCTTCAAATTCCACCTTTAAAAATCTTATTTTATTTACATTCTTTTTACAAGTACATCTCATTGACATACATTCATATCACACTCTATAATGCTAACAGCATTGCCTGGTTTAGTTTCCAATACACACAATTCATACACCTTTTTATTATATTTAATAGCTATAACATCACCCGTAGTAAGGCAGGCAAAATTTCGCAAAGCATTTTCCAATACAGCCTTCGGATTGGTTATGTCCAAAAAGTCCGTGCTATGAGGTTGGAACTTGGAAAATTTAGCCACTGGCAAAGATACACTTTCAATAGTCAATATATCTTCTTCTTCCAACAACAAATTGTCCATCATCCAATACGGCAAATAGCATTTACCCTCATCGGCCACAAACTCCAAAACACCAGCATGTGAAGTCCTTCCTTTTTTAGTGTTGATTAATTTGAATAACATTGGATATTCAACATTTAAACGGGTCAATGAATCCAATGCAGAAGGAGGCATTATAACTGACATTAAATTATATTAATAATTTTTAGCATTCACATTATTGAAAAAACTTACTTTTGCCACCATTTTCAACGTCTTGTCTCTCACTGCCCGGCATCATAGAAACGGAAAAACATTTGTAGGAAGCTTTAAAACTGCGTCCAGCCTCTGGGAACATCATGTTGAAACCACTAAACTGAAACTGTTTTTTTTATTTAAGTATTTGCTTAATTAATTTTTTTAGAGTATAAAACCATAGCTTACCATTTCTGTTTATTTTTATCCTTTATTATACGTATTTCAATTAATTTTGCAAATTTATTTCACAAAGTGTAATCTACTTTCATCTGTTTTTGTTTTTGACGATTGACAGTTAAAATGAATTGGTCATCATTCACAATAGTTTTGGGAACAATAGGCTAGGTCCATACAGGCATGCCAGCAAGGCGAATTCATCTACCTTGGATGCCAGCTTATCGCTTTTTGAACAACAAAAAAATAAAATCTGAAACTAAGTCAAGGCGAATTCAATACCAGGTAGCCTTATCACCACAGATGATCATAAGCTGATTAACCCCATCAGTCGAACTCTATATAAAAAAGAGAAAAAATTTAACCCGAACTGTCAACGTACAAATAAAAATAGTCCTACACCTACTTTGTATGTGTGTAGTTTTAATGATAAGGCCACTTGATATTAATTCGCTTTGAACCAAGTAACCTCTTATTCCATATAAATATGTACATGTACATATAAGCTTATTTTCATCGGAGAGAAGAAACTTCCATCTCTACAACAAAAAACTAATTTCACTGCAGTTATTATACACATGCAGCACAGAAAGGTGCTTTTGAGAAAATCGCCTATGCGGCACAAAACGAGATTTTTCATTTTCAATAAACGAATAGTAGCTTTTAACTACATTCACGAAAACTCACAAAAATTAGATTATTTTTCAAAACATGCCGGAAGCAGTGGTGAAAATGTAGTTTGTTTTTTTCGTTTTTTCTTTCACTTGCCACTGAATTGGACCCCAATTTTTCGCATTGGTAAATCTATTTAAAAATTTTGTGTTTTTAATTGTTACGTTACGGCTGTTGAGCTAGTTAGTTATATGGATCAGGTTTGAATATTAAATGAATTGTTAATTTAATATTTTATGTATTGTAATACAATTATTGCCTTGAATTATAAGAAGTATATATAAATTCAGCAAATTGATCTTTGTAATATTTTATTTTGGCCATGTGGGCTTATATTACATGAATAATAAACGAATAAATAAATACAAAAAAATCTATGGGGTACATTTTGAGAAAATTTTATGTAAATCATCTTTGTCGTCTTTGTCAGTTCCAAGTTTGTGGCATATGCGCCAAACCAATAATAAGCTGATGAATTATCTTTTAGCCCCTTTTTACTTTTCTATTTCTTTCTTTATTCTAGCAATAGCGACTTGTGAATTAATGTGCTAACATTGTTTTAACTCTTTTTCTTTTGTTAGTTTGCTGTGCCAGTAATGAGTCTAGAATAATCTTCTATTTCTTAAAAAATTGGTTGTGATTTTAAGTTGATCCAAAATTTAAACGTGTTTTGATTTTCAAAAGAAACACTTTATTATAAGTTAGCCTTTTTTGCACTTTTTCGACGTTTTGTTACTAAGCACTCACACCTGCACACCAAATTATTTTCCTGTACGTGTGTTTTTTGACAGCTTATCTCATAAGATCGTTGTTATAAGAATTCTTACTTGAGGTCTATACGTAACATAATATGTAAGATGAGATTTTCAAATTCAATCGCAGAGAGAATTATGTTACGTTTAGACTGCAAATTAGTATTATCTCAATGTTATAAGAGTTTTTTGAGAGTGTTGTTATAAGAATACTTATAACAACAATCTTATGAGATGAACTGTCAAAAAACACATGTACATAAAAATGAAATAGTGTGCATGTGTGATTGTTTATTAAAATAAATGAAGAGCGATGTTTTTGATAAAATTTCTGTGTTAAATAAATGAATAAGTGTGTTTAATGATTTATAAATTTAAATTTGTGTGAAAAATTAAAAATAAAATAACTAATTATGCAAAAGTAGTACATGTTGACTCAATGAGCATTTGCATAAAATTAAATCTTATCGGAAAAGTAAAATTACGTCTTCCCCTAGTATGCGATTAAGAGAAACTTCGACATTTTGTTTTCAGTATTCTGCCGACGTTTTTTCTCATGTTATCTCAAAGTTAATGTCTTGTGAAGACGCTGTGTTATAACAACGCTCTCATAAAAACTCTTATAAGATTGAGATAACAATAATTTTAGGTCTACACGTAACATAATTCTCTCTGCGATTGAATTTGACAATCTCATCTTACATATTATGTTACGTGTAGACCTCAAGTAATGCCCCTTTCACAGTTGACACATTTCTTGACAGATATTTTTTTAATTCTCATTTGAACTGTCCTGAAGCTTTCACACTTCGTCAAGAAATGTCCGATTTGTTTACTTGATGTGTGTGAATTTTTATTAGTATTGTGGCTTGGTTTGCTTGTGTGTTTATGTATTGCGAAAAGTAGAAAACAAAAACGAAAAATATTCAGTACAGATAGTCATGTACAGCACCCTCTACCTTTTCTTCCCCTCGCCAACATAATTTTTCTGACCGGCAAGAAATGTGACAAGTGTGAAAGGCCACTTAACCGGGACTCATGTATTTCAAGAGAAATCTGCGCTGGTAATACGACCTGTTTTTTGACATCTGTTAAGGTAGTTTCACAATAAATTTTCTATTGTTAGTAATAGTAATGCCCGTACCTGTTCAATATGCCTTGGTCTGTATCAAGGCGAATTCAGTACCAGGTAGCCCTATCATCACAGATGATCATCAGCTGATTACACCCAATCAGTCAAACTCTATATAAGAAAAGAGAAAAACTTTAACCCGAACTGTCAAAGCACAAATAAAAATAGTCCTACACCTACTTTGTATGTGTGTTGTTTTGATGATAAGGCCACTTGGTATTAATTCGCTTTGGTCTGTATAGCCTGTAACAAGGTAGATTGAACATGTACCACTACGAGATCAGCTGTTTTAGTAACTTTGAGAATGTGTGCGTCACACAGCAATAGATTTTGACAAATTTCTGGTGTGCTTATACCAACAAAATACATCTGTTTTTTGGTGTTGTATTTGTTGTCGTCGTGGTGATACCTATCTTATTGTATCATGGCCTGTACATGGTAGAATAATATACAAGGTAGCTCTGGAACGTCAGCTGATTATCTTTTTATTTGCTTTTTTCATAGTACGAACTGTCAAATGTTGTGTATATGTGAAATAACTACGTTGCACACACAATACCACACGTATGCTTGATGCATCTGTTATACAAACACACACATACTCTCTCTATTAATGGTTGACATTTTCCAAGGCGAATTGATACCAGGTGGCCCTATTAGTAAAAATGAGCATCAGCTGACTTTACCAAAGTGTCAAACTCTATGTAAAAAAACTAAACAACTTTTTATGAATGCATTTAACATGACAGATTGGTAAAGTCCAGTTGTTGTTGCACTAATAAGGCCACTTGGTATTAATAAACTTTGACATTTTCTATCCCAAAATGTACATATGTATTAGTAATGCGTCTACCTGTTATATTATTCTACCATGGGCCTGTAATAGGGATTGAAATGTCAGTTATTTTTGTAATGTTGTTCTTGTAGAATCAACGCCACCTGTAAAAATGTGCATTGATATATAGCAAATACACAACAAAAGCAAAAACAAGAAAAGCAAAGAGAAAAATAGCCTTAAAATATTTGTTTGCAGCCTGTGTATTATCATTCTCGATAGAGTTCATACTTTGTGATAGAGTAACGCATAAAACCGCATAACGTGCTATATATTTGAACTATAATTAAGTAAAATTGGGAAAATACACAGTCTTAAAAAACTGTATTTGTACAATTTTGTGAAAAGAACACATATTTCGGTTTTAAACAAATTAAGAAAAAAGAAATCGTTAAAAAAACAAGAATTCTACAACTAAATAACGTGCAGTCAAGTTAAATAGTGAAGAAGATAAGTTAAACTACAAATTTTTGTTGAAACAAGTGAGTAAAATTAAATTATTTGTCTATTTTATTTTAAATCTATAGAAAAATAAATTTTTTAAGAAGAGTGTATGTATTTGTGTGGGATGTTTGTTAATTAAGTGTTTTAAAGAGAAAAGGGCATAGAAAAGTAGCTTAAAAGTCAGGATAAGGAAAGCTTAAACATCGGGTATTCTGGTCGTGTTAAATCCTTAAATTTAATGTCCATTTAGTAAGTATAGGGCTTTGTGCCGTATGTATTATGTATGCAGTAGTTTTTGTATGTATGGATACAGTAACTGGCTTACTTATTGGGATAATTTTTAATAAGATTTTTTTGCATCGTTTTGATAATCATTGTTTATAAATCGCTTGTTGGACTTTATCATCATGGATTTTTATTGGGTTTTTACATTACGCAACGAGCCGACCGTTTCGGTAAGTAAAAATGTAACTATATATATTGATAAAAATCAATAAATCTCTACAAGTTGTTCTATCCTAAAGAGGGGGTTTCGGGTGTTTGGCGTCTAGAGAAAATACAAGGAAGAGAAAACCCGGAGGCGCCAAACATCTGCCATTTTTCACTAAATAAAAAAAATGCCAAAGTTATAAAGAAATTATTGTACTTATCAAACACCCTTTCATTTCATCACATTCATTCATTTACTGAATACACAATGTACATATTTATCTATAATACAAATTTGATAACCTTGATAACAATATCCTTCTAAAAATTACTCAACGATTTTTTAATAGAATATTGTTTTTTGTTTTAAATATTATTTTTTTCTATATAAAATAAATTATATTTATAGGATATGTACATAAATATGCATCTGGTTAAATTTTCTAATACATTTTTCTTCTAAATAACCCATTCACATAAACTTCACGTGTATTAATTTTATTATTTTGTTAAACTCCTTGACTATTACATATTCTCTTAAGTTTGCTTATACTTAAAAGTTCCTCTCTTGCTGCTTTGTTGTCAGTGTTGCCAGAATTTTTAGGGATAAAATATTCAAAATTCAAGAATTTTTCAGGAAAAATCTGCAAAAGGATCACTTTATTTTTAGAATCTTCAAAAATATCTTCAAACCCTTTTTAATAGCACTTTTTGTATTTAATTAAAACCAAATTAATACCCCTTATTCCGTAACTATTTGTCGACGTTCTGTCAAGGCAATCCCAAAAAATTGACACATTTTTACTCGTCGACAAGAATTTACTATTACTGACAGGCACTTACTATTCTCTAAGGCATAGAAAATAGGAAGAGGCTGTTAATAGTAGTAAATTTTTGTGGACAGCATGTAGACAAGTGCCAATTTTTTTGGTATTGTCTTGACGTGACGTCGACAAATAGTTACGGAATAAGGGGCAATAATTTATTCAAGAAACTTACATTAGTACATGTGTGAACATATGTACATACATATTTTTTTATAAAATAACATTAACTTAAAAATTTTAAAAACCCTCGAAGAAAATAGATGATAACCTCAAAACGGCTGGACCAATTTTCTTCAAGCATAGGCTAGAACATATTGCATCAAATCACCTTTCAACAAATACTAAAAATTTATGAAAGTTAAAAATAAAGGGTGCTCTAAAGCGAGCAACGAAACACGTTGAAATATATACTTATGTAATATACGGTTATTTGATATGTAGACGGGACACTTTCAAATTTAATTTTATTGTACAGGCTACAGCAATAAATACTGAAAGTTAAATAGAAAATAAAGAGGGTATTCTATCAGCTAATGTAATTTTGACTATGTAATTTTGACAATTTGCTGTATTTTGGAAACCTTAAGAGGTAAACTATGGAAATTTTCACAAATGGTGTGAAAAAACCAAAACTAAAAGAACCAATATTAAAAATAGCAAAAAAATTGCCAAAACTAAAAAATCCCAAAAAAAAAAAAAAAAAAATCGTTAAAACGAAAACCCGCTAAAACAAAAAAAGAAACGCCCAAAATATAAAAAACCAAAATTAAAAAATAACTAAGACGTAAAGAAAAATCTTAAAAATTGTTTAAACGAAAAAAGCCCCAAAAATGAACTAAAACAAGTCGCTAAAAATACATAAAAATAAAACAAACACAAACTTAGAAAAATTGTCAGACATTGGAAAAATGAAAAAAGCGCTGAAAAAAATTAAGCATCAAAACAAAAATAAAATCACTAGAACTAAAAAAATTTTAAAAATTAAAAAAATCGCTACAAGAACGAGAAAGTCGCCAAAAAAATAAAAAAAAATCGACAAAGCTAAAAAACCCAATATTAAAAAATAGAAAAAATTGCCAAAACTAAAAATACCCAAATAACGAAAAAATCGTTAAAACGAAATAAGTCGCTAAACAAGAAACAAAAAACCAAAACTAAAAAAGAAAAAGAAAAATCGGCAAAATCGTTTAAACGAAAAAAGTGCCAAAACGAAAAAACCCTAAACAATCGCTAAAACAAAACTAGAACAAACACAAATTTAAAAAAATTGCCAAACCGAAAACCATTGCAAAAATTAAAAAAGCGCTGAAACAAAATAAAGCACCAAAATGAAAAATCACCAAAACTAAAAAAACTAAAGAATTAAAAAAATCGGCACAAGAACGAAAAAATAACTAAAAAATCAAAAATTAAAAAATAGCAAAAAAAATTGCCCAAAATAAAAAATCCCGAAATAACAAAAAAATCAATAAAACGAAAAAAGTCGAAAAAACAAAAACCCCCAAAAGTCGCTAAAAAAAAAGCAAACGCCAAAACTATAAAAACCCAAAATTACAAAATAACCAAGACGATAAAAAATCGTTTAAACGGAAAAAGCGCTAAAACGAAAAAAACAAATTGCTGAAAAACATTGCAAAAATGAAAAAAGCGCCAAAACAAAATAAAGCACCAACACAAAAAAAATCGCTAGAAAAAAACCGGAAAAATTAAAAAAATCGCTACAAGAACGAAAAAATCGACAAAACTAAAACACCAAAAACTAAAAAAAGCAAAAATCGCAAAAATGAAAAAGCGCTAAAAAATCAAAACGAAAAAACAAACAAAAAAATCGTAAAAAACGAAAAAAATTCGCAAAGAACCCTTCATGTGCGGGTCAAACTCGCACTTTACTGAATTTATACTGTTTGTCAAATATATTATATTAAATTAGAAAAATCATCTCATAGGGCATTTACATTTGCGCTGATCAAGATTTTTACGTATCCAAAACAAAAACCACTGCCTGAAATTTTTCCTAAACTACATATAACCAAACAACTGCAAAATATAGTTGCATCACTAAGTACTACACGATTTTGAGTAGATTTTGTCAGAATCTAGCGACGAAGTAGATTTTTTTTTATGAAAAAAAAAAATTACACAAATTCATTCCCTCTCCTTGCAGTTTTAAATTAAATTCTTGTAAAAAAGTTGCTTGTATCTACCAAGAAAAATTTTACCTAAAATGAATTTATTATCCTGTATGAATTTATTAGCCTGTATTGCACACTAAAGATCTAACCCAACAATCATTAATGTCTCTGCTTTGGTTAAGCAAAAAGGAACAAATTCACAATTTATTAATTTTTCGCCAATAACAGATTCTAGTGATTCTAGTGCAGAGGCAGGTTTAAACTACATTCTGGAAACCTAAAATTACAAGACACCTAAAGAATCTCGCCGGCTATTCGATGAGGCTAAGGGGCTAATCAACTAGTCGGATTATAAGTCCTCGGTAAATAAATTATGCCATTATATCAGCTGATCTACAGCAAAATGCGGAAGTTATTGTGCCATTGTTAATAAGGACTGGTATGGCAAACGGACGACTCTATCGTCCGTATTCTAAATATAAATTGTTCCATCAAGGTTCATAGAGAAATTATTCAACGTCATAAAAATCTCTTTAAAAATAGCCACAATATGTAATGCAAATTTGTATAATTAGTTAATGATACATAGTAACTTTCATACACTGAAATTAAATAAATTCAGTAAAGTGCGATTTTGACTCGCATACGAAGGCTTCCGTTCGAATACCATATTCATAATTCCATTTTTTCGTTTTAGCGACTTTTGTTTGCTTTGGAGACTTTTTCGTTTTGAGTTTTTTTTTTAGCTTTTTTTTCGTTTTAACGAATTTTTTGTTTTGGTGCTATTCTCTTTTAAGCGCTTTCTTCGTTTTGTCGATTTTTAGTTTGGCTTTTTTTAAATTTGCATTTCTTTGTGATTTTTTTAAACCGCTTCTTCCTTTTGGCAATTTTTTTTGGTTTGGCGAAATTTTTTTAATTTGCCGATTTTTTACTTATGGTGGTTTTTTCGTTATGTTTTTTTTCGTTTTTGAGATTTTTTAATTTTGGCGCTTCTTTCGTTGTGGCGGTTTTTTGTGCTTCTTTGTTTTAGCGCTTCTTTGCTACCAACCTACCGACCAACGGTTAACCGATTGAATACTCTACTCTCCATTGATGACGTCAATTTCTCCTAAACAAGAGCACCTATCAAAAAGTTCAGCCGGAATAAGTAAAAATATATAAAAAAGTGAAATATTTACCTATTTTTGACACTATTTTATACGATTTCATCGCTACTTAAGTGAAGTTTATTGAACGGCTGCCGCAAAATCGATGCTATACACAATAAAGAATTTTTCAATTAAGTTATGAGTTTTAGTCGAACTGTATGGGTTTATATCCAAAGAAATTTAATATATCGAAAAAAATTCAATTATTTTAGCTTGAGTTCGGTTTATTTAAATTTAATTTTTCTATTAAATTATATTTTTATTTAGAGATAAATGTGAAGCATGTAGACAAAGTCGGTCAAGTTGCAGACAAGAGTTGAATATCATATACTTTTAATCAATTCATACTGTCACTATTATGGCTAATAAATCAGTGAAAGCTCAAATGCAAGTTTTATTAAACTAAACTAAAATTTAACTGTAGCTTAAACTAAACAGCAGTAAATCACTTCACCATGTATTATCCCTAGTTTAAACAATAATAATGTGGCAGCACCACGTTAAATGTCAAAAGTAGCTGGTGTTGTGGTGGGATATCGTTCATAAACATATGGTTTGTATTGGTAGTTTCAACGCCCAATTTTATGCGATTAATATATATTTACTGATTTATAGATTTTGTGGTTTAAACACACTTTAAACCAAAAAGAGAGATCAACTTGCACTGATTTATTAGTCCTTAGAGCTGTATTTAATTTGATGGTTATTGATATTCACTTTTTTCTTTATGTCTTGTGTCAAGCTTCTTGTTATTTCTTTAATTTAGTATGAATTATCATTGATAATTACAAGTACTAGTATGTGAATGTTTGCTTCTTCAGTTTGTTTGAACATGTACATCCTTTTGCTAGCTGCCTTTCGAGTTTAACAAATAAGTTATGCGTTTTAGTCGAACTATATGGGTTTATATCCAAAAAAAGAACACAAAGAAAAAAGAGTATCATCGATAACTATCAAATGAAATACAGCTCTAAGGGCTAATAAATCAGTGCAAGTTAAACTCTATTTTTGGTTTAAAATTTGTTTAAACCAAAAAATATGTAAATCAAATATATAAATTAAATGTTGAGTTTAAACTAGATTTAAATTTTAGTTTAGTTTAACAAAACTAGCCTTTAAACGTTCACTAATTTATTAACCATAAGAGTGACAGTATGAATTGATTAAAAGTAGATGATATTCAGCTCTTGACTTTGGTCGAGCAATCCGCTATGTTCTATATTCTATTTTGAAGTAGAATCCATTTAAAATCACTTTAGTTAAAATTTTTGATGTTCTGCATTCTACATTTTACATTTGAATTTCAATATTTAATACAAATATACTCTACTTTTCCAGAATATCAAAATTCAAACGTTCACTTTTCATATTTCACTACATATCTAGAACATGCGTGAATATCTTGAATGGGCTAAAACGCTTTAAAGAAATTTTTACTGAAACAAAACCTGGCAACGTTGCTAGTTTCCCTTAAAAACAAAAACAGCATGCAGAAGATTTTAAACGAATATTTTCACAATTTCTTTTATGGAATTGTCTTTTGATATAAAAACTAAAGTCAATTATCAAATAAAAAATATCTACATAATTATATATTTGCGAGTACATACATTATTACAAACATCAATTATTTGACCAGGAATTTGATATATTATTTTTTTTGCACCAAAATGATAAAAATTTACATACAATTTGTTAAGTAGAAAGATAGTACATACATGCATAAGTACCCAGCAAAAACGTTTGCCATTTTTGTAATCGGTAGTACTTTATTCTGGTTACAAAGTAATGAGTGGTACTTATTTATATTATTACTATGCTTCTAATTAGAACTACTATATAGTTTTTAATAAAATTAGTATGTATTTTTCTCATGATCTGAAAGTACTTACAATTTGTTGATATGTATTAATAAAATAAGTAGACAACCAGTTTTCAACATATATTTGTATATGAAAACTAATTTTTGTCGCTTAAACTTGTAAGTCAACAATAGCTGAGTGGGTAAAGTACTTGTCTTCAAATCTGAACGAGCAGCTGGGTAAAAAATAAAAAAATTTTAAATATACATACATAAATAAAATATATCGTGTATAAATTTTTTTGAATTTTAATTTGTTTATTTGACTACTTATTTTTTAGCTTCATGT